>OX393549.1:3757500-4385000 GCA_947650365.1 Chamaelirium japonicum | reverse complement strand
GAAGAAGTATCTACTGCTGGCCACGGATTATTTCACCAAATGGGTTGAAGCTGTGCCCCTCTTCCGAGAGACTGACGACGAAGTGATCAAATTCATTCGGCGCAACATCTTCTCAAGGTTTGGTACACCTCAAATTCTTGTTGCTGACAATGGAGCTCAGTTTGACTCCGACAAGTTTTGAGAGTTCTGTCTCAACAACGGTATCAAGCTATTCTATTCAACTCCAAGATATCCTCAATGCAATGGCCAATCTGAAGCCTCAAATAGAGCCATACTTGGTATACTCAAGAAGAAACTCAACGACAAGAAAGGATTGTGGGAGCAAGTCCTACCTGAAGTTCTTTGGGGGTATCGCACAACTCCGAGAAGATCAACAGGGTTCTCACCCTTTCGTCTAACATATGGATCGGAAGCAGTACTCCCAACAGAAAATATATCAAGTACTTTGAAGACCAAAGCAGTTGAAGAAGGAATCAATGAAGAACTTCGGATCAATGATCTAGACTTCTCCGAAGAATTACGAGATCAAGCATCACTTCGTGTGGCCAAATACCAACAGAAGATCAAAAGAGCCTACGACAAGAAAATCTACAAGAGACAGTTCCCAGTGGGCAGCCTAGTTCTCAGAGCAGTTTTCTACAACACCAAAGAACACAGCAGTGGGAGGCTTGCTCCCAACTGGGAAGGTCCATATATCGTTGAATCAGTAGGAGGCAAAGGTTCTTACAGACTGGTCACACCAGAAGGAGATAGATTGCCTCGAGCTTGGAATTCCAGACACCTCAAGATGTTCTACCCATGATGTAAATTCTGTGATGAATAAAATTCTCTTTCAGATGTTCAAATGTGCAAGTGTTCAGCTTTTCAATTCAAGTTCTAAAGCAGCTTCAAATTCAAGTTACCAGGTCTTTTAACAAGTTTGGGTGTTAGAGTTGTGACTCAACCCCTTACTAGCAAATATTAAAAACTGACCATGTTCAAGTTACCAAGTCTTTTAACAAGTTTGGGTGTTAGAGTTGCGACTCAACCCCTTACTAGCAAATGTTAAACTGACCTTCAAGTTTCAATGTTCAATTTCAATCAATTTCGATATCGTCTAACAAGTTTGGGTGCTTGAGTTGCGACTCAACCCCTCACATTCAAGTGTTACACGAATTCAAGTTTCAATTTTCAAGTTGCAATAAGTTTGGGTGCTTGAGTTGCGACTCAACCCCTTACATACAAGTGTTGCATGGATTCAAATTCAAATTTCAAGTTAAACAAGTTTGGGTAATCAAGTTGCGACTCGATCCCTTACATTCAAAAGATTGTATCTATGCTAATGCTATCCAGAACATAAGATTCAAAGGCATTCAACTCAAGAGACATCCAATTTTTAAACACCAAAGAGATTTCTATTATTATCAAAAATGTGACAAGTACAGGAGCGAGCTATTACATATCAAGAGTTTACAAGCACAACAACTGAAAGGAAGAAAAAGTCTCAAGGCTTGGCCACACTCTGCGCGCACGACTTCTCCCCCTCAGTTCCAGCACGAGCTTTGCTCGCCGCTGATGCCTTGGAGGATCGGACACTGGCAACATGGACCCTGAGTGCTTCTGCTGCCTTTTCAGCTGTTTTCCTGTAGCTCTGGCACTCACTCCGCATATGCTCCAGCTCCTTCTTATGAGTCTCTGCTGAAGCAGCAAGTTGAGCCTCCAGCTCCTTTATTTGAGCAGCACGATCGAAGCCCAAGTTCTCGATCCTGAAGAATCGTTTCTTCAGATCTTCAAGCTCGTGACCCCGGGCCTCGTATCCATTCTGCCAGCCCTTGCTCTCCAACTTTTCCTTGCGAAGGGCCTCGGTCTTGGCCTTCAATGCCTCCTTTTTTGAGGATAGAGCCTCCCTCAGCTTATCCCTATCCTCGCTTACGACCTCCAGTGCGGTAGATAAGCGGGAGACTTCAGCTGAAGCTTCTTTGGCTCCCGCCTTCATGGAGAGCTTGGTCGCGATATTCAAAACTGCTGAATTCTGCAAAAAGAACAAAAGAGTTAGAATTATTCTGAAGATGCAATTCAGATGATCATTCGAGCAAGATGCACTTACCACCAGTTCGAGCCTGTCGAAAGCTTCATCCAGAGTAGCCCCTGGAAGATTGCAGAGTTTCCGGATCACGGATGTGGGGTGGTTGATGTCAACATCACCCAAACTCTTCATCTTCGGGGTCGAGCCAACAGGTGCACCTGCAATCAACACGAAAGGTCAAAGTGTTAGATTATTTCCAATCTTCAGAGGCAAGAAAATCAAGGCAAGTTAGTACAATTACCTGAGGCTTCAACCCTTGGCTCCTTACCCTTTCGGCGATCGGAACCACCCTGAGGGGTCGTTTTCTCCTGAGTAGGGGCCGGCATTGGCTGAGGTTGAGTAGCTCCATCGCCCACGCGACTTTCCCTCTCCAAATGGATAGGGGAGGGAGCATCCCGGGGAGGTGAGACTCTTTCTTCCTGTGGCCCGCCTGGCTGGACGAGTCCCGCCACCATAGCAGCCACCTCCTCAGCCAGAGACCGAGATGGGGGTGGGGGTTGTTCAACTTCGATACCCCCGCTCGGGGTTGCTCCTTCGAGGCGGGGTACTTCAGGTGGAATTTGATCGAGGGGTGTGGGGTTGCTTCCAACCCCACCACTCCTCGACAACTTAATTTTGAAGCGCAGCGGCTTCTTCAACTCATCAAATTTATAGGTGGGAACCGCCTTTGGGCCATCACCTTCTATATCGAGGACTTCTTCCATTTGACGGGCTTTAACCTCGTCAATAGGAATAGGAATTGAATCTTCACCTGTTGCACCACCAGTGGGGGTGGGAGGAATTTCTTCCTCACCACCCCCATTCTCACCATCTCCACCAGAGGGGGTGGAAGACAGATCATCCTCGCCGCCCCCTTCCTCGTCCTCGTCATTACCACTGTTGTCGTGGCTGACATTTTCAGTCTCTTCATCTTCCTCGACGCTCCCCTTTTTCTCCTTTTCTTCTTCATCTTCAATTTTCTTCTCTTGGCCTTCATCTTCCTTTTGATTGATGAGGGTCTTTCTTCTCTTCTTCACTGGGCCTCTTTGGATCACCAGTTTCTCCTCCACAGTGGGCAATCGGCGCCTTGCAGTATAGATTTTCTTCTCGGCCCGAATCTTCCGGATAATCTTGCCCGAATGAGGGTCTTCCTCATAGTCAGAGTATAGGACTTCATTGTCCTCATATCTATCCTTTGATCGGTGGAGGAGATTGGCCTTGCCATATCTCACGGGGCAGTTGGAGAACTGCTTCCACGACCTGGTTCCACAGGTCAACTCCAGAAATAAGTTATCGATTGCTCCAGCCCTCTCGGAGGTCCAGGCAAAGATGCCTCCCTCGCAGTACATCTTCACTGCGTCATGCACTTCACCTCGGGGGGTATCGGGCACTGAGATGGGTGTCCATGCGCCGGTAACAGAGATAGGCCAATCCGTATACAATTTGTCCGAAGGGACTGTATCAGTTAGCGGGCGCAGTGGAGACACACCGGTCAAATTGTAGAATGGGCTGTCCCTTCTGTAAGCCCATCGATAGTGGAAGAAGAAGTATCCAAGCTCGATCCGAGCGTCTTCACCTTCCGGGATGCTGGAGTAGCACGCCTTCAAGTCCTCTTGAAAATCCGACTCCACGCGGCAGAATGCGTAGATAATTCGCCAGGCGTTTCCAGTGACCTGCCCCGGGCAAAGGCCAGAAGTGTTCAGTAATCTTGCCGCAAAGGGTGGCAACGGTAGACGCAGACCGCAGTTGAGTTGGCCGATGGTTACGATGGTTCCCATGACCTTCTCATTGCTAGCAAAGCTGGTGAAGACGGTCTTCTTGTCGATGCCGAATGCAGTCTGAATGCTGGGAAGCGAAGGTTGCACCCTCCCTTCGGTGAAGAAAGAGAGCAATGTCTGCCACTTCTTCCTCTTTGAATCTGTGAACTCGCCACCAGTATTGTATACATACTCAGTTTCCTCTGACAGAGACATGAGCGGGCCCAGAACGAACTGTACTTTAGGGATATGCTCTGGCCTCGATGGCGCTGAAGCAAACCCTACTCCTTGGTGTCTTTTTCCCAGCTGCCCCAGTTCGGCAAGCACAGCCTTGCCCTTGCCGCGGCCGCCCTTCGGAGAGGATAGAACCTCAACAATCTCTTTCCCTTTCCTCTTCGAAGGGACCCCGCCTGACTTCTTCGAGCTTCCAGAAGATGCCATCTGATCGATCGAGTAAAAGCAGAAATCGGGAGCAAAAGCGTCTGGACTTCGAAAAATTTTGGAAGCGTGAGGCAAAAATGACAGCCAGTGAAACTTATATACCAAGGGTGAAACAGGTACGCAAATCGAAAAGACACGTGTCTTCACCATATCAAATCACGTGTTTTTGTAGGAACACGTGGCATCCATCCACAGCTTGCGCAAAATCAGGCGAACCGTCGGACCAGACGAAACGTCGGACCACCGGTCCACGTGAACCAAACGGTCCAAGCAAGCCACCGGTCTGAGTAAACCGGACCACCGGTCAAAAGCCTCATTCAAACCAACCAAAGATTCAAAACAGGAAGGATCAAGCCCCATCGATGTTCAAAACTCTGCCAGAAGATCAGAACAGAACAGCTGTAAAACCCTCTCTGAGGGCAGGTTCAAAACTTTCATTCGATCAGTCAAATTTCTACTGGATCTGGCAAAAAACTATGGTTTTTTGCCGATTACTCGAACCTTGACCGGATAAATTTTTACCGATCGGACAAACGTGTCCGATCGGCAAAAATCATTCGATCGGTCAAATTTCTACTGGATCTGGCAAAAAACCAAGGTTTTTTGCCGATCACTCGAACCTTGACCGGATAATTTTTTACCGATCGGACAAACTTGTCCGATCGGCAAAAATCATTCGATCGGTCAAATTTCTACTGGATCTGGCAAAAAACCAAGGTTTTTTGCCGATCACTCGAACCTTGACCGGATAATTTTTTACCGATCGGACAAACTTGTCCGATCGGCAAAAATCATTCGATCGGTCAAATTTCTACTGGATCTGGCAAAAAACCAAGGTTTTTTGCCGATCACTCGAACCTTGACCGGATAAATTTTTACCGATCGAACAAAATTGTCCGATCGGCAAAAATCATTCGATCGGTCAAATTTCTACTGGATCTGGCAAAATACCAAGGTTTTTTGCCGATCATTCGAACCTTGATCGGATAATTTTTACCGATCGGACAAACTTGTCCGATCGGCAAAAATCATTCGATCGGTCAATTTTCCTACTGGATCGGTCAAAAAACCATGTTTTTTGACCGATCACCCTATTTTTGACCGGTTGAATTTTGACCGATCGGTCAAAATTTGACCGATCGGTCAAATATGACCGATCGGTCAAAAATTAACCGATCGGTCAAATTTCAACCGATCGGTCAAATTTTCTACTGGATCGGTCAAAAAACCATGTTTTTTGACCGATCACCCGATTCTTGACCGGTTGAATTTTGACCGATCGGTCAAAATTTGACCGATCGGTCAAATTTGACCGATCGGTCAAAATTGACCGATCAATCAAAATTAACCGGTCCGTCCCTTTTTTGTGCTAACACTCGACAAGCTTCTTCTTGCCTTTTGCGACAGGGGGTTGCTATTTTTTGCACCAAATCCAAGCCAGCCAGAACGAACTCTAGCTAACTTGGAGGGGGTAACTGTAGGTGCAAATTTTGGCAGAAGTTTACCAGCTACCACGGGACCCACCGGCCCTGCCTGGTGGGCCCACGAAGACTACCACGGGACCCACCAGCCCTGCCTGGTGGGCCCACGGAGATTACCACGGGACCCACCAGCCCTGCCTGGTGGGCCCACGGAGACTACCACGGGACCCACCAGCCCTGCCTGGTGGGCCCACGAAGACTACAACGGGACCCACCAGCCCTGCCTGGTGGGCCCACGGAGATTACCACGGGACCCACCAGCCCTGCCTGGTGGGCCCACGGAGACTACCACGGGACCCACCGGCCCTGCCTGGTGGGCCCACGAAGACCACCGCAGGACCCACCGGCCCTGCCTGGTGGGCCCACGAGGACCACCGCGGGACCCACCGGCCCTGCCCGAAAGGCCCACAAGCCTGTGGAATCCCCCAGAAGACGGTAGCGGGGCCCGCTAGCTTTACCTGGAGAATCCCCAGATATGACAGCAGAAAACCGCCATTTGCCCCGGAATTCCTTCCTGGAAATCCTATAAATAGCAGAGCCTTCGAATGTAAAAGGATCGAACTCTCAGTTCTAAAAAACCAGAGCTCTGGGATTTCCAACTTCCCATCTTCCACCTCTCTTTGATCTTCTTTTTCTCTTGAAAAGATTAGAGTTTTCAGTGATACTCGGCCTGTCGAGATCACTTCAACAGAAGTGTTAGTGAATTCGGGTTGCTCCCTATAGCACGGAGACGTAGGCTTCGGCTGAACTCCGAGATCACATCTCTTGTGTCAAACTCTCTCTCTGATTGCCTCTCTGTTTACATATCGAAAGAGGTAACTTCAACTCCAATTGACAGATCGATCAACGATCTTTAACTCGAACCTTCAATTGACTGGTGCTGCGAGAGTCTTCGGGTCGGCACGAAGATTTTCCCCCACAGGTTTTTAAATCGGATGGTTGGGGTTTGATGGAATGAACGTGCATGGGTAATGCATGTATGGGATTGTTGGATCGGACGACGGTGATTAATGAGATGAAAGGCTGGGTGCAACGGGGTCACGTGGAAGGCTTGGTCACCCACTTATCATCATCCGCATTCATCATCGGTCCTTCAGAAATGTTCGCATACGGCCTGTACAACTTCCATCGCATTGCCGTGAGAATATCCATTGCTTGATCATACCGCTCTTGAACTGACTGCATCGATAACCGGATCAATTCCCTGAAAATCACACATGAAATGACGTCCATAAGATTCCAATATGCGATTATCGATGAAAGAAATAATTTGGATTATCAAGCAGTATAACTATCAGGCATGATGTGTATGAGAGCGAACCAATATGCCGTTGGGTTCGTATGAACGTCTACTATATCATGGTGCAAAGAAACTCATACAGTTTACGTGTAGTATGAAAGTTTTACGTAGCAAAGTGACGCTAAGTGCATGAAAAAGAAAGGATAAATCGCACCAAATGGACGCTCAACATGTACCGGGAGCTCAAGATCCTATTGTCCTTTACTGCGATAATAGTGGAACAGTAGGACAATCTAAGGTGACAAAATATCACCAGAAAAGTAAGCATATTGAGTAGAAATAATACATTATCCAGGACTTGCAGAAGCGTGGGGAGGTTACATTGACTCAGATGACATCTACGGATAATATGGCAGGCCCTTTTATAGAATCATTACCGACCAAGGCTTTTGAGAAGCACGTGGATACTATGGAAGTTAAGACTGTTATTCCCCGTTAGGCCAAGTGAGAGATTATTTTAGCTTGTGTGTCCTGAGCATGGATTTTCTGTATTAACATTAATAAAGATAACTTTGTTTATTGCTTTAATTAGAATAATATTTTTCTATATATTTATTCATATATAATAAAGGACCATAGGGAATACAGTAAGCCACCGAGACGCTTGGCGGGTTCATGCTTGGGAGAACTAGTGGCTCGGTTTTGTGTAGACCTAGAACTGAGTTCACAGCTTTGGTGATGTTGGTCACTTCACCGAGAATAAGTTGTTGGCAGGTGAAGGGTCGATGAGGTGAAGTCTCTACTACGGGAACATTGGATTCCCATTCACCTGACCAAGCACGATGATCGTGTTGAACAGAAACCAAAATAGTGCACAGATCAGTGATTCAGATATTAGTGCATAAATCATCTTACTACTGTCTGTAGTTGGGCCCCAGTGATGACGTGGCGACTACTTTGGGCCCACTCCCAGATGAAAGGGAGGATTTTTGCTTGTGAAGTTTGTACAACCAACTTAATAGGTTTAGATGAGATGCTATTCAACCAACCCAATAGAAGATAACTCTTTGATTTTGAAGGATCCTTGTGTGTGGATGACTCTTGAATCAGATTGACTGATAAGTAGTGGTATCTCGATCTCTATATATCTAGTTAGAGAGGTTCCATGTATTGAAATTGTATAGCCATATCCATTGTTTGCAAGTGCGATTCTCTAATCGGGCTTGACTGTTATTTAGCAGATCTGCAAAGTTGTGAATATCGAAGTCTAACAGTATTCATCAAGCATTAAGTGCGTGGATGGACATATACGACCCCCATCCAATGATCGATCGATCAGTCAACCGATGAAGGTCGAGGGGATTGACTACTCTTATGGCATTGCTTACAAAATGTTGAACTTTGGTTGATCAGTCGCTGCCGGAAGTTTGGTAGTTATTGGACAATCAATTGCTTACCAACTGTCTGCTTCTTTGAATGCCACGGCACGGAGGGTAGCGTGCACTGATAGAGTTGGACTAACCACCGCATGATCAGTTTGGAACCGTCAAGCGTCGAAAAAGGGTGATGATCTGTGATAATCTGGTTTGGACCCGAGTGATAAGTCTAAGCTTTGACTTTCGATCGAATGTCAATGCGTCGATCTCAAATATTGTCATTGCGTACCAAGACAATATGTGCCAAGACATTTGTGGTGGTCTCTCGGATTTTATCTTTAAGTGCCAAGGATAGATCTTTGGACTTGCTGCATGCCAAGACGGCGACGGCTGCCTCAGGCTGTCTTTAAGTATCAAGACTATTTTCTTGAACTTGGTGTATGTCGAGGCGGCGACGCTTTCCTCAAACTTTGTTTTTGAGTGACAAGGATAGATCCTTGAGCTTGTAGAGTGTCGAGGTATTGGTCACTTCGGATTTTATCTTCGAGTGCGAAGGGTAGGGCCTTGGGCTTGTAGAGTACCGAGGCATTAGTCGCCTCGTACTTTGTCTTCAAGTGCCAAGGACAGGCCTTGGACTTATAGAGTGCCGAGGCATTGGTTGCCTCGGACTTTGTCTTCGAGTACGAAGAGCAGGGCCTTGGTCTTGTAGAGTGCCGAGGCGTTGATCGTTTCAGACTTTGTCTTTGAGTGCTGAGGGCAGGGCCTTGGCCTTGTAGAGTGCCAAGGCGTTAGTCGTCTAGGACTTTGTCTTTGAGTGCTAAGAGCAGGGCCTTGGGCTTGTAGAGTACCAAGGATCAGTCGCCTCGAACTTCATCTTTGAGTGCCAAGGGAAGGGCCTTGGGCTTGTAGAGTGTCGAGACATTGGTGGCCTTAGACTTTGTCTTCGAGTGCCAAGGGTAGGGCCTTGGGCTTGTAGAGTGCCAAGGCTTGGTCACCTCAGACTTTGTCTTCGAGTGCCAAGGGCAGGGCCTTGGGCCTGTAGAGTGCCAAGGTGTTGGTCGCCTCGGACTTTGTCTTCGAGTGCCATGGGCAGGGCCTTGGGCTTATAGACTGCCGAGACGTTGGTTATCTTGGACTTTGTCTTCGAGTGCCAAGGGCAGGGCCTTGGGCTTGTAGAGTGTTGTGGCGTTAGTTGCCTCGGACTTTATCTTTGAGTGCCAAGGGCAGGGCCTTGGGCTAGTAGAGTACTGAGGTATTGGTCACCTCGGACTTTGTCTTCCAGTGCCAATGGCAGGGCCTTGGGCTTGTAAAGTGCCTAGGTGTTAGTTTCCTCGGTCTTTGTCCTCGAGTGCAAAGGGCAGGGCCTTGGGCTGGTAGAGTGCCGATGTGTTGGTCACCTCAGACTTTGTCTTCGATTACCAAGGACAGAGTCTTGGGCTTATAAAGTGCCGAGACGTTGGCCGCCTCAGACTTTGTCTTCGAGTGCCAAGCGCAAGGCCTTGGGCTTGTAGAGTGTCGAGACGTTGGTCACCTCAGACTTCATTTTCGAGTGCCAAGGGCAAGGCCATGGGCTTATTCTTAACACCTCGGAGAAGTATAGTTGATAGCTTAGATTGACCTGGGTTGCTAAGAGCCTTTTAATCGGACTTTAGCCTTAAAAGGGTGTAGCCATTGTTGCTTCAAGTTTCTAACCTAAACTGATATAATCGAAGGCTTAGTTTGACCTTGGTTGCTAGGAGCATTTTTATCGGACTATAGCCTTTAAAGGGCGTAGCCGATGTTGCTTCGAGCTTCCGACATGAATTGGCAGAATCGAAAGTTTAGTTTGACCTGGGTTGCCAGGAGCCATTTTATGGGAATTTAGCATTGAAAGGGCGTAGCCGATGTTGTTTCGAGCTTTTGACTTGAACTGACGGAATTGAAGGCTTAGTTTGACCTGGGTTTCTAGGAGCCTTTTATCGGACTTTAGCCTTGAAAGGGCATAGCTGATATTGCTTTGAGCTTTCGACTTGAACTGACTAAATCGAATGCTTAGTTTTGTGGGGAAAAATCTTCGTGCCGACCTGAAGACTTCGCCTCACTAGTCAATTGAGGTTCGAATTGAGGATCGTTGTTCGATCTGTTGATTGGGGTTGCCGTTCTCAATATAAAAACAGAGAGAGATGCAATCAGAGAGTTGACACGAGAGGTGATCTCGGAGTTCAGCCGAAGCCTACGTCTCCATGCTATAGGGAGCAACCCGAATTCACTAACTCTTTTCTCGAAGTGATCTCGACAGACCGAGTATCACTGAAACTTCTCTAATCTCTTCAAAGACAAGAAGAAGATCAAGAAGGGATGAAGGGTGTGAAGCTAGAAAATTCCAGAGCTCTGGTTTCTGAAATCAGATCTCAGAACTGAAAATCGAGATCTATTTACATTCGAAGGGTCTGCTATTTATAGAATTCTCAAAGAGGAATTCCGGGGTAAATGGCGGTTTCTGGTCATTTCTGGAAGTTTCTCCAGACAGGGTTGGTGGGTTCCGCGGTAGTCTTTGCAGGCCCACCAGGCAGGGCCGGTGGTCCCGCGGTAGTCTTTGTGGGCCCACCAGGCAGGGCCGGTGGGTCCCGCTGTAGTCTTCGTGGGCCCACCAGGCAGGGCCGGTAGGTCCCACGGTAGTCTTCGTGGGCCCACCAGGCAGGGCCGGTGGGTCCCGCAGCAGTCTTCGTGGGCCCACCAGGCAGGGCTGGTGGGTCCCGCGGTAGTCTTCGTGGGCCCACCAGGCAGGGCTGGTGGGTCCCGTGGTAGTCTTCATGGGCCCACCAGGCAAGGCCGGTGGGTCCCGCGGTTGGTAGATTTCTGCCAAAATTTGCACCTACAGCCTCCAAGTTAGCTAGAGGCCGGCCTGGCTGGCTTGGATCTGGTGCAAAAAGTAGCAACTTCCTGCTTGTGAGTATAGAAGAGAAAAGAAGAACTCGTGAGTATTGATTTTGATGGAACGATCGGTCAATTTTGACCGATCGGTCAAAGTTGACCGATCGGTTGAATTTGACCGATCGGTTGAATTTGACCGATCGGTCAAAGTTGATCGATCGGTCGAATTCAACCAGTCGAGTGGGAGATGATCGGTCAAAAAACACAGTTTTTTGACCAATCACGTAGGAATTCGACCGATCGGTTGAACTTGACCGATCGGTTAATTTCAACCGGTCGAGTTTGATGGGATCGGGCAAAAGGCCAAGCTTTTTGCCCGATTCAATAGAAAATCGACCGATTGGTTGAATTTGACCGATCGGTTAAATTCAACCGGTCGAGGTTGACGGGATCGAGCAAAAGGCCAAGTTTTTTGCCCGATCCAGTAGAAAATCAATCGATCGGTTGAATTTGACCGATCGGTCAAGTTTGACCAATCGGTTAAATTCAACCGGTCGAGGTTGACGGGATCGGGCAAAAGGCCAAGTTTTTTGCCCGACTCAGTAGAAAATCGACCGATCGATTGAATTTGACCGATCGGTCAAGTTTGACTGATCGGTTAAATTCAACCGGTCGAGGTTGACGGGATCGGGCAAAAGGCCAAGGTTTTTGCCCGTTTCAATAGAAAATCGATCGATTGGTTGAATTTGACCGATCGATCAAGTTTGACCGATCGGTTAAATTCAACCGGTCGAGGTTGACGGGATCGGGCAAAAGGCCAAGTTTTTTGCCCGATTCAGTAGAAAATCGACCAATCGGTTGAACTTGACCGATCGGTCAAGTTTGACCGATCGGTTAATTTCAACCGATCGAGGTTGACGGGATCAGGTAAAAGGCCAAGTTTTTTGCCCGATTCAGTAGAAAATCGACCGATCGGTTGAACTTGACCGATCGGTCAAGTTTGACCGATCGGTCAAGTTTGGCCGATCGATTAAATTCAACCGGTCGAGGTTGACGGGATCGGGCAAAAGGCCAAGTTGTTTGCCCGATTCAGTAAAAAACCGACCGATCGATTGAACTTGACCGATCGGTCAAGTTTGACCGATCGGTTAAATTCAACCGGTCGAGGTTGACGGGATCGGGCAAAAGGCCAAGTTTTTTGCCCGATTCAGTAGAAAATCGATCGATCGGTTGAACTTGACCGATCGGTCAAGTTTGACCGATCGGTTAAATTCAACCAGTCGAGGTTGACGGGATCGGGCAAAAGGCCAAGTTTTTTGCCCGATTCAGTAGAAAATCGACCGATCGGTTGAACTTGACCGATCGGTCAAGTTTGACCGATCGGTTAATTTCAACCGGTCGAGGTTGACGGGATCAGACAAAAGGCCAAGTTTTTTGCCTGATTCAGTAGAAAATTGACCGATCGGTTGAACTTGACCAATCGGTTAATTTCAACCGGTCGAGGTTGATACGGTAGAAGAGCCTGTTTTCTGCACGATCCTTTGGTAAATTACCCGATCGTCTACTTGTCGAAAGGGTAAAGTCTTCAAGCGGCGTTTTTGAAGTAGATTCCTCTGCTTGAATTGGTCCATCTGGATCGGTGAGTCTTCTGAACCGGCGGTCCGGTCGGACCGTTGGTTCGCTTGGATCGACGGTTTGCTTAGACCGGCGGTTCGATGCTTCGTCTGGTCCCGACGGTTCGCCTGGTTTTGCGCTTGCTACGGATTGATGCCATGTGTCCTTTGTAAAAACACGGGATTTGATCTGGTGATGACACGTGTTCTCTTGACTTGCGCACCAGTTTCCTCTGGGTATATAAGCCTCTCCGGGTTTCATTTTTGCCTCGCGCTTCCAGAATTTTTCGAAGTCCAGAACTCTTTGCTCTCGATTCTCCTGTTCTTTGCTTCCGATCAGTTTTGAATGGCATCATCCGGTAGCTCGAAGAAGATGAACATAGTGCCTTCGAAGAGGAAGGGAAAGGAGAGGGTCCTGCAATCACCCATTTAGAAAGGTCGGGGCAAAGGCAAGGCTGAACTTGGCATTCTCGGCAAGAGGCATCAGGGGGTGGGGTTTGCCTCTGCACCATCAAGGCTAGAGCACATCCCCAAGGCGAATTTCGTACTGGGCCCTCTGATGTCGCTGACGGAGGAACCTGCTTATGAGTATAATGTCGGTGGGAAGCTTACAGATGTGAAGAGGGCAAAGTGGCAGAAGCTTTTGGCCTGCTTCACAGAGGGGAAGACCCGACCGTCGCTCCCGGGAGTTCAGTCTGCTTTTGGAATTGATAAGCGGATGATCTTCAAAGTGGTCGCAAGTAAGGAGCAGGTGATGGGGACAGTAGGCACCATAGGCCAGTTGAATTGCGGACTGCACCTTCCACTACCGCCGTTCGCAGCGAGGCTTCTGAACACTTCAGGCCTTTGCCCCGGACAAATTACTAGGAACACGTGGAGGATCATCTACGCTTTCTGTCGCATGGAATCTGACTTCCAGGCGGAGCTCAGGGAGTGCTACTCCAGCATCCCTGATAGTGAAGAGGCCCGAATCGAGCTGGGATACTTCTTCTATCATTACAAATGGGCATCGAGGAAAGACAGCCCGTTCTTCAACTTGACTGGCGTATCTGCCTTGTGCCCGATCGTCGACACCGTCCCCTCTGATAAGCTCTACACCGATTGGCCGATTTTGGTTTCCGGTGCGTGGACCCCTCTCTCAGTGCCCAAGACCCCCCGAAACGATGTACACAAAGAGATAAAGATGTACTGCACGGGAGGTATCTTCGCCTGGCCTTCGGAGCGGGTTGGTGCCATCGATAATTTGTTCTTGGAGTTGACGTGCGGCACTCGATCATGGAAACAGTTTTCGAACTGCCCGGTCAGGTACGGCAACGCCAATCTCCTCCACCGACTGTAGGCCCGGTATGAGGACAATGAAGTCTTGTACTCCGATTATGAGGAGGATCCTCAATCGGGCAAGATCGTTAGAAGAATCCGGACCGAGAAGAAGGCCTATGGAGCAAGGCGCCGCCCCACTGAGGAGAAGTTGTTGTTGACCCGTAGGGGTCAGGTGAAGAAGAGGAGGGTCCTCGTTGAGGAGGAGAAGAAGGAAGAAGAAGAAGAAGAAGAAGAAGAAGAAGAGAAGGACAAGGAAGATGAAGATGATGAAAATGAAGATGGAGGTGATGACGACGATAACGACGACGGAAACGGTGATGATGACGACGACGATGACGGAGGAGACAGAGGTGACGGTGGGGGTGACGAGATTCCTCCCACCCCTACCGGGGGGGAAGAAGAAAGAGGGGGTGGTGAGGAAGAAATTCCTCCCACCCCCACTGGTGGTGATGAAGGAAAAGGGGGTGGTGAGGAAGAAATTCCTCCCACCCCCACTGGTGGTGATGAAGAGGATTTGCAGCCCATCCCCATCGACGAGGCTAAGGCCTGTCGCATGGAGGACGTGATGGATGTCGTGGGTGATGGCCCGAGGGTGCAACCCACGTATCATTTTGAGGAGCTGAAACGTCCGACTAGAATTCGGATCAGATTCTCGGGGAGTGATGGGGTTGCAAGCAACCCCACGCCCCTCGACCAAATACCTCCGAGCCCCCTTCGCATCGAGGGGGCTACCACTAGCGGGGGCTTGGAGGTTGAACAGCCTACTCCAGCCGCTTGACGATCGGCTGCACAGGTGGCCGAGGAGACGGCTGCCCTGATGGCCAGGCTGGAGCAGTCTGGCGGGCCGCAAGAAGAAGGGGAGATCACCCCTCTCCAAGGCGTTCCCTCTCCCATACACATGGAGGGAGGGAGCCGCGTGGATGCAGGGATCCCCCAACCCCCACCAGAGACAACCCCCGCCAAAGAGAAATCAACCCTCGGGGGTAAGAGCTCCGATCGCGAGAAGGGAAAAGCACCTCGAGTCGATGCCACAGGTACACACTTGATAACTTCTCTTCTTGATTGCATTGTCTCTGATGTTGGGAAATAATCTAACTCTTTGAACTTCTGCCTGGATCACAGATACTCCTGTTGGCAAGGCTCTGCTCAAGGACTTGGGTGAGGTTGATATCAACCACCCAACGAGTGTAATCCGGAAGCTCTGCAACCTTCCGGATGCTACTCTGGAAGAAGCCTATGACAGGCTCGAAGTGGTGGTATGTGCATCAGCTCGACTTCATTCTTGAGTTGTATCTTCACAAATATTTCTAACACTTCTCATTTACTTGCAGAACCCAGCGGTCCTGAAGTTCGCTAGCAAGATCTTCAAGAAGGTCGGAGAGCGGGGAGCCTCGTCTGAGGTCTCTCGTTTGACGGCTGAATTAGAAGCTGCGAACGAGGAGAAGGCGAATCTGACGGAAGTTTTGACTTCCAAGAAGGAGGCCCTGAAGGCCAAGATCGAGGCTCTTCGCAAGGAGAAGCTCGAAAGCAAGGGCTGGCAAGATGGTTACGTTGCTCGAGGGCACGAGCTCGAAGAGTTGAAAAACCGCTTCTTCATGATAGAGACTCGGTCCTTCGAGCGCGCAACTGAAATAAAGGAGCTGAAGGATCAACTTGCTGCAAAGGAAGCTGCCCTGGCTGCCAAGGAAGTTGCTTTCGTTGCCAAGGAAGAGTCTTTCAAGAAGGAGTTGGAGCATACTCGCGCTGAGTGTGAGAGCTTCAGGGCAACGACTGAGAAGGCGGTGGAGGCGCTCAGGGTTCATGCTAGCAGCGTCCAATCTTCGAAGGCTTCTGCAGCGAGCAAGGCTCGAGGTGGATCCGAAGGGGAGAGGTCGCGTGCTCCAAGTGTGGCCAAACCTTGATTTGCTCCATCTTTTTTTTTCTGTTGTACCTATAAAGTCTTTTCATATATAAAAGCTCACTCCTGTACTTGGCAATTTTGAGAAATAAAGATATCTTTTTGTTGTTCGAAACTGCATGTCTCTTGTGTTGAATATCTTTGAATGTTGTATTCTGGATGGTGTTGGAATGTTTGAATATATAAACACTTGAATATAAGGGGTCGGGGAGCCGCAACTCGATCACCCAAACTTGTGAAGTAACTTGAAAATTGAAGTAGCACAACTTGAATTCGTTTAACATTTGTATGTGAGGGGTTGAGTCGCAACTCAAGCACCCAAACATGTTAGACGATATTGAAATTGAAAGTCATTTAACATTTGTAAGTAAGGGGTAGTGTCGCAACACAAACTCCCAAACCTGTTAAATTGACTTAGTGACTTGAAGGTTGTTTTATATGACAATCCGAAACCGTTTAACATCTGCTTGTAAGGGGTTGAGTCGCAACTCAAGCACCCAAACTTGTTAAACGACCTGGTAATTTGAATGCAGATAATTTGAAACTGTTTCAGAACTTGAATTGAAAAGCTGGACATTTGAACACTTGAAAGAGATCTTTATTCATCATGGAATTTACATCATGGATAGAACAATTTAAAATGTCTAGCATTCCAAGCTCGTGGCAGTCTGTCTCCTTCAGGCGAAATCAGTCGATAAGACCCTTTGCCTCCTATTGATTCAACAATATAGGGTCCTTCCCAGTTGGGAGTTAGTTTCCCGCTGCTGTGCTCTTTGGTGTTGTAGAAGACCGCTCTGAGGACCAGGCTGCCAATTGGGAACTGTCTCTTGTTGACCTTTTGATCATAAGCCCGCTTGATCTTCTGTTGATACTTGGTAACACTAACGATTGCTCGATCTCGCAATTCTTCAGAGAGATCTAGGTCATTGACTCGAAGTTCTTTATTGACACCTTCTTCAACTGGTCTGGTCTTCAAAGTACTTGATATGTTTTCTGTTGGGAGCACTGCTTCAGACCCATATGTTAGTCGTAAAGGTGAGAACCCAGTTGATCTTCTTGGAGTTGTTTGATAGCCCCACAGAACTTCTGGTAGGACTTGCTCCCATAATCCTTTCTTGTAATCAAGTTTCTTCTTGAGCATGCCCAAAATAGCTCTATTTGAGGCATCAGCTTGACCATTGCATTGAGGATATCTTGGAGTTGAGTAGAAAAGCTTGATTCCGTTGTTCAGGCAGAACTCCCGGAATTTATCGAAGTCGAATTGGGCTCCATTGTCAGTAACTAGGACTTGTGGTGTGCCAAACCTCGAGAAGATATTATGTCTGATGAACTTGATGACTTCATCGTCAGTTTCTCGGAAGAGTGGCACTGCTTCAACCCACTTGGTGAAGTAATCTGTGGCCAGCAGCAGATATTTCTTCTTACTTGGAGTTGGTGGGAAGGGACCCAAGAAGTCCAACCCCTATTGATGGAAAGGCCATGGGCTTGTTAGTTGATGGAGCTCATCGGCTGGAAGATGGATAGCTCGAGCGTGTCTTTGGCAAGGCTTGTATCTTTGAACCATCTGGTGAGCGTCTCTTGCCATTGTGGGCCTGTAGTAACCTTGTAGCTTCGTCTTGGCTTCAAGAGATCTTCCTCCCGAGTGATTCCTGCACGCTCCGGAGTGAATGTCGACTAGGATTGTGTTTGTTTGCAAAGGACCTAGGCATTTGAGTAACATTCCATTGTGTGATTTGAAATATAGATCTTCTCCTTGAATGTTATAGCATGGAAGCTTTCTTTGAAGTCTTCGGGCTTGGTTTGGATCTTCGGGCACTTTGCCCTGTTTGAAGAAGTTGAAGATTGGATGTCTCCAATCCTCGAGCTCATTTATAGTAGTAAGGTTCATGGTCAGTTCTCCACCCTCAGATCTTTCTGTAGTGGCGATGATCTGTTGTTCGGGAAAGGTCTTTGGCGATTCTTGGTAATCGATTTATATTTGTCTTCCTCCAAGCGAATCCCCAAGAACCGAGGCAGCATTAGCTAAGGCGTCTGCTTCTCGATTTTCTGCCCTCGGGATTTGAATGAACTTAGTGCTAGTAAAATGCTGTTGAAGGCATCGCACGAGGGTCAAATAATTTTGCATTCTTTCTTCTCATGCCGTATATTCCCCGTAGATCTACCTCACGATCAGCTGGGAGTTGGTGTAAATGATGAGTCGATCCAACCCCAGGGATTCAGCAATTTCAAGTCCGGAGATGAGTGCTTCGGATTCAGCTTCGTTATTGGTAGCATTGAATCCAAGGAGAACGACCTTCTGAAGGTGATCAAGTTCGGGGGATACTAAGACTATCCCAATTCCCGAACCGATCGTGCTTGAAGCTCCATCAGTGTAAAGCTTCCATTGAGCTGGTGTAGTGACGGGAGCCTTAAGGCTTGGATCAGTCTTTGTATCCGTATTGGATGGAAGTTCGTCTTCGTCTTCGAGGTGCATATCGACATCTTCCTCCCAAGTTATGGGGTCTTCAACTAAAAAGTCGGCTAGAAAATCAGCAATTGTTTGCCCCTTGATCGAAGTGCGAGATTCGAATTGGATCCCTAGAGCACTCATATTGATTACCCATTTGGTCATTCGACCTGCTCGACCCGCCTTGTCGATGATATCTTTGAGTGGGTGTTCTGAGATGACTGTGATCTGGTGGGAAACAAAGTAGGGTTGAAGACGACGTGATGCGGTAAGCAAGGCCAGTATGACCTTCTCAGTTTTTGAGTAGCGAGTCTCAACCGGAAGAAGAGTATGGCTGATGTAGTAGACCGGATGTTCGACGGCTTCTCTTCTACTGACTAGGACCGCACTGATGGCTTGATCGGTGATGACAATATATAACCAGAGGTCTTCTTTTGGAAGTGGAGCTGTTAGGATGGGAGCTCGCACAAGATATCTCTTGACGTCTTGAAAGGCTTGTTCGCAACTTGGACTCCAGCCAGACGTATCCGCCTTTCGTAGCTTGTCAAAGAGCGGCTTGCACTTGTCAGAAGACTTTGAAATGAACCGATTGAGGGCTGCTAACCTTCCAGTAAGGCGTTGCACTTCCTTTCGATTGGTAGGTGATGGCATATCCAGAACAGCTCGAATTTGGTCGGGATTAGCTTCGATGCCCCTCCTGGTCACAAGGTGGCCCAGGAACTTGCCCGATTGAACTCTGAAAGCGTATTTGGCTGGATTGAGCTTCATGCGATATTTTCGAAGGACTTGAAAGGTTTCGGCCAGATCGGATAGGTGACTCTCTCGAGTGGAGCTTTTGGTAAGGAGATCGTCGACGTAGACTTCGACGTTGCGCCCGATCTGATCTTCGAACATCTTCGTGACTAGCCGTTGATAGGTAGACCCGGTATTTTTGAGACCGAAAGGCATTATGTTGTAGCAATAGAGACCTCGGCTAGTCACAAAGCAAGTCTTCTCTTGATTGTCCGGATGAAGAGGGATTTGATTGTACCCAAAGTATCCATCCACAAAATATAGGAGCTCGTGGCCAGCAGTGACATCGACGAGCCTATCTATTCTTGGCATAGGGAATGGATCTTTGGGACAAGCCTTGTTGAGGTTGGTGAAGTCGATGCACATTCTGACCTTCCTATTCTTCTTTGGGACAGCAACTATATTGGAGATCCAAGTAGGGTACTCTACTTCACGAATGAAGCCTGCTGTGAGTAGCTTACTGATCTCCTCTTGAACAACAATTTGTAGTTCTGGTCGGATTGTGTGTGGCTTTTGCTTGACAGGCTTAACTTCTTCTTTGATTGCGAGCCGATGGCAAGCGTCATTTGGATTGATTCCAGGCATATCTTTGAAGCACCAGGCGAAGACGTCGATGTTGGACTGAATGATGGATACCATGTCTCGCGCTTCTGCGTCGCTGAGACTGGTACCGATGAATGTTTGTTGAGAGAGATGTCCACTTTCGATATTAATTGGAATGATTTCTTCGATTGAAGATGAGGCCTCCCACTCGATCGGTAGGGGCTCGGTCAACGGAATCTCCTTTGATTGCTATGTTGAAGAGGGACCAGCTTCATCTCGTGGTCGCTTTGGAGGAGCACGATTTATCTTGCGATCTGTCTTTACCGCAGCCGCTTCACAGGATCGTCCGGCTTGTTGATCTCCTCGTATGCAAATAATGCCCTGTCCCGTTGCGAATTTGAAGAGTTGATGGTAAGAAGAGGAGATGGCATTAATTTGATGCAGAAATGGTCAACCGAGGATGACATTGTAGTTGGATGTTTCTTCTACGATGGCGAACCTTACCGAGACTCGAGTCTCTCGGCTAAGGTCGAGGGTGAATCTTGATTCGCCCATTGTAATGCTTTGCTCGCCGTTGAAGCCCGTGATCACAGTTGGAATGACGTCAAGGCTTGAATATTTATGTCCCAGACATTTGAAGCAGTCTGAGAACATAATGTCGATGTAACTTCCAGTATCGATGAGGATTCGATTGACAGTGCTCCCGTCGATAAGGAGCTTCAAGACCAGGAGGTCTCGATGTGGAGTATGAACTCCTTGGAGATCAGTATCATTGAAAACGATAGATGGCCAAACCAAACCCTTGATAGGCTTCTCGATCCAGGTGTCCTCCTTGTTCGCTGCAGAACGAACGTGGAAGATGCATTGAACTTGCCGATCAACTTCCTTCCCGGTCAGTGCTTGATTGTGCAATGTCCCGTGAATGCCAAAGTCGTTGGCATTCACAGTGAGAGATGTCTGGTTGGAAGAGATTTGATGGACCCAGCAAGCCTCTTTCCCCTTGGCGGATACATGGCGTAGATCTTGTCCGCCCTTGGCGAACTCTTGGAGATGACCTTCTCGCAGCAGATCTTCAAGATGAAATCTCAGTCGATAGCACCGATCGATGGAATGGCCATGATTTCGATGGAAGTCGCAATAGATTGTTTTGTCAGCCGTGACTTTAGTGTCAGGCTGAAGAGGATTGGGCCTTCGAAGGAATTCCTCGTGTTGAATGCGGTCGAGGATCTGCTCGATCGGTAAATTCCACTCGGTGAAAGTGGTCTTCTTTGATGGAGACCGGCGTCCGTCGTTCCTTGATCGCTTGTTCGCAGGGGGAACTGTTGCTTCTGCGTTGTGAGCTTTGGCAGCGTACTTCAGAGCCTCTCTCTCAGCGGGCCTTTGCTTCGACTCTCGCCCCTTTCGGGCGACTTGATCATCCTCAACCTCAATCTTCCTTTGGATTCGATCAAACATTGAACCCAGGGAAGGAGGGGGATTGCGGATGAAGTCGTTGTAGATGTGGAGGTCGAAGCGGAGTGCATTCTGGAAGGATAGCATGATAGCCTCGTCATCCAAATGCCTTCCTGAGAGGGCGGTATGCTCATTGCAGAATCTCCTTGTGAAGCTGCAGAGACTCTCGTCAGCACCCATCCTCAGCCGGTAGAGGGAATCAAGTTTCTTCTCCGGCTTCAAGTTCAGCTGGTAGTGCTGCACAAAGTGATTGGCCAAGATACCGAACTGGGTGATGGACCCGGCTCGAAGATTATGGTACCAATCGAGGGATGGCTCATCGAGGCTACCGGCGAAGGTGCGACAGAGCACGTTGTTTTCTTCTTCGTGCGGCGTCAGACCTTACTTGAAGGCAAGAATATGGAGAGTCGGATCTCCCTTGAGACAGTTGAATTTGGGGAGAGTGGGCGTTCTCCATCCCCTTGGAAATGTAGATTCGAACATACTTTGATGTAGTGGCCCAGCGGAGGAGTATCCGTCTCTATGACTATGCCCCCGACCTGGATGTGGGTCAAGAGGCAAGATCACCAGGTCTTGTTCAGGTCTTTGAGTATTTGAAGGTTGGAGCCGATGACGAAGGTCCGATCCCAGTCCACGTTGACGTGGAATGGATGGAGAAATTCTATTCTTTGAAGGAGCCCCTTTCATCTGAGGTCTCCTGGGTATGTCGGGCTTTGAAAGTGTCCCCTTGGCGCAGTTGCGACCGGAAGAGGATTGGGAGGACTCATCGTCGATGCGATCCCACACACTCTGCTTCCACAGGGCAGTAGAGTGAGTTGGATCGCGACGAATCCTCTCAGGGGCATCAGTGCCCATTGACCTCCGTTGCTCGGAGTGGATCGATTGTCGTGGCAGATCGGCCCTCTCGTTGGTTGAAGGAATAGGGAGAGCGATCCCGGCTTCAGAGGTTGCTTTCTTGAGAGCATCCCTCTCAGCAGTTTTTGTTTTGCCAACTGAAGTAGTTGAAAGTCGATTGCAGAAATTTGATAGGTGGATGGAGGGTCTTCAGCAGGAGCAGGGGTTGTATGCCCTATCGATTGATGGGGCGATCGACTGATCTCCCGCTTCCTGAGTGAACCCCTATGTCGGGGACGGCAAGGGGCTGTCCGAAATTGAGCTTTTGACTCATTGAACGAGTCTCAGGACGAGGTTGACGAGCGCTACTTCCTTCTGGTTGACCCTGATGCTTCGTCCTCGCCATTCAGTAGAGAGCGAAGGGTGCAACGAGAGTGCTGGCGTCCTAACGGTTGTCTGCTCAACCGAAGGGGCTAGGAAGTTTGACTATCTAGATCTGTTGTCTGCTCAACCGATCTGATAGTTGTTGTGGAGCGGACTTGGCTTCTCGCTCAAATCCCACAGACGGTGCCAAACTGTGGGGAAAAATCTTCGTGCCGACCCGAAGACTTCGCCTCACTAGTCAATTGAGGTTCGAATCGAGGATCGTTGTTCAATCTGTTGATTGGGGTTGCCGTTCTCAATATAAAAACAGAAAGAGATGCAATCAGAGAGTTGACACGAGAGGTGATCTCGGAGTTCAGCCGAAGCCTACGTCTCCGTGCTATAGGGAGCAACCCAAATTCACTAACTCTTTTCTCGAAGTGATCTCGACAGACCGAGTATCACTGAAACTTCTCTAATCTCTTCAAAGACAAGAAGAAGATCAAGAAGGGATGAAGGGTGTGAAGCTAGAAAATTCCAGAGCTCTGGTTTCTGAAATCAGATCTCATAACTGAAAATCGGGATCTATTTACATTTGAAGGGTCTGCTATTTATAGAATTCTCAAAGAGGAATTCCGGGGTAAATGGCGATTTCTGGTCGTTTCTGGAAGTTTCTCCAGACAGGGCTGGTGGGTTCCGCGGTAGTCTTTGCGGGCCCACCAGGCAGGGCCGGTGGGTCCCGCGGTAGTCTTCGTGGGCCCACCAGGCAGGGCCGGTGGGTCCCGCGGTAGTCTTTGTGGGCCCACCAGGCAGGGCCGGTGGGTCCCGCGGCAGTCTTCGTGGGCCCACCAGGCAGGGCCGGTAGGTCCCGCGGCAGTCTTTCTGGGCCCACCAGGCAGGGCCGGTGGGTCCCGCGGTAGTCTTCGTGGGCCCACCAGGCAAGGTCGGTGGGTCCCGTGGTTAGTAGACTTCTGCCAAAATTTGCACCCACAATTTTGACATTGGTTACCATGAGCCTTTTTATAAGACTTAGCCTTGAAAGGGCGTAACCGATATTACTTCGAACTTCCAACTTGAACTGGAGGAATTGAAGACTTAGTTTGACCTGGGTTGCCAGGAGCCTTTTGATGCCTTGAATGGGTGGAATGGTGTTTCAAGAGACTTCAATTTTGAGAAAAAGAAACATTTTATTGATAAACCAAATTCATAGTTACTATTTTTCAGAGGCTGTTTGACAGACACTGTGGACTCGTCTTTCCAGGCGCTCAACCTCTTCACCGAAGGGTGCTTACAGATGCAAGTATATGTGAACACCGTTTGCCTAGAGGATTCTACATCCATGTACCATGTTGGCTTTATTCTTCTAATAATGTTGCCTTTCCTTCTCTCATCCTAGTTTCTTGTTGTCAAGGTAGCCATTGAGTCACCCTTCTTGGACCAGATCTTCGATGTGATGCTTTAACTTTCGGCAGACAGAGATTGGGTGACCGTGGCTGCAATGGAACTCGCAGTAGGCTGTCATATCCTCCTTTTGGTTGGAATTCGGAAGGAGAGGCTATGGTCATTTGCAGAAGGGCTCGTTCTGCAAGTAGGTAAAGATGTTTTCAATTGAGGTGTTTAGCTTAGTGAGCACCCTTTGCTCCCTCAAAGTTTGCCTCTTCCCTACTAGAGGGGCCTTCGGATCTTCATTGTGCCTTTTGGCCGATACCTTTTGTTCGGACGCGGCGTTGGCAGATTTCTTGTAGTAAGGTTCATTGTGGGCTTCGTGAGCCTTCTTATAACGGGAGTCATAAGACTCGCAAGGATCTCCTGATGTACGTGTTTGAACATCACCTCCAAGAAGCTAGGAGGATGCCGGATGAAGTCGGTGTAGACGTGGAGCTCCGACTGGATGGTATTTTGGAATGCCAGCTGTGGGTGCAAATTTTGGCAAGAATGTTGGAATTGGGTTCCGCTAATCAGAGTCGCAGCAGAAGCAAAAAGAAAGATCCGAAGATCATACGGTGTATGTTTCATTACAATTCGTGATACAAAACAATCTACATGCAAATCTACGATCTTAGCATATATGCGGACACCCTAGAGGCATACTACGATCTACGGAAGACATGCATGCATCTACTTAGATGTTTAGATTCATCATACCTTATGGATCTACGATCCGGAGAAAATGGAATGATGAAGAACCGCACTTGAATCGCAAGGGAAACTGTCGGAGAGCACCTTGTCCTTTGCGAATTGAAGAATCCTCGAAATCCCGTCTCTAAGTGCAAGGATTTCGAGCCGACGGAAGAATCCGTTGCGAAGACGATGGCGAGCCTCGAGATTTTCTTCTCCTCTTTATCTTTTATTCATTCTCCTTCCTTCCTCTTTCTTCTCCCTTCTTCTTCCTCTCTTTTCCTTGGCCGAAACCACAAAGGAGGGGGACTAGGCTAGGGGTCGGATTTTTGGAGGGGAGGGAGTAGAACCATTGGGCCGGCCCCTCCCCTCCCTATTCCCTTTATAGGGCCGGTCTCCCATGGCTCCAAGGAGCCTAGGGCCGGCCCTTAGGTGGATAGGGATGAGGGGGGATCGAATTTAGGTCTTCCGGGTGTCTATCGTGAAGTCCGGACGAAAACGCCCTTCACGAAAAGCAGAAAACTAAAAGTGAGACTGAGTGGGGTGCGCTACTCGGAATCGAGTTCCGTCAGTGCATGTGAGCTCCTGGAATTACTCCGCTCAATCTAAGATCCATATTCAATATATTCTGAGCCATATTTCAGTATTTACCAAAATACCCCTACGGCCCGTAACACATGTGAATTAGGTTCCTTGGCTCCGGGCTTGCGCTCCATCGCGCTACTTCGCATCCAACGTATCCAACTAGGTCGGGGAACAATTCCTATACACAATGACAGGGTGGAACCTTCAGGGTTCGGGATCTCTAGCTCCAACCGGATCCCTAATTAACTGTTCCGGTGACACACCGAAAGTTTCATTAATCAGCCCTAATCCGATTAACCCGCGTAGCCACCCAGAGTGCGACGCGAGTTGAACTCTAGTGATCCTAAACTTATGTTACTCCCTCGTAACCCTATTCTCTACTATACTCCGATAATCCTCAGTCCCTCCTATTACTGGTGCCATGATACGACTCGGGCGGTGGGGAGCACTGTCAGATCCCGATCGATCATCTGACTAGGGTTTGATGACTTGTCATCTATAACACCACACACCTTCCGGTGCTATGCCTAGCATCCGGAACATCGTCAGTCATACTGACAACTACCAGGCCTGGGTTAACTGTGTGGACAGATTGACTCATCAAACCGCACCCAGCCAACACTGGACGTCGGATAACCTGTAGGGATTACATGTCACTCAAGAGCTAGCCGGGTAACCCAACATACCATGGTATTGGACTATAGAAGGCCTGTACACGTTGGCACATCAAAGCACCACACAACTGGTTGGCCTAGTGTACATGGTCCCTCAGGGTTAAGGACAGATTATCTATAGTAGTAAGACGGTTTATGCACCAGTATCTGAATCACTGAACTGTGCACCGTCCTGGTTCCTGTTCAACACGATCATCGTGCTTGGTCAAGTGAATGGGAATCCCACGTTCCCATGGTGGAGACTTCACCACATCCTCTACCTGCCAACAGCTTGTTCTCGGTGAAGCGACCGACATCACCTAAGTTGTGAACTAGTTCTAGGTTTACACAGAACTGGTCCATTGGGTCTCCCAAGCATGGATCCTCCATGCGCCTCAGTGGCCTACTGTGTTCCCTAGGGTCCTTTTATTATATGAGTATTAGCATATACCAGAGTAGTATTCTAATTAAAGCAATAACCAAAGGCATCTTTATTAATGTTAATACAGAAAATTCACGCTAAGGACACACGAGCTATAACAATCTCCCACTTGGCCTAGCGGGGAACAACAGTCTTAACTCCCATGGCATCCACGTGCTTCTCAAAAGCCTTGGTCGGTAATATCTTTGTGAAAGGGTCCGCCATGTTATCTGTAGACGCCACCTGAGTCACTGCTACCTCCCCTCGCTTCTGCAAGTCCCGGATTATGTAGTATTTCCACTCGATATGCTTGCTCTTCTAGTGATATCTTGGCTCCTTGGATTGTGCTACCGCTCCACTATTGTTGCAGTAAAGGACAATAGGATCTTGAGCTCCCGGTACGTATCCTAAGTTCGTGAGGAATTTCTTGAGCCACACCGCCTCCTTAGCTGCTTCGCACGCCGTAATGTACTCAGCCTCTGTCATCGAATCCACGATACATCCCTGCTTTACGCTACTCCAACTGACAGCTCCTCCTCCTAATGAAAACACAAACCCTGACGTCGATCTCCTGGATTCCGGATCTGACGCAAAGTCAGAATCCGTATATCCAATCGGCATCAGTTCCTGTGAAGAGTAAACTAACTCATAATCTCTCGTCCTACGGAGATACTTGAGTATACTTTTCACAGCAGTCCAGTGCCCTGGACCCGGATTTGACTGATACCTGCCCATCATGCCTACTGTATAGCATATATCTGGTCTCGTGCACTATATGGCATACATCAAACTCCTTACAGCCGAAGCATAAGGTATCTTCTGCATCTCTGCCCTCTCCTCAGGAGTCTTAGGACCCTGATCCTTGGACAACTTCATTCCATGTCTGAATGGAACCAGTCCCTTCTTGGAGTTGTGCATACTGAATCTGACCAAGATAGTATCTATGTAGGCTGACTGTGACAACGAGAGAATCTTGTTCTGGCGATCTCGAGTTACCTTGATCCCCAGAACATAACTCGCTTCACCCAAGTCTTTCATGTCAAATTGAGAGGATAACCACACCTTCACTGTAGACAACGTTCCAATATCGTTTCCGATGAGCAGGATATCGTCCACGTAAAGCACTAGAAAAACTACTGCAGTCTTATCGCTCCTTTTATAAAAACATGGTTCATCCACGTTTTGTTCAAATCCATAAGACTAGAAACCTGATCAAAATGCATGTTCCAACTTCTGGATGCTTGCTTAAGTCCATAAATGGACCTTTGCAACTTGCACACCAGACCTTCCTGACCTTTTGCGACAAAGCCTGGAGGTTGAGACATGTAGATGTCTTCTTCCAAATCCCCGTTGAGGAATGCGGTCTTGACGTCCATTTGCCAGATCTCCCAATCATAATGGGCTGCAATGGACAAGAGGATCCGGATAGACTTAAGCATAGCCACTGGCGAAAAGGTTTCGTCATAGTCGATCCCTTCTCGCTGGGTATAACCCTTAGTGACTAGTCTAGCTTTGTAAGTCTCAACGGTACCATCCGGACCTCTTTTCCTTTTGTACACTCACTTACATGGTCAGTGGATACTATCGCTTCGTCATAGTTCAGAGGATCATTCTCCTGAAACTCTAGATCAACCATAAAGGCTTCTCCAATGTTTCTATCAGGAGCACTTGTGGTCCTCCCACTTCGACGAACCTGCGGTGGTTCCATAGGAGTCGATTCTACAGTACCGTTAGTCTTAGTGGTATCGGCTCCCACTACGTTTTCTGTCTGCGTACACCCATCAGTACCAAGCAATTCTTCAAGAACTACTTTACTGGTGGGCTTATGGTCTATTAAATAATCCTGCTCTAGGAATACGACGTTCGTCGAGACGACAATCTTTCTATCCTCAGGATCATAAAATAGACCACCCTTTGTCCCTTTTGGATACCCAACAAACAGATATATCTTAGTTTTTGACTCCATCTTATCTCGCTTGTCCTTCTGCACATGTGCTGGACAACCCCAAATCCTAAAGTGCTATAGGCTTGGCTTTCGCTTTAACCATAGCTCCTAAGGAGTTAGGGGTACTGACTTTGATGGAACAAAGTTCAAAGTATATGCTGCCGTCTCTAGGGCATATCCCCAAAAACTAGGTGGCAATGTTGTATAACTCATCATAGTCCGAACCATGTCTAACAAAGTTTGGTTTCTCCTCTCAGATACACCGTTCTGTTGTGGTGTCCCTGGTGCAGTCAACTGGGATACAATCCCATGCTCACGCAGGTACCCAATAAATTGATCCGATAGGTATTCGCCTTCTCGATCCGATCAAAGAGACTTGATACTTCTACTCATCTGCTTTTCTGCTTCAGCTCTGAACTCCTTGAACTTATCAAAGGATTCAGACTTCCGCCGCATTAGGTATATGTATCCAAACCTCGAGTGATCATCCGTGAAGGTGATGAAATACTCGAAGCCTCCTAGGCACAGACACTTATGGGCCCACATACATCAGTGTGTACCAACTCCAATACCTCATTAGATCTGCTACCTTTGGCTCGGAAAGACCTTTTAGTCATCTTGCCTTCCAAGCAAGACTCACACGTCGGTAGGATTGCTGAAACATTTGGACTTAAGAGTCATACCTTAACCAACCTGTGAATCCTGTCTGAGGCTATGTGTCCAAGCTTTAGATGCCAAAGGAGTATTGTATTATCTGAGAGATTTTTTCTTTTAGATGAATTAATCACACAAGCTTCAGTTATGTTATCCTACTTATGATTGGAGTTAATTACATAGAGACCATTCTGTATCTTTCCCTTGCAAACAAAGTAACCATTCAATTTAATTGACACACCAGAAGCATCAAATAAAACTGAAAAACCTTTATTATTCAATAAGGAAATAGAAATTAAATTACGTCTCAAGGACGGTATATAAAGTATGTCTCTAAGTAATAAACTTCTTCCATCAAGGAACTGCAAGATGACATCTCCAACTGCTTCAGCCTCTGCCACGGCCTCAGTTCCCATGCTTAGGATTATCTCCCCATCACCCAGTTTTCTTGTCTCCTTGAACCCCTGCAAATTATTGCAAGCATGGTTAGTGGAACCAGAATTCACAATCTATGAAACTGGAGAACAACTGGATGCTACAAGGGATTCCACTATGTGGATTTGAGATATACCTGTCTCAGCCTTCTTGGGAGCCGCGCGGCAGTCGCCCTTCCAGTGCCCCTTCTTGCCGCATCGGAAATATTTTCCTTTGGGCTTAGCCGGACCATTCTGCTTGGGAACCTGCAACTGCACCTGTCCCATCTTCACGGGCTTCTTAGACTTTTGTTTCTGAAACTTGCCCTTGGCTTTCAGAGAAGAATTCCGCTCCACATTTAGGGATTGGGCTCATGGCTTTATCCCGTCCTCTGCCGCCTGGAGTGCCGCTAGGAGCTCTGCGTTAGACATCTCCAACCGGTTAAGGTTGAAGTTGGTAACGAAGCCCTCAAACGCTCCTGACAGAGACACGAGAAAAATGTCGGTCTGGATCTCTGCATCCAAGATGATATCGAAGGAACCAAGCTCGTTCACATAGCCAAACAACTTCAGCATATGATCCCGAACTAAAGTCCCCTCTGCCATCTTCGTGGATACCAATTTCTTGATGGTCAGGTAACGAGTTACCCGACTACGACCCTCGAACATTTCCTTCAGGTAAAGCATCATGTCTGAAGTAAAGGTCATGTTTTCGACTTGCTTCAGAAGGACGATCTGCAAGGATGCCACAATGTAGCACTTGCACATCTCATCAGCATCTAGCCAGTCTTTCCATTCCTTTAACTGGGCCTCAGTTGCACTTGGTCCCGGCATGGCCGATTGAGGGGTACTTAGGGCAGTTGTGTGTTTGCCAACCCTTAGGACGAGCATTAGGTTACGCTTCCAGTCCTCGTAGTTTGGTCCCGTAAGTTTGTTATCATTAAGTATGGAGGCAAGGGGGTCGAGCTTGGTCATGATTTCTGTAAACAATGGTTTAAAGCAATAGTTAGGGTCTACTACAATCTATTTCATAGAATTTAAAAATAGATAATGTCTACTCCAGCCGCTATGTCTTTACCATCTCAAGTGGAGACATCCAGGAATCTAAATTCTCTGGGCTGGAGCACTGAGACTATCGGCCCTGAATTGGAGACAGCATCTCGGTGAGAGCATGCAACCACTTCTGCCAACAGGGTTTTTACGACCCAATCTTCATCAGAATTACCCATGGTAAACTGAAAGACCTCCCAGTCTCCTTTTGGCCAGCTTTATGTGACCCACGTGCGCAGTAACAGCGGCTTCACACAAGCTTTCGGATGCTTCCCATAAATCTAGGTGGTGCCGATAGGGGGGTTCATAGGCTCCCACGGTGTAGGATAAAACCGTCACCCACTGCCACCGGCATCCTCCATGTCCCGAAGGAAACCACTAGGCGAACCAGCATGGAAGAAAACACAGCTCTCACCCGGTGGGAATATCGAACTGCGTACCTCCCACCCAGACCCTTAGCCGGTTGATTGTGGAGGCCAGAGGCTTCCCTTTGGAGGGAGCCTCTTATACATCCCTTCTTTATGAGGTTTTATGCATATCTAGATAGGTCACGACCTCCTAGACATAGACCCTGGTCTACCGTGCTCTTACTAGGATTACAAACCCTCCCGCAAAGAATTAGTATCCTCGGAAAATATCATAGTCCCTACCTTGAATACTTAGCTTTCGCCTTTCTTGCAAGGATCACATTACTTAGATTCCAAGGATCCCGATACTTTACTAGTTTGCCCATAATCCTAAGATCTAGAGCCTAGCCTAAGGTCAACGTGGAAAGGACTCCCACTACGATGATGCCTCGTTCACAATTTGATGCCTGATGTCATAGTAGACCTCATCTTATTATAGGTTTCGATGCTGGCCAAATAGGGACATCCGACAACCTCCGTCGGACCTCAACCTAATGGTGGCATAACCAAATCGTGATGAGTTCATACTACCATCAAACGTTATCTAGAAACGGGTATCACACAGTGAAATCCTAACCTAACTTGGCAGCTAGGACCACGTGGGGAAAGGGCATCCCACTAGGGTTATCATACTTCTTATGGAGACATTAGTTAATTATTTCTAAACAAATCTAACACTGCGTCTATCTCGGTGCACAGTACTTGGCTACCTGAACTACCACGAGGGCGGTTACCACCTTTCCTTTTAGCTAGCCACCGGATTCGTACGTGTTAGAAGCATATAGAGACACCGATGAATCTATAATTTTAGTACGAACCATAAGCCTGATCTAGAGACTAACTCACAAGCAAGAATGATAATCACATTATCATCGGGGTTCTCTAAATATTGAATAAAGAGAAACAACAGAGAAAACATCCAAACTGAATCAAGTCCAGGGTCCGACCCCTGAACCTGAATAGCACAGCCAAGATATCCTGCTCTTCCATTCTGCACGATCTCTGACGATGATCCCCTTCATCACCAACGTGCACGCTTTCGCCGGGTCTTTGCACGCCATGGTATCGCTTGCCCGAACCGTGGATGTAGCATCATCTCCTTCTTCCTGTGACCGAAAAACTAACACACTCCGAGCAAGTGCTCGTTCGTGTACAATTTCGCTAGAAAGTAAAGAAGACAATCGTAGAAACATAGCCAGGGAACCGAGGATGGTCAACCCCCACCCTCGCCCATCTAGAGCCTTACAATCCAGAATAATAATCAATGCAAAATTAAATCCGGGGTCCGACCCTCGGATGCATGCAATCACATATTACTATTCAGCACGGCACCTGCAAAAAGACGATACATAGTATAATCCATATGCATGATCTACGTCGAACCCCGACGAAAACATATGCCATTATATATTCACATGATGTTTTTACGAATTTATGCATGAAACATACACCAAAGCGTGCTCTGATACTAATTATTGGAATTGGGTTCCGCTAATCAGAGTCGCAGCGGAAGCAAAAAGAAAGATCCGAAGATCATACGGTGTATGTTTCATTATAATTCGTGATACAAAACAATCTACATGCAAATCTACGATCTTAGCATATGTACGGACACCCTAGAGGCATACTACGATCTACGGAAGACATGCATGCATCTACTTAGATGTTTAGATTCATCATACCTTATGGATCTATGATCCAGAGAAAACAAAATGATGAAGAACCACACTTGAATCGCAAGGAAAACTGTCGGATAGCACCTTGTCCTTTGCGAATTGAAGAATCCTTGAAGTCCCGTCTCTGAGTGCAAGGATTTCGAGCCGACGAAAGAATCCGTTGCGAAGATGATAGCGAGCCTCGAGATTTTCTCCTCCTCTTTCTCCTTTCTTCCTTCTCCTTCCTTCCTCTTCCTTCTCCCTTCTTCTTCCTCTCTTTTCCTTGGCCGAAACCACAAAGGAGGGGGACTAGGGGTCGAATTTTTGGAGGGGAGGGAGTAGAACAATTGGGCCGGCCCCTCCCCTCCCTATTCCCTTTATAGGGCCGGTCTCCCATGGCTCTGAGGAGCCTAGGGCCGGCCCTTAGGTGGATAGGGATGAGGGGGGATCGGATTTAGGTCTTCCGGGTGTCAATCGTGAAGTTCGGACGAAAACGCCCTTCACGAAAAGCGGAAAACTGAAAGTGAGACTGAGTGAGGTGCGCTACTCGGAATCGAGTTCCGTCAGCGCCTATGAGCTCCTGGAATTATTCCGCTCAATCTAAGATCCATATTCAATATGTTCTGAGCCATATTTCATTATTTACCAAAATACCCCTATGGCCCGTAACACATATGAATTAGGTTCTTTGGCTCCGGGCTTGCGCTCCATCGCACTACTTCGCATCCAATGTATCCAACTAGGTCGGGGAACAATTCCTATACGCAACGATAGGGTGGAACCTTCAGGGTTCGGGATCTCTAGCTCTAACCGGATCCCTGATTAACTATTCCAGTGACACACCGATAGTTCCGTTAATCAGCCCTAATCTGATTAACCCGCGTAGCCACCCAGAGTGCGACGCGAGTTGAACTCTAGTGATCCTAAACATATATTACTCCCTCATAACCCTGTTATCTACTATACTTCGATAATCCTCAGTCCCTCCTATTACTGGTGCCATGATACGACTCGGGCGGTGGGGAGCACCGTCAGATCCCGATCGATCATCTGACTAGGGTTTGATGACTTGTCATCTATAACACCACACACCTTCCGGTGCTATGTCTAGCATCCGGAACATCGTCAGTCATACTGACAACCACCAGGCCTGGGTTAACTGTGTGGACAGATTGACTCATGAAACCGCACCCATCCAACATTGGATGTCGGATAACCTGTAGCGATTACATATCACTCAAGCGCCAGCCGGGTAACCCAACGTACCGTGGTATTGGACTATAGAAGGCCCGCACACGTTGGCACATCAAAGCACCACATAACTGGTTGGCCCAGTGTACATGGTCCCTCAGGGTTAAGGACAGATTATCTATAGTAGTAAGACGGTTTATGCACCAGTGTCTGAATCACTGAACTGTACACTGTCTTGGTTCCTGTTTAACACGATCATCGTGCTTGGTCAGGTGAATGGAAATCCCACGTTTCCGTGGTGGAGACTTCACCACATCCTCTACCTGCTAACAGCTTGTTCTCGGTGAAGCGACCGGCATCACCTAAGCTGTGAACTAGTTCTAGGTCTACACAGAACTGGTCCACTGGGTCTCCCAAGCATGGATTCTCTATGCACCTTAGTGGCCTACTATGTTCCCTAGGGTCCTTTTATTATATGAGTATTATCATATACCAGAGTAGTATTCTAATTAAAGCAATAACCAAAGGCATCTTTGTTAATGTTAATACAGAAAATCCACGCTAATGACACACGAGCTACAACAAAGAAGCCCATAGAGACTACAGCGGGACCCACCAGCCCTGCCTGGTGGGCCCACAGCGACTACAGCAGGACCCACCAGCTCTGCCTGATGAGCCCACAGAGACTACAGCGGGACGCACTAGCCCTGCCTGTTGAGTCCCCAGAGACGACAGTGGGACCCAACAGCTCTGTCTGCAGAGTTTCCAGAGACGACAGCGGGACCCACCTGCCCTGTCTGGAGGATCCCCAGATACGACAGCAGAAACTGCCATTTGCCCTAGTTTTCCTCCCAGTAAATCCTATAAATAGCAGAGCCTTTAAGTGTAAAGGAATCTGAAATCTGATTTGAGAAACCAGAGAACAGAATCCAGAATCCTAGAGCTCTGGAATCCCAGCTTTTCGATCTTCCAAATGTTCTCGATCTTCTTCTTGTCTCTGAAGAGTTCGGAGACACTTCAGTATCCTCGGCCTACCAAGGTCACGACGAACAAAGAGTTAGTAAATTCGGGTTACCCATATAGCATGGAGACGTAGGCTTCGGCTGAACTCCGAGACCACATCTTGTGTCAATCTTCTCTCTATATGCATATCGAAAGTGTTAACTCAAGGTCACCAAGGCATCGACCTTCGGAGCCACCTTTCAATCAATAGATCAATCAAAGATCTACCACTCAAATTCAATTAACTGGTAGAGTGAAATCTTCGGATCGGCACGAAGATTTTTCCCCCACAGTTTGCCGCCATCTGTGGGATCGAACGAGAAGCCAAGTTCGCTCTGCAACAAACATCAGATTGGTTGAGCAGACAACCGGTCTAGATAGTCAAACTTTCCAGTCCCTTCGGTTGAGCAGACAACCGTCAGGACATCAACAATCTTGTTGCATCCTTCGCTCTCTCTAAATGGCGAGAACAAAGCATCAGGATCATCCAGAGGGAAGTAACACACGTTAGTCTCGTCTAGAGACTCGTTCGATGAGTCAATGGCTCAATTTCGAGCAACCCCTCGCTGTCCCCGAAATGGGGGTTCATTTAGGGAGTGGGAGATCGGTCGATCGATCGATCGCCCCACCTCCCCGACAGTCTATAGGGCAAACTACCCCTACTCCTGCTAAAGACCCGCTATCTACCTACCAAATCTCAGCGGTCGACTTTCAGCTGCTGGAATTGGCTAAGCAAAACGCCACCCTCACAACTGGAAGGGACGCCCTCAAGAAGGCAGCCTTCGAAGCCGGAATTGCCTTCCTCATCCCTTCATTCGGCGAGAGAGTTAATCCACCACGGCAATCGATTCACTCCAAACCACGAATGTCAATAGGCACCGCTGCCCTTGAGAGGATTCGTCGTGACCCAACCCCCTCTGCGGCTCTATGGAAGCAGAGTGTCAGGGATCGTATCGATGATGAGTCCTCTCAATCATCTTTGGGTTGCAACTGTGTCAGACAGACACAGTCCAAGTCCAACTTGCAAAGGAGGCACCAGATGAAAGGAGCACCCTAAAAAAGAAGAGCTTCTCCATCCCTTCCACTCCAACATGAAGCTGGAATGGATCTTTGTCACCAACTCCATCCGGCAACTACTCAAAGGCCCGGACAAGACCTTTCGATCTTGCCTCTCGATCTGCATCCAGGTCGAGGGCATTGTCATAAAGAAGGATACTCTTATACTGGACCTCTCTTTCGAAGTTTGTTTCAATCGTCCTTTCCGAAGGGATGGAGAACTTCAACTCTCCCCAAATTCAATTGCCTCAAAAGGGATCCTACCCTTCACATCCTAGCATTCAAGCAAGCCCTCACTCCGCATGAGGAAGAGAACAACGTGCTCTGCCAAACCTTCGCCGAGAGCCTTGATGAGCCATCTCTCGATTGGTACCATAACCTTCGGGCTGGGTCCATCACCCAGTTCGGAGTCTTGGTTAACCACTTTGAACAACACTATCAGCTCAACTTGAAGCCGGAGAAGAAGCTTGATTCCCTCTACAGGCTGAGGATGGGTGCTGACGAGAGTCTTCGTAGCTTCACGTGAAGATTCCGTAACGAGCACGCCGCTCTCTCAGGACGGTACCTGGATGATGAGGCTATCATGCTAGCCTTTCAGAATGCCCTCCGTTTCGATCTGCATATCTATAATGATTTCATCCGCAATCCTCCCCCTTCCCTGGTTTCGATGTTCGATCGAATCTAGAGGGAGATCGAAGTTGAAGACGATCAGGTGGCCTGAAAGTGGCGAGAAACAAAACGACGACCTGCCGAAAGAGAAGCCCCGAAGTACGTTGCCAAATCTCATAATGCAGAGGCAGTGGTTCCCCCTGCATCCAAGCGATCAAGGAACGACGGACGTAGATCCCCTTTGAAGAAGACTACATTCACGGATTGGACTCTACCGATCGAGCAGATTCTCGATCGAATTCAACATGAAGAGTTCCTCCGAAGGCCGAACCCTCTGCAGCCTGATACCAAGGTCACAGCTAATAAAATAGTCTACTGCGATTTTCACCGTAGCCACGGCCATTCTACCGATCGATGCTATCGACTGAGATATCATCTTGAGGATTTGCTGCGAGAAGGCCATCTCCAAGAGTTCGTCAAATGCGGACAAGATCAACGCCGACCTTCCGCAAAGGGAAAAGAAGCTTGCTGGATCCATCAAATCTATACTGATCAATCACCTATCACTGTGCATGCCAATGTCTTTGGCATTCACGGAACATTGCATAATCAAACATTGACAGGGAAAGAAGTCAATCGATAAGTGCGACGCATCTTCAATATTCGCTCTGCAGCAAACAAAGAAGACACCTGGATCGAGAAACCTATCAAAGGCCTAGCTTCGCCATCTATCATCTTCAATGACTCTGATCTCCAAGGAGTCCATACTCCGCATCGGGACCCCCTGGTCTTGAAGCTCATTATCGACGGGAGCACCGTCAACCGCATCCTTATCGACACCGGAAGCTCTATCGATATCATGTTCTCAGACTGCTTCAAGCACCTAGGACATAAATATTCAAGTCTTGAAGTCATCCCAACGGTGATCACGGGCTTCAATAGGGAGCAGAGTATAACAATGGGGGAGTGAAGATTAACCCTCGACCTCAGCCGAGAGACTCGAGTCTTGGTAAGGTTCGCCATCGTCGAAGGGACATCCAACTACAATATCATCCTTGGTCGACCATTTCTCTATCAGATCAATGCCATCTCCTCCTCCTACCATTAACTCCTCAAATGTGCAACAGGAGAGGGTATTGTCTGCATTCAAGGAGACCAACAAACTGGATGATCCTGCGAAGCGGCCACTGCAAAAACAGATCGCAGAATAAATCTCGTTCCCCCAAAACGACCAAGGGATGAAGCTGGTCCTTCTTCAAAATAGCAACCAAAGGAGATCCCACTATCTGAACCCCCGCCAATCGAGTGGGACGCTTCACCTTCAATCGAAGAAATCACTCCAATCAACATCGGCAGTGAAGATCTCCCTCGAGAAACCTTCATCGGTACCGGGCTCAGCGACGCAGAAGTGCGAGACATGGTTTCCTTCCTTCAATCCAACATTGATGTCTTCGTCTGGTGTTTCGAAGATATGCCTAGGATCAACCAAGATGACGCGTGTCACAGACTTGCAATCAAAGAAGGAGTGAAGCCCATCAAGCAAAAACCACACACAATCCGATCAGAACGACAAGTTGCAGTTCAAGAGGAGATCAATAAGCTACTCGTAGCAGGCTTCATTCGTGAAGTAGAGTACCCTACTTGGATCTCCAATATAGTCGCTATCCCAAAGAAGAATGGGAAAGTCAGAGTATGCATCGACTTCACCAACCTCAACAAGACTTGTCCCAAAGGCCCATTCCCCATGCTAAGGATAGATAGACTTGTCGATGCTACTGCTGGCCACGAGCTCCTATCTTTCATGGACGAATACTCTGGGTATAATCAAATTCCACTACATCCGGACGATCGAGAGAAGACATGCTTTGTGACTGACCGAGGTCTTTACTGCTACAACATAATGCCCTTCGGCCTCAAGAATGCTGGATCAACCTATCAAAGGCTAGTCATAAAGATGTTCGAAGACCAAATCGAATGCAATGTCGAAGTTTATGTCGACGATCTCCTCACCAAAAATTTCAATTGTGAAAGCCACCTCTCTAATTTGGCGAAAACATTTCAAATCCTCCAAAAATACCGTATGAAGGTCAATCCAGCTAAATGTGCTTTCGGTGTTCAATCGGGTAAATTCCTGGGTCAGCTTGTGACCAGGAAAGGCATCGAAGCCAACCCCGACCAAATTTGAGCTATCCTCGATATGTCATTGCCTACCAATCGGAAGGAAGAGCAACGCCTCACTGGAAGATTAGCTTCCCTCAATTGATTTATCTCGAAATCTTCGGACAAGTGCAAATCGCTCTTCGGCAAACTACGAAAGGCGGATGCCTCTGGGTGGAGTCCAACTTGCGAACAAGCTTTTCAAGACGTCAAAAATTATCTCGTACGTGCTCCTATTCTAATAGCTCCACTCCCAAAAGAAGATCTCTGGCTCTATCTTGTCGTCACCGATCAAGCAATCAGTACGGTCTTGGTCAGCAGAAGAGAAGGCGTCGAACATCTGGTCTACTACATCAGTCATACACTCCTCCCAGCAGAGACTCGCTACTCAAAGATTAAGAAGGTCATACTAGCCTTGCTCACCGCATCACAACATCTTCAACCCTATTTCGTCTCCCACCCGATCACAGTGGTCTCAGAGCACCCACTCAAAGACATCCTCGATAAGGCAGGTCGAGCGGGTCGAATGACCAAATGGGTGATCGAGATGAGTGCTCTTGGGATTGAATTTGAACCTCGCACTTTACTCAAAGGGCAGGCAGTTGCTGACTTCCTAGCCGACTTTCCCATGAAAGACCCCATAACTTGGGAGGAAGACGTCGATATGTGCCTCGAAGACGGAGATGAACGTCCACTCAATCCAATTCCAAAGACCAATCCAAGCTTTGAGGCTCCTGTTACCTTGCCAGCTCGATGGAAGCTCTATACCGATAGAGCTTCAAGCGCGATCGGTTCGGGAATTGGGATAGTCTTGGTATCCCCCGAACTTGATCATCTTCAAAAGGTCATTCTCCTTGGGTTCAACGCTACCAACAATGAAGCCGAGTACGAGGCACTCATCTCCAGGCTGAAGATGGCTGAATCCCTGGGGGTAGATCGACTCACCATCTACAGCGACTCCCAGCTAATAATAAGGCAGATCAACGGGGAGTACACAGCGCGAGAAGAAAGGATGCAGTATTACTTGGTTCTAGTGCGACATTACCAATAACGTTTTGCTAGCACCGATTTCATCTAAGTCTCGAGAGCAGAAAATCGAGAGGCAGATGCCTTGGCTATGCTGCCTTAGTTCTTGGAGATTCACTTGGGGAAAGGCGGATACAAATCGACTATCAAGAATCTCCCAAGATTACCCTCGAACAGCAGATCGTCGCCATTACAGGAAGATCTAGGGGTGGAGAACAGCCAGCCTCCGATCTTACCACAACGCATGACCTTGAGGATTGAAGACGGCCAATCTTTGACTTCTTCAAACATGGAAGAATGCCAGAAGAACCAATTCAAGCCAGAAGACTTCAAAGGAAGCTTCCATGCTATAGCCTCTAAGGAACAGATCTATATTTCAAATCGCACAACGGGATGTTACTCAAATATGTTAGTCCCTTACAAGCAAAGGCAATCCTAATCGATATCCATTCCGGAGCCTACGAAAATCATTCGGGAGGAAGATCTCTTGAAGCCAAAACAAAGCTTCAAGGTTACTACTGGCCGACAATGGCAAGAGATGCTCACAAAGTGGTTCAAAGATGCGAGCCTTGTCAACGACACGCTCGAGCTATCCATCTCCCATCAGACGAGCTCAATCAATTAATAAGTCCATGGCCCTTCCATCAATGGGGGTTGGACTTCTTGGGTCCTTTCCCACCAACACCAAGCAAGAAGAAGTATCTGCTGTTGGCCATAGATTACTTCACTAAGTGGGTTGAAGCAATGCCACTCTTTCGAGAGACTGACGATGAAGTCATCAAGTTCATCAGACATAACATCTTCTCAAGATTTGGCATGCCACAAGTCTTGATTGCTGACAATGGAGCTCAATTCGATTCCGACAAGTTCCGGGAGTTCTGCCTAAACAACGGAATTAAACTTTTCTACTCAACGCCAAGGTACCCTCAGTGCAATGGTCAATCCGAAGCCTCTAATAGAGCTATCTTTGGTCTACTCAAGAAGAAGCTCGATGACAAGAAAGGATTGTGGGAGCAAGTCCTACCAGAAGTCTTGTGGGGCTATCGAACTACCTCGAAAAGATCAACTGGGTTCTCACCCTTTCGCCTAACCTATCGGTCAGAAGCAGTTCTCCCAACATAAACCATATCAAACACTCTGAAGACTAGAGCAATCAAAGAAGGGGTTAATGATGAGCTTCGAGTCGATAACCTTGATCTCTCCGAAGAATTACGAGATCGAGCAACCATTCGCATTGCCAAATATCAACAGAGGATTAAACAAGCCTATGATCAGAAGGTTAGCAAGAGACAATTCCTAATTGGCAGCCTGGTCCTCAGAGCAGTCTTCTACAATACTAAAGAGCACAGCAGCAGAAAACTAGCTCCCAACTGGGAAGGACCCTACATCATCGAATCGATAGGAGGCAAAGGATCTTATCGTCTGATTTCGCCAGAAGGAGATTGGCTACCACGAGCTTGGAATGCTAGACATCTTAAAATGTTTTGTTCTTGATGTAAACTCCATGCTGAATAAAGATCATTTTCAAATGTCCATCTCGTCTACTCAAGTTCTCAAGTAGTTTTGAGTTATCTATATTCAAATTTCCAAGTCGTTTAACAAGTTTGGGAGCTTGAGTTACGACTCAACCCCTTACAGGCAGATGTTAAACGATTTTGGGTTGTGAAACAAAATAACCTTCAAGTTTCCAGGTCGATTTAATAAGTTTGGAAGCTCGTGTTGCGACACGATCCTTTACAAGCAAATGTTAAATAACCTTCAATTAATAGATCGTTTAACAAGTTTGAGTGCTCGAGTTGTGACTCGACCCCTTACAGGCAGATGTTAAATGGTCTCAAGTTGTGATACAACGCAACCTTCAATTACCAAATTACTTAACATTTTTGCGTGATCGAGTTGCGACTCGACCCCTTATAGTCAAGTGTTAAGTACATTCAAACATTTCTTTCGAAGCACAAATATAAAAAGAATTCAACACAAGAGATATTCGATTTCAATATCAAGAAACAAGTCTTTATTTCTCAAAATTTTCAAATACAAGCGAGCTTTTACATATGCAAGTTACATATACAAAAGCAAAGAGAAAAAAAATAGAAAACATCAGGGCTTTGCTACACTTGGAGCGCGCGACTTGTCTCCCTCAGACCCACCACGAGCCTTGCTCGCCGCAGACGCTTTGAAAGACAGAACACCCCTAGTGTGAGCCCTGAGGGCTTCTACCGCCTTCTCCGTTGTCGATCTGAAGCTCTCGTACTCGGCGCGTGTCTGCTCAAGCTCCTTCAGAAAGGCATCCTCCTTGGCTAAAGAAGCAGCTTCCTTTGCAGCAAGCTGGGCCTTCAGCTCCTTTATTTCCACCGCATGATCGTGGGCCAAGGTCTCCCCTTTGAAGAATTTGTTCTTCAATTCATGAAGCTCATGACCCCGAGACGTGTAGCTGTCGAGCCATCTCTTGCTCTCAATCTTCTCCTTACGAAGTGCTTCCTTCTTGGCAGACAAAGCTGCCTTCAGCTTCTCCTTCTCCTCTTTCGCAGCCTCCAATTGAGCAGTCAAACAAGAGACTTCTGCCGAAGCCCCCCGCTCACCGGCCCTCTTGAAGATCCTACTAGCGAGTTTCAGGATCGCTGAGTTCTGCCAACAACCAAGAGAAAGTCAGAAACATCTCGGAAGATAACAACTCAAAAACCAAATCATGCTGATGCACTTACCACAACTTCAAGCCTGTCGTAGGCTTCATCCAGGGTAGCATCAGGAAGATTGTAGAGCTTCCGGATCACACCCGTTGGGTGGTTGATGTCAACCTCACCCAAATCCCTAATCACCGGAGACGAGCCAATAGGGATATCTGCCAACAATGCAAAGGTTCAACAGTTAAAATTTCAAATATCAGTTAAAGTTGAGAGAAGTTAGCAGAACCATACCTGCGGTGCCGACTCGAGATGCTTCGGCCTTGCCTTTCCACCGATCGGAACTCTTACCCCCGGGGGTTGACCTTTCCTTCACGGGAGATGCCTCAGGTGGAGGTTGGGGTGTCCCAGCCTCCACGCGACTCCCTCCCTCCCTTCGCAAAGGGGAAGGAATGTCACGGGGAGGAGTGATCTACCCTTCCTCGCGATGTTCGCTAGCCTGTTGAAGAGTGGCCATGAGGGAAACTGTCTCCTCCGCCATCTGGGCAGCCGAAGGCCGAAGCACAAGCTGAGGTTGCTCAACCTCCAACCCTCCGCTCGTCGAAGCACCCTCCAAGCAAAAGACGCTCGGAGGTACTTGAGTAAGGAGAGTGGGGTTGCTTACAACCCCATCACTCCCCGAGTATCTTATTTTTATGCGCGTAGGGCGCTTCAAAGTTTCAAAATGATAGGTGGGCGACACTTTCTTACTGTCGCCCACCATATCCATGACATCCTCCATTCAACGGGCCTTAGCCTCGTTGATAGGAGTGGGCAGAATCTCGCCTTCGCCCCCATCATCTCCTCCACCCTCGCCCTCATCGCCACCTCCATCTTCTCCACCACCGTCTTCTCCACCATCTTTATCATCAGCATCATCATCATCACCTTTATTGTCGTCTTCATCCTCCTCCTCCTTTTCTTCTTTCTTCCCCTCTTCTTCTCCTTTCTTCTCCTCCTCCTCCTCCTCTTCTTTCTTCTCCTCTTCTTCTTTTTTCTTCTCCTCCTCCTTGAAAACTCTTCTTTTCTTCACTTGACCCTTGTGGGTCATCACCAGCTTCTCCTCCGTCGGGCCTGAGCGGTGCCTCACCCCGTACGCTTTCTTCTCGACCCTGACAACTCTGACTATCTTGCCCGATTCGAGATCTTCCTCATAATCAGAGTACAATACATCATTGTCTTCATACCTGGCCTGCAGCCTGTACAAGAGGTTGGTGTTACCATGCCGGATCGGGTAGTTCGAAAACTGCTTCCACGATCTGGTACTGCAGGTCAACTCCAAGAACAAGTTGTCAAGGGCCCCGACTCGATCAGATGACCAGGCCAAGTCCCCTCCTGTAGCATATTTCTTGACCGCATTATGTACCTAAGAATGAGGAGTCCCAGGCACAAAAAGGGGAGTCCATGCCCCAGAAACAGAAATCGGCCAATCTGTGTAGAGCTTGTCAGAAGGTATGGTGTCGGTGATCGGGCGGAGCACTGAGACGCCGTGTAGATTGATGAAAGGACTGTCCTTCCTCGAAACCCACTTGTAGTGGTAGAAGAAGTGTCCTAACTCTATCCGGGCCACTTCACCTTCAGGGATACTGGAGTAGCACGCCCTGAGCTCCTCCTGGAAGTCTGATTCCATCCGGCAGAATGCATATATTATCCTCCATGCATTCCCTGACAGCTGCCCAGGACAAAGTCCTAAAGTGTTCAATACCCGGGCAGCGAACGACACCAGAAGGAGGCGCAGCCCGCAGTTCAGCTGGTCGATGGTGACGACCGTCCCCAGCACCTGCTCCTTCCTGGAAACCCCCGTGAAGACGGTTCACTTATCTATCCGGAAGGCAGATTGGACTCCTGCGAGAGCTGGTTGGTGAGTCCCTTCTGTGAAGCAGGCGAGCAGTTTCTGCCACTTGGCCCTTTTCACGTCAGTGAGCTTGCCGCCAACGTTGTACTCGAAGATAGGCTCCTCCGACAACGGCATCAAAGGCCCCAAGACGAAGCTGGCCTTGGAGTTGTGCATACTGAATCTGACCAAGATAGTATCTATGTAGGCTGACTGTGACAACGAGAGAATCTTGTTCTGGCGACCTCGAGTTACCTTGATCCCCAGAACATAACTCGCTTCACCCAAGTCTTTCATATCAAATTGAGAGGATAACCACACCTTCACTGTAGACAACGTTCCAACATCGTTTCCGATGAGCAGGATATCGTCCACGTAAAGCACTAGAAAACCTACTGCAGTCTTATCGCTCCTTTTATAAACACATGGTTCATCCATGTTTTGTTCAAATCCGTAAGACTGGATAGCTTGATCAAAACGCATGTTCCAACTTCTGGATGCTTGCTTCAGTCCATAAATAGACCTTTGCAACTTGCACACCAGACCTTCCTGACCTTTTGCGACAAAGCCTGGAGGCTGAGACATGTAGATGTCTTCTTCCAAATCCCCGTTGAGGAATGAGGTCTTGACATCCATTTGCCAGATCTCCCAATCATAATGGGCTGCAATAGACAAGAGGATCTAGATAGACTTAAGCATAGCCACTAGCGAAAAGGTTTCGTCATAGTCGATCCCTTCTCGCTGGGTATAACCCTTAGTGACTAGTCTAGCTTTGTAAGTCTCAACGGTACCATCCGGACCTTTTTTCCTTTTGTACACTCACTTACATGGTCAGTGGATACTATCGCTTCATCATAGTTTAGAGGATCATTCTCCTGAAACTTTGGATCAACCATAAAGGCTTCTCCAATGTTTCTATCAGGAGCACTTGTGGTCCTCCCACTGCGACGAACCTGCGGTGGTTCCATAGGAGTCGATTCTACAGTACCGTTAGTCTTAGTGGTATCGGCTCCTACTACGTTTTCTGTCTGCGTACTCCCATCAGTACCAAGCAATTCTTCAAGAACTACTTTACTGGTGGGCTTATGGTCTATTAAATAATCCTGCTCTAGGAATACGGCGTTCGTCGAGACGACAACCTTTCTATCCTCAGGATCATAAAATAGACCACCCTTTGTCCCTTTTGGATACCCAACGAACAGACATACCTTAGTTTTTTACTCCATCTTATCTCGCTTGTCCTTCCGCACATGTGCTGGACAACCCCAAATCCTAAAGTGCTGTAGGCTTGGCTTTCGCTTTAACCACAGCTCCTAAGGAGTTAGGGGTACTGACTTTGATGGAACAAAGTTCAAAGTATATGCTGCCGTCTCTAGGGCATATCCCTAAAAACTAGGTGGCAATGTTGCATAACTCATCATAGTCCGAACCATGTCTAATAAAGTTCAGTTTCTCCTCTCAGATACACCGTTCTGTTGTGGTGTCCCTGGTGCAGTCAACTGGGATACAATCCCATGCTCACGCAGGTACCCAATAAATTCATCCGATAGGTATTCGCCTCCTCGATCCAATCGAAGAGACTTGATACTACTACCCGTCTGCTTTTCTGCTTCAGCTCTGAACTCCTTGAACTTATCAAAGGATTCAGACTTTCGCCGCATTAGGTATATGTATCCAAACCTCGAGTGATCATCCGTAAAGGTGATGAAATACTCGAAGCCTCCTATGGCACAGACACTTATGGGCCCACATACATCAGTGTGTACCAACTCCAATACCTCCTTAGATCTGCTACCTTTGGCTCGGAAAGACCTTTTAGTCATCTTGCCTTCCAGGCAAGACTCACACGTCGGTAGGCTTGCTGAAACATTTGGACTTAAGAGTCCTACCTTAACCAACTTGTGAATCCTGTCTGAGGCTATGTGTCCAAGCCTTAGATGCCAAAGGAGTGTTGGATTATCTGACGAATTTTTCCTTTTAGATGAATTAATCACACAAGCTTCAGTTATGTTATCCTGCTTATGATTGGAGTTAATTACATAGAGACCATTCTGTATCTTTCCCTTGCAAACAAAGGAACCATTCAATTTAATTGACACACCAGAAGCATCAAATAAAACTGAAAAACCTTCATTATTCAATAAGGAAACATAAATTAAATTACGTCTCAAGGACGGTACATAAAGTATGTCTCTAAGTAATAAACTTCTTCCATCAAGGAACTGCAAGATGACATCTCCAACTGCTTCAGCCTCTGCCACGGCCTCAGTTCCCATGCTTAGGATTATCTCCCCATCACCCAGTTTTCTTATCTCCTTGAACCCCTGCAAATTATTGCAAGCATGGTTAGTGGAACCAGAATCCACAATCCATGAAACTGGAGAACAACTGGATACTACAAGGGATTCCACTATGTGGATTTGAGATATACCTGTCTCAGCCTTCTTGGGAGCCGCGCGGCAGTCGCCCTTCCAGTGCCCCTTCTTGCCGTATCGGAAACATTTTCCTTTGGGCTTAGCCGGACCATTTGCTTGGGAACCTGCAACTCCACCTGTCCCATCTTCACCGGCTTCTTAGACTTTCTTTTCTGAAACTTGCCCTTGGCTTTCAGAGAAGAATTCCGCTCCATATTTAGGGATTGGGCTCCTGCCTTCATCCCGTCCTCTGTCGCCTGGAGCGCCGCAAGGAGCTCTGCGTTAGACATCTCCAACCGGTTAAGGTTGAAGTTGGTAATGAAGCCCTCAAACGCTCCTGACAGAGATGCGAGGAAAATGTCGGTCTGGATCTCTGCATCCAAGATGACATCGAAGGAACCAAGCTCGTTCACATAGACAAACAACTTCAGCATATGATCCCGAACTAAAGTCCCCTCTGCCATCTTTGTGGACACCAATTTCTTGATGGTCAGGTAACGAGTTACCCGACTACGACCCTTGAACATTTCCTTCAGGTAGAGCATCATGTCTGAAGCAAAGGTCATGTCTTTGACTTGCTTCAAAAGGACGGTCTGCAAGGATGCCACAATGTAGCACTTGCACATCTCATCAGCATCTAGCCAGTCTTTCCATTCCTTTAACTAGGCCTCAGTTGCACTTGGTCCCGGCATGGCCGGTTGAGGGGTACTTAGGGCAATTGTGTGTTTGCCAACCCTTAGGACGAGCATTAGGTTACGCTTCCAGTCCTCGTAGTTTGGTCACGTAAGTTTTTTATCATTAAGTATGGAGGCAAGGGGGTCGAGCTTGGTCATGATTTCTGTAAACAATGGTTTAAAGCAATAGTTAGGGTCTACTACAATCTATTTCATGGAATTTAAAAATAGATAATGTCTACTCCATCCGCTATGTCTTCACCATCTCAAGTGGAGATATCCAGGAATCTAAATTCCCTAGGCTAGAGCACTGAGACTATCGGCCCTGAATTGGAGACAGCATCTCGGTGAGAGCATGCAACCACTTCTGCCAACGGGGTTTTTATAACCCAGTCTTCATCAGAATTACCCATGGTAAACTGAAAGACCTCCTAGTCTCCTTTTGGCCAGCTTTATGTGACCCGCGTATGCAGCAACAGCGGCTTCACACAAGCTTTCGGATGCTTCCCACAAATCTAGGTGGTGTTGGCAGGGGGGTTCATAGGCTCCCGCGGTGTAGGATAAAACCGTCACCCACTGCCACCGGCATCCTCCATGTCCCGAAGGAAACCACTAGACGAACCAGCATGGAAGGAAACACAGCTCTCACCCGGTGGGAATATCGAACTGCGTACCTCCTACCCAGACCCTTAGCCGGTTGATTGTAGAGGCCAGGGGCTCCCCTTTGGAGGGAGCCTCTTACACATCCCTTCTTTATGAGGTCTTATGCATATCTAGATAGGTCACGACCTCCTAGACATAGACCCTGGTCTACCATGCTCCCACTAGGATTACAAACCCTCCCGCAAAGCATTAGTATCCTCGGAAAATATCATAGTCTCTATCTTGAATACTTAGCTTTCGCCTTTCTTGCAAGGATCACATTACATAGATTCCAAGGATCCCGATACTTCACTAGTTTGCCCATAATCCTAAGATCTGGAGCCTAGCCTAAGGTCAACGTGGAAATGACTTCCACTACGATGATGCCTCGTTCACAATTTGATGCCTGATGTCATAGTAGACCTTAATTCATTATAGGTTTTGATGCTGGCCAAATAGGGACATCCGACAACCTCCGCCGGACCTCAATCTAATGGTGGCATAACCAAATCGTGATGAGTTCATACTACCATCAAACGTCATCTAGAAACGGGTATCACACAGTGAAATCCTAACCTAACTTGGTCGCTAGGACCACGTGGGGAAAGGGCATCCCACTAGGGTTATCATACTTCTTATGGAGACATTAGTTAATTATCTCTAAACAAATCTAACACTGCGTCTATCTCGGTACACAGTACTTGGCTACCTGAACTACCACGAGGGCGGTTACCACCTTTCCTTTTAGCTAGCCACCGGATTCGCACGTGTTAGAAGCATATAGAGACACCGATGAATCTATAATTTTAGTACTAACCCTAAGCCTGATCTAGAGACTAACTCACAAGCAAGAATGATAATCACATTATCATCGGGGTTCTCTAAATACTGAATAAAGAGAAACAACAGAGAAAGTATCCAAACTGAATCAAGTCCAGGGTCTGACCCTTGAACCTGAATAGCACAGCCAAGATATCCTGCTCTTCCATTCTGCATGATCTCTGACGATGATCCCCTTCATCACCAACGTGCACGCTTTCGCCGGGTCTTTGCACGCCATGGTACCGCTTGCCCGAACCGTGGATGTAGCATCATCTCCTTCTTTCTGTGACCAAAAAACTAACACGCTCCGAGCAAGTGCTCGTTCGTGTACAATTTCGCTAGAAAGTAAAGAAGACAATCCTAGAAACATGGCCAGGGAACCGAGGATGGTCAACCCCCACCCTCACCCATCTAGAGCCTTACAATCCACAATAATAATCAATGCAAAATTAAATCCGGGGTCCGACCCCCGGATGCATGCAATCACATATTACTATTCAGCACGGCACCTGCAAAAAGACGATACATAGCACAATCCATATTCATGATCTACGCCGAACCCCGACGAAAACATATGCCATCATATATTCACATGATGTTTTCACGAATTCATGCATGAAATATACACCAAAGCGTGCTCTGATACCAATTATTGGAATTGGGTTCCGCTAATTAGAGTCGCAGCGGAAGCAAAAAGAAAGATCCAAAGATCATACGGTGTATGTTTCATTATAATTCGTGATACAAAACAATCTACATGCAAATCTACGATCTTAGCATATGTGCGGACACCCTAGAGGCATACTACGATCTACGGAAGACATACATGCATCTACTTAGATGTTTAGATTCATCAAACCTTATGGATCTATGATCCAGAGAAAACGAAACGATGAAGAACCGCACTTGAATCGCAAGGGAAACTGTCGGATAGCACCTTGTCCTTTGCGAATTGAAGAATCCTCGAAATCCCGTCTCTGAGTGCAAGGATTTCGAGCCGACGGAAGAATCCGTTGCGAAGATGATGGCGAGCCTCGAGATTTTCTCCTCCTCTTTCTCCTTTCTTCCTTCTCCTTCCTTCCTCTTCCTTCTCCCTTCTTCTTCCTCTCTTTTCCTTGGCCGAAACCACAAAGGAGGGGGACTAGGGGTCGAATTTTTGGAGGGGAGGGAATAGAACCATTGGGCCGGCCCCTCCCCTCGCTATTCCTTTTATAGGGCCGGTCTCCCATGGCTCCGAGGAGCCTAGGGCCGGCCCTTAGGTGGATAGGGATGAGGGGGGATCGGATTTAGGTCTTCCGGGTGTCTATCGTGAAGTCCGGACGAAAACGCCCTTCACGAAAAGCGGAAAACTGAAATTGAGACTGAGTGAGGTGCGCTACTCGGAATCGAGTTCCGTCAGCACCTGTGAGCTCCTGGCATTATTTCGCTCAATCTAAGATCCATATTCAATATGTTCTGAGCCATATTTCAGTATTTACCAAAATACCCCTATGGCCCGTAACACATGTGAATTAGGTTCTTTGGCTCCGGGCTTGCGCTCCATCGCACTACTTCGCATCCAATGTATCCAACTAGGTCAGGGAACAATTACTATACGCAACGATAGGGTGGAACCTTTAGGGTTCGGGATCTCTAGCTCCAACCGGATCCCTGATTAACTGTTCCGGTGACACACTGAAAGTTCCGTTAATCAGCCATAATCTGATTAACCCGCGTAGCCACCCAGAGTGCGACGCGAGTTGAACTCTAGTGATCCTAAACTTATGTTACTCCCTCATAACCCTGTTATCTACTATACTTCGATAATCCTCAGTCCCTCCTATTACTGGTGCCATGATACGACTCGGGCGGTGGGAAGCACCGTCAGATCCCGATCGATCATCTGACTAGGGTTTGATGACTTGTCATCTATAACACCACACACCTTCTGGTACTATGCCTAGCATCTGGAACATCGTCAGTCATACTGACAACCACCAGGCCTGGGTTAACTGTGTGGACAGATTTACTCATCAAACCGCACCCATCCAATATTGGACGTCGGATAACCTGTAGGGATTACATGTCACTCAAGCGCCAGCCGGGTAACCCAACGTACCGTGGTATTGGACTATGGAAGGCCCGCACACGTTGGCACATCAAAGCACCACATAACTGGTTGGCCCAGTATACATGGTCCCTCAAGGTTAAGGACAGATTATCTATAGTAGTAAGACGGTTTATGCACCAGTGTCTGAATCACTGAACTATGCACCGTCTTGGTTCCTGTTCAACACGATCATCGTGCTTGGTCAGGTGAATGGGAATCCCACGTTCCCGTGGTAGAGACTTCACCACATCCTCTACCTGCCAACAGCTTATTCTAGGTGAAGCGACCGACATCACCTAAGCTGTGAACTAGTTCTAGGTCTACACAGAACTGGTCCACTGGGTCTCCCAAGCATGGATCCTCTATGCGCCTCAGTGGCCTACTATGTTCCCTAGGGTCCTTTTATTATATGAGTATTATCATATACCAGAGTAGTATTCTAATTAAAGCAATAACCAAAGGCATCTTTATTAATGTTAATACAGAAAATCCACACTAAGGACACACGAGCTACAACAAAGAAGCCCATAGACACTACAGCGGGACCCACCAGCCCTGCTTGGTGGGCCCACAGTGACTACAGCAGGACCCACCAGCCCTGCCTGATGTGCCCACAGAGACTACAACGGGACCCACTAGCCCTGCCTGTGGAGTCCCCAGAGACGACAGTGGGACCCAACAGCTCTGTCTGCAGAGTTTCCAGAGACGACAGCGAGACCCACCTACCCTGTCTGGAGGATCCCCAGATACGACAGCAGAAACTGCCATTTGCCCTAGTTTTCCTCCTAGGAAATCCTATAAATAGCAGAGCCTTCAAGTGTAAAGGAATCTAAAATTTGATTTGAGAAACCAGAGAACAGAATCCAGAATCCTAGAGCTCTGGAATCCCAGCTTTTCGATCTTCCAAATGTTCTCGACCTTCTTCTTGTCTCTGAAGAGTTCGGAGACACTTCAGTATCACTCGGCCTGCCAAGGTCACGACGAACAAAGAGTTAGTGAATTCGGGTTGCCCCTATAGCATGGAGACGTAGGCTTCGGCTGAACTCTGAGACCACATCTTGTGTCAATCTTCTCTCTATATGTATATCGAAAGTGTTAACTCAAGGTCATCAAGGCATCGACGTTCGGAGCTACCTTTCAATCAACAGATCAATCAAAGATCTACCACTCAACTTCAATTAACTGGTAGAGTGAAATCTTCGGATCGGCACGAAGATTTTTCCCCCACAGTTTGCCGCCAACTGTGGGATCGAATGAGAAGCCAAGTTCGCTCTGCAACAAACATCAGATCTGTTGAGCAGACAACCGGTCTAGATAGTCAAACTTCCCTGCCCCTTCGGTTGAGCAGACAACCGTCAGGACATCAACAATCTTGTTGCATCCTTCGCTCTCTCTAAATGGCGAGAACAAAGCATCAGGATCATCCAGAGGGAAGTAACACACGTTAGTCTCGTCTAGAGACTCGTTCGATGAGTCAACGGCTCAATTTCGGGCAACCCCTCGTTGTCCCCGAAATGGGGGTTCGTTCAGGGAGTGGGAGATCGGTCGATCGATCGATCGCCCCACCTCCCCGACAGTCTATAGGGCAAACTACCCCTGCTCCTGCTAAAGACCCGCCATCTACCTACCAAATCTCAGCGGTCGACTTTCAGCTGCTGCAATTGGCTAAGCAAAACGCCACCCTCACAACTGGAAGGGACGCCCTCAAGAAGGTAGCCTCCGAAGCCGGAATTACCTTCCTCATCCCTTCATTCGGCGAGAGAGTTGATCCGCAACGGCAATCGATTCACTCCGAACCACGAATGTCAATAGGCACCGCTGCCCTTGAGAGGATTCGTCGTGACCCAACCCCCTCTGCGGCTCCATGGAAGCAGAGTGTCAGGGATCGTATCGATGATGAGTCCTCTTAATCATCTTCGGGTTGCAACTGTGTCAGACAGACACAGTCCAAGTCCAACTTGCAAAGGAGGCACCAGATGAAAGGAGCACCCTAAAAAAGAAGAGCTTCTCCATCCCTTCCACTTTAACATGAAGCTGGAATGGATCTTCGTCACCAACTCCATCCGACAACTACTCAAAGGCCCGGACAAGACCTTTCGATCTTGCCTCTCGATCTGCATCCAGGTTGAGGGCATGGTCATAAAGAAGGATACTCTTATGCTGGACCTCTCTACCAAAGTTTGTTTCAATCGTCCTTTCCGAAGGGATGGAGAACTTCAACTCTCCCCAAATTCAATTGCCTCAAAAGGGTCCTACCCTTCACATCCTAGCATTCAAGCAAGCCCTCACTCCACATGAGGAAGAGAACAACGTGCTCTACCAAACCTTCGCCGAGAGCCTTGATGAGCCATCTCTCGATTGGTACCATAACCTTCGGGCTGGGTCCATCACCCAGTTCGGAGTCTTGGTTAACCACTTTGAACAACACTATCAGCTCAACTTGAAGCCGGAGAAGAAGCTTGATTCCCTCTACAGGCTGAGGATGGGTGCTGACGAGAGTCTTCGCAGCTTCACGTGAAGATTCCGTAACGAGCACGCCGCTCTCTCAGGACGGTACCTGGATGATGAGGCTATCATGCTAGCCTTTCAGAATGCCCTTCGTTTCGATCTGCATATCTATAATGATTTCATCCGCAATCCTCCCCCTTCCCTGGGTTCGATGTTCGATCAAATCCAGAGGGAGATCGAAGTTGAAGACGATCAGGTCGCTTGAAAGTGGCGAGAAACAAAACGACGACCTGCCGAAAGAGAAGCCCCGAAGTACGCTGCCAAATCTCACAATGCAGAGGCAGTGGTTCCCCCTGTATCCAAGCGATCAAGGAACGACGGACGTAGATCCCCTTCGAAGAAGACTACATTCCCGGATTGGACTCTACCGATCGAGCAGATTCTCGATCGAATTCAACATGAAGAGTTCCTCCAAAGGCCGAATCCTCTGCAGCCTGATACCAAGGTCACAGCTGATAAAATAGTCTACTACGATTTTCACCGCAGCCACAGCCATTCTACCGATCGATGTTATCGACTGAGATATCATCTTGAGGATTTGCTGCGAGAAGGCCATCTCCAAGAGTTTGTCAAATGCGGACAAGATCAACGCCGACCTTCCGCAAAGGGGAAAGAAGCTTGCTGGATCAATCAAATCTCTACTGATCAATCACCTATCACTGTGCGTGCCAACGTCTTTGGCATTCACGGAACGTTGCATAATCAAACATTGACAGGGAAAGAAGTCAATCGATAAGTGCGACGCATCTTCAATATTCGCTCTGCAGCAAACAAAGAAGACACCTGGATCGAGAAACCTGTCAAAGGCCTAGCTTCGCCATCTATCATCTTCAATGACTCTGATCTCCAAGGAGTCCATACTCCGCATCGGGACCCCCTGGTCTTGAAGCTCATTATCGACGGGAGCACCGTCAACCGCATCCTTATCGACACCGAAAGCTCTATCGATATCATGTTCTCAGACTGCTTCAAGCACCTAGGACATAAATATTCAAGTCTTGAAGTCGTCCCAACGGTGATCACGGGCTTCAATAGGGAGCAGAGTATAACAATGGGGGAGTGAAGATTCACCCTCGACCTCAGCCGAGAGACTAAAGTCTCGGTAAGGTTCGCCATCGTCGAAGGGACATCCAACTACAACATCATCCTTGGTCGACCATTTCTCTATCCGATCAATGCCATCTCCTCCTTCTACCATTAACTCCTCAAATTTGCAACAGGAGAGGGTATTGCCTACATTCAAGGAGACCAATAAACTGGATGATCCTGCGAAGCGGCCGCTGCAAAAACAGATCGCAGAATAAATCTCGTTCCCCCAAAACGACCAAGGGATGAAGCTGGTCCTTCTTCAAAATAGCAACCAAAGGAGATCCCACTGTCTGAACCCCCGCCAATCGAGTGGGAGGCCTCACCTTCAATCGAAGAAATCACTCCAATCAACATCGGCAGTGAAGATCTCCCTCGAGAAACCTTTATCGTACCGGGCTCAGCGACGCAGAAGTGCGAGACATGGTATCCTTCCTTCAATCCAACATTGATGTCTTCGTCTGGTGTTTCGAAGATATGCCTAGGATCAACCAAGATGACGCGTGTCACAGACTTGCAATCAAAGAAGGAGAGAAGCCCATCAAGCAAAAACCACACACAATCCGATCAGAACGACAAGTTGCAGTTCAAGAGGAGATCAATAAGCTACTCGTAGCAGGCTTCATTCGTGAAGTAGAGTACCCTACTTGGATCTCCAATAAAGTCGCTATCCCAAAGAAGAATGGGAAAGTCAGAGTATGCATTGACTTCACCAACCTCAACAAGACTTGTCCCAAAGGGCCATTCCCCATGCTAAGGATAGATATACTTGTCGATGCTACTGCTGGCCACGAGCTCCTATCTTTCATGGACGGATACTCTGGGTATAATCAAATTCCACTACATTCGGACGATCGAGAGAAGACATGCTTTGTGACTGACCGAGGTCTTTACTGCTATAATGTAATGCCCTTTGGCCTCAAGAATGCTGGATCAACCTATCAAAGGCTAGTCATAAAGATGTTCGAAGACCAAATCGGACGCAATGTCGAAGTTTATATCAACGATCTCCTCACCAAAAGTTTTAATCGTGAAAGCCACCTCTCTAATTTGGCAAAAACATTTCAAATCCTCCAAAAATACCGTATGAAGGTCAATCCAGCTAAATGTGCTTTCGGTGTTCAATCGGGTAAATTCCTGGGTCAGCTTGTGACCAGGAAAGGCATCGAAGCCAACCCCGACCAAATTTGAGCTATCCTCGATATGTCATTGCCTACCAATCGGAAGGAAGTGCAACGCCTCACTGGAAGATTAGCTGCCCTCAATTGATTTATCTCGAAATCTTCGGACAAGTGCAAATCGCTCTTCGACAAATTATGAAAGGCGGATGCCTCTAGGTGGAGTCCAACTTGTGAACAAGCTTTTCAAGACGTCAAAAATTATCTCGTACGTGCTCCCATTCTAACAGCTCCACTCCCAAAAGAAGATCTCTGGCTCTATCTTGTCGTTACCGATCAAGCAATCAATACGGTCTTGGTCAGCAGAAGAGAAGGCGTCGAACATCTGGTCTACTACATCAGTCATACACTCCTCCCTGCAGAGACTCGCTACTCAAAGATTAAGAAGGTCATACTAGCCTTGCTCACCGCATCACAACATCTTCAACCCTATTTCGTCTCCCACCCAATCACAGTGGTCTCAGAGCACCCACTCAAAGACATCCTCGACAAGGCAGGTCGAGCGGGTCGAATGACCAAATGGGTGATCGAGATGAGTGCTCTTGGGATTCAATTTGAACCTCGCACTTTACTCAAAGGGCAGGCAGTTGCTGACTTCCTAGCCGACTTCCCCGTGGAAGACCCCATAACTTGGGAGGAAGACGTCGATATGTGCCTCGAAGACGGAGATGAACGTCCACTCAATCCAATTCCAAAGACCAATCCAAGCTTTGAGGCTCCTGCTACCTTGCCAGCTCGATGGAAGCTCTATACCGATGGAGCTTCAAGCGCGATCGGTTTGGAAATTGGGATAGTCTTGGTATCCCCCGAACTTGATCATCTTCAAAAGGTCATTCTCCTTGGGTTCAACGCTACCAACAATGAAGCCGAGTACGAGGCACTCATCTCCGGGCTGAAGATGGCTGAATCCCTGGGGGTAGATCGACTCACCATCTACAGCGACTCCCAGCTAATAATAAGGCAGATCAACGGGGAGTACACAGCGCGAGAAGAAAGGATGCAGTATTACTTGGTTCTAGTGCGACATTACCAACAACATTTTGCTAGCACCGATTTCATCTAAGTCCCGAGAGTAGAAAATCGAGAGGCAGATGCCTTGGCTAATGCTGCCTTGGTTCTTGGAGATTCACTCGAGGAAAGGCGGATACAAATCGACTATCAAGAATCGCCCAAGATTACCCTCGAACAGCAGATCGTCGCCATTACAGGAAGATCTAGAGGTGGAGAACAGCCAGCCTCCGATCTTACCACAACGCATGAACTTAAGGATTGGAGACGGCCAATCTTTGACTTCTTCAAACATGGAAGAATGCCAGAAGAACCAATTCAAGCCAGAAGACTTCAAAGGAAGCTTCTATGCTATAGCCTCTAAGGAACATATCTATATTTCAAATCGCACAACGGGATGTTACTCAAATATGTTAGTCCCTTACAAGCAAAGGCAATCCTAATCGATATCCATTCCGGAGCCTGCAAAAATCATTCGGGAGGAAGATCTCTTGAAGCCAAAACAAAGCTTCAAGGTTACTACTGGCCGACAATGGCAAGAGATGCTCACAAAGTGGTTCAAAGATGCGAGCCTTGTCAATGACACGCTCGAGCTATACACCTCCCATCAAACGAGCTCCATCAATTAACAAGTCCATGGCCCTTCCATCAATGGGGGTTGGACTTCTTGGGTCCTTTCCCACCAACACCAAGCAAGAAGAAGTATATGCTGTTGGCCATAGATTACTTCACCAAGTGGGTTGAAGCAATGCCACTCTTTCGAGAGACTGACGATGAAGTCATCAAGTTCATCAGACATAACATCTTCTCAAGATTTGGCATGCCATAAGTTTTGATTGCTGACAATGGAGCTCAATTCGATTCCGACAAGTTCCGGGAGTTCTACCTAAACAACGGAATTAAACTTTTCTACTCAACGCCAAGGTACCCTCAGTGCAATGGTCAATTCGAAGCCTCTAACAGAGCTATCTTTGGTCTACTCAAGAAGAAGCTCGATGACAAGAAAGGATTATGGGAGCAAGTCCTACCAGAAGTCTTGTGGGGCTATCGAACTACCTCGAAAAGATCAACTGGGTTCTCACCCTTTCGCCTAACCTATCAGTCAGAAGCAGTTCTCCCAACATAAACCATATCAAACACTCTGAAGACCAGAGCAATCGAAGAAGGGGTTAATGATGAGCTTTGAGTCGATAACCTTGATCTCTCCGAAGAATTACGAGATCGAGCAACCATTCGCATTGCCAAATATCAACAGAGGATCAAACAAGCCTATGATCAGAAGGTTAGCAAGAGACAATTCCTAATTGGCAGCCTGGTCCTCAGAGCAGTCTTCTACAATACTAAAGAGCACAACAGCGGAAAACTAGCTCCCAACTGGGAAGGACCCTACATCATCGAATCGATAGGAGGCAAAGGATCTTATCGTCTGATTTCGCCAGAAGGAGATAGGCTACCACGAGCTTGGAATGCTAGACATCTTAAAATGTTTTGTTCTTGATGTAAACTCCATGCTGAATAAAGATCACTTTCAAATGTCCATCTCGTCTACTCAAGTTCTCAAGTAGTTTTGAGTTATCTATATTCAAATTTCCAAGTCGTTTAACAAGTTTGGGAGCTTGAGTTACGACTCAACCCCTTACAGGCAGATGTTAAACGGTTTCGGGTTGTGAAACAAAATAACCTTCAAGTTTCCTGGTCGATTTAATAAGTTTGGAAGCTCGTGTTGCGACACGACCCTTTACAGGCAAATATTAAATAACCTTCAATTAATAGATCGTTTAACAAGTTTGAGTGCTCGAGTTGTGACTCGACCCCTTACAGGCAGATGTTAAATGGTCTCAAGTTGTGATACAACGCAACCTTCAATTACCAAATTACTTAACATGTTTGGGTGATCGAGTTGCGACTCGACCCCTTATAGTCAAGTGTTAAGTACATTCAAACTTTTCTTTCGAAGCACAAATATTAAAAGAATTCAACACAAGAGATATTCGATTTCAATATCAAGAAACAAGTCATTATTTCTCAAAATTTTTAAATACAAGCGAGCTTTTACATATGCAAGTTACATATACAAAAGCAAAGAGAAAAAAAATAGAAAACATCAGGGCTTTGCTACACTTGGAGCGCGCGACTTGTCTCCCTCAGACCCACCACGAGCCTTGCTCGCCGCAGACGCTTTGGAAGACAGAACGCCACTAGTGTGAGCCCTGAGGGCTTCTACCGCCTTCTCCGTTGTCGATCTGAAGCTCTCGCACTCGGCGCGTGTCTGCTCAAGCTCCTTCAGAAAGGCGTCCTCCTTGGCTAAAGAAGCAGCTTCCTTTGCAGCAAGCTGGGCCTTCAGCTCCTTTATTTCCACCACATGATCGTGGGCCAAGGTCTCCCCTTTGAAGAATCTGTTCTTCAATTCGTGAAACTCATGACCCCGAGACGTGTAGCTGTCGAGCCATCTCTTGCTCTCAATCTTCTCCTTCCGAAGTGCTTCCTTCTTGGCAGACAAAGCTGCCTTCAGCTTCTCCTTCTCCTCGTTCGTAGCCTCCAATTGAGCAGTCAAACAAGAGACTTCTTCCAAAGCCCCCCGCTCACCGGCCCTCCTGAAGATCCTACTAGCGAGTTTCAGGATCGCTGAGTTCTGCCAACAACCAAGAGAAAGTCAGAAACATCTCGGAAGATAACAACTCAAAAACCAAATCATGCTGATGCACTTTGTTGGAAATAAATCCATGGTAGAGGCCCACAGCGGAAGCAAAGTGATGGTCTGAGGATCGTAGGCGGTGTGCGTTACATATCAAAATTTTTCATCGAAACGATCTACATATGCGTGTATGAATCTAGCATGGCAACTACGCGAACCCCTAACGACGATCTAACGCGAAAGAACAATCTAACATGTATGCATGTTCTAATTATGTTAGATCTACTTGTTAGAGATCATACCTGCGTGCGGAATCTTTCACCGCGACAAATTTCTTCTTTGTTGATGGAGAGGGGCTACGGATCTGCTCGATATACCTTCGGTACGACGGCCATAACTTTCTGCTCCGAACTCCGATTGGGTTGAAATTTGGACTGCAGGTAGCCAACTTCGAGACGCAACTTTTGCAACAAGATTCATGTTGTTTGGACGTCTGTAGCTCCCGAAATCACAGAAACAATGCTGATTTTCTGTGCAGATTCTGGACAGCAAAAGGTTGCGGGAGACGCCTTCTAGTTCACCCGATCTCACACGATGCACGGCACCTCGTCGATGGATCTCTGAGTGCCTCCATACGACAAGCCTTCTCCTTTTACGAAACACCACGTGAGGAAGACGAGTCGCCATCCAATGGCGCAAGCGAGGAAGAGAGAGACGAGAGAGGAGATACGAAGAGAGGAGAGGGGGGTGGCTAGGGTTTCCCCATGCATGGCTTGGGCCAGCCCTAGGGCTTGCATGGCTCATTAATTTTGTCCCCCCCTCTCTCCCTATGCATTATATAGGACCGGCCTTATCCTTACGAATAAGCCTAGCGGATAGGATTGACTGATTCAAACCTTTCCCTATATATCTTTTCTTTTATCTCTATCTTTTCCTTGTTTTTGAAAACGGTCAAAACCAGCCCATTTTCTGTGCCTCATGACCAACCCTTTCATCGGAGGCAACAACCTCCTGAAACTAACAGGGCCGGCCTTGACCAGTCTCTCAACACTTAGGGCCGGCCCCCTTAGTGCATAGTGACGCATGGTATGACCAAAATGCCCTTATGTCAATAGTTGGCCGTTCCTTGTATACGAGACTTTGCAAGACACACATAAGTGAAGTGCACCAGTGATTTCACTATTCTCTGAGGTTCCTGTAGGGTGCCCCTAGTGAAGTCAACTAGTCAACTCACAACATGTCCCCGTGCATCGCACCCATGTGGCAAAGTCCACTAATGACAAGGAATTGCTACATGCGTCTCTGCACTAACCTAGGGTTTCCCCTTAGTGCACACACGTAGCTACGCATCTACCGTGCACTAGTGCAAAGCACTCACGGAGCGTATGCTTAGATTTCTCGCTTCCTCTAACTACGTTCTGTGTTTCGAGGACATGGTATAAGAACCGTACATAATGTCGATAAGGTGGAACCTTCAGGGACCAGGGTTCATGGCTTCCAACTCAGACTCGATCGACACACTACCCGAGTGTACCATCGATCCTCTGAGTCCGAGTTAACCTGCGTAGCCACCCAGAGTGCGACGCAGGCTGCACTCCAATTCCCCCGGACTTATTATGTTCTCCCTTATACCCCTGCTCTCCGCTTAGTATGGTAAACCCGCTGTCCCTCCACTTGGTGCCATGACGCAACTCGAGCGGTGGAGAATACCGTCAGACTCGAGTGCTCATATGACTCGGTTCCTTCCAGGTTGACCATATACATCGTACCTCCGATAACTCTGCCGAGTAACCGGATCCGTCACCAGTCGAACTGATGACCACCTGGCCAGGGTTTAATACGACGTAGGTCAGACCAAGAAACGTACCTCCCGTTAGGGGTGTGGATAGCCTGCAGGAGTGACATGCTGATACAACGCCAGCCGGGTAACCCAGTACACCGTGGTTTTGGATTAATGCATCCGGATCCTCACACATTGGTGCGCGAAAGCACCACACAACTGGTTAGTCCGCCAGACATGGCTCCTCAGGGTTTATGACCGTTTTACCCTAAGCAGAAACACGGTTTAGTGCACCGGTGTCTGCTCACCGATCTGTGCACCGTGTTGGTTCCACAGACACTATGCCTGGTAATGACCGTGGTGAAGACACCCACGCTCTGTCATACCAACAGCTTATCCTGACAGGGCGACCAACCCTAATCAGAGCTGCGAACGTATTTAGGTTACATGGGACCAGTCCCTTGAGTCTCCCACTCAAGAGGATTACCATGTAGCCATGGCTCTCTGTTCTGTTATCAGAACACGTACTAAGGTACGTACCAATATTTATTCCTATGCTATCAACCATACATAGCTAAACTATAGGTTTTTACGAGCTATAGACCTCACCAATTCTAATAATCTCCCACTAGGTCTAACGAGGAATAACGGTGTTGAGCTCTGTAGCTTCTACATGCTACCCAAAAGCCTTTGCAGGAATTCCCTAATGGAATTGGCAACATTGTCTGTAGATTCCACCTCAGTACCACTACTTGCATTTCCTCCTATAACTGTAAGATCAAGTGAAGTTTGTACTTGATGGGTTTCCCCTCACGGTGGTACCTAGTCTCCTTGGACCTTGCTTACCGCTCTTCTGTTGCAACAACATATAACTGAGCTTCTGGTACCCGTCCCAAGTTCTCTAAGAACTACCTAAGCCTTATCACCTGATATATTACCTAGCACGCAACAACGTGCTAAGCCTCTGTGGTAGAGTCTGTGATTCACTCTTGCTTTACACTCTACCAACTACCGCTTCTAATCCCAAGATAAAAATAATCCCTGAAATCGATTCTCTGGAACACACATCTGACACTAAAGTTAGATCCTGTGTGTACAATCGATATCAGGACCTGTGAAGTGCAAGCTAACTCACAATCCTTACTTAACGAGGATTTCTGAGTATACCCTTCACATCGGTCCAAAGATCTGGACCCGGGTTCGACTGAAACCGACCCATCTTCCTGCTGCGCAATAGATATCTAGCCTCGTAAAACGAATCTGGCTATAATCTTATCTTCATGCGTAGCCTGTAACAGCAAGAGAATCTTGCTCTGGTTGTCTCGAGTTACCTTGATTCCCGGCCCAGAGCATAACTCGCCTCACTAGGGTCTTTCACATCGAATTGTGATGACTACAAACCTTTACCGTAAACAATATTCTTACATCATTTTCAATCAGTAGAATATCGTTAAGGTAAAGTACTAAATACACCCTTGTAGCTATTTCACCTTTCTTGTACCAACTTGGTTTATCCTTATTCTGATCAAATCCGTGTGAGCGGATTCCCTTGATCAAAATAGATATTCCAACCTGGATGCTTACATCAGTCCATAAATGGACCGTTGTAACTTGCATTCCAAATCTTCCTAACCTACTGACACAAAGCCTGGGGCTACATCATCCATATGTCATTTCCAAATTCCCGTTAGGGAATAACTGTCTTGACATCCATCAACCAGATCTCCTAACTATAATGGGCTGCGATGGATTAAGAGGATCCGAAATAGACTTAGGCAAAGCTATCAGTGAGATGGTTTTGACATAGTCAATCCCTTCTCCTTTGGCAACTAATCTAGCTACTTAAGTCTTAATCGGGTGCTCTTCTTATACACCTCCTACACCCCGAAGGGTGATAGTGTTATAAGTGTCAAGACTATTCCAAGGGACATTGATGCAAATTCGCCTCCATAGTCTTTTGTCAGTTAGAGCTGTCGAAAGCTCCCACTACTTCTTCGTAGCTCTAGGGATTATCCTCCTGAAACTCTGGATTAACTATCGAAGTTTCTCCATAGTATCTTTCAGGAGCTCTGATGCTCCCACAACGATGAGGTGGTGGTGGTACAAAGTGAATCGTTTCTACAATACATGGTATACTAGTTTCTTGTATCATCTACTCCCACTACGTTTTCAGATGCACACTCTCTACCAGTACCCAGTAGTTCACCCAGAACTACCTTACTGATAAACTTATGGTCTTATAATATAATCTTGATCTAGGTAGATGGTGTTCGTAGGAACGATTACCTTCCAAACCTCAAGATCATAAAACAGTCCACCTTATGCCTCCTAAGGGTAACCTATAAACAGATATACCTGAAACTATATCTCCATCTCATCCCTCTTGTCCTTTTGCATAAGTGCAGGACAACCCTATATCTCAAGACTCTATAGTGTCAGCTTTCGCTTAGACCATAGCTCTTTATAGGTCTGAGGCACTGATCTAGATGAGAGATAGTTTCAGATATAAGCTATTGTTTTAAGGTACAACCCCACCAAAAGGTGGGTAGTACATTTGGTGATATTCATCATATTACGGACCATGTCAAACAGAGTCTGATTCCTTCTCTCGAAGACTTCATTCTGACGTGTCATCCTTAGAGCATTTAACTGGGAGATAATCCCATGCTCCCTCAGGATCCTATGGAACTCGTCCAATAGTGACTTATTTCTTTGATTAAATCGAAGAGTCTTCTATCGTCTAGATGCTCTTGGAACCATAGACGTCAAAATTAACTAACACCAATACCTTAGTGGCCCTTTTAGTTATTCTGCCTTCCAGATAACACTCATAGGTTAGAAGGATCTCCGATGAATCTATGAACAGAAACTCGGCCTTCTTTTACCTTTGAATTTATCTAAGGCAGAATATCTAAATCAGAGGGGTCACAAATGGGATAGCTTCTCCAAAGGATTTAAATGAATTTCAATTAGACGCTGCAGCTGTCATGAAATCTATTTCCGAATTAGGATTAAATATAAAGATATTTTTCTGATCTATTCCTCTAATTATGAAGCTATCTATTCAGTTTAAGATACACACTCACGGTGCTGTCTAAAACTAAAAACTTCATTTACCAAGAAGGAAACAGAACTACATCTCTAAAAACAAAATCCGTATTTCGGAAAACTAAGACAATCATACCTAACAGCTTCCGTAGCGGCTTATGGCATCAGTACCTATGTTAGGATTATGTCACTATAAAGTAGCCTTATGCTTTCCTTGAATCTCTGTAGACCCGAAGTCTACATTCCAAGAAGCATAAGAACTGCTACTAGATAGCGCGACTCAACTCCTAACATCCTGAGGCCATACTCAATCTTCAAATACCCCCTACACTCGCCAAAGCGGAAACACTTCCGTCCTTAGCGTTACCATACTTAGGAGTCCACACCAGTTTCTGCACTAGAATAGTTTTTTATCTCTTATAAGTTACTCCCTTTGGTTCTTCTAAAGAAGGCCTAGGTTAAGCACTAAAGGCTTTGCCTTTAATCTTGATCTTATCCTTTGTCTCTTGGAAATCTCCTTAGAAGTTCTGCGTTTATCATCTCTAACTTGTTAAAGCTAAAGTCTCTGATAATGCCTTCGAAGGTTCCAGACAAGGATGCAAGACAGACATCTTCCACCACCTCATCATCCGATACTATGTCTTTGGAATCTAGTTCGATCTGGAACTCAAAGATGTGTTCCCGAACAAGCATACCCTCAGACATCTCGGTACCGACAAGTATCTTAGTGGAAAAGCGATGAGTCGACTGACTTCGCCTTCCAGATATCTTATGCAAGTAAAACTTTATTAGAGAAGACCCGGCATATCTCTGACTCGCTTCTAAAGAGTTGTCTGCAAGTCTGCTATAACATAGCACTTGCACATCTCCTTAGACTCTTGCTAGTCGTCATATGCCCTAGTTAGTGCCCTAGTAATATCTGGACCCATTAGGTCTAGTACATGGATATTTAGATTGGAAACCAATGTACGTTTTTACTACCCTATGCATAAGCTAAAGAAAGTGCTTTGGCTCTACGTAGTTAGAGACCCGATAACTGGTTCTTTTATGGGATAGCGGATAGGGGAACTATATGGTTGAATGAAAACGAATGCAAAATAACTTATTTTATGGTTTTTTAAAATAAGCTAATTATATCCAAATGTCAGCGCTACCCTCACAGCGAAGACACCTCTATGGATTAATTAACCATGTATGTAAGATCTCGGAATCGACTACACCTGCCCTAGGGGGCATCATGCAGCGTCAATCCGCTTACACGGCCCTTTCCTTGACCCTATCCAAATCTGCCAACTAAGGGCTTTGATGGACCATGGTTGTCCTTTTGGCCAGTGCCACGTGATCCCCATTGTGCAAGCAACAGATGCCTCACGTCTACTTCGGATGCTTACCCATAAGCCTAAGCAATTACGGTACGGGAGTTCATGCGGCCCCCACTAGGGTGGGATAAAAAGCCCTTCTCTCCTGGCCCCGTAACCGCCATATCCTGAAGGAGATCGCTAAGTTATCTGGCATGGAAAAACATAACCCTCACCCTAGGGGGTGTCGAGCTATGCCCTTCCACTCAGACACAAAGCAGTTGGTTGTGGAGGCCAGAGGATCTCGACGAGTCCTCTTACACATCCCTTATTATAGTTGAGGGTTATTTAATGCAAGTATGAGTGTACACTAAGGTCACGACAACCTATACACTAGACCCTGGTCATACCGTGCTCCCACTAGCATTCAAGCCTTTCGCGAAGCATTAATTGATCTCGGAATATCATAGTCCCTGCCTCGAGTGGATTTCTCCACTCAAGGGTCACATTACATATCCCAAGAACATCGATGCTTTGCAAACTTGGCTATTACGCTAATGGCCTGGAGCCTAGCCTAAGGTCAGACTGACAGGAAAGGTCTTCCACTACCATGGCGCCTTACATATAAATTTGACGAATGATGTCATAGTAGAATTCTAACTCATTCTAGGTTTCGATGCTTGCCAAATAGGCACACCCGACTAATCGGGTGTTGACCTAATAGGGGCATAACCAAATGTGAGGAATTCATACTATCATCAAGGGTCAATTAAATAATAGGCGTCACTAGTAGAATCCTATCCTAATAAGGTCGCTAGGACTCGAGGGGAAAGGGCATCCCTCTAACACAGATAATTAAATTATTGCATCGGGGTTCTCTACATAAATATAAAGAACTACTGAAAGAAACAAGCACACAACTGAATCAAGTTCAAGGTCTGACCCCTGAACCTGACTGGCACAGCGCAGGCTCTCTGTCTCCTTCACTAGGTTCCTCGATCCGGTGCAAGCCTCTGTATACGATCTCCTGACGCTTTCTGCCCTTTGCCGTCATCGTGTACGCTTCGCCGGATCGCCATCGTCCTCCAAGGTTCCGCTCATCTTCCCGGTGGTGGATCTCCACGGCAAGTCCTCCTCTTCAATCTGTAACCGAAAAAGATCTAGTACGCTTCGAGCAAGTGCTCGCTCGTACATAATTTCCTAGAAAGAAATGGAAAACAAACCTAACAAAAGCCTGGGAATCAAGGGTGGTAAATCTTCACCTTTTGCCCGACTATGGCTCTATAATCTATCCACACACAGAAGAAAAAACATCCAGACAAAATCGCTAACACGGGGTCCGACCCCCGGTAGCAAGCAATCATATATCCAGAATAATTTTAGAAGCGGCGCCCTGCAAGAACGATTCATAGAACACACAAAAAATATACTATGCATGATCTACTCGTAGAACCCCGATGGCGGCACATACTATTCATGCGCGCACATGACGGTTTTATGAAAAAACATGAAATGCATACCACTAGCAGGCTCTGATACCAATTGTTGGAAATATCCATGGTAGAGGCCCGCAGCGGAAGCAAAGTGATGGTCCGAGGACCGTAGGCGGTGTGCGTTACATATCAAAAATTTTCATCGAAACGATCTACATATGCGTGTATGAATCTAGCATGGCAACTGCGCGAACCCCTAACAACGATCTAACGCGAAAGAACAATCTAGCATGTATGCATGTTCTAATTATATTAGATCTACTTGTTAGAGATCATACCTTCGTGCGGAATCTTTTACCGCGACAAATTTCTTCTTTGTTGATGGAGACGGGCTACGGATCTGCTCGATATAGCTTCGGTGCGACGGCCATAACTTTCTGCTCCGAACTCCGATTTGGGTGAAATTTGGACTACAGGTAGCCAACTTCGAGACACAACTTTTGCAATAAGATTCAAGTCATTTGGATTTCTGTAGCTCCCGAAATAATAGAAACAATGCTGATTTTCTGTGCAGATTCTGGACAGCAAAAGGTTGCGGGAGACGTCTTCTAGTTCACCCGATCTCACACGATGCACGGCACCTCGTCGATGGATCTCTGAGTGCCTCCATACGACGAGCCTTCTCCTTCTACGAAACACCACGTGAGGAAGACGAGTCACCATCCAATGGCGCAAGCGAGGGAGAGAGAGACGAGAGAGGAGATACGAAGAGAGGAGAGGGGGGTGGCTAGGGTTTCCCCATGCATGGCTTGGGCCAGCCCTAAGGCTTGCATGGCTCATTAATTTCGTCCCCCCCTGTCTCCCTATGCATTATATAGGGCCGGCCTTATCCTTATGAATAAGCCTAGCGGATAGGATTGACTGATTCAAACCTCTCCCTATATATCTCTTCTTTTATCTCTATCTTTTCCTTGTTTTCGAAAACGGTCAAAACCAGCCCGTTTTCTGTGCCTCATGACCGGCCCTTTCATCGGAGGCAACAACCTCCTGAAACTAACAGGGCCGGCCTTGACCAGTCTCTCAACACTTAGGCACAGACCCCCTTAGTGTATAGTGACGCATGGTATGACCAAAACGCCCTTATGTCAATAGTTGGTCGTTCCTTGTATACGAGACTTTGCAAGACACACATAAGTGAAGTGCACCAGTGAATTCACTATTCTCTGAGGTTCCTGTAGGGTGCCCCTAGTGAAGTCAACTAGTCAACTCGCAACATGTCCCCGTGCATCGCACCCATGTGGCAAAGTCCACTTATGACAAGGAATTGCTACATGCGTCTCTACACTAACCTAGGGTTTCCCCTTAGTGCACACACGTAGCTACGCATCTACCATGCACTAGTGCAAAGCACTCACGGAGCGTATGCTTAGATTTCTCGCTTCCTCTAACTACGTTTTGTGTTTCGAGGAGATGGTATAAGAACCGTACATAATATCGATAAGGTGGAACCTTCAGGGACCAGGGTTCATGGCTTCCAACTCAGACTCGATCGACACACTACCCGAGTGTACCATCGATCCTCTGAGTCCGAGTTAACCTGCGTAGCCACCCAGAGTGCGACGCAGGCTGTACTCCAATTCCCCCGGACTTACTATGTTCTCCCTCATACCCCTGCTCTCCGCTTAGTATGGTAAACCCGTTGTCCCTCCACTTGGTGCCATGACGCAACTCGAGCGATGGAGAATACCGTCAGACTCGAGTGCTCATATGATTCGGTTCCTTCCAGGTTGACCACATACATCGTACCTCCGATAACTCTACCGAGTAACCGGATCCGTCACCAGTCGAACTGATGACCACCTGGCCAGGGTTTAATATGACATAGGTCAGACCAAGAAACGTACCTCCCGTTAGGGGTGTGGATAGCCTACAAGAGTGACATGCTAATGCAACGCCAGCCGGATAACCCAGTACACCGTGGTTTTGGATCACTGCATCCGAATCCTCACACATTGGTACGCCAAAGCACCACACAACTGGTTAGTCCACCAGACATGGCTCCTCAGGGTTTAGGACCGTTTTACCCTAAGCAGAAATACGGTTTAGTGCACCGGTGTCTGCTCACCGATCTGTGCACCGTGTTGGTTCCGTTCGGCCACAGACACTGTGCCTGGTAATGACCGTGGTGGAGACACCCACGCTCTGTCATCCCAACAGCTTATCCTGACAGGGCGACCAACCCTAATCAGAGCTGCGAACGTATTTAGGTTACATGGGACCAGTCCCTTGAGTCTCCCACTCAAGCGGATTACCATGTAGCCATGGCTCTCTGTTCTGTTATCAGAACACGTACTAAGGTACGTACCAATATGCATTCCTATGCTATCAACCATACATAGCTAAACTATAGGTTTTTACGAGCTATAGACCTCACCAATTCTAACACACTTACCACAACTTCAAGCCTGTCGTAGGCTTCATCCAGGGTAGCATCAGGAAGATTGTAGAGCTTCCGGATCGCACCCGTTGGGTGGTTGATGTCAACCTCACCCAAATCCCTAATCACCGAAGACGAGCCAACAGGGATATCTGCCAACAATGCAAAGGTTCAACAGTTAAAATTTCAAATATCAGTTAAAGTTGAGAGAAGTTAGCAGAAGCATACCTGCGGTGTCGACTCGAGATGCTTCGGCCTTGCCTTTCCCCCGATCGGAACTCTTACCCCCGGGGGTTGACCTTTCCTTCACGGGAGATGCCTCAAGTGGAGGTTGGGGTGTCCCAGCCTCCACGCGACTCCCTCCCTCCCTTCGCAAAGGGGAAGGAATGTCGCGGGGAGGAGTGATCTACCCTTCCTCGCGATGTTCGCCAGCCTGTTGAAGAGTGGCCATGAGGGCAACCGTCTCCTCCACCATCTGGGCAGCCGAAGGCCGAAGCACAAGCTGAGGTTGCTCAACCTCCCACCCTCCGCTCGTCGAAGCACCCTCTAAGCCAAAGACGCTCGGAGGTACTTGAGTAAGGAGCGTGGGGTTGCTTACAACCCCATCACTCCCCGAGTATCTTATTCTTATGCGCGTAGGACGCTTCAAAGTTTCAAAATGATAGGTGGGCGACACTTTTTTACTGTTGCCCACCATATCCATGACATCCTCCATTCAACGGGCCTTAGCCTCGTTGATAGGAGTGGGCAGAATCTCGCCTTCGCCCCCATCGTCTCCTCCACCCTCGTCCTCTTCGCCGCCTCCATCTTCTCCACCACCGTCTTCTCCACCATCTTTATCATCATCATCATCATCATCTTTATTGTCATCTTCATCCTCCTCCTCCTCTTCTTCTTTCTTCCCCTCTTCTTCTCCTTTCTTCTCCTCCTCCTCCTCTTCTTACTTCTCCTCCTCTTCTTTTTTCTTCTCCTCCTCCTTGAAAACTCTTCTTTTCTTCACTTGACCCTTATGGGTCATCACCAGCTTCTCCTCCGTCGGGCCTGAGCGGTGCCTTACCCCGTACGCTTTCTTCTCGACCCTGACAACTCTGACTATCTTGCCCGATTCTAGATCTTCCTCATAATCAGAGTACAATACGTCATTGTCTTCATACCTGGCCTGCAGCCTTTGCAAGAGGTTGGTGTTACCATGCCAGATCGGGCAGTTCGAAAACTGCTTCCACGATCTGGTACTGCAGGTCAACTCCAAGAACAAGTTGTCAAGGGCCCCGACTCGATCAGATGACCAGGCCAAGTCCCCTCCTGCAGCATATTTCTTGACCGCATTATGTACCTAAGAACGAGGAGTCCCAGGCACAAAAAGGGGAGTCCATGCCCCAGAAACAGAAATCGGCCAATCTGTGTAGAGCTTGTCAGAAGGTATGGTGTCGGTGATCGGGCGGAGCACTGAGACGCCGTGTAGATTGATGAAAGGACTGTCCTTCCTCGAAACCCACTTGTAGTGGTAGAAGAAGTGTCCTAACTCTATCCGGGCCACTTCGCCTTTAGGGATGCTGGAGTAGCACGCCCTGAGCTCCTCCTGGAAGTCCGATTCCATCCGGCAGAATGCATATATTATCCTCCATGCATTCCCCGATAGCTGCCCAGGACAAAGTCCTGAAGTGTTCAATACCCGGGCAGCGAACGGCACCAGAAGGAGGCGCAGCCCGCAGTTCAGCTAGTCGATGGTGACGACCGTCCCCAGCACCTGCTCCTTCCTGGAAACCCCCGTGAAGACGGTTCACTTGTCTATCCGGAAGGCAGATTGGACTCCTGCGAGAGCTGGTTGGTGAGTCCCTTCTGTGAAGCAGGCGAACAGTTTCTGCCACTTGGCCCTTTTCACGTCAGTGAGCTTGCCGCCAACGTTGTACTCGAAGACAGGCTCCTCCAACAACGGCATCAAAGGCCCCAAGACGAAGCTGGCCTTGGGGATGTGCTTGGGCCTGGAAGGCGCGGAGGCAAATCCTACTCCCATATGCCTCTTGCTAAGTACACCGAGGGCAGCTTTACCCTTGCCTCTGCCAATAGGCTTAGGCGATACCTCAGCCTTCTCCTTCCCCCTCTTGGATGGAACGACATTCTTGATCTATATGATGCCGAAAAAATGCCATTGCAACCGATCGGGAGAACGCGGAGAGCAAGAAACTCGGGAGCAAAAAGTTCTGGACTTTGAAAATTTTTTGAAAGCGTGAGGCAAAAATGAAATCCAGAGAAAGCTTATAAACCCCGGAGAAACTGGCGCAAAAACCAAAATGCCATGTGACACCACCAGGTCAAAAGCCGTGTTTTCGAATGGGACACGTGGCATCAATTCAAAGGAAGCGCTCTTCCAGGCGAACCGTCAAAACCAGACGAAGCGTCAGACCAACTGAACCGCCGGTCCAAGCGAACCACCAGTTGAATCGAACCGCCGGTTCAGAAGAATCACCTGTCCATGAGAACCACCGGCTCAAGCAAAGCAACGAACCTGGAGAAACAACGATTGCGGATCGCCTCAACCTCCCTCGGTCAAAATTGGTCGATTGGTCAAACATGACCGATCGAACAAAATTGACCAATCACCGTTCGAAAACTTTACCCGTTCGACAGGCAGACGATCGGGTAATTTTCCAAAGGATCGAGCAAAAAACAGGCTCTTTTGCCCGATCACCTCAACCTCCACCGGTTGAATTTAACCGATCGGTCAACTTTGACCGATTGGATAAATTCAACCGATCGGGTCGATTTCTACTGGATCGGGCAAAAAACTTAGGTTTTTACCCGATCGCCTCAACCTCCACCGGTTGAATTTAATCGATCAGTCAACTTTGATCGATCGGATAAATTCAACCGATCGGATCGATTTCTACTGGATCGGGCAAAAAACTTAGGTTTTTACCCGATCGCCTCAACCTCTACCGATTGAATTTAACCGATCGATCAACTTTGACCGATCGGATAAATTCAACCGATCGAGTCGATTTCTACTAGATCAGGCAAAAAACTTAGGTTTTTGCCCGATCGCCTCAACCTCCACCGGTTGAATTTAACCGATCAGTCAACTTTGACCGATTGGATAAATTCAATCGATTGAGTCAATTTCTACTAGATCGGGCAAAAAACTTAGATTTTTGCTCGTTCGCCTCAACCTCTATCGATTGAATTTAACCGATCGGTCAACTTTGACCGATCAGATAAATTTACCTGATCGGATCGATTTCTATTGGATCAGGCAAAAAACTTAGGTTTTTGCCCGATAGCCTCAACCTCTACCGGTTGAATTTAACCGATCAGTCAACTTTGACCGATCGGATAAATTCAACCGATTGGGTCAATTTCTACAGGATCGGGAAAAAAACATAAGTTTTTGCCCGATCGCCTCAATCTCCACCGGTTGAATTTAACCGATCGGTCAACTTTGACCGATCGGATAAATTCAACCGATCGGGTCAATTTCTACTGGATCGGGCAAAAAACTTAGATTTTTGCCCGATCACCATGAAATCCACCGGTTGAATTTAACCGATCGGTCAACTTTGACCGATCAGATAAATTCAACCGATCGGGTCGATTTCTACTAGATCGGGCAAAAAACTTAGATTTTTGCTCGATCACCTCGACCTCCACCGGTTGAATTTAACCGATCGGTCAACTTTGACCGATCGGATAAATTCAACCGATCGGGTTGATTTCTACTTGATCGGGTAAAAAACTTAAGTTTTTACCCGATCGCCTCGACCTCCACCGGTTGAATTTAACCGATCGATCAACTTTGACCAATTGGATAAATCCAACCGATCTGTTCAATTTCTATTGGATCAGGCAAAGAGCTCTGTTTTTTTACCGATCACCTCAAGCTCTACCGGTTGATTTTAACCGATCGGTCAAACTTGACCGATCGGTCAAAATCAACCGATTGGTCGAACTTGACCGGTCGGTCGAACTTGACCAATCAACTATGCTCTTAATAGAGGATGGATTTTTTGCACCAAGAATCCAAGCTAGTCAGGATGACATCTAGCTAACTTGGAGGGGGTAACTGTGGGTGCAAATTTTGGCAAGAAGCCCACAGAGACTACAGCAGGACCCACCAGTCCTGCCTGGTGAGCCCACAGCGACTACAACAGGACCCACCAGCCCTGTATGGTGAGCCCACAGAGACTACAGCGGGACCCACCAGCCCTGCTTGTGGAGTCCCCAGAGACGATAGCGGGACCCACCAGCTCTGTCTGCGGAGTTCCCAGAGACGACAGCGAGACCCACCTACCCTGCCTGGAGGATCCCCAGATACGACAGGAGAAACCGCCATTTGCCCCAGTTTTCCTCCCAGGAAATCCTATAAATAGCAGAGCCTTCAAGTGTAAAGGGATCTGAAATCTGATTTGAGAAACCAGATAACGGAATCCAGAATCCTAGAGCTCTGTAATCCAGCTTTTCGATCTTCCAAATTTTCTCGATCTTCTTCTTGTCTTTGAAGAGTTCGGAGACACTTCAGTGACACTCGGCCTGTCGAGGTCACGACGAACAAGGAGTTAGTGAATTCGGGTTGCTCCCTATAGCACGGAGACGTAGGCTTTGGCTGAACTCCGAGACCACATCTTGTGTCAATCATCTCTCTGTTTGCATATCGAAAGTGTTAACTCAAGGTCACCAAGGCATCGACCTTCGAAGCCACCTTTCAATCAACAGATCAATCAAAGATCTACCACTCAACTTCAATTGACTAGTGGAGTGAAGTCTTCGGATCGGTACGAGGATTTTTCCCCCACACCAGTATGATGGCCTCCTCATTTTGGGATCAGCCCACGTTGTTGAATCTCGTTGTGAAGCTCCTTAGGGACTCGTTGGATCCCATCTTTAACCGGTAGAAAGTGTCTAACTTCTTTTTCGGCCTCAGGTTCAGCCGGTTATTGTCCATGAAGAGCTCAACCAACTCTTCGAATGTAGCCACCGTACTAGTAGACAGTGTGTGGTACCAATCAAGGGTAGGTCCCTAGAGGCTTCCCGCGAACATACCGCAGAGGACATGGTTCTTATACTTGTATGGTGTTATGGTTTGCTTGAAGGCTAGGATATGGAGAGCAGGTCTCCCTTGATGCAGTTGAATTTCGGCAAGTTCGGTGTCCGCCAATCTTGAAGAAACGGGATTACCAAGAGGACCAAAACGACAAAAAAACTAGCTGGGCAGTGGAACAGGTCAAATCTTCTCTTAAAGTAATTCCAGATATCCTTCGAGTAGCCACACTAGAGAAGGAGGTGGTTAGAGTCTTCATCTACAGAGTTGCAGAACGAGCATTCTACCTGTTGCCCTCTCGGGTGTCTCCTTTTTCTCAAAATAATTTTGGTGAGAATCTTGCCTTGGGATGCCAAACAAGTGAAAATTCGAGCCTTGAGAGGGGTTTTGGCTTTCCAAATATGTCTAGCTAGTGGCTAATAATTAGGATCATGATTGAGCATCTTGGAGAAGGAGCTAACTGAGAAAATACCGGAGGGAGTGAGTCTCCAAGCTGACAAATCTGCATCGCTGGAAAGCGAGATCGATGCTATGATTTGCAACAGATCACACAGTTTGTAATGGATCTGTTGGGGTATTTGAGTTACAAAAGTCAGCTTCTAACGTGTAACCCTGCCTTTGATCGTCTCTTGAGATTGAATACTCATCGAGGTTGAGCTGGCTAACCCATAGAGCTCCGAGAAGACGTCACAAAGGAGCTTATTATTGATCCAATTGTACTCCCAAAATTTAATGTGACGTCCATTCCCAATAATGAAATTGCACCCCGCTTTATAAGACATGGACACTTTGATGATTCCTTTCCAAAAAGGGTATAGCCACCCCGAGATTCGGCTCCTGATCTAGGATGGGGAGAACTTCTTGAAGTATCTCTGCTTGATGATCTCTTGCCACTTGTCACCATTGGTCTGTTGGAGTCTCTACCACCATTTCCCAAGGGGGAAATATTGAAGTTTTTTAGGTTCGTCACTCCCAAATCACCATTGGATTGGGTTTACAAACATCCCACCATTTCATCAAGTGGTAAGCTTTGGCTTCCTCATCTGGTCCCCGCCATAAGAAGCATCTTCTGATCTTGACAATTTTTTTGATCACCCAGGTTGGTCGGTAGTAGAAGGCCATTAGATAACTAGGGATGGCCGTAAGGATTGAGTTGATGAGCGTCAAGCTCCCACCCATGGAGAGAAACCGCCCCATCCATCCTGATAGGTGCCTGTTTATCTCCTTAATGAAGGGAATCCATGTTTCTTTCTTTGGCCTCCTGTCTTTGACTGGGATCCCAAGATATTTGAGGGGAAAATGGTCACAATTGCGGTTCATGATCGACACCAAACATTCTCCTCACTAGTTATTTGGATCCATATAGAAGAGGAAGCTCTTACTAAAATTAACCTTCAGTCCGGAGCAGAGTTCAAAAGAGTAGATGATTATTTTTAGCATTATTAGTTAGGTCATATTTGCTTCGCAGAAAAGAAGGGTATGTCGGCGAAGTGTAAATTTGAGACCGACCAAGATCCATCACCAATCCAGGAGATAAGGTTCTTGGATTTAGCCTGAGAGATCACTGCATCAAACAAATCCACAACCAGGATGAAAAGGAAAGGGGATAGTGGGCAACCTTGCTTAACCCCTATGTGCATCTTGAAGTGTTGAGTGCTAGAATTATTGATGAGGTATGAAAGCTTGGATAAGGAGAGGCAGTCCCTAATCCATCACAACCAATTATCGGGAAACCCTTTTTGCTGAAGAATTTTAAGCAGAAATCTCCATTCAATTTTATCGAATGCTTTCTCAAAGTCTAGCTTGAGGAGGATTCCCTCTTCGCCTTGCTCCAAGAGGTGGGATATGACCTCTTGCGCCGAGGCAACACTATCTAAAATGTTCCTCCCTCGGATGAAGGCAGTTTGGGATGAGCTAACTGTTAGGATTGATGTGTTAAGCTTGTAAAACTTTATGTTTTGGTCTAATAAAGATTGATAGATATTACATGAGATGCATATTGGTACGTTACATAGTTACGTACGTGTTCTTTTAAGAATAGAGAGCCATGGTTATATGGTAGTCCACTGAGATGAAGACTGAGTGGATTGGTCCCATATAATCTAAATAAGTTTGCAGCTATGATCAGGTTGGTCGCCTCATCATGATAAGCTGTTGGCGATGACAGTTCATGGGAAGTCTTCACCATGGTCATCACCAGGCACAGTGTCTGTGGCTGAACGGAACTAACACGGTGTACAGATCAGTAAGCAGACACTGGTACACTAAGCCGTGTTTCTACTTAGGATAAAATGGTCCTAAACCCTGAGGAACCATGTCTGATAGACTAATCAGTTGAGTGGTGCTTTGGTGCACCAATGTGTGAGGATCCGTCTGCAGTGATCCAAAACCACGGTGTACTGGGTTACCCAGCTGGCGTTGCATTAGCGTGTCACTCCTGCAGGCCATCCACACCCCTGAAGGGAGGTGTGTTCCTTGGTGTGACTTACACTGTACCAAACCCAGGCCGGTGGTCACCAGTTTTACTGTTGACCGGGTTCGATTACTCAACGGGGTAATCAGAGGTACGATGTATAGGTCAACCCTGAAGGAACCGAGTCATATGATCATTCGAGTCTGACGGAAGTCTCCACCGCTCGAAGTGAATCATGGCATCAAGTGGAGGGACAACGTGTTTACCACTACTAAGCGGAGAGCAGGGGTATGATGGAGAACATAATAAGTCTGGGTAAATTGGAGTGCAGCCTGCGTCACACTCTGGGTGGCTACACAGGTTAACTCGAGCTCAGAGGATCGATGGTACACTCGGCTAGTGTATCGATCGAGCTTGAGTTGGAAGCCATGAACCCCGGTCCCTGATGGTTCCACCTTATCAACATTATGTACGGTTCCAATTTACCCAGACTTACTATGTTCTCCATCATACCCCTGCTCTCCGCTTAGTAGTAGTAACTTGGAGTGCAGCCTGCGTCACACTCTGGGTGGCTACACAGGTTAACTCGAGCTCAGAGGATCGATGGTACACTCAGGTAGTGTGTCGATCGAGCTTGAGTTGGAAGCCATGAACCCCGGTCCCTGATGGTTCCACCTTATCAACATTATGTACGGTTCTTGAACCATCTCCTTGGAACACCTTAAGCAATAAGAGGAAGAAAGAACCATACGCTCCGTGTGTGCTTAGCACTAGAGTACGGTAGATGCGTAACTACATGCGAGTACTAAGGGGTATGCCCGAGACTAGTACAGATGAGCATGTAGTAATCCCTAGCCATAAGTGAACTTCACTGCATAGGTGCGATGCACCGGGGTATGTTGAGAGTTGACTAGTTGACTTTGCTAGAGGCACCCTTCTGTGGCCTCAGTTAATAGTAAGATAACTAGTAGAAATCACTTAAGTAATGGACGCTAGGTCTCGCACGCTAGAAATGGTCAAAATGAGGCGTCAGGGCGTTTTGGTAAAAACCTCACTCTGCCGGACCTCACTCATGGCCGACCCTAGCAGTGGGAGACCTTGCTAGGGCCGGCCATATAGATAGGGATAGGGGTTTGAAATGGTCAAAGTCGAGCCCTAAAAAGTGGGAAAACGGATAAATAGAAGAAGAGATAAATAAGGCAAAAATGGAGAGATAATTGTGGGAGGTCTTTATCCCCTTGGATCCTTATCCAAGGGGTAGGCCGGCCTATATATAGGGCTATATGGGGCCGGCCATATGGATGCAAAAATCGAACTCCCTCCCTCTCTCATCTCTCTAGTTCTCTCCCTAATCTCTCTCCCGTTTCTCGCTTGCAACTTCGTCTTTCTCACGTGGAGTTCTGAAGAATAAGAAGGATCGTTCTTCGAAGGCACTCAGAGATCCAAGAGCGACGTTCCGTGCATCGTGTGAGATCCGGTGAACAAGAAGGCAACGTCTCCATTCGTACCATTGGCATCTTCGCGAACGATCTTCCGTCTCCATCAACAAAGAAGACAATTCTCCGCGGTTAAAAGATCCGTACGAAAGGTATGTGTAATCTAACATGTAGATCTAGCGAGTATTATGATTTGCATACTGTGGGTGCAAATTTTGGCAAGAAGTCTGCAAACAGCGGGACCCACCGGCCCTGCCTGGTGGGCCCCCGAAGACCACAGCGGGACCCACCGGCCCTACCTGGTGGGCCCCCGAGTACCACAGCGGGACCCACCGGCCCTGCCTGGTGGGCCCCGAAGACTACCGCGGGACCCACTGGCCCTGCTCGGTGGGCCCATGAAGGCTTCCGAGGGACCCACCAGCCCTGCCTGGTGGGCCCCCGAGTACCACAGCGGGACCCACCGGCCCTGCCTGGTGGGCCCCCGAAGACTACCGCGGGACCCACTGGCCCTGCCCGGTGGGCCTATGAAGGCTTCCGAGGGACCCACCAGCCCTGCCTGGTGGGCCCCCGAAGACAACAGCAGGACCCACCGGCCCTGCCTGGTGGGCCCCCTAAGACGGTAGCGGGGCCCACCAGCTTTACCTGGAGGATCCCCAGATACTGCAGCAGAAACCGCCATTTACCACCAGAGAATCCTATAAATAGCAGAGCCTTCGAATGAAAAAAGATCCGATTTCAAATCCAGAGAGAAAATCCAGAAAGGAAGATCAGTGCCATCATCATCTGATATCTGATTTCAGAAATCAGAGATCTGGAAGTTCCAACCCTCTCAACCTTCAACTCTCCTCGATCTTCTTCTTATCCTCGAAGAGATCAGAGAGACTTCAGTGACACTCGGCCTGTCGAGGTCACTTTAATCAAAGTGTTAGTGAATTCGGGTTGCTCCCTATAGCACGGAGACGTAGGCTTCGGCTGAACTCCGAGATCACATCTCTCGTGTCCAATTTTCTCTGTTTGTATCTTGTGATCTCCTACTCCAAACGACAGATCAAACAACGCTCTTCAACTTCAACTTCAATTGACTGGTGAGGCGAGGTCTTCTGGTCGGCACGAAGATTTTCCCCCACAGTTTGGCGCCGTCTGTGGGATTCGTTCAAAAAGCTCAGTGCACTCGATGACAACATCGGATCGGTTGAGCAGACAACTGATCTTCAAAGTCAAACTTCTCAGCTCCCTCGGTTGAGCAGACAACCGAATGGACACGAGCGATCTGGTTGCTTCCTCCGCTTTCACTAAATGGCGAAGACTATCAGGATCATCCAGAGGGAAGTTACTCACAACGACATCAGTTTCGACCCAAGATTCGCTCAATGAGTCGGCGGCTCAACTTCAATCCAACAACCCGCTCTTTCTAGACAATCCATCGTCGATATCTCCCATCGATATCCTAAGCCTTTCAAGTCTGACTCTCCTCTAATCCCTACATTGGGGGTGAGGTTCGAAGTGAAAGGGCTCACTTGAAGACTACAACGAGGTGATATGCAAAGGTATATGTTACATATCCGCAAAGTCCGAGGCACATTCTCTGCCTCGGCATTCGGCGAAGTCCAAGGAGATAATCTTGGCACTTGAAGACATAATTCGGAGCGATCGCCGCCTCTTCAAGCTTCATTTCAAATTCTATCCAATCAATGCTCCGAGGCTGATCAACTACAACAGTACAAAGCTATGTGCCCCGCAGGTACGACTGAAACGGCGCTTTGCCTAAGTCTACCGATACAAAGGCACTACGCTGAGTACTCCGAATCATTGGTGCTGCACAAGCTCCCGTTGTCACGTAAGGACACATGCGCCCGTGCCTCACCACAGTTAGATCGGTTCGCGTTGTGACACAACCGACTAACCTGCAACAGTACAAAGCTATGTGCCCCGCAGGTACGACTGAAACGGCGCTTCGCCTAAGTCTACCGATACAAAGGCACTACGCTGAGTACTCCGAATCATTGGTGTTGCACACGCTTCCGTTGTCACGCAAGGACACATGCGCCCGTGCCTCACCACAGTTAGATCGGTTCGCGTTGCGACACGACCGACTAACCTGCAACAGTACAAAGCTATGTGCCCCGCAGGTACGACTGAAACGGCGCTTCGCCTAAGTCGACCGATACAAAGGCACTACGCTAAATACTTCGAATTCTAACCTTCATCATTCAAATAAGCCAAGGAGAAGCCTCGACACTCGAATAAAAGGTTTGAGGTGCTTTGCACCGTCTCGACACCTAACGAACTTGGAGAGAGAACTCCGGTGCTCGCAGACAAAGTCCGAGGCGACCATCGCCTCGGCACTCAGCAAGTCCAAAATCCAAGACCTGCTCTCGGCACCCTAGCAAAGCCTAAAGCTCTCAGCCCCAACACATCTCGACATGAAGATCAAGGTCCAACGCGCTCTGCAGCATTCAGCCAACGTCGCTCCAAAGGTAGGACATCTCTCAAACTTACCAAGTCACTACAGAAGACTTCTACCACTCGACACTCATATAAGAGAGCATCACGCGCTCTCATGCTCGAGGAAGACGCGTTCTGGAAGTCCACCACCGATGAGGGGGTTAATCTACACTCTTCTATAGCCAGCATCAACATACAAAGACATGTGCTCCACGCTCCAAAATTAGCTGCCCAACTCCTGTCAACTGAGGAGAAAGGAGAAACAATCCTCCAACAACTTACAGACAAAGACTCATCAACCATTCAAGGGCAAAGTCTGAGGCATGAACCGCAGCATTCGAACAAAGTCCATACTTAGTCCTAGTACTTGGCAGCAAAGTCCGAGACCTGAGTTTCGGCATTCAATCGAAGTCTTCGCACATAGCCTCAGCGCTATTCGGAAGCAAGACATTCGAATTCTATTTCATAGCACACAAACATTCAATTACTTCCTAGAGGCACTCTCTACCATGGTTAGTCCACCAGTGGAGGACAACCAGGTACGCACGACATTCGTACATGCTTGTGCATTCGAAGACTTGTGAGTACAAGCTGATCTTGCAAAAGATCGAGTTACCTCGGTTCGTAGCTTCGATCGATCCAAACTTCCATACGACGAGGATTGTCCCTGCTCAACTAACTTGCATGACCTCCCGTGGCATGGCTTTCAATGCTACGAATTATCGGCTGACCTTCGTCGTCCGATCTTCCAACAGTAGTCGATCCCCTGGATCGTTACCAGTTAGCGGCAATCGCTTGATTAACCCTTCGCCTGGTGTGGCCCATGTTCGTCCATGCACTCGACATAGCATGGAGGCCCACGAGCTCTAAAATACATCTACCAAGAACAACAATGCAGCTGCTGCCCACTACCCACCTTTCGAAACAACATCAACAGTCACAACATCAACAGTCATGATTCGATTTTATTAATTTGGCATGCAGCACCTACCAACTTTGAGTGGTCAACTAGAACTCATCTAGTGGCCCCTAGAGAATGGTCCAAGCAGTGAGAGCCCACCAGCACTCTCAATGCCATCACATAGAGGTGGCAAAGCCAAGCACTGCCGTCCCATCAACCCGGATCAAGAGCAGCCTGACTGCTTTAAAAACAGTGGCCGTCTACCAGAGGTGTGATCTTTAGGTTCAAGTGGATGCGCAGTGCAGCGGGCACCATTAACCTTCCACCGTTGACAGCGGGAGGATGTGTGGCCCAACTTGGAACGGGCGGGCCACGTCAAAGCACGAAGCGCACCCAACCCATAGACCAGCACCAAGTATCCAGACCACCATGTTGCCCCCACGTGGGTGACAAGCTCGCGTCCACAAAGCTGTAGTCAACCGGCCCTTGGCTGCACAGTGGCTCAGTGGGGAAGTCACAACCCGTGACTGCACAGTGCAGATTTTGAGCATCCAAAGTTCCAAACCCGTGACTGCACAGTGGCTCCACTCACTCTCTCAATCAGCCTTTGAATGGAGAAAGGTGTAGCGGTGAACTAACCGGCTAATGCCATCCATTTCCTATCAAGCCCAAAAGCATCCATCAATGGCCCAGATCTGTTTGACCAAGCCAAAGGGGTGCGATCATGCCAGCACTAAAGCACCATATCCCAATAGAAGGGATCGGCCTCCCCTGTTCTTCCAAGCTCTAGAGCGGCAGTCCTTCATCTCCTCCACCTCCGGGACGACGACGACAACGTGGGATAACAGCGAATCCGGTGGCAGCTCTCTCTACGCCCTTGGCTACCATCGACAAAACCCACTCGATCAAGCGCAGCTGCAGCTGCAGCGTCCCCATCTTCACCAACAACGCCAACTCTGCCTCAGATCGGCAGTCGGCGACCGATCGGGCATATTCAGCCGGTCAAGGTTTCAGCGATCGGTCAAAAAGAGGGTTTTTCTCCAAATTTACTGCAAAATCACCCGATCGGTGCTCCGATCGGTCGAATTTGCCCGATCGGTCAAATTCGCCTGATCGGCGAACCTCGATCCCCTTCTTCCCCTTCGTTTTCCATCTGATCGGCGAAAAACACACTAGATCTAGAGCCAAACGTGGATATTTGACCGATCAACCATTTTTTGACCGGCTGTTTTTGTCCGATCGGTGAAATTCACCCGATCGGCGAAATTCTCCCGATCGTCCTCCATCTGATCGGCCAGAAATCCATTGGGTCTGGGGCTAGGAGTGCATTTCCGACCGATCAACCATTTCTTGACCGGCTGTTTTTGTCTGATCGGTGAATTTCACCCGATCGGCGAAATTCTCCCGATCGTCCTCCATCTGATCGGCCAGAAACACACTAGATCTGGAGCCAAATGTGGATATCCAACCGATCAACCATTTCCTGACCGGCTGTTTTTGTCCGATCGGTGAATTTCACCCGATCGGTGAAATTCACCCGATCGGCGATATTCTCCCGATCGGCGATTTGCACCCGATCAATCAACCTTCTTCTCTCAATGGATCATCTATAGCTGCAATCAATCCTCCTCCCTCCCTCAACCTGATTAAACATCCAGATTCGACAACCCCCCTACAGCATCCTCAAAATGCAACAAACATGGGTCGAGGCCATCCTCCCCTCTTTGATCTAATCCATCAGATCTAATCCGCGACCTTGGCAGAGGGTCTTCCGTTGATCGGTCAAATTTGACCGATCACTTTGACCGATCAAATTTGACCGATCACTTTGACCGATCAAATTTGACCGATCAAGTTTGACCGATCACTTTGACCGATCAAATTTGACCGATCGCTTCGACTGACCGATCACTTTGACCGATCAAATTTGACCGATCAAGTTTGACCGATCACTTTGACCGATCAAATTTGACCGATCACTTCGACCGACCGATCACTTTGACCGATCAAATTTGACCGATCACTTTGACCGATCAAATTTGACCGATCACTTCGACCGACTGATCACTTTGACCGATCAAATTTGACCGATCACTTCGACCGACCGATCACTCCGACCGATCGGTCAAATTCGACCGATCACTTCGACCGATCACTTTGACTGATCGGTCAAATTCGACCAATCGGTCGAATTCGACCGATCGGTCGATTTTCTACTGGATCTGGCAAAAAACTTGTGTTTTTAGCCGATCACCCAAACCTTGACCGGCTGATTTTAACCGATCAGTCAAACTTGACCGATCGGTCAAAATCAACCGATCGATCGATTTTCTACTGGATCGGCCAAAAAACTATGTTTTTTGACCGATCACTCCAACCTTGACCGGTTGAATTCGACCGATCAGTCAAAATTGACCGATCGGTCAAAATTGACCGATCAGTCTATTCGATCGGTCAAACTTGACTGATCGGTCAAAATCAACCGATCGGTCGATTTTCTACTGGATCGGCCAAAAAACTATGTTTTTTGACCAATCACTCCAACCTTGACCAGTTGAATTCGACCGATCGATCAAAATTGACCGATCGGTCGAATTTGACCGATCGGTCAAATTTGACCGATCAGTCAAATTGACCGATCAGTCAAATTTGACCGATCAGTCAAGTTTGACCGATCAGTCAAAATTGACCGATCAGTCAAAATTGACCGATCAGTCTATTTTTTCGCTAACATTTCGACAGAGCTCCTTTTTGACAGGGGATTAATAACTTTGCACAAATAATCCAAGTCAGCCAAGGAGGCCTCTTAGCTAACTTGGAGGGGGTAACTGTGGGTGCAAATTTTGGCAAGAAGTCTGCAAACAGCGGGACCCACCGCCCCTACTTGGTGGGCCCCCGAAGACCACAGCGGGACCCACCGGCCCTGCCTGGTGGGCCCCCGAGTACCACAGCGGGACCCACCGGCCCTGCCTGGTGGGCCCCCGAAGACTACCGCGGGACCCACTGGCCCTGCCCGGTGGGCCCATGAAGGCTTCCGAGGGACCCACCAACCCTGCCTGGTGGGCCCCCGAGTACCACAGCGGGACCCACCGGTCCTGCCTGGTGGGCCCCCGAAGACTACCGCGGGACCCACTGGCCCTGCCCGGTGGGCCCATGAAGGCTTCCGAGGGACCCACCAGCCCTGCCTGGTGGGCCCCCGAAGACAACAGCGGGACCCACCGGCCCTGCCTGGTGGGCCCCCTAAGACGGTAGCGGGGCCCACCAGCTTTACCTGGAGGATCCCCAGATGCTGCAGCAGAAACCGCCATTTACCACCAGAGAATCCTATAAATAGCAGAGCCTTCGAATGAAAAAAGATCCGATTTCAAATCCAGAGAGAAAATCCAGAAAGGAAGATCAGTGCCATCATCATCTGATATCTGATTTCAGAAATCAGAGATCTGGAAGTTCCAACCCTCTCAACCTTCAACTCTCCTCGATCTTCTTCTTATCCTCGAAGAGATCAGAGAGACTTCAGTGACACTCGGCCTGTCGAGGTCACTTTAATCAAAGTGTTAGTGAATTCGGGTTGCTCCCTATAGCACGGAGACGTAGGCTTCGGCTGAACTCCGAGATCACATCTCTCGTGTCCAATTTTCTCTGTTTGTATCTTGTGATCTCCTACTCCAAACGACAGATCAAACAACGCTCTTCAACTTCAACTTCAATTGACTGGTGAGGCGAGGTCTTCGGGTCGGCACGAAGATTTTCCCCCACACATACATGCAAGTTAATTATTACGCTAGATTGTTGTTAGGGTGTTCGATTCACGTGCATACACATGCACACATATGTAGATTAGTTTCGATGAAAATTTAAATCGTGTAACGTGCACCATGAACGGTCTTTCGACCGCAAAATCGTTTCCACTGTGAGCCTCTACCAAGGATTTATTACCAATAATTGATATCAGAGCCGCATTAGTGGTGTGCATTTCATGATTATTCATGAAACCAATATGTGTGCGCATGATGAATGCGTGAAATCATCGGGGTTCTTACGCTTAGATCATGCATATATATATGTTGTGCTTGTTCTATTAATCATTCTTGCAGGGCGCCACTATAAAAATCTAGATCTATGTTTGTGCTTGCTACCGGGGGTCGGACCCCGAGTTAGCCAATGTCTGGATTTGCTCTCTGTGTGTGTGGATATGTAATCAAAGCCGTAGATTGGACGAGTGATGGGGGTTGATCATCCTCGGTTCCCATGGCCTTTTTTCATAGCTGTGTTTTTTTTTTCTTTCTAGGAAATTATGTACGAGCGAGCACTTGCTCGAAGCGTACTAGACTTTTTCGGTTACAGATTGAGAAGAAAGATGTGCCAAAGAAATCCACCATCGGGAGCGTAAGTGGAACCCTGGAGGATGAAGACGATCCGGCAAAGTATTCGCTAGCGCGGAGGAGGAGCCGGACCGAGGAACCTTGCGAAGAAAGCTAGAGGCCTACGTTGTGCTAATTAGGTTCAGGGGTCGGACCCTGAACTTAATTTCAGTCTTTATGGTTGCTTTCTTTATTAGTTCTTAATGCTTCATATCGAACCCCGATGAGATAATGTGATTATCAATTTTCAGAGGGATGCCTTTCCCCTCCGGTCCAAGTGACCGTTTGAGGATAGGATCCCGCTAGATGACGCCTATTATTTAGTTGACTTTTGATGTTAGTGGGATCCCATCACATATGGTTATGCCACCATTAGGTTAGCACCCGACTAGTCGGGTGTGCCTATTTAGCCAGCATCGAAATCAAAGATGAGATGGAGATCCATTGATCATCAATTGTCAAATTTATAAACGAGGCGCCATGACTAGTGGGAGTCCTTTCAAGTGAGTCTGACTCTAGACTAAGCTCCAGAGCATTAGCGTGATAATCAATTTTGCAAAGCATCGATATTCTCAGAATATGTAATATGATCCTTGAATGGAGAAATCTGCTTGAGGCAGGGACTATGATATTCCGAGAATGATTAATGCTAGGCGAAGGGCTTGAACGCTACTGGACACATGGTGTGACCAGGGTCTAGTATATAGGAGGTCGCTACCTTTACATTTGCATAAATTCATACTCGCAAAATAACCCTCAATATATAATAAGGGATACAAGAGAGGACTCTTTGAGATCCCTTGGCCTCCACGGCCAATCGCTTTGTGTTAGGGTGGAGAGGCATAACTCAACATCCCCTAGGATGGGGGTTGTGTCATTCCATGCCAAATCACTTAGTGATCTCTTTTTAAGATATGGTAATTACGGGGTGAGAAGAGAAGGGCTTTTCATCCCACCCTAGTGGGGGCCGCATGAACTCCCGTGTCGTATTTACCTAGGCTCGTGGGTAAGCATCCAAAGTACACGTGAGACATTCATTGCTCAGACAATGGGGATCACGTGGTACTGGCCGAAAGATAACCATGGTCCATCAAAGCCCTTAGTTGGCAGATTTGGATAGGGTCAACGAAAAGGCCCGTGTAAGCGGATTGACGCTGTATGATGCCCCCTAGGGCAGGTACAGTCGATTCCGAGATCTTACATACATGGTTAATTAATCTATGGAAATGGCTTCGCTTGAGGGTAGCGTTGACATACGGATATAATTAGCTTGTTTTAAAAAATTCATAAAATAAGTTTTTATGCATTGTCATTATTCAATCGTTTATTTTCAGATGACTAAGTTAGACCCCCTGTCCGCTATCCTAAATGACCACAAACTTACCGGTTCCAACTATGAGGACTAGAAGCGCAATCTTGGTAAACATATGACAGCCCTGAATGACCCTGAACCAGATTTGCCAGGACCTGATGCCACAGAGGCACAGTTAAAGGCGTTCACTGACTGGAAGGAATCTAATGAAATATGTAAATCCTATATAATAGCATCCTTGCAAACAACTCTGCAGAAGCAGGTCGAGGAGATGCCCGACGCTTCTGACATGATGTTGTATCTGAAGGAAATATTTGAAGGTCACAATCGCGTTACGCGATACCTTACCATCAAGAAACTCGTCGACACTAAGATGTCTAATGGGACGCTAGTTCGGGAACACATGATGAAAATGTTTAGGTTCCAGAATGAACTAGCAACCATGGACATTGTGCTAGAAGGCGAGGTGATGACAGACATCCTCTCTCGTCACTGTCTGGAGCCTTTAAAGGCTTTGTCACCAACTTTAATTTGAACAAGTTGGCTATGACAAATACAGAGCTTCTGGGAGCTCTCCAGGCAGCTAAGGATGGCTTCAAGCAGAAGGGCAAAGCACTTCACGTGCAACGTAGATCTTTTAAGAAGTCTAGTAAACCTCAGGGCAAAAGACATAAGAAGAAACCTAAGTCAGCGCCTGTGCAGGACTCTGCTGGGACCTCTGGGTCTGGAGAATCAAAGAAATCGGGCATGAAGTGTTTCTGGTGTGGCCAGAAGGGTCATTGGAAGAAGGACTACAAGAAGCCTCAGAATGCTAGTGAAGGTAATCTATAACTCTTAGTTGTTGAATCATTTCTTTTGAGTAATAGTTCTTTTGCTAGTTGGATTGTGGATTCAGGATCCACTAACTATGCCTGTAACTCTCTTCAGGGATTTCGGGAAAGCAGAAGGTTGCTTGATGGAGAGGTGACCTTAAGCATGGGAACTGAGGCCGTGGCTGCTGCTGAAGCTATTGGAGAAGTTAATCTTAGTTTTTTGAATAATAAGACTTTGACTCTTAGAGATGTTTTTTATGTACCGTCCTTGAGACGTAACTTAATTTCTATTTCTTCTTTAGTTAATGAAGGTTATTCAGTTTATTTTGATGCTTCTGGTGTGTCATTTAAGCTGAATGAAACTTTTATAATAAGAGGAATGGTTCAGAATCATCTCTATGTTGTTAGTCCTAAATTTGAAAAAGATAACATAATAACTTCAGCATTTAATGTTAATTCATCTAAGCGTAAGAAACCTGTGGAAAATTTAACTCAATTGTGGTACTTACGACTTGGGCATATTGGCTTAGATAGGATCCATAGGCTGGTGAAGGCCGGGCTTCTGGAAACAGATCCTACGGAGATCCTTCCCACCTGTGAATCCTGCCTGGAAGGCAAGATGACCAAGAGGGCCTTTAAAGGCAAAGGAGTAAGAGCTACTGAGATATTGGAGTTAATCCATTCAGATGTGTGTGGACCCATGAGCGTCAAGGCGATAGGAGGCCATAAGTACTTCATCACTTTTATTGATGATTACTCAAGATATGGTTATATTTACCTGATGCAACGGAAGTCGGAATCCTTTGACATGTTCAAAGAGTTCAGGGCTGAAGTAGAAAAGCAGACAGGCAAATATATAAAAACCCTTCGATCTGATCGAGGAGGTGAGTACCTATCTGACGAGTTCCTTGGGTATATGGTGGAGCATGGGATAACATCTCAGTTAACTGCTCCAGGTACCCCATAACAAAATGGAGTTTTCGAGAGAAGGAATCGAACCTTGTTGGACATGGTTCGTAGCATGATGAGTTACACCAGTTTACCAATGACTTTTTGGGGATATGCCATACAAACAGCAGTTTATATTCTGAACCACGTTCCGTCTAAGCAGTACCTCAGACCCCTAGAGAGCTGTGGTCAAGGAACAAACCAAAACTACAGCATTTTAGAATATGGGGATGTCCTGCACATATGCGAAAGGATAAGAGGGATAAGATGGAACTGAAGTCCAAAGTATGTTTGTTTGTAGGGTATTCTAAGGAGACCAAAGGAGGTCTATTTTATGATCCTGAGGAAAAGAAGGTGATTGTTTCAACGAACACCTATTTCCTAGAACGGGATTATATTATGGACCACAAACCTACTAGTAAGGTAGTTCTGGATGAACTACTAGGTACTAGATCAGAGAGCGCATCCGAAAGCATAGTGGGAGCTGACATTACAGACACTTATATACCAGAAACTGTAGAACCTATTCATCCTCTAACAGTACCACCACCTCGTCGCAGTGGGAGAAGCATCAGAGCCCCTGACAGATATTATGGAGAAACCTTATTGGTTGATCCAGAAGGTCAGGAGGATGACCCACGGAGCTACGATGAGACAGTGGGAGCTTCTAACAGCTCTGACTGGCAAAAAGCTATAGAGGCAGAAATTACATCAATGTCCCATAACGCTGTCTGGACTCTTGTTATACCATCATCCAATATTAAACCTATTGGGTGTAAATGGGTGTATAAGAAGAAGAAAGGATCCGATGGTACAATTGAGACTTATAAAGCTAGATTAGTTACCAAGGGTTATACCCAGAGAGAAGGAATCGACTTTGACGAAACCTTCTCGCCGGTAGCTATGATAAAGTCTATTCGGATCCTCCTATCCATTGCAACCCATTATAACTAGGAGATCTGGCAAATGGATGTCAAGACAGCATTCCTCAATGGAAATTTGGAAGAAGACATTTATATGATGCAGCCACCAGGTTTTGAGTCAGATGGTCAGGAACATCTAGTTTGCAAGTTGCAGAAGTCCATTTATGGACTAAAGCAAGCGTCTAGAAGTTGGAACATTCATTTTGATCAGGCAATCCAGTCATATGGATTTACTCAAAACGAGGATGAACCATATGTATACAAAAGGAGTGATAAGACTATAGTGGTATATTTGATACTTTACGTAGACGATATTCTACTTATTGGGAATGATGTTGGAACATTGTCAACGGTAAAGGTCTGGTTGTCAACACAGTTCGATATGAAAGACCTAGGTGAAACGAGTTATGTTTTGGGGATCAAGGTAACACGAGATCGCCAGAACAGGATTCTCTCGCTATCACAGGCCGCGTATATAGATAAGGTTATGGCTAGGTTTGACATGCAAAACTCCAAGAAAGGTTTTGTGCCATTTAAACATGGCGTAAAACTGTCTAAGGATCAATGTCCGAAGATACCTGAGGAGAGAGCAGAAATGCAGAAGATACCTTATGCTTCGGCATTAGGTAGTCTAATGTATGCTATGCATTGTACAAGGCCAGATATCTGTTTCGCAGTAGGCATGATGGGTCGGTTTCAGTCGAATCCGAGTCCAGATCACTGGACAGCTGTGAAGTGTATACTCAAGTACCTTCATAGAACAAGGGACTATGAGTTGGTTTACACTGCACAAGAACTGACACCGATTGGATATACAGATTCTGACTTTATATCAGATTTGGAATCCAGAAAATCGACATCAGGTTTTGTATTTATGTTAGAAGGAGCAGCGGTTAGTTGGCAGAGTGTAAAGCAGAAATGTATCACGGACTCTACCACAGAGGCTGAGTATGTTGCGGTGTGCGAGGCAGCCAAAGAGGTGGTATGGCTCAAGAAATTCCTTATGGATTTGGGGTGCGTACCAGAGGCCCAGTTACCTATTGTACTTTACTGCGACAATAGTGGGGCGGTAGCACAAGCAAGGGAGCCAAGACATCACAAAAAGGGGAAGCACATCGAGCGCAAATTCCACTTGATTCGGTAGTTTCAAAAGCAAGGGCGAGTAGCGGTGACACAAATTGGATCTACAGATAATATTGCTGATCCTTTCACCAAGGCAATACCTATCAAGGCATTCGAGCGACATGTGGACGCGATGGAAGTCAAAACCGTTTTGCTTCGCTAGACCAAGTGAGAGATTGTTAAGATTGATGTGTTCTAAGCTTGTAAAACTTTATGTTTTGGTCTAATAAAGATTGATAGATATTATATGAGATGCATATTGGTACGTAACATAGTTACGTGTTCTTTTAAGAACAGAGAGCCATGGTTATATGGTAGTCCACTGAGATGAAGACTGAGTGGATTGGTCCCATATAATCTAAATAAGTTCGCAGCTATGATCAGGTTGGTCGTCTTATCATGATAAGCTGTTGGCGATGACAGTTCATGGGAAGTCTTCACCATGGTCATCACCAGGCACAGTGTCTGTGGTAGAACGGAACTAACACGGTGTACAGATCAGTGAGCAGACACTGGTACACTAAGCCGTGTTTCTGCTTAGGGTAAAACGGTCCTAAACCCTGAGGAACCACGTCTGATGGACTAATCAGTTGAATGGTGCTTTGGCGTACCAATGTGTGAGGACCCGTATGCAGTGATCCAAAACCACGATGTACTGGGTTACCCGGCTGGCGTTGCATTAGTGTGTCACTCCTGTAGGCCATCTACACCTCTGAAGGGAGCTGCGTTCCTTGGTGTGACTTACACTGTACCAAACCCAAGCCTGGTGGTCACCAGTTTTACTGTTGACCGGATTCGATTACTCGACGGGGTAATCAGAGGTACGATGTATAGGTCAACCTGGAAGGAACTGAGTCATATGATCATTCGAGTCTGACGGAAGTCTCCACCGCTCAAAGTGAATCATGGCATCAAGTAGAGGGACAACGTGTTTACCACTACTAAGCGAAGAGCAGGGGTATGATGGAGAACATAGTAAGTCTAGGTGAATTGGAGTGCAGCCTGCGTCGCACTCTGGGTGGCTATGCAGGTTAACTCGAGCTCAGAGGATCGATGGTACACTCGGATAGTATGTCGATCGAGCTTGAGTTGGAAGCCATGAACCCCGGTCCCTGATGGTTCCACCTTATCAATATTATGTACGGTTCTTGAACCATCTCCTCGGAACACCTTAAGCACTAAGAGGAAGAAATAAGTATACGCTCCATGTGTGTTTAGCACTAGAGCATGGTAGATGTGTAACTACATGCGAGTACTAAGGGGTATGCCCGAGACTAGTACATATGCGCATGTAGTAATCCCTAGCCATAAGTGAACTTCGCTGCATAGGTGCGATGCACCGGGGTATGTTGCGAGTTGACTAGTTGACATTGCTAGAGGCACGCTCCGGTGGCCTCAGTTAATAGTAAGGTAACTAGTAGAAATCACTTAAGTAATGGCCGCTAGGTCTCGCACGCTAGAAATGGTCAAAATAAGGCGTCAGGGCGTTTTGGTAAAAACCTCACTCTACCGGATCTCACTCATGGCCGACCCTAGTAGTGGGAGACCTTGCTAGGGCCGGCCCTATGTTGTAGGGATGAGAATCCCTCATCTATAGGGCCAGCCATATAGATAGGGATATGGGTTTGAAACGATCAAAGTCAAGCCCTAAAAAGTGGGAAAACAGATAAATAGAAGAAGAGATAAATAGGGTGAAAATGGAGAGATAATTTAAGGAGGTCTTTATCCCCTTGGATCCTTATCCAAAGGGGTAGGCCGGCCCTATATATAGGGCTATATGGGGCAGGCCATATGGATGAAAAATCCGAACCCCCTCCCTCTCTTATTTCTCTAGTTCTCACCCTAATCTCTCTCCCGTTTCTCGCTTGCAACTTCGTTTTTCTCGCGTGGAGTTCTGAAGAAGGAGAAGGGTTGTTCTTCGGAGGCACTCAGAGATCCGAGAGCGATATTCCATGCATCGTGTGAGATCGGGTGAACAAGAAGGCAACGTCTCCATTCGTACCATCGGCATCTTCGTGAACGATCTTCCATCTCCATCGACAAAGAAGACAATTCTCTGCGGTTAAAAGATCCGTACGAAAGGTATGTGTAATCTAACATGTAAATCTAGCGAGTATTATGATTTGCATGCATGCTAGTTGTAATGATCGGTACTCCAGTGTGTTTCCGCTCAGGACAACCCGGTTTGATTTAAATATTATTTAAATATCGTTGCTTGAATAATCATTTTCATTAGTCGGTAGGATGTTGGTTGTACTCGAGCGGGACCAGGCAGGGGGTCCCGGGTACGGATCGCAAGGCAATAAGAACAATGTTGGTTTTGTGGTGGTTCTATGTATATGTTTGTGTCAGTGCGCGAGTGTATAATTTAAATAATGTAATGGTATATCTGAGAATAATTACAAATTAGTTGAACTTGTCAAGGCTCGTGGTGCAGGCCCGACATGGTGCGACTCGGGTTTGAGTATCCCAATTGGATTGGCTTAGGGTGTGAGACTGTTGCAATTGTAGTATTTTTTCTATATTTGGACCTTAGATCAACTCTCCTTTGAATTTCCAAATCAAATCCATTGGATTCTGATCCCACATCTACAATCCCATAGCCATTATGTCAACATCACCCTTAGGATCTTAACTATGTAATTACATAGGATATCTCCAAAACCCCTAACAAACCTGATCTTAAAGAGCAGATTAGTTACTATACAAATCCCAAATTAGATATTAAATTTGATCTAAACCCTATTGATCAATTCCCTTAAATCAAGACCATCCGATTGAATCGGATTACACCTCATCCCTCAATATCCTTGATAACAATCTCGTCACAGCCATCGGCCAAATCCCCCAACTCAAAACCCTTTCAGCCACACCCAAATTTTAAATCCGATATCAAGGGCAGAGATCCCTCCATCTCTCTCTTTTCCTCTCAATCTCGTTTGACTCCTCAAATCTCTCTCTCTCTCTCTCTAAACCCCAAAATCCTCTCAACCGTTCCCTCTCCCCCACTGGTCCGATCTCCCCGTCCTGATCCCTCTCCCCCTCCAACCCATCAGAACCGTCACCTCTCATCCCTTCTCTCGGATCTCTCTCTCCATCCCCTAAACCGAACCCAATCCCCCACTACCCGACCTCCCTCTTCCCGAGCCCACGATTCTCGCCGACCTCCAGCCGCCCCTCACCCCGAGGCCGTGGAATCCGGCCCGGATTCCTACCGAGCAGCCGCCGCCACCTCGATTTCCACCTGTCGTCGCCCCTCCCCTCCCCTTTAAGCCCTAAACCGACCCCTTTCCTCCTTTAAAAACCTAAGCCCAACCAACCCCCCTCTACTCCCTCTGATCCCTCTCTTTCCCCTCCATCCCTCATCCGATCTCTCTCTTACCCCGAATCCTCTCCCTTCCTCTTGCTGCTGTGTTTGGCGTGCGGCAACCGGAGCGTAGCTGGCCGGAGAGGAACAGCCGGCCGGAGCGAGGAGTCGTAGCCAGATCCGAGCCCCTGCACCAGGTCGGCCGCCTCCCGCCTTTCCTCTGTTTTCCTTGTGGTTCTGTTGACACTAGTCGAAACCCTATTTTTCTTTCTTTGTGCTGCGAACCAGACCAACCCCCCTCCCCTTTGGTAACCTGCACAACCATGGCCACCGGTCTTGTGCGTGGTGGCTGTGCAGCCCACGAAACCGACTCGATGCTGACTGCCCCCCCTATCCCTACCATGCTGCGATGGCTGCCGGCGGCTTGGCTACTGGTGGTCAGGCACCTGGTGGCACCCGACCACCCTCGGTAAGGCGCAACCTGGCCACCCCAATCACCAGTGAAATAGCTTTTTCCCTTTCTTTTGCTATGACCCACTGAGGCAACAATCCTTTGCGGGACATTGTCATTGACTAGGGCCGCCTACATTGATGGTCGGCCAAGTGCCGCCAACCGACCCCTCTGTTTGAGGACCCCGATCGCACTATCCCCCTCCCTTCGTCTTGATCGTGGCTGCAGTCAGCCTAGAGCCGACACTGGAGCAACCCTTGTTCCGGCGTAGCCTAGTGCACGCTGTCAAACCGTACTCGATCCGGACAGATATGTTGACTCGGAATGTGCCCACCTCGATGACGATAATGCCACCAACACGTACTAATCTTCTCTTATGCTATTATGGTTTCGAGCATACCCGGTAATAGAATAATGCGTGCCATTAATTCTCGGGATGTAAACCTTGGAGGCACCGGGGTGCATGCCAATGTCGACGCCTAAAGGCGCCTAGGACGTCAATTGACCAACCTCGAAATTTTACCGAGCAAAACATGTTTCTTTTGCCAGTCCAAGCACTTACTTGATAAGGCAAGTTAGTTGTCGTTGTCCAAGCCCGACCGTGATCGGCTTTGCCGATTTTCCCATTGACCAACGCGGTTACGACCGTTTGGCCGGATTAGAGCTATTGGACCCTAGTGTGACTCTTGGCGTCGGCAATGCCAACTAACCAAGACGATACCCTTGGCGCATCGTTTTGCGTGCTAGTAGATCGGTGTTCACTGATACCTAAAATTCTCGACTCGGCCGCCTCAGGCCTAAACCCGTATTTCTCGGTAGCAAACATTGACTATAGGCCCACTGTGTGTGCTTGGCAGTTCGCGTCGGTGCTGACCCAGTCGGAGACGGAGCGGAGGTCACCTTGCAGAAGCCCGTGTTCGACAACCAGGTGACATCTACTACCTTTGCGTGGTCTTTAATAGTGGGAAATGAGAATGACTAAAGGTAGGTATCCATAACGCTGCATGCGGGTCCCGCCGGACATCGCCGCATGTGGTCGAGTGGACCCCGCCTTGCATGCGGAGTCGCGAGTCCGACGACGCATGCTTAAAAATATTAGTAATTAAATAATAAATCTTTCTGCTGATTGCTTGGACACCGTAAGTAGAAATTCCTTTAAGTTTTGGTAATTAATAATTAAATAATAATTATCGTGTCCCACCCTCCTGAGGGAAGTGTGGAGACCCGGGCACACGGGAATACGGGCGAGAGTAACTGTGATGCATGGGTTGTGAGTGCGTGCGAATCCCGGGGTAAAACGTCAAAGCTATTTTATTATTATAATAATTTATCATGTGGAAAGATTGGACCTCGTGCGCGCAAGGGACGTGAACCACCCAGCACGCACAGCCGAAGACCAGTAGGCTAGGGGGTCATGGGCAAGGGTTGTGGTAAAGCCAATAGGAGTAGCCCTTTAGTAGGGATTGGCCTAGTAACTCTGTACCGGGGTGGTTGAAGCTCCCAAAGTAACGCAAGTGGGGCAGTAGAGCTCCACCGTGAAAGATGGAAAATATCTTATAATTATCTGGATGATTTGTGCATGGTGGATGCACGGCGAGAGAGTTGACCCTCTACATCGAAATAAAAGTCCCTATAGTAATGCCCGACCGGGGGCAGGATGAACAAAATACCCGGGGTTCACTTTATGATATATGATTTATATTGTAATTTATATTTAAGCACTGTAGAATATCTAACGGACTGTATGGTAGATAACCTAGTGACAGTAGGAATTGCATGTGAACATAGACTACTGGTAGGCTTAGGTTAATCTTCTGTAAACTTCATAAACACTTAAACTGTTAATGTAATTTAATTCAATATGTCGTCTCATATTATTAAAGACTATTAGGATGTCACTAGCCATTAAATTGGCTAATCTCCCAATTTCCCATTGGGGGCTACTCTTTCCCACGAGTAGACTCTTATGCAGGTTAGAGGCTCAGGACCGGAGTAGCGGTGGTAGTCCAAAGGCGGAGTTGGAGTCTTCGCTTGTCTTTCTTTCTAGTAGGTCAATGTTTGTAGTAGTACTTTTTCATTCGATGTGATTGACCTGGTTTGGAATAAGAGTTTATAAGTTTTTTAGTCTAATTTAGTATTATATGATTGTTAGTGGTGATGATCCAGCTGAATCTTTTGGGTATGCCTCTCCTCAAGGCTCCAAGCCTAGATTAGATCACAATGAAAATATAAGAAGAATAATTGACCTAATTTGACAAGCCCAGTAGATAGGACCTCCAAACCGATACACCGAGTGTTAGGGAGCGGGTGAGATACTTGGCTCGCCGTTAGAGGCTTGAGCCTCGTGCTCCCTTAAGAGGGACTTCTGTCAACATGTGGGGCACCGGCTGGCCGCACATGCTGAGAGGATAACCCGGTTGAAGGTCGAGCGTGATCATCTCTCGGTTGACAAAAATTTTATCTCTCTTTTAAAATAAAAATATTTTCATAAAAACCAAGTTTTAAAATACCCATTGTTTCTCCCTCCTCCTCCTTCATTTATGAGAGAGTCGCAGTCCTGTGAGAAACCCTAATTGGCATGGTTAGTCGACCAAACCCTAAATCCCATGGTTTTTCTCATTTCACACCCCAGGGATCGGTTTCAGATTTCTGGGGCGTGACAGCTGGTATCAGAGCTTAGGGATATGTTCCTAGGGGTTTCGTTAGGATGTTATCTTGTGATTATTTTAATGGGAGGTCTAGGCTATAATAGTGCTAGGGTGATTCTAAAGATAGTCAGGAGATTGATTTGTTAGTATCTCTTAGAATAGTTAGTGATAGCTTAGTGTGTGTATCTAAGGATGAAAATATATGGTTTATTGTAGAATTGGATAGGTTAGAGAAATTGATTTGTGATTAAGAAATTGTCCATACTTGAGTATTTGATTGATCAAGACTTGATAGGGATATGTTTACCTCCGGACCTTAGTGTTTAGGTACAGAGCTAGTCGTGATGACTCAGGTAGGAATCACCTAGAACATCTTAACCAAGGATAGTGTTTGAGTCAATCACGGAGTTTTTATTTGTAGTCTAATGTTTATTTGGATTTGCTAGATGTGGGCCTGGTGACGAGTTGACTAAGAACTGGATATTGAATTTTAATTAGTAATATGGTTATTTGATTTTGGAAGATGAATGTATGATCAAATATGTTTGGAAGGATGTACATCGGCATGGTTGTGAGGTCCTCTTTTTGTTAGTTATTATTTTCAGCTAAACTTTAGTATTAGAAACCTAGCCGGTATTTTGGGACTCATTAATCTTCGTTGACCCTTAGCACTAGAGACCTAGCCGGTATCTTAGGTTTCCTTGATTCTACATCGACCATTAGTATTAGAGGCCTAGTCGGTATTTTTAGGATCGTCCATTATTTAGTTCTAGATATAATCTTCTTGATAATTGTCTCTGGTGTGTCATGGGCTGGTATAAAGCTTATATGTTATTTTAAAATAAATGCTATGAGTAGTGATGATGACCCTGGGGATAGTGGTTTCAAAGAGTATACCAGGAGATGGAAATCCCAGGTAGTGGTTTGAGTTCATGTGGTTAGTAGATTTCGGAATGTCTTCATAGAGACCCTCGCGGCAGGGTACGCACTGTTCCTCGGGAACTTTGGCGGTGGATTATGACTGTCCGGTAGAGGACATTGTAAGGCTACGCACTGACTCTTCGGAGGCTTTGGCGGCTACGCATTTTCTCTTCGGAGGATTTGGCGGATACATACGCACTGACTCTTCGGAGGCTTTGGCGGCTACGCAGTTTCTCTTCGGAGGATTTGGCGGATACATACGCACTGACTCTTCGGAGGCTTTGGCGGCTACGCACTTTCTCTTCGGAGGATTTGGCGGATACATACGCACTGACTCTTCAGAGGCTTTGGCGGCTACGTACTTTCTCTTCGGAGGATTTGGCGGATACATACGCACTGACTCTTCGGAGGCTTTGGCGGCTACACACTTTCTCTTCGGAGGATTTGGCGGATACATACGCACTGACTCTTCAGAGGCTTTGGCGGCTACGCACTTTCTCTTCGGAGGATTTGGTGGATACATACGCACTGACTCTTCGGAGGCTTTGGCGGTTATACACTTTCTCTTCGGAGGATTTGGCGGATACATACGCACTGACTCTTCGGAGGCTTTGGCGGCTACGCACTTTTTCTTCGGAGGATTTGGCAGATACATACGCACTGACTCTTCGGAGGCTTTAGCGGTTGGTTTCGCAGTTCCTGTTGGAACTTGCGGCAGAGCTTGCATTATTTCTTCGGAAACTTTGGCAGCTGGCAGAGCTTGCACTATTCCCAATCGGAACTTTGGCAGCTGGTTACGCAGTTCCTGTTGGAACTTGCGGCAGAGCGTGCACTGTTTCTTCGGAAACTTTGGCAGCTGGCAGAACTTGCGCTATTCCTAATCGGAACTTTGGCAGCTAGTTACGCAGTTCATGTTGGAACTTGCGGCAGAGCGTGCACTGTTTCTTCGGAAACTTTGGCAGCTGGCAGAGCTTGCATTGTTCCCAATCGGAACTTTGGCAGCTAGTTACGCAGTTCCTGTTGGAACTCGCGGCAAAGCGTGCACTGGCCAGATGGCAGTGATGTCAAGTTGGAACTGAGATATTTGACTACTGGATAAATGATTAGTGCCTATGTCAAGGATATTTTCTATATATATGGAATTTGGAAATACTTTATCGGTTAGGAAGAATATTCATTGTTTAGTTGTTTCACCCTGGTTTGTTTTAGTTGCTTACCGGATCTAATAACTTTTATCGCCGTAGTTCTCCTGACCAAATTTTCATTGGTACTTAGTGGTTCGGAATTATGTTAGTTTCTCCGTGGTCCTTGTCGCGCTAAGTCGTCTTACTTGGGTCTAGATAGTTCTGTCTGGATTTGCTTCGAGTTGTTTCCAATGATCTCGGTCCTCTTATTCTCACTCTTTTCATATTTCTCAGGTCTCTGTCTAATTAACTCGTTTCATTTAGGGTAAGGATTTAATACTTTGCGATAGTTGGCCATTAGGCTTCTAGTATGCGATTTCTTCAATTTAATCAGAGTTGCTTTAGTTTGGGACTAGTCACCTAGTTGTATAGTGTGTGTTATGTCGTATCTTAGTTTTCGGCTTCTTTCTGTTCTTTACTCGGGTAGTGAGTTTCCTCCTTACCATGTTCGGGTACCATAGTGTACCCTTTAGAAGGTTTCCAAGTCGTACCCCAATAGCATAGTTGGGTATACTGGTGTTGATTTGTTTCAACGAGTATCAATATTTTCAATTCATCGTTATTTCTCCCTTACTCTTGTTAGTATGTGGCGTAATTCTGTTATCTTGGATTCAACATCGTATCGGTTAGTCAGTATGTATATCGGGATGTCCAATTTGTATCTTAGTTGTGTTTTCTTCATAAGTTAATGGGCTAGTAGTGGTGGTATAGGTATAGACGTGTTTGCTCCGGAGTGGAATCTTATAGGATTTAAGTCTAGGGGTACTAGTTCGAGTCATCTAGTTGTCTTCAACTCAATTCTATAGGTGTATGAGCATAGGTTTATATGTTTCCTCGTTAGTATCGTTAGTGGAGAATGTCTCGTGATTCTGTTTCGTGAATCGGATTGCTACCTCACTATTGAATAAGGGGGACGCTCCTTATTCAGGGAAGGGAGAAAATCCAAAGTCATGAAATTTTTATTAGTCTATAGTTGTTAGGTCCACGATTGGACATTATGCCTTGTGAGAGCTCCACGAGCGCCTAATGTTCTAATCCTATCCTAATAATTATGTGACTCAATTGTATAAGTTTGGTTAATAGTCTCGCCAGTGGCAGAGTCTATCCTTTTTGGTATGATTGGTGTATTGATTGAACTTCTCGAGGGCAATATTAGAAAGGATATGGTACTAGTTGTGTATTCGCCTTCGTTACTTGGGTAGTATAAGTTGGTGGGATTGTATCATCAGTTTAGTAATTAAATTTTCGGGACGAAAATTCTATTAAGGTGGGTAGGATGTAATAACCGGTACTCCAGTGTGTTTCCGCTCAGGGCAACCCGGTTTGATTTAAATATTATTTAAATATCGTTGCTTGAATAATCATTTTCATTAGTCGGTAGGATGTTGGTTGTACTCGAGCGGGACCAGGCAGGGGGTCCCGGGTACGGATCGCAAGGCAATACGAACAATGTTGGTTTTGTGGTGGTTCTATGTATATGTTTGTGTCAGTGCGCGAGTGTATAGTTTAAATAATGTAATGGTATATCTGAGAATAATTACAAATTAGTTGAACTTGTCAAGGCTCGTGGTGCTGGCCCGACGTGGTGCGACTCGGGTTTGAGTATCCCAATTGGATTGGCTTAGGGTGTGAGACTGTTGCAATTGTAGTATTTTTTCTATATTTGGACCTTAGATCAACTCTCCTTTGAATTTCCAAATCAAATCCTTTGGATTCCCTTAAATCAAGACCATCCGATTGAATCGGATTACACCTCATCCCTCAATATCCTTGATGACAATCTCGTCACAGCCATCGGCCAAATCCCCCAACTCAAAACCCTTTCAGCCACACCCAAATTTTAAATCCGATATCAAGGGAAGAGATCCCTCCATCTCTCTCTTTTCCTCTCAATCTCGTTTGACTCCTCAAATCTCTCTCTCTCTCTCTCTCTCTAAACCCCAAAATCCTCTCAACCGTTCCCTCTCCCCGACTGGTCCGATCTCCCCGTCCTGATCCCTCTCCCCCTCCAACCCATCAGAACCGTCACCTCTCATCCCTTCTCTCGGATCTCTCTCTCCATCCCCCAAACCGAACCCAATCCCCCACTACCCTACCTCCCTCTTCCCGAGCCCACGATTCTCGCCGACCTCCAGCCGCCCCTCACCCCGAGGCCGTGGAATCCGGCCCGGATTCCCACCTAGCAGCCGCCGCCACCTCGATTTCCACCGGTCGTCGCCCCTCCCCTCCCCTTTAAGCCCTAAACCGACCCCTTTCCTCCTTTAAAAACCCAGGCCCAACCAACCCCCCTCTACTCCCTCCGATCCCTCTCTTTCCCCTCCATCCCTCATCCGATCTCTCTCTTACCCCGAATCCTCTGCCTTCCTCTTGCTGCTGTGTTTGGTGCGCGGCAACCGGAGTGTAGCTGGCCGGAGAGGAACAGCCGGCCGGAGCGAGGAGTCGTAGCCAGATCCGAGCCCCTGCACCAGGTCGGCCGCCTCCCGCCTTTCCCCTGTTTTCCTTGTGGTTCTGTTGACACTAGTCGAAACCCTGTTTTTCTTTCTTTGTGCTGCGAACCAGACCAACCCCCCTCCCCTTTGGTAACCTGCACAGCCATGGCCACCGGTCTTGTGCGTGGTGGCTGTGCAGCCCACGAAACCGACTCGATGCTGACTGCCCCCCCTATCCCTACCATGCTGCGATGGCTGTCGGCGGCTTGGCTACTGGTGGTCAGGCACCTGGTGGCACCCGACCACCCTCGGTAAGGCGCAACCTGGCCACCCCAATCACCAGTGAAATAGCTTTTTCCCTTTCTTTTGCTATGACCCACTGCGGCCACAATCCTTCGCAGGACATTGTTATTGACTAGGGCCGGCGACATTGATGGTCGGCCAAGTGCCGCCAACCGACCCCTCTGTTTGAGGACCCCGATCGCACTATCCCCCTCCCTTCGTCGTGATCGTGGCTACAGTCAGCCTAGAGCCGACACTGGAGCAACCCTTGTTCCGGCGTAGCCTAGTGCACGCTGTCAAACCGTACTCGATCCGGACAGATATGTTTACTCGGAATGTGCCCACCTCGATGACGATAATGCCACCAACATGTACTAATCTTCTCTTATGCTATTATGGTTTCGAGCATACCCGGCAATAGAATTATTAGAATTGGTGAGGTCTACAGCTCGTAAAACCTATAGTTTAGCTATGTATGGTTGATAGTATAAGATTGCATCTAGGTACGTACCTTAGTACGTGTTCTGATTACAGAACAGAGAGCCATGGCTACATGGTAATCCTCTTGAGTGGGAGACTCAAGGGACTGGTCCCATGTAACCTAAATACGTTCGCAGCTCTGATTAGGGTTGGTCGCCCTATCAGGATAAGCTGTTGGGATGACAGAGCGTGGGTGTCTCCACCACGGTCATTACCAGGCACAGTGTCTGTCGCCGAACGGAACCAACACGGTGCACATATCGATGAGCAGACATCGGTGCACTAAACCGTGTTTCTGCTTAGGGTAAAATGGTCCTAAACCCTGAGGAACCATGTCTGGTGGACTAACCAGTTGTGTGGTGCTTTGGCGCACCAATGTGTGAGGATCCGGATGCAGTGATCCAAAACCACGGTGTACTGGGTTACCCGGCTGGCGTTGCATCAGCATGTCACTCCTGCAGGCTATCCACACCCCTAACGGGAGGTGCGTTCCTTGGTTTGACCTACGTCGTATTAAACCCTGGCCAGGTGGTCATCAGTTGGACTGGTGACGGATCCGGTTGCTCGAAAGAGTAATCGAAGATACGATGTATGTGGTCAACCTGGAAGGAACCGAGTCATATGAGCACTCGAGTCTGACGGTATTCTCCACCGCTCGAGTTGCGTCATGGCACCAGTGGAGGGACAGCGAGTTTACCATACTAAGCGGAGAGCAGGGGTATGTGGGAGAACATAGTAAGTTCGGGGGGATTGGAGTGCAGCCTGCGTCATACTCTGGGTGGCTACGCAGGTTAACTCGGACTCAGAGGATCGATGGTACACTCGGGTAGTGTGTCGATCGAGTCTGAGTTGGAAGCCATGAACCCTGGTCCCTGAAGGTTCCACCTTATCGACATTATGTACGGTTCTTATACCATCTCCTCGAAACACAGAACGTAGTTAGAGGAAGCAAGAAGTCCAAGCATACGCTCCGTGATTTCTTCGTACTAGTGCACGGTAGATGCGTAGCTACGTGTGTGCACTAAGCGAAAATCCTAGGTTAGTGCAGAGACGCATGTAGCAATTCCTTGCCATAAGTGGACTTTGCCACATGGGTGCGATGCACCGGGACATGTTGCGAGTTGACTAGTTGACTTCACTAGGGGCACCCTACGGGAACCTCAGAGAATAGTGAAATCACTGGTGCACTTCACTTATGTGTGCCTTGCAAAGTCTCGTACACGAGGAACGGCCAACTAGTGGCATAAGGGCGTTTTGGTCATACCATGCGCCACTATGCACTAAGGGGACCGGCCCTAAGTGTTGAGAGACTGGTCAAGGCCGGCCCCATTAGTTTCGAGAGGTTGTTGCCTCCGATGAAGGGGCCGGTTATGAGGCACAGAAAACGGGCTGGTTTTGACCGTTTTCGAAAACAAGGAAATGATAGAGATAAAGAAGAGATATATAGGGATAAGGTTTGAATCAATCATCCTTATCCATATTGTCCTTATCCATATGGATAGGCCGACTATATATATGAGAAGGAGAGAGAGGGTGCACGAAATTAGTAGCATGGGCAAGCCCTAGGGCCGGCCATGCAAGCTATGGGGAAACCGAAGCCCCTCTTCTCTCTTCGCATCTCCTCTCTCGTCTCTCTCTCCCTCGCTTGCGCCATTGGATGGCGACTCGTCTTCCTCGCATGGTGTTTCGTAGAAGGAGAAGGCTCGTCGTATGGAGGCACTCAGAGATCCATCGACGAGGTGCCGTGCATCGTGTGAGATCGGGTGAACTAGAAGGAGTCTCCCGCAACCTTTTGCTGTCCAGAATCTGCACAGAAAATCAACGTTGTTTCTGCGATTCCGGGAGCTACAGAAGTCTAAACGACGTGAAACTTGTTGGAAAAGTTGCGTCTCGAAGTTGGCTACCTGCAGTCCAAATTTCAACCCAATCGGAGTTCGGAGAAGAAAGTTATGACCGTCGTACCGAAGCTATGTCGAGCAGATCCGTAGCCCGTCTCCATCGACAAAGAAGAAATTTGTCGCGGTGAAAGATTCCGCACGCAGGTATGATCTCTAACAAGTAGATCTAACATAATTAGAACATGCATTCATGCTAGATTGTTCTTTTGCGTTAGATCGTCGTTAGGGGTTCGAGTAGTTGCCATGCTAGTTTCATACACGCATATGTAGATCGTTTCGATGAAATTTTTGATATGTAACGCACACCGCCTACGATCCTCGGACCTTCACTTTGCTTCCGCTGCGGGCCTCTACCATGGATTCACATCCAACAATTGGTATCAGAGCACGCTAGTGGTGTGCGTTTCATGTTTTTCATGAAACCGTCATTTGCGCGCATGAATAGTATGTGCCGCCATCGGGGTTCTACGAGTAGATCATGCATAGTATATTTTGTATGTTCTATGAATCGTTCTTGCAGGGCGCCGCTTCTAAAATTATTCTGGATATGTGATTGCTTGCTACCGGGGGTCGGACCCCGTTTTAGCGATTTTGTTTGGATGTTTTTTCTTCTGTGTGTGGATAGATTTTAGAGCCATAGTCGGGCAAGAGGTGAAGATTTACCACCCTTGATTCCCAGGCTTTTTGCTAGGTTTGTTTTCCTTTTCGTTCTAGGAAATTGTGTACGAGCGAGCACTTGCTCGAAGCGTACTAGAGCTTTTTCGGTTACAGATTGAAGAGGAGGACTTGCCGTGGAGATCCACCACCAGAAGGACGAGCGAAACCTTGGAGGACGATGGCGATCCGGCGAAGCGTACACGATGACGACAAAGGGCATAAAGTGTCAGGAGATCGTATACAGAGGCTTGCACCGGATCGAGGAGCCTTGAGAAGGAGACAGAGAGCCTGCGCTGTGCCAGTCAGGTTCAGGGGTCGGACCCTGAACTTGATTCAGTTGTGTGCTTGTTTCTTTCAGTAGTTCTTTATATTTCTGTAGAGAACCCCGATGCGATAATTTGATTATCTGTGTTAGAGGGATGCCCTTTCCCCTCGGGTCCTAGCGACCTTATTAGGATAGGATTCCACTAGTGACGCCTATTATTTAATTGACCCTTGATGATAGCATGAATTCCTCACATTTGGTTATGCCCCCATTAGGTCAACACCCGATTAGTCGGGTGTGCCTATTTGGCAAGCATCGAAACCTAGAATGAGTTGGAATTCTACTATGACATCATTCGTCAAATTTATAAGCGAGGCGCCATGGTAGTGGAAGACCTTTCCTATCAGTCTGACCTTAGGCTAGGCTCCAGGGCATTAGCGTAATAGCCAAGTTTGCAAAGCATCGATGTTCTTGGGATATGTAATGTGACCCTTGAGTGGAGAAATCCACTTGAGGCAGGGACTATGATATTCCGAGATCGATTAATGCTTCGCGAAAGGCTTGAAACGCTAGTGGGAGCATGGTATGACCAGGGTCTAGTGTATAGGTTGTCGTGACCTTAGTATACACTCATACTTGCATTAAATAACCCTCAACTTTAATAAGGGATGTAAGAGAGGACTTTTAGAGATCCTCTGGCCTCCACGGCCAATCACTTCGTGCTCGGGTGGGAGGGCATAACTCAACAGCCCCCTCGGGTGAGAGCTGTGTTTTTCCATGCCAAACTACTTAGTGATCTCCCTCGGGATATGGCGATTACGGCGCCAAGGGTTCAGGCTTTTACTCACCCTCGTGGGGGCCGTTAGAACTTCTGTTCCGTAATTGCCTAGGCTCGTGGTTAAGCATCCGAAGTACACGTGAGGTATTCATTGCGAAGACAATGGTGATCACGTGGTACTGGCCAAAAGATAACCATGGTTCATCAAAGCCCTTAGTTGGCAGATTTGGATAGGGTCAAGGGAAAGACCCGTGTAAGCGGATGACCTGCACACTGCCCCCTCGGACAGGTGCAGCCTATTCCGAGATCTTACATACATGGTTAAATTAATCCATAGAGGTGTCTTCGCTGTGAGGGTAGCGCTGATATTTGGATATAATTAGCTTATTTTCAAAATCCATAAAATAAGTTTTCCTGCATTCATTTTCATTCAACCAAATAGTTCCCCTATCCGCTATCCCATAAGAGAACCAGTTATCGGGTCTCTAGCTACGTAGAGCGGAAGCGCTATCTTTAGCTTATGCTTAGGGTAGTAAACGTACATTGGCATCCAATCTAAATATCCCTGTACTAGACCTAACGGGTCCAGATATCACTAGGGCACTAACTAGGGCATATGACGACTAGCAAGAGTCTAAGGAGATGTGCAAGTGCTATGTTATAGCAGACTTGCGGACAACTCTTTAGAAGCGAGTCAGAGATATGCCGGGTCTTCTCTAATAAAGTTTTACTTGCATAAGATGTCTACTAGGCGAAGTCGGTAGACTCATCGCTTATCCACCAAGATACTTGTCGGTACCGAGATGTCTGAGGGTATGTTTGTTCGGGAATACATACTTGAGTTCCAGATCGAACTAGATTCCAAAGACATAGTACCAGATGACGAGGTGGTGGAAGACGTCTGTCTTGCATCCTTGTCTGGAACCTCGAAGGCGTTGTCAGAGACTTTAGCTTTAACAAGCTAGAGATGACAAACGCAGAACTTCTAAGGAGATTTCTAAGAGACAAAGGATAGGATCAAGATTAAAGGCAAAGCCTTTAGTGCTTAACCTAGGTCTTCTTTAGAAGAACCTAAGGGAGTAACTTATAAGAGATCGAAAACTATTCTAGTGCAGAAACTAGTGTGGACTCCTAAGTCTGGTAACGCTAAGGACGGAAGTGTTTCCGCTTTGGCGAGTGTAGGGGGTATTTGAAGATTGAGTATGGCCTCAGGATGTTAGGATTTGAGTCGCTATCTAGTAGCAGTTCTTATGCTTCTTAGAATATAGACTTCGGGTCTACAGAGATTCAAGGAAAGCAGAAGGCTACTTTATAGTGAAGTAATCCTAACATAGGTACTGATGTCATAAGCCGCTGTGGAAGCTGTTAGATATGATTGTCTTAGTTTTTCCGAAATACAGATTTTGTTTTTTAGAGATGTAGTTCTGTTTCTTCCTTAGTAAATGAAGTTTTTTAGTTTTAGATAGCACCGTAGGTGTGTATCCTAGACTAAATTGATAGCTTCATAGTTAGAGGAATAGATCAGAAAAATCTCTTTGTATTTAATCTGAATTCGGAAATAGATTTCATGACAGCTGCAGCGTCTAATTGAAATTCATCTAAATCCTTTGGAGAAGCTATCCCTTTTGTGACCCCTCTGATTTAGATATTCTTCCTCAGATAAATTCAGAGGTAAAAGAAGGCTGAGTTTCTGTTCACAGAATCATCGGAGATCCTTCTAACCTATGAGTGTAATCTGGAAGGCAGAATAACTAAAAGGGCCATGAAGGTATGGGAGTTAGTTAATTTTGACGTCTATGGTTCCAAGAGCGTCCAGACGATAGGAGTCTCTTCGACTTATCGAGGAAACAAGAACCTATCGGATGGGTTCCATAGGATCCTGATGGAGCATGGGATTAGCTCCCAGTTAAATGCTCCAAGGATGACACGTCAGAATAAAGTCTCCGAGAGAAGGAATCGGACCCTGTTTGACATGGTCCGTAGTCTGATGAATATTGCCAAATGTACTACCCACCCTTTGGTGGGGTTGTACCTTAAAACAGTAGCTTATATCTGAAACTCTCTCTCATCTAGATCAGTGCCTCAGACCTATAGAGAGCTATGGTCTAAGCGAAAGCTGACATTATAGAGTCTCGAGATATAGGGTTGTCCTGCACTTGTGCAAAAGGACAAGAGGGATGAGATGGAGATGTAGTTCCAGGTATATCTGTTTGTAGGTTACCCTTAGGAGGCATAAGGTGGACTGTTCTATGATCTTGAGGTTTGGAAGGTAATCGTTTCTACGAATACCATCTACCTAGACCAGGATTATATTATAGACCATAAGTTTACCGGTAAGGTAGTTCTGGGTGAACTACTGGGTACTGGTAGAGAGTGCGCATCTGAAAACGTAGTGGGAGTAGATGATACAAGAAACTAGTATACCAGGTATTGTAGAAACAATTCACTTTTGTACCACCACCACTTCGTCGTTGTGGGACCATCAGAGCTCCTGAAAGATGCTATGGAGAAACTTTGATAGTTAATCCAGAGTTTCAGGAGGATGATCCTTAGAGCTACGAAGAAGTAGTGGGAGCTTCCTTTGTACCACCACCACCTCATCGTTGTGGGACCATCAGAGCTCCTGAAAGATACTATGGAGAAACTTTGATAGTTAATCCAGAGTTTCAGGAGGATGATTCCTAGAGCTACGAAGAAGTAGTGGGAGCTTCCGACAGCTCTGACTGACAAAAGACCATAGAGGCAAGCTTACATCAATGTCCCTTGGAACAGTCTTGACACTTATAGCACTATCACCCTTCAGGGTGTAGGAGGTGTATAAGAAGAGCACCCGGTTAAGACTTAAGTAGCTAGATTAGTTACCAAAGGAGAAGGGATTGACTATGTCAAAACCATCTCACTGGTAGCTATGCCTAAGTCTATAACGGATCCTCTTAATCCATCACAGCCCATTATAGTTGGGAGATCTGGTTGATGGATGTCAAGACAGTTATTCCCTAACGGGAATTTGAAAAGGGACATATGGATGATGTAGCCTCAGGCTTTGTGTCAGTAGGTTAGGAAGATATGGAATGCAAGTTGCAATGGTCCATTTATGGACTGATGCAAGCATCCAGGTTGGAATGTCTATTTTGATCAAGGGAATCCGCTCACACGGATTTGATCAGAATGAGGATAAACCAAGTTGGTACAAGAAAGGTGAAATAGCTACAAGGGTGTATTTAGTACTTTACGTTAACGATATTTTACTGATTGAAAATGATGTAAGAATATTGTTTACGGTAAAGGTTTGTAGTCATCACAATTCGATGTGAAAGACCCTAATGAGGCGAGTTATGCTCTGGGAATCAAGGTAACTCGAGACAACCAGAGCAAGATTCTCTTGCTGTCACAGGCTACGCATGAAGATAAGATTCTAGCCAGATTCGTTTTAAGAGGCTAGATATCTATTGCGCAGCAGGAAGATGGGTCGGTTTCAGTCGAACCCGGGTCCAGATCTTTGGACCGATGTGAAGGGTATACTCAGAAATCCTCGTTAAGTAAGGATTGTGAGTTAGCTTGCACTTCACAGGTCCTGATATCGATTGGACACACAGGATCTGACTTTGGTGTCAGATGTGTGTTTCAGAGAATCGATTTCAGGGATTATTTTTATTTTGGGATTAGAAGCGGTAATTGGTAGAGTGTGAAGCAAGTGCATCACAGACTCTACCACAGATGCTTAGCACGTTGTTGCGTGCGAAGTAGTATATCAGGTGGTAAGGCTTAGGAAGTTCTTAGAGAACTTGGGACGCGTACCAGAGGCTCAGTTATCTGTTGTTACAACAGAAGAGCGGTAAGCAAGGTCCAAGGAGACTAGGCACCGCCGTGAGGGGAAACCCATCAAGTACAAACTCCACTTGATCTGACAGTTATAGGAGGAAATGTAAGTAGCGGTACTGAGGTGGAATCTACAGACAATGTTGCCAATTCCTTTAAGAAATTCCTGCAAAGGCTTTTGGGCAGCATGTAGAAGCTACAGAGCTCAACACCATTATTCCTCGTTAGACCTAGTGGGAGATTATTAGAATTGGTGAGGTCTACAGCTCGTAAAACCTATAGTTTAGCTATGTATGGTTGATAGTATAAGATTGCATCTAGGTACGTACCTTAGTACGTGTTCTGATTACAGAACAGAGAGCCATGGCTACATGGTAATCCTCTTGAGTGGGAGACTCAAGGGACTGGTCCCATGTAACCTAAATATGTTTGCAGCTCTGATTAGGGTTGGTCGCCCTATCAGGATAAGCTGTTGGGATGACAGAGCGTGGGTGTCTCCACCACGGTCATTACCAGGCACAGTGTCTGTGGCCGAACGGAACCAACACGGTGCACATATCGATGAGCAGACATCGGTGCACTAAACCGTGTTTCTGCTTAGGGTAAAACGGTCCTAAACCCTGAGGAACCATGTCTGGTGGACTAACCAGTTGTGCGGTGCTTTGGCGCACCAATGTGTGAGGATCCGGATGCAGTGATCCAAAACCACGGTGTACTGGGTTACCCGGCTGGCGTTGCATCAGCATGTCACTCCTGCAGGCTATCCACACCCCTAACGGGAGGTGCGTTCCTTGGTTTGACCTACGTCGTATTAAACCCTGGCCAGGTGGTCATCAGTTGGACTGGTGACGGATCCGGTTGCTCGAAAGAGTAATCGGAGATACGATGTATGTGGTCAACCTGGAAGGAACCGAGTCATATGAGCACTCGAGTCTGACGGTATTCTCCACCGCTCGAGTTGCGTCATGACACCAGTGGAGGGACAGCGAGTTTACCATACTAAGCGGAGAGCAGGGGTATGTGGGAGAACATAGTAAGTCCGGGGGGATTGGAGTGCAGCCTGCGTCGCACTCTGGGTGGCTACGCAGGTTAACTCGGACTCAGAGGATCGATGGTACACTCGGGTAGTATGTCGATCGAGTCTGAGTTGGAAGCCATGAACCCTGGTCCCTGAAGGTTCCACCTTATCGACATTATGTATGGTTCTTATACCATCTCCTCGAAACACAGAACGTAGTTAGAGGAAGCAAGAAGTCCAAGCATACGCTCCGTGAGTGCTTCGCACTAGTGCACGGTAGATGCGTAGCTACGTGTGTGCACTAAGGGAAAATCCTAGGTTAGTGCAGAGACGCATGTAGCAATTCCTTGCCATAAGTGGACTTTGCCACATGGGTGCGATGCACCGGGACATGTTGCGAGTTGACTAGTTGACTTCACTAGGGGCACCCTACGGGAACCTCAGAGAATAGTGAAATCACTGGTGCACTTCACTTATGTGTACCTTGCAAAGTCTCGTACACGAGGAACAGCCAACTAGTGGCATAAGGGCGTTTTGGTCATACCATGCGCCACTATGCACTAAGGGGGCCGGCCCTAAGTGTTGAGAGACTGGTCAAGGCCGGCCCTATTAGTTTCGGGAGGTTGTTGCCTCCGATGAAGGGGCCGGTTATGAGGCACAGAAAACGGGCTGGTTTTGACCGTTTTCGAAAACAAGGAAAGGATAGAGATAAAGAAGAGATATATAGGGATAAGGTTTGAATCAATCATCCTTATCCATACTGTCCTTATCCATATGGATAGGCCGGCTATATATATGAGAAGGAGAGAGAGGGTGCACGAAATTAGTAGCATGGGCAAGCCCTAGGGCCGGCCATGCAAGCTATGGGGAAACCGAAGCCCCTCTTCTCTCTTCGCATCTCCTCTCTCGTCTCTCTCTCCCTCGCTTGCGCCATTGGATGGCGACTCGTCTTCCTCGCATGGTGTTTCGTAAAAGGAGAAGGCTCGTCGTATGGAGGCACTCAGAGATCCATCGACGAGGTGCCGTGCATCGTGTGAGATCGGGTGAACTAGAAGGAGTCTCCCGCAACCTTTTGCTGTCCAGAATCTGCACAGAAAATCAACGTTGTTTCTGCGATTCCGGAAGCTATAGAAGTCCAAATGATATGAAACTTGTTGGAAAAGTTGCGACTCGAAGTTTGCTACCTGTAGTCCAAATTTCAGCCCAATCAGAGTTCGGAGCAGAAAGTTATGGCCGTCGTACCGAAGCTATGTCGAGCAGATCCGTAGCCCGTCTCCATCGACAAAGAAGAAATTTGTCGCGGTGAAAGATTCCGCACGCAGGTATGATCTCTAACAAGTAGATCTAACATAATTAGAACATGCATTCATGCTAGATTGTTCTTTTGCGTTAGATCGTCGTTAGGGGTTCGAGTAGTTGCCATGCTAGTTTCATACACGCATATGTAGATCGTTTCGATGAAATTTTTGATATATAACGCACACCGCCTACGGTCCTCGGACCTTCACTTTGCTTCCGCTGCGGGCCTCTACCATGGATTCACATCCAACAAGAATAATGCGTGCCATTAATTCTCGGGATGTAAACCTTGGAGGCACCGGGGTGCATGCCAATGTCGACGCCTAAAGGCGCCTAGGACGTCAATCGACCAACCTCGAAATTTTACCGAGCAAGACATGTTTCTTTTGCCAGTCCAAGCACTTACTTGATAAGGCAAGTTAGTTGTCGTTGTCCAAGCCCGACCGTGATCGGCTTTGCCGATTTCGCCATTGACCGACGCGGTTACGACCGTTTGGCCGGATTAGAGCTATTGGACCCTAGTGTGACTCTTGGCGTCGGCAATGCCAACTAACCAAGACGATACCCTTGGCGCATCGTTTTGCGTGCCAGTAGACCGGTGTTCACTGATACCTAAAATTCTCGACTCGGCCGCCTCGGGCCTAAACCCGTATTTCTCGATAGCAAACATTGACTATAGACCCACTGTGTGTGCTTGGCAGTTCGCGGCGGTGCTGACCCAGTCGGAGACGGAGCGGAGGTCACCTTGCAGAAGCCCGTGTTCGACAACCAGGTGACATCTACTACCTTTGCGTGGTCTTTAATAGTGGGAAATGAGAATGACTAAAGGTAGGTATCCATAACGCTGCATGCGGGTCCCGTCGGACATCGCCGCATGTGATCGAGTGGACCCCGCCTTGCATGCGGAGTCGCGAGTCCGACGACGCATGCTTAAAAATATTAGTAATTAAATAATAAATCTTTCTGTTGATTGCTTGGACACCGTAAGTAGAAATTCCTTTAAGTTTTGGTAATTAATAATTAAATAATAATTATCGGGTCCCACCCTCCTGAGGGGAGTGTGGAGACCCGGGCACACGGGAATACGGGCGAGAGTAACTGTGATGCATGGGTTGTGAGTGCGGTGCGAATCCCGGGGTAAAACGTCAAAGCTATTTTATTATTATAATAATTTATCATGTGGAAAGATTGGACCTCGTGCGTGCAAGGGACGTGAACCACCCTGCACGCACAGCCGAAGACCGGTAGGCTAGGGGGTCATGGGCAAGGGTTGTGGTAAAGCCAATAGGAGTAGCCCTTTAGTAGGGATTGGCCTAGAAACTCTGTCCCGGGGTGGTTGAAGCTCCTAAAGTAACGCAAGTGGGGCAGTAGAGCTCCACCGTGAAAGATGGAAAATATCTTATAATTATCTGGATGATTTGTGCATGGTGGATGCACGGCGAGAGAGTTGACCCTCTACATCGAAATAAAAGTCCCTATAGTAATGCCCGACCGGGGGCAGGATGAACAAAATACCCGGGGTTCACTTTATGATATATGATTTATATTGTAATTTATATTTAAGCACTGTAGAATATCTAACGGACTGTATGGTAGATAACCTAGTGACAGTAGGAATTGCATGTGAACATAGACTACTGGTAGACTTAGGTTAATCTTCTGTAAACATCATAAACACTTAAACTGTTAATGTAATTTAATTCAATATGTCGTCTCATATTATTAAAGACTATTAGGATGTCACTAGCCATTAAATTGGCTAATCTCCCAATTTCCCATTGGGGGCTACTCTTTCCCACGAGTAGACTCTTATGCAGGTTAGAGGCTCAGGACCGGAGTAGCGGTGGTAGTCCAAAGGCGGAGTTGGAGTCTTCGCTTGTCTTTCTTTCTAGTAGGTCAATGTTTGTAGTAGTACTTTTTCATTCGATGTGATTGACCTGGTTTGGAATAAGAGTTTATAAGTTTTTTAGTCTAGTTTAGTATTATATGATTGTTAGTGGTGATGATCCAGCTGAATCTTTTGGGTATGCCTCTCCTCAAGGCTCCAAGCCTAGATTAGATCACAATGAAAATATAAGAAGAATAATTGACCTAATTTGACAAGCCCAGTAGATAGGACCTCCAAACCGATGCACCGAGTGTTAGGGAGCTGGTGAGATACTTGGCTCGCCGTTAGAGGCTTGAGCCTCGTGCTCCCTTAAGAGGGACTTCTGTCAATATGTGGGGCACCGGCTGGCCGCACATGCTGAGAGGATAACCCGGTTGAAGGTCGAGCGTGATCATCTCTCGGTTGACAAAAATTTTATCTCTCTTTTAAAATAAAAATATTTTCATAAAAAACAAGTTTTAAAATACCCATTGTTTCTCCCTCCTCCTCCTTCATTTATGAGAGAGTCGCAGTCCTGTGAGAAACCCTAATTGGCATGGTTAGTCGACCAAACCCTAAATCCCATGGTTTTTCTCATTTCACACCCCAGGGATCGGTTTCAGATTTCTGGGGCGTGACACTAGTTAATCATTACGCTAGATTGCCGTTAGTGTGTTCGATTCACGTGCATACACATGCACACATATGTAGATTAGTTTCGATGAAAGTTTAAATCGTGTAACGTGCACCATGAACGGTCTTTCGACCGCAAAATCGTTTCCGCTGCGAGCCTCTACCAAGGATTTATTACCAACACTGACAATATCATTGATACTGGAGCCCATACGGTTGGCAAGGATCTTCGTGACTATCTTGTATATGCAATTAGAAAGACTGATTGGTCAAAAATCTGAGATAGATGTAGCACCTTCTTTCTTCGGAAGTAGAATGAGCCAGGAGAAGTTGAGGCGCTGAAGGGAAACTTTCAGTTCAAATAGTCATTGAGAAATCTACATATGTCAGCTCCAATCAAATGCCAGTAATGCTGGAAGAAAAAATTAGGAAAGCCGTCTGGACCTGGAGCGGCATCTTGGGCCATGTCAAATACCGCCTTCGAAAACTCCTCATTCGAGAATGGGGAGGAAAGCTTCGAAGTATCATGCAACCTTGGGAAATTCAGGTTGTCCCAATCTAAATCGACCCTTGATTCTTGGTTGCTCAAGAACATCTCTTTGAAGTAGGAATTAGATTCCTTAAGGAATGAGGCCTACGAATGAAAGACATGATATTGTTATTAATAGAAATCTCAGAGATCATATTCTTTCTCCTCCTACCATTGGCGATATTGTGAAAATATATAGGATGAGTTCGAGTCGCCCAAAAGAATCCATTTCTCTCTCGATATATCGTTGCTTCCACATCACCTCTTCCTTGAGTAGTATATCACAAAGGTGTTTCTTCACCATCTCCATAGAAATCCTATCTTCCGGATATAGTGGAGCTACCTCTGCTTTTCACTCTAGGTTATCAATGGTGGCAACAATGTTGGTTTTAGCACGGAGGATGTTCTCAAATGATGTGGTAGACCACCTTTTGATCATCTTCCTGAGGAATCTGAATTTGGAGGAGATGTTCTAGGCTGAGTTAACATGGCCGGGGGCCTCGTTCCACCATTTCTCGATTGATCAGTAGGTCAAAAGCCTTCATGCAACATCCACATCCGCTCAAATCGAAATAGCTTTTTGGAGGACACCTGGTGTTAGTGTCAAGGAGCACCGGTGTGTGGTCTAAGAGGAAAGCTGGCAGCGCAGCTTGGGTGCTAAGAAGGAAGCTCCTATCCCAGTCAATAGAGATAAGGAATCGATCAAGATGAGTAAAACTCTTGTTATTAGACCAAGTGTAATTCCGACCGCTCGAAGATAGGTCCACTAAAGCATTGCTCCCTATGAATTCCCCAAAAAGTTCCATGGAATTACGAGGTGCCTGTCCGTATCTTTCAAATGAGAACTGAGTAATGTTGAAGTCGCCTCCCAACACCCATGTGCTGCGTAATACAGATCTGACGTGATTCAACTCAGCCGATATGCTCGGTCTCAATGTGTTGTCTTATGGTCCATAAATCGAGGAAACCAGGTAGGTGTCATTCTCAACCCTGTGAGAGAGCACCAGGGAAAGAAAAAATTCCCCGACGAACCTCCTATCCTTGAGGTGGAAGATAAAGTGGTTCGATCCGATCCTACACAAATGCCACCTGAAGACCCCACTGCATCTTTGAACTCCCAAGAGGATATTCTCCTTGTGCCCATAGTATTGGCCGCTACAGCTGTGTGGTCTGCCATCTTAGTCTCTTGAATGCGCGCAACAGATGTCAATCTTGTGGGTCTTGATTTAAAGGTTCAGGGCTTTCCTCTTCTCAACACTTCGTAGCCCTCTAATACTCCAGGATAAGAGCTTCATAGGGAGCCACAAACAGCACACAAGAATTCCAATATAAGGAACCCAAGAACCTTAACCAAATTGAAGCAGTTTCCATATTCATACTTAAACCAACAGATGATATATCCCATCAGAACCACAATTAATATAATCCCAAAAATCCCCCTTCATTAGTGACATTAATGTCTAGCCCGGTTCTGTTCTTCTTAGATTTTTGAAGGAGGAAACACGAAGGTTGACAGAGCTAGGAATGAAGCTGCAGTTCGTGCGTTAATACCCTCACAATTGGAACATCCCCATGTAATCTTGCACAATATTCGATCGTTACTTCTGGATCTCGGCATTCACCTTGCGTTAGTAGAGTGTGAAATTAATTCTCAAGGAGGATCCGCCTGAATCTAGCTCTGTGTCCTTCATCAAAGGGACGTGAACAGTTAGTTTCTCATCGAGTAATCTCATGGTTCCTGCAATTGGTTACTGATGGTACCAAAAAACGATCACCGGCTCGTCGTCCACATGGCAGCAGCAGGGGATGACACGACGAGACGACATAAGTTTCCCCCCGGATGAGCTCGAGATTCGAAGCCAACCCCGATTTTGGGTAAGCAGCATTGTAGCCAAAATAAGACTTGGAGTTCAAAGAACACTCCAAGCGGAACTTACCCTGACCACATGTGATCCTCTCGCACGCGGAAGCAGTCGCTCATGGCTGGCGCTCATAGCTCGCCTAGAGCTTACCCTGATCGCATGCGACTCGCTCGCACACAGAAGAGGTCGCCTGTGGCTGGCGCTCATAGCTCGCCCGGAGCTTACCCTGACCGCATGCGACCCGCTCGCACACAAAAGAGATTGCTGATCTAGGATGGGGAGAACTTCTTGAAGTATCTCCGCTTGATGATCTCTTGCCACTTGTCACCATTGGTCTGTTGGAGTCTCTACCACCATTTTCCAAGGGGGAAATATTGAAGTTTTATAGGTTCGTCACTCCCAAATCACCATTGGATTGGGTTTACAAACATCCCACCATTTCATCAAGTGGTAAGCGTTGGCTTCCTCATCTGGTCCCTGCCATAAGAAGCATCTTCTGATCTTGTCAATTTTTTTGATCACCCAGGTTGGTTGGTAGTAGAAGGCCATTAGATAAGTAGGGATGGCCGTACGGATTGAGTTGATGAGCGTCAAGCTCCCACCCATGGAGAGAAACCGCCACATCCATCCTGATAGGCGCCTGTTTATCTTCTTAATGAAGGGAATCCATGTTTCTTTCTTTGGCCTCCTGTCTTTGACTGGGATCCCAAGATATTTGAGGGGAAAATGGTCATACTTGTGGTTCATGATCGACACCAGACATTCTCCTCACTAGTTGTGTGGACCGATATAGAAGAGGAAGCTCTTACTAAAATTAACCTTCAGTCCGGAGCAGAGTTCAAAAGAGTAGAGGATTATTTTTAGCACTATTAGTTAGGTCATATTTGCTTCGCAGAAAAGAAGGGTATGTCGGCGAAGTGTAAATTTGAGACCGACCAAGATCCATCACCAATCCCGGAGATAAGGTTCTTGGATTTAGCCTGAGAGATCACCGCATCAAAAAAATCCCAGGATGAAAAGGAAAGGGGATAGTGGGCAACCTTGTTTAACCCCTCTGTGCATCTTGAAGTGTTGACTGCTGGAATTATTGATGAGGCATGAAAGCTTGGATGAGGAGAGGCAGTCCCCAATTCAGCACAACCAATTATCTGAAAACCCTTTCTGTTGAAGAATTTTAAGCAGAAATCTCCATTCAATTTTATCGAATGCTTTCTCAAAGTCTAGCTTGAGGAGGATTCCCTCTTTGCCTTGCTCCAAGAGGTGGGATATGACCTCTTGCGCCACGGCAACACTATCTAAAATGTTCCTCCCTCAGATGAAGGCAGTTTGGGATGAGCTGACAATATCATTGATGTTGGAGCCCATACGGTTGGCAAGGATCTTCGTGACTATCTTGTATATGCAATTAGAAAGGCTGATTGGTCAAAAATCTGAGATAGATGAAGCATCTTCTTTCTTCAGAAGTAGAATGAGCCAGGAGAAGTTGAGGCGCTGAAGGGAAACTTTCAGTTCAAAGAAGTCATTGAGAAATCTGCATATGTCAGCTCCAATCAAATGCCAGTAATGCTGGAAGAAAAAATTAGGAAAGCCGTCTGGACCTGGAGCGCCATTTTGGGCCATGTCAAAGACCGCCTTCGAAAACTCCTCATTCGAGAATGGGGAGGAAAGCTTCGAAGTATCAAGCAACCATGGGAAATTCAGGTTGTCCCAATCTAAATCGACCCTTGATTCTTGGTTGCTTAAGAACATCTCTTTGAAGTAGGAATTAGATTCCTTAAGGAATGAGGCCTACGAATGAAAGACATTGTTATTAATAGAAATCTCAAAGATCATATTCTTTCTCCTCCTACCATTGGCGATACTATGAAAATAGGATGAGTTCGAGTCACCCAAAAGAATCCATTTCTCTCTCAATATATCGTTGCTTCCACATCACCTCTTCCTTGAGTAGTATATCACAAACATGTTTCTTCACCATCTCCATAGAAATCCTATCTTCCGGATATAGTGGAGCTACCTCTGCTTTTCTCTCTAGGTTATCAATTAATGGTGGCAACAGTGTCGGTTTTAGCTCGGAGGATGTTCTCAAATGATGTGGTAGACCACCTTTTGATCATCTTCCTGAGGAATCTGAATTTGGAGGAGATGTTCAAGGCTGAGTTAACATGGCCGGGGGCCTCGTTCCACCATTTCTCGTTCGATCAGTAGGTCAAAAGCCTTCATGCAACATCCACATCCGCTCAAATCGAAATAGGCTTTTTGGAGGACACCTCGTGTTAGTGTCAAGGAGCACCGGTGTGTGGTCTAAGAGGAAAGCTGGCAGCACAGCTTGGGTGCTAAGAGGGAAGCTCCTATCCCAGTCAACAGAGATAAGGAATCGATCAAGATGAGCAAAACTCCTGTTATTGGACCAAGTGTAATTCCGACCGCTTGAAGGTAGGTCCACGAAAGCATTGCTCCCTATGAATTCCCCAAAAAGTTCCATGGAATTACGAGGTGTCTGCCCGTATCTTTCAAATGAGAACCGAGTAATGTTGAAGTCGCCTCCCAACACCCATGTGCTAGGTAATACAGATCTGACGTGATTCAACTCAGCCCATATGCTCGGTCTCAAGGTGTTGTCTTATGGTCCATAAAATCTCATCCCTGTGAGAGAGCACCAGGGAAAGAAAAAATTCCCCCACGAACCTATCTATCCTTGAGGTGGAAGATAAAGTGGTTCGATCCTACACAAATGCCACCTGAAGACCCCACTGCATCTTTGAACTCCCAAGACGATATTCTCCTCGTGCCCATAGTATTGGCCGCTACAGCTGTGTTGTCTGCCATCTTAGCCTCTTGAATGCGCGCAACAGATGTCAATCTTGTGGGTCTTGATTTAAAGGTTCAGGGCTTTCCTCTTCTCAACACTTCGTAGCCCTCTAATACTCCAGGATAAGAGCTTCATGGGGAGCCACAAACAGCACACAAGAATTCCAATATAAGGAACCCAAGAACCTTAACCAAATTGAAGCAGTTTCCATATTCATACTTAAACTAACAGATGATATATCCCATCAGAACCACAATTAATACAATCCCCAAAATCCCCCTTCATTAGTGACATTAATGTCTAGCCCGGTTCTGTTCTACTTAGATTTTTGAAGGAGGAAACACGAAGGTTGACAGAGCTAGGAATGAAGCTGCAGTTCGTGCGTTAATACCCTCACAATTGGAATATCCCCATGTAATCTTGCACAATATTCGATCGTTACTTCTGGATCTCGGCATTCGCCTTGCGTTAGTAGAGTGTGAATTTAATTCTCAAGGAGGATCCGCCTGAATCTAGCTCTGTGTCCTTCATCAAAGGGCCGTGAATAGTTAGTTTCTCATCGAGTAATCTCATGGTTCATGCAATTGGTTACTGATGGTGCTAAAAAATGATCACCGGCTCGTCATCCACATGGCAGCAGCAGGGGACGACACAACGAGACGACATAAGTTTCCCCCCAGATGAGCTCGAGATTCGAAGCCAACCCCGATTTTGGGTAAGCAGCATTGTAGCCAAAATAAGACTTGGAGTTCAAAGAACACTCCAAGCGGAACTTACCCTGACCACATGTGATCCTCTCGTACGCGGAAGCAGTCGCTCATGGCTGGCGCTCATAGCTCGCCCAGAGCTTACCCTGATCGCATGCGACTCGCTCGCACACGGAAGAGGTCGCCTGTGGCTGGCGCTCATAGCTCGCCCGGAGCTTACCCTGAACGCATGCGACCCGCTCGCACACAAAAGAGGTTGCCCGTAGCTGGCGCTCACAGCTCGCCCGGAGCTTTCCCTGACCGCTTGCGACCCGCTCGCACGCAGAAGAGGTTGCCCGTAGCTGGCGCTCACAGCTCGCCTGGAGCTTACCCTGACCGCATGCGACCCGCTCGTACGCAGAAGAGGTCGCCCGTGGCTGGCGCTCACAGTACGGCCTAACCGCACTCGATCGGCTCACATGCGGAAGAGGTCACCCCTGGCATAGTTTAAAGAACCCCTCAGAAGGCTCAACACCCACAGCTCACCCAAGAGCTCGCCCGATCATGTAACAGCGAAGGAGTTCGCCTTCTTGCCCCCAGAGGTCACCTACAGTAAGGCGGTACCAAATCGACAGATGTCACCACCCTGTGGAATTACATGGACAATTGTGAGAAGCATGAGCCGGCCAGAGTCGGTCCAAAACACCCCAGACTGGAGCCTTCCAGAATCTTCACCTGGCCCGGACAAGACCGGTGCCTCCCCCCCTCACCACTGCCTGGCAGGCTAAACTACAAAGGCCATTAAGGGCCCGTGTGGGCTGACACGTGAAGGTGTAGAAGGTGCGGAAAAGAGTGGTCACGTGTTAGATTCTGGCGGTCTGCGAAAGGTCTATAAATGTACGATCCCCATCTCCAAAGTACAGGTTCGAACTTCAGAAACCCAAACATCTTCTTGCTACTGAACCTCTCCACTTTCGAACCTTCACTGACTTGAACATTGGAGGGTCTGTGCTCCTCAGGGAGCCAGTCGTTCTCACATTATCCTTGCCTTGCACGTCAAGTGCCCGAGCCAGCTAGATTTTCCCCCCAATATTTGGCATTGTCTGTGGGATATTTCAACTGGTTCTTATGAGAACACCCACGACCACACAATCAAAAGCTCTGCTCTGACAGGAGACACTAATGGCTCCTTCAACGTGGGGACAGAGACGGGCGAAGGCTCGCGCCGAATCTGCACAAAGTTGGGCGTCGACTCAAACTACCTAACCCCCTGCCTCGCTCAGTGACCATCTCTTCATAGAGATGTTGGTCACCCAGCGGGCCATGATGAACGAACTGACGCGGCTGTGCCAGATTCCCTCGGCGAGCAGATGAACTGATCTCCCCTTCCTCGGGTTCGAACAATAGAGGGAAGGATCAGTGGGTCAATCCCGGCAGCCAAGAGTATCGGCAAGGGCCACTCCCTTTACCCGACGTCCTTCGATCCCGGCGTTACATCAACCTACGCTGGCGCCCACACGGCGGGCATCCCAGCAGGAGCCCCCCATGGGAGGCATAGCCGTGAACAAGACAAGAGAGTCAGCTTTTGGGCGACTTCAGCGACTTGTCTCCTATTGTTCCAGCAACGAGCCGACTCTGCCTTCGGCCCCCCCTCGCCGACAAAGCCGAAGTGCAAAGTCTGATGAGTCAGAGGCGAGGTCTCGAGGGCGACATCATAACTCGTGCCATCGGCATGAGTGGGAACCCACGGAGGAAGTATTACCCCGTGCGGAGACTCATGAGATGACAACCTCGCACCGACCTTTCCCTGCGCCAAGGCGGCTACTTGTGAAGTGTGGAGCGATCGCCAGGACGTTGCCCTTGAGCACCGCCGCAGCGAGGGTGCGGACAAGCCTAGAGGAAGCATGCATGATTGCTTAGGGCCTACGCAACCGCTTTTGAGAAAAAGCCTCGAGCGCTGGCGGCTACCTAGCATGCCTGTCGACCTTTTAGAAGATCTCGCCACTAGTGGAGGTAGCTCGCCCTTCACGAATGAAGTTAATCAGGGGGATTCCCCTCAGCACTGGACCCCGCCAAAGTTCATGTTGTTTGATGGATCACAAGACCTTGTGGACCACCTCTTGGCCTACCAGAAGTTGTTGTTTTTCAAAGACCATGACCACGTTATGTGTCGTGTGTTCCCAAGCAGCTTGATCGATTCAGCTTTGAACTAGTTCCACAAGTTGCCCTCCTATTCCATTCCCAACTTCACCACTCTATCTGGGTTGTTCCTGGAACAGTACCTCTGTAACTGGCAACCGCCTAAAAGGATCGAATCGTTGTTCGTCCTGACCATGGGAGCTCGAGAGACCCTTCGATGGTTCTCAACATGGTTTCGCAGCACCTACCTCGCCCTGGAGGACTTAGCTCGAAGATGTAGTGTCTACCTCGTAACACATCAAGCTCGAAGATGTAGTGCTCGACCGAAAGGGAAAGATGGTCGAGCAACGACCTCCTCCCTTTTTGTAGCTTCTTTCCGTTAGAGCAGTGGAGCGACGCGAAGTGCCCCCAGCGGTGCCGGTTGTTGCACCTCTAGCAGCTTCAATTATGACACCCTCGGAGGCACCAATCGTGGTGGCCGGAAGACCAGCAAATTAGCGCTTGCCTCTCGATCCAAGAGAGCGGGATTTCACCGTAATGATCCTCTCTCCTGGACAAATCCTCTATTAGGTCCGAAACAAGCCCTTTGTCCAATACCCTCCTCCCCTTTAGCAGGGTGAGCCCTGCTCCACTGATAACACCATGCGATGTTCGTTCCATAAAGGCGTCGGGCACCACACCAATCGGTGTCGAGCTCTAAGGAATCATTTGGAGGACCTTGTCGGGCTAGGTCATTTGGACTAGTTCATCTCGCAACCGTGATGATTTGAGGTCATCCCTATGCGCGTCCCAAGAGAAGAAGATCAGCCGGGACCAAAGAGCCCGCACTACCGCTACCTCCCCCGAGCGGGCCGACGATCTACCATACCATTGTCAGACATCTGGGTGAGATGAGGTTAAGCATGAGGTACGGCGGCAAGTAAGAGAGGTGGAGTGAATGCAAAAGGTGCACTCTAACTCGCTACTACCTACTTTGCTTCAAACCCCTCAACTGGGAGCCCGTGACTTCGTATGGTTCTCGGAGGATGAAATGGTCGGGGTCACTACTCCGCACAATGACCCTCTGGTCATACGCCTCATGATGGCCAATATAGAGGCGCGACGTATTTTAGTTGATTCCGGAAGTACCGTTGACATCCTTTTCCTGTCGGCTTTTTAACGGATGGGGCTGTGACAAGACGATTTGTCTCCAGCAACGGGCTCTCTTAGCGACTTCACAGGCAAAGTGGCTAAAGTCGTTGGGGAGATTACCCTGACCGTGACGGCGGGTCTCGAAGTTCGACAAACCCCGTTTGCTGTAGTTGACGGGCAGTCCGCCTTCAATGCTATCCTTGGGCGACCTTGGCTTAGGTAGATGAATGTAGTGTCCTCGTCTAATAATCAAGCCCTTAAATTCCTCGTTCAGATGGGAGCCATGGTCATATGAGGTGATCAGATCATCGCCACCAGGTGCGAGCAGGATGTCTACCACCTCACCATCATTGGCACTTCAAAGGCCAAGAGACCGGCACCCTCTTAGCAGTTAGCTACTTCTCCGTGCGAGCTTCTCGACAATTAAAAGGCAGGGACTCTCTGACCTTGTGAGACACCCACGTCCCCCCAGCGGATAGCCGGCACGGGTGGAAGCGGCGTTTGTCAAGAGCATGTTGCAGGCGGTCACCCAATGGATACTTCGAAAAGAAAGTCCCCTGTGGCCGAGCCCCTCCAAGATATTGACATCGGAGATGATGGGATTCTAAGGGTTACCCACCTTGGGACATCATTAACCAAAGCCGAGGTCCTCCACCTAATAGTTTTCCTCAAATATTACCGGGACGTGTTCGCATAGAGCTTCGCTGACATGCCCGGGATCGACCCCAAGGTCGCCTGCCACCGTCTTCACACCTTGCGCGATTTCCCTCCGGTCAAGTAGAAAGCTCGGCATATTCCGGCTGAAAAGGCCACCGCGGTTACGGTAGAGGTTGAAAAGCTAGAGCGAGCTAGCTTCATTCGTGATGCTCATTTTCTTGAGTGGATCTCCAATATCGTGGCGGTGCCAAAGAAGAGTAGGGTCGTTCGAGTATGTATAGACTTCTCCGACCTCAACAAAGCTTGGCCGAAAGATGGATTCCCCCTCCCCAGAATCGGAGCACTGGTGGACGCTGCTGTTGAATTCCGGGCTCTCTCATTCATAGATGGGTACTCTGGATATAACTAGATACCTCTTCATCCCGACGATCAAGAGAAGACCACGTTCTATTCCGGAGCGGGGTGCCAGAAGTTGTTCTATTACCAGGTAATGTCATTCGGGCTCAAGAACGCCAGAGCGACCAACCAAAGGTTAGTCACCCACATGTTCAAAGATCAGGGTGGTAAGAATGTCGAGGTCTATGTAGACGACCTCTTGGTGAAAATCGAGAACAAGAAGGGCACGTTGCCGACCTCAGAGAAGTGTTCGACATTTTGAGGAAATTCATGATGAAGCTTAATCCAGCAAAGTGTATATTCGGAGTAACCTCTGGTAAGTTCCTGGGGTACCTGGTTATCCATCGGGGGATCGAGACCGACCTCGAACAAATCAGAGCGCTTGTCGAGATGCCCTCTCCAAAGACGCGGAAAGAAGTTCAGATATTAAGCGGACGGATTGCGGTGCTAGGACGCTTTATATCAAAATCTTCCAATAATTGTCGGCCTTTGTTCGAGCTGCTTCAAAAAGGAGCTGCCATCCGTTGGGATGAGAAGTGTGAACTTGCATTCCAAAGAGTCAAGGATTACCTACCTTGCTCTCCTATACTGGCAGCACCCAGAGTGGAGACGAGTTCGACATCTATTTATCTGTGATAAAGCACGCGGTAAACAACATCCTTATTTTGGAGGAAGCAAAGCTAGAGAAACCCGTGTACTTCGTAAGTCATACCATGCTCCCTACTGAACTGCATTATCGACCCATCGAGAAGGTTGCCCTGGCCTTGGTTCTGACTGCAAGAAAGCTCCATCCTTATTTTCGGTGCATCTCATCAAAGTCATTACCGAACACCCCTTAAAGAGCGCACTCTCAAAGCGTTCGGTGGCCGGGAGGCTTTACTGTTGGTTCACCGAGCTCGCTGCTACGAATTGAAATATGTCCCAAAAACGGCAATCAAAGAGTAGGCCCTTGCTGATTTCTTGGCAGACTTTTGGCCTAAAGAGCCAGTCCAACTGTAAGAACATGAGCCAACCGAAGCGCACCCAATGAAGGCGAGGTTCCTTGAGGAGCCTTACAATCACTTCTACACCAAATTGGCAGCCGCGGGATATTGGAAGCTTTTCGTCGACGGCTCGTCCAACGTCTCCGGAGCAAGAATCAGACTCGTGCTTATCGCCAAAGAGGTAATCCTCGAAAAATCCCTTCAGCTATATTTTACCGCCACGAACAACGAGGCAGAGTACGAAGCTCTCTTGGCCGGCCTGGTGCTCGCTAGTGGCATTGGCGTGAGAAAGCTTGAAGTCTTTAGTGACTCTCAGCTAATCATTTGCCAAGTCAACAATGACTATGCCTCCAGGGATGCGCGAATGATGAGCTATGTAGATCTCGTGAAAAGCATGGCCGCGAAATTCAAAAAAATTTCGTTTGACCAAATTCCCCGATCCAACAACAAGCGAGCTGACGCCCTCGCTAACACTGCCTCCCTGCTCGGAGGTCTCGAAGTCCGATAGATAGTGATCAAAGTGCAAGATCACCCCCGGATTCAATTGGGTGAGAGCACCGTAAATCAAACCTCGTCTGAGGTACTCCCCGCCGGTTGGACAGCACCAATCGTTTGCTACCTTCGAGGAGGTGAGCTCCCCGACAATTGGAAAGAAGCTCGGCGAATAGAGAAGAGTGTCAGACGGTACCTGCTCCGTTGGGACCGCCTTTTCAGAAAATCCTTCGGCAATCCCAACCACAGGTGCGTAGAGCCCCCTGAGGTCGAAGAAGTACTAGATCGCCTTCACTCAGGAGGGTTCAGCAACCACTCTAGTGGGAGGTCTCTAGCCGAGTAGGTAAGGAGGCAGGGGTATTGGTGGCCCACCCTTGCTCAAGACGCTATCAAGACCGCGCAAAAGTGCCTTCAATGTCAAAAATACGCCACAGTCGACCACTTGCCCGCAGAAGAGCTGCACCCTTTGGTAAGCCCTTGGCCTTTCTAACAGTGGGGACTCGATATAGTCGGACATTTTCCTGTATCTACACAGCAGAAGAAATTCATCTTGGTCACCACGGACTACTTCACCAAATGGGTGGAAGCAATCCCGCTAGCCAAAATCGGAGAGAAACGGGTGAAGGACTTCCTGTGGAACAACATTTTTTATAGATTTGGCCTGCCAAGTGTACTCATCATGGATAATGGGCGCCAGTTCGACAACCGCTTGATCAAAAGGTTCTGTGCCGAGCATGGGGTTGATCTGAGATTTTCCTCTCCTAGGTACCCCCAGAGCAACGGGCAAGCCGAAACGACTAATCGGGTAATCTTAGACAACCTCAAGAAGAAGTTGGAAGAAAAAAAAGAGCTTTAGGAAAAAGAGCTTGATGGAGTATTGTGGGCTTATCGAACCACTCCGCTCGACGAATGTGTCGCCTTTCAGCCTCACATACGGTTGCGAAGCCGTCTTACCCATAGAAGCGGAAGTGCCCTCGGCAAGGATGCTCGTTGTGGGCAAGGTCGACAACGATGACCTTCTCATCGACTCCCTTGACCAGCTCGAAGAACGTAGGGAGCTCGCTAACCAACATCTTCTTGGTTATAGATAAGAGATGAAGCATTCCTATGACAAGAGAGTCCGCCATCAGACGTTCAGATCGGGCGATCTCGTAATGCGAAAGATGTTCGCTAACACGCACGAGCCCAATGCCGGGAAGCTCGCCGCGAACTGGGAAGGCCCTTATATAGTACATGATACGAGAGGATCAGGTGCTTATAGGTTGATGACCGTAGAGCGACCTTGGAATGCTGTCCATCTTCGGAGATATTATCCTTAGCGTGTAGGCTCCCTCTTGGGCCCCATTGACTTTAATTTTACTATCTGGACCGTCGGTTGTTATTTTCATGATTATGGGCTCGATCTGGACAATCCATATACAAATATTGGATATTCAGACCATTTCGGTCGCATCGGCAGAGTCAAATTTTGTTGATTTTGAGTATTTTGCATCATATTGTTTTGCATCGTTGCCTTGCTATCCTCTTCCATCACTCCTTGTGCCGACTCTGGACCACACGTCGTCCTCTCCCCTTCATCGCGCCCGCACCGAGAAACTATAATAGCCCCTTCCTCCCACCCCCTTCTTCTTCTTCCCCTTCGTCTCTTCTTTCTCATTTAACATCCTTTCAGTGTTTGCAGCTGCTTCCAGACGGACAGACCGCGGCGCAACAACGTCACTTCCATTAGCAGGTTGTCCTCTTCCCTCTTACCAGCGTCCTTTATGCTTCCATACTCTCTGGATAGCTGATTGTAATTGGAGACCCTCCCCATCACCTCGGGGCCCGGCTGAATGTAGGTGCCCCCACCGAATATGGGTGATCATGTCGAATTTGGATGTCCTCGCTGAATGTGTACGCCCACAGGCACAGGCATTACTTGTGTAATATAAGGGATGACGGTTGGACATTGAACGCCCACGATTTATCCTGTGTTATCTTTGGGGAGGTATGTGGCAGCTGAGATTTATCCAAGCGGCTAGGGTGAGTGAGATTCACCAAGGGAGACAAAGAACTGAACATATGATGTGAGGGGTTTTATAAACCCCCCCCCCCCCCACCCACACTCTCTCTCTCTCTCTCTCTCTCTCTCTCTCTCTCTCTCTCTCTCATTTAGAGGTTTTGATATCTCCTTAGCAAGCTCTTAGTGTATGATCCACCTTGAGTTTGAAGAGGGGGTGTTAGTTTGTGTATATAATCTCTTAAGTCTTTGTGAGCCGTTTGGGTATGCTCACCCTTGGTGACCCCATCTTTTGTATAGTCATATATAGGGTCATTGCCCTAATGAATAAATCATTAGGTTTACTCCCAAATCTTTCTTTCTCTCTTTCCCTTCTTTGGTCTAACAATGCCAATTTATATACATTTACAGACAACTAATATATGCAATAAGACATTACCCATGATCTATTAGAGTTCAGGATTTCTTGATGTCCAATTAGATTCAGTAGGTCTTGAAAAAAATAGTTTACAACAGATTGTGGGGACAGTAGAAGAGACAAAACAACGAGAAAATGTTGGATAGAATTTCCTGTCCAAATTATTTTTTCTGAAAAAGGTGCGATTACAAGAGAATTTAAAGAGGACTGGTCACAGTGTTTAGTCGTCCACTCGTCCCACTGTTGTCGCCACTACAACCAACACCACCATATTCCTGCCAAGAATTGAAATTTCAATCACCACTGCAGCACTGCCTACGGTAGCCACCACCTACACAAACACCAGCAGCTAACACATGTCAATCATTTCCACCATAAACACAACTACAGCCAAAGACACCATTATTTATGTCAACATCAATACCAATGCCAATATTATACCTCTACCACCCATAGTTACCAAGTCGGAAAACGGGAAAAAAAGGGCAAGGAAAAAAATAGGAAAGATACGATGAAAACGGAAAAAAGAGGAAAAAAACATGAAAACATCGGAAAAAGCAAAAAAATAATCTTAAAAATTATATCAAGTATGTATATATGTCATTTTCCAACATTAAGTAATCAAAAGTTCAAAACATATAGCATATGCGTTTATTAAGCACGAACAAAATAAAACCTGAACCCACTTTAAACCCAGGCTAAACCCGACGTGTTTTATACATATTTTATACGCATTTTTCCCGTTTTAAATGCGTATAAACGCGTACGGACGTTTTTTTCAAATAAACAAGTTTTTTTCTGTTTACTACGACTTCGGATCGATATGTGTTTTATACGCGTTATTTTCAAAAAAATGCCCGATTTGGTAATTATGGTACCACCACCACTTCTGGTGCAAAAGCCCCCTCTCTCGCCACCACCACCATTATGACCTTCAAGGCTGCTACTATGGCAGTCACTCCAGACAGTGATCCTCGGCCCATGACACCATTACCAACATTGACAATACTTTTCTGCAAGACTGCAACCATAGAGTTTTGTTCCTTTTTTTTGTCTTCTTTTCATTTTTCAAATTTTTTTCTTAAACATTCTCACCTTCAACCCATATATCTTTTGCAACAAAAAACAAACCTCATAATAAATTTCAAACCTTAAAAGAACCCAAACTTGATAAATCACATTCAAGGTACCCCTCGGTCATGCAAAAAGAACATAAATTCACAAAAAAAATTGTCAATATTAGATGGAAATGATATTTCCAGATAAATGCTAGAAAAAAGTAATGAATGGAAGGACAAAGTTATAAGTTGCCCACTTATTCAAGCATATCATCATGTTATTACTTTTGGAATCACATCTCTTGATATAACTCAAAATATTATGCCAAATTCTAAATTCCATAAGATGTCTATGGAATTGTGATAATAAGTTAAATCACTAAATCACATCCTATGGCACACCTATATATGGGTCAAAATAAGCTGCTCACAGAAACATGATTGTTGGTTATATCTCTATTCCACATCTAATATTACCTGAGATGCCATACTGCTGAGATACGAATAAGCTTTTGTTAATTAACAAAAGACACGCCTATTCCAATAATGGCTGATTTGCAGTGAAAAAATGACAGCACTTTTCCCCATATATTTTCCTGAAAAAAATTGTAGATGTTGAATACTCCAAATGGATAACTATAAAACAGACAATTCCAATATATCTTGTTAAATGTCTGGTAATGGAATGAATTCCAACTATAACAAGAGAATAAAAACTGGTCAAATGACCAATTGTGTTGAAATGAGCTTTACATGTTACCATAAACTGGATCCAATTGGTCCAAGTCAAAAAGCAAGATTTAAGCAAATGCAACCATGGATACAACAAATAGAAAAAGAGGTTGTAATAAGAAATTGATCGCAGGCTAAGTACTCAGCCGAGTCGGCTCGAAATTCAGTCTAGTCGAGTCGAGTAGACTTGGCCGAGTTTCGAGGTGACTCGGTGAGTTTTAGAACTCCCATGAGAAGGAAATTTACTTGCATTACAGGAGGAAGTTCTCTGAAAAAGAGTTCGTTTTCCTCGAATTCTCTCAGAAAGGGATGCAATAAAGTGAAAATGACTAAAATAATTCCTTGTAGAAATTGTGTCTTGACTGAATAGGAATGCCTCGAGATAGTTATGCCTTGAGGTAAAAGTTCCTCAAAATAGAAGAGCCTTGGAATAGAAACTACTATTAGCTTAACCACTGATATGCTTCGAAAATGATTGATCGAGTGCATCAAGAAATTTGATTGTATTGGAATGTGTCTAGGGTGATACCCCATTATGATACTGTTATCATCGAAGCATGCTTAAACGAGGGACACTGAGACTTTGGAGAACTTAGATTCCAATTCTTTGAGGCTGAAAAAGGCCTTTTGATAGAAATAGAAATCCAGTTGCATAGAAAATAAAAGTAGATGTACACTTAAAAGGATGGAATAATGCTTTAAGATAAAAGTACCGATTTGCTTGATTGCTGATACACTTCGGGAAAGATCGAGTGATCGCTTAAAAACAGAGAACAATAGACACAGAAATAAAAATCCACTTGTATAAAGTAAGGGAGGATACCTTACATCAAAAAATATGTCAAACCAAAGAACATGCCATACCCAGATTTGGTGCACTTCTGAAAATGTAACCTATGATACTATTTACTCCTATCCAAATGGAGCCTGATACAATTTTTTGTTCGATTAAATATTTAAAGAGATGGATCAAGTCATACTGCATATTAAGTATGGATCATAGATGTAATTGTCATAACCACTTGCCCATTGATTGAGATCTATTTGCTAACACAATGTGACATGTTGGTCTAAAATTAACATTCCTACTAATAAGTAGGCGAAATTGGGGTCAATGGTGATGAATCCAAGCCATATGAGCCTCCATTATTGCTCCTGCATCAGCTGGATAATGAACATGCACACCATTTTATCAATCAAAATGGCATTAGAAATTCATATATATGTTAATGATTATCTCTATGATGATCACGATTTAAATTTTAATCAAATATCATCACATCAAATAGCAAACCTAATATTTGAGAAAGCATATTTAACCATAAACTTATAACCTTGATAATAAACCTTCTTAACTAAACACCTACATACTTCATAAGACCTAGATAGCCGCTTTAAAATTTAAACCACGTATAGACAATGAAAATTCATTGTCTACACAAACCCAAAAAGCCCAGCCCACCAAAGGAGTTCCCAAGCCCAACCAAGGACAAGGACCAAACCGACCTAAAAAAGAGGGCTGGACAAGCCAACCTACAAGTGGGTCCCACCGACCCCTAGCCCCCTCATATCAGAAGAGGCCCGCCAAAAAAAAGAAAAGAAAAGAAAAAAAAAAGGAAAAGGTAGTAGTGCGGATGCTCCCCAAACAAGGATCCGCACCGATCCTAACGATCTAACAATCAAAGCAAAAGACCAGGTCGTCATCAAACAAGTGCGAACGTGGTTCAAGATATAAAAGGGATGAACCCAATCAAATCCAAGGCCATAACTACTCAGGATAAATAAAAAAACAAATCTCGATGGTTACGAGGGGTCAAATCATAAAAGGATAAATAAGAAAACAAATCTCGAATACCAAAGGCTTCACAAGGCTCAGGCAACAACATCCCACAAGGTAACCGCTTAGCCCTCTCAAAGTCCTCATCAACGTGAACCCACACACTTTAAGACCAAATACTCTACTTCGTCCACAAAGAAGAAAGCTCGGAGAAGGAGGCTAAAAGCCGATGCTACACCCATCGTCATCAAAGCCAATGAAAGCTTCGCTTCGTCCACGAAAAAAAAAGCTCGGAGAAGGAGGTCAAAAGCTGACGCTACACTCGTCGTCCTCAAAGCCAAAGAAAGCTTCGCTCCGTCCACAAAGAAGAAATCTCCGAGAAGAAGATCAAGAGACGCTATCGTCACAATTGAATGCCAAGATCAAGTCAAAGCCAAAGCAAAAGCTAACGCCAAAGCTAAGCAAAAGCAAAGCCAGAGCTAAAGCAAGAGCAAAGCAAAGCCAGAGCCAAAGCAAAGCAAGTGCCAAAGCCAATGAACTACGAGGAACGATGAGAAAAGCAACATACAATGCACCGCAAGCCTCTCTTCATCTACGTTCAAGAGTAAGAGTCGAAGCCAAGACAAAGCCCGAGCAAAGCCAAAGCCAAATCCAAGCAAAGCCGAAGCCAAAGCCTAAAGCCGAAAGCACGATCAAAGTGAAAGATATTGAGAACGAACAAGAGACGAGGATCGAGGAGCGGCATACCCTAGCCGATAGAAGCTTGAAGCAAAGAAGGGCCAAAGCAAGCGAAGCTCCCCTATCTTTCTAAAACCCCCTTAAACTCTTGTCAAACCTTTTTTTTGGGCAATCTATCCGAAGTCTCGAACGAAAATCCATGGAAACGAGGATCAGAGGACCACAAAGGATATCTCCCACGATCTCATGATACATCTTCACCGCTCAGACTCACACCCCAAGACCCGGAAGCTGATGTAATCTCGTACGGTTCCAAGCAATAAAATGAACTATCTTTTTGCACCTACACCACTAAACAAGGTTACATATTTTCTAGCCACCACCCTACTACAAAAGCAAGCTCTTTACAGCTGAACAATCCCCTCATTGTCTACCATCAAACTCAACACCTTATAGAGAAGCATGAATTAAAATGGTAACGTTGCAAGAACCCCTAGGTGAGACCAATCTTCCTACAATTAAGAGAGTTTGTGCGATATAATAGTCACACTGAGCGTCTGAGACTACGATTAACCAGAATTCCAATACTTCATTTCCCTATTAAACAAGCCTCTGCACTTTACAACATGCATGATAAAAAATCCTCCCAAGGTAATGCAGTTTTGTATCTTCGGTTTAAATTCCAATTCCTTTTTATAAAGTCATGTTCACAACTATTTGTTATGACCATCACCGTTGGCATCTAAATATCTAATCACATATTTCTATTTGAGATCCACTTGTAAAAAAGAGGGTCCCATCCAGTAGCCCTCTTGTTTAAGATCTTATCACTAGAACCATTTGCAAATCAAGACAGGCTTAATTTAACCCAAGCTCTTTAAACCTAAATTTGATAGGAATAATTTCTCTACAATGCCGTCTCCATCATAAGAAACTTCCCTATGTCGATAGTTAAGACTTTCAACAACTCAAGTAGAAATCTTGAACAATGATATTCCCCGCATAAGGAGATATGAGAGAGCCAATATGGTAACATAAGTCTTCCTCAACAAGATATGAGTTCACTGAACGCCTAACACTCACCATCCTTACGATCACAAGCAGATTTTGATTGTGGCCCTATGAAAGTCAAGTCTGATACAACAGGGTTATCCACTGGATGCCTATGTACATGTGAACATGTTTTATTTGACTTATTAAAGTGTGTTACCGATATTATATGATGTGGACTGTGAAGTGGGAAAATAAAAATACTTTAAGTAAACTTACCATTCCCATGAATTAGTTGGTATCGTACTCGTGAATTTCACGAAGCCAACAAAAGGATGATTTTCAGGTAGCTTATCAGGGATTTTATCCTTAACCACTTAAGTTTTCTTTGCCTAAGCGAAGCAGAGCACAGTAGATTTGTTTTTGTGGTGTCACTGACAAACTTTAACATTCCTATCATGAATATATCTAATGTAGTTTTCATATACTAGGAAAACGAAACATTAGCTATACCATATTTTAAGTATACAATATCTGTAGGAACATTTTATAGTCTACTGTCTGGCCTACATAGCAAATTATGTAGAATCTTTTCTGTTTCAGGAATTTTATATTTTGTTGCAGTTGTGGCCATATGGATACATTTTCAGTAGTGTCATGTTCATAAACCATCCTTCAGCACTCCAGCCTGGCCACCATCATTATTTACATCCTAGCTCAGACTATCCGTGGAGTAATGGATCACGAAGACTGCTTCCTTTGCCAGAATGATTCTTACATTTGAAAGTGACTTTATAACATACAATAATTATGCAATATGAATACACTGCAGATATAAATCGTATTGTTAAAGACAGAACTAAAGGCTAAACTTTGAGAGCCTATCAAATGGGCACGAGACTAGCAACAATAAGAATTATTTGAACATCCAATGAATGGGCTTGTTGCAAGTATTCTATATCCGAAAAAATATTGCCAAAAACAGATATTTATCACTTTTTCATAAAAAAAGGAATATGAATCAGGTTGGAACTTACGCCAAATCTTCTGTAGTCTCAGATTTAATCACAGCCTTTCCTTCTACAAGTTCGAGGGAAGAGTAATGCATTATCATTTCCTTCAAAGTATGCTTCGTGCTTTTAATATCGTTATCCCACAAAATACTCTGCTAGTCATAATATTATTTAAGTGAATATACACTCAAGTACTCAACTACATAGCCTGAACCATAACTCAGGCAATAATTATGGAAAAAACATAATTGCAACTATAACTGGTTCTACTAGAGCAAGAGGGTCCTTAGACAACTAATTAACAAAATTCCCTGACAGAGTATATTTACTAATAATATCAACGAACAGAATGCACAAAGTTAAGGATATGATCTGATCACCTTTCTTACATATTCTCTCTTCACATCCTCCCAAGATGATTTCCCATTAGCAGAGAAAATTGAGGCATTCCATAAAGCACCTCTAGCAACCATCACAGATGTGGCACCTGAGATAATGTCTAGCACGCTATCAATGTAAAAGCCCCAATCAAAAGTCCCAATCAAATTTTCAAACATATATTATGAAAAAAAAAGGCAACGACAAGGAAGGAACCATTATTAGGTCACAGCAGAAAGAAACATCATTATAGAGCTCAATAGCATGATATTTTCTGTGACAGGGGCAGTGCATCCACAAGTCTTAGGTAAATACATTTCCACCTATTGGATGTTTGTCCTTTATAAGTTAGAGGAAATGCACATTGTAAGTGCCTATATTGGTTCCAATTAACGTATTGTTCACCAACTGCATTTATTCCAGCACTTGTTCCTTAAGCTTTCAGTTAGTGACAGTGTTTTAAAAAACTCGCCCCAGGGTACGCCCGGGGCTCGCCCCGGGGCGGGGCGGTCCTAAAACGCCCGGGGTGGCTCCAGCTGGGGCTTTTTTCCTATGGGGCTTACGCCCGAACCACTGGGGCGTACGCCTCGAACGCCCGGGCACGCCTTTTACGCCCCAATGACCTGGGCTTACGCTCCACTGGAGTTTGTTTGCATAGTTAAAAAAAATGATTTGATTGCTACCGTGTGATCCTTTATATGCGTCTTACTCTTTTGAATAACAATTATGATATTTTGGGAACTAAAGTTGTTTTAAATTGGTTCTGTATCATGTATGGAATGGTAGAATCTATGGAATAAAAACATTGATAGTTTGAATTTTGATTAGAAACTTATAATTAGATCGTAAATGATATTGAAAGACAGTGACAAGTTCATTTTTATTATCGTTTTTTATATATTTATGATTTATCAACCATGTTTATAGGCTTAAATGCTTTGTTTGCTAACTTTGCTCATAGTATTTTTTATTTTGTTTGTTTTTAATCTATTTTCACTCTTTTATATAATATTTTTTATTTATATATATTTTTTTAAATTAAAAAAATAAAAATTCATGGGGCTTACGCCCCACGTCCTGGGGCTTACGCCTCGCCCCACAGCAGGCAAAACGCCTCGCCTTACGCCCCCGCCTCTGAAACACTGGTTAGTGACACACAAACTAACCAATCTAGGTTCTTCACAAGTGTTCGATACCTCACACCCCAAAACCTGGGTCTTAAGGGGAGGTCCACAGAGGGTATATAAAGCGGGTGTAAGGAGCCACCTTTACCGATGTGGGACTAACCGGTGGACTTCCTCAACACCCCCCCTTAAGCGGAGCACACAGAGCGAGGCACAATAGGAAGGGGCCGCACCCGGAGGGAGACGATGAACCCAACTCTGAAACCATGTTAGATACCTCACACCCCAAGACCCGGGTTTTTTTTTTTTTTTTTTTTTGAAAAGTAATATTATCTATTGATTAAATTGTCAAGAAAGCATCAAGCACAAGTAGGGCACCAAAACGCCCTAGTCCCCAAAGGACCCACAAAAACCAGCAATACAAAAACATATATCAAAAAACCTATCTATTGCTGAAATTCTGCGAAAATTGCAGATTTTCAACAATTCATGATGCTCTTCTACGATTGCAAACTCAGCTTTTCCATCTCCGTTAGCTTTCGATGCTCCTCATCCTTGAAGAGAGAGAGGAGGAGGGTGTAGATGACCTTTAGTATTTGTTGTTTGGTTCTTTCTGTCTCCCCGAAGCTTCTTTCATTTCTCTCTCCCCAAATCGCATAAACCGTGCATGCGAGCGATGCTCGAATAATTCTGCCCTCTAGGTTGGACGCTCCCCCTCTCTAACTAAGTCTCTCTAATAAGCTTATGAATTTCTCTTGATGATTATGCCTAACCTTCATATTGTTGCATATTTGCTCCCAGATGGAGTAAGTCCCCTTGCATTGGAAGAACAAATGCTCCATAGATTCTTCTGCTGATTTGCACATGCAGCATCTATTCACCCATTGCATTCCCCTTCTTTGCATCACATCTTGCGTTGCGAGCCGATTTAGAGTTGCTCTCCACACGCATATTCCCATCCTCGGTGGTATCGGTTTCTTCCATACCAAGTCCGCCCAAACTACCTCAGGGTGCTGCTCTCTAGCCGCTTGCCAAGCGGTGGCAAAACTGAAATTCGCATCAGCCGTCTCCTTCCATTGGACTACACAGTCAGCCCCAATTGGTTGGATTTCTAATTCTCTGATTATATTGAATAGCCTCTCTACTCTAGCATTTTCCGGCCTAGGGAAGTGCCACCTCTCCTCTTGAATGCAGTCCCTCACTAGTGCTCCTCTCATATTCTGCTCTCTCATGCTTTGTTCTCCAACTATCTCAACCGGACTCTTTCCTTCTATCCAGGGATCAAACCAGAAATCCACCGTGGATTGCGCTTCAATTGGGAGGCTAATATGTTCTTTAAGTTTGTCTCTACAACTTAAAATCTCGTTCCATACTGCGGAGTGGTTGGGGGACTGTGAGAGGCTCCAAAAGCTGAAATTTTTAACGTACCTTCCCCTCATCCAATTAGCCCAAAAGTTATTGCCCTCATTGATAATTTTCCACCCTAACCGCATATAGCTCGCCTTCGATATGTCTTTGATTTTTCTGATTCCTAGCCCTCCCTCCTTCTTGGGACGGCATACCTTATCCCAACTAGCATGGGTACTCGCCTTGCTCCACAGAAAATTACGCATCAATTGCTCCACTCGGTTTTGGGTGCATTTAGGAATCGCAAAAGCTGAGACCCAGAAGTAGGAATAGCTCTGCATGACTGTTTTGATGAGCTCCACTCTCCCTCCAATTGACAGATGTTTAATAGCCCAACAATCAATTGTTCTTGAGACCTTATCAACAAGTGGTCTAAACATCACCTTGTTCACTTTAGAAGCAGAGAGGGGCAGCCCCAAATACTTGACCGGCAGGCTACCTATGCTGATTTCGAAATCAGCAATTTCGGTGTAGAAATCTGCACATGACCTGGAAAGGAAGACTTGACTTTTTTCTTTGTTAATGACTAATTCGGATTTTTCCCCAAATTCCCTGAATAGTTCCACCACTCTCCCCACTTCTGCTCTTCCTGGTTTGAGAAACAACATTAGATCATCAGCGAAAATCAAGTGTGAGATCGGATGGCCACCCCCTAGGCCGTAGCTTTTCCAATCTCCTCTCAAAATACTCCATTCAATCTCAATAGATAAGCACTCCATGATGATAGTGAATAAATAAGCCGAGAGTGGGTCCCCCTGCCTGAGTCCTCGGTTGGCCTTGATCAAACCTGCCGGTGATCCATTGACAAGTATGGAGAAGGAGGGGGAGGTGATACAACCTCGAATCCAACTGACCCAGGTCTCATCAAATCCTAATCCTCGGATTGCATGCATCAAGAATTCTCTGTTCACATAATCATATGCTTTGATGATATCTAACTTCAGACATATTCTTCTAGATCCTGTTTTCCTATGGAACCCCTTCACAAGTTCATGAGCTAGTAGTATATTATCAGCTATACTTCTGCCCTTAATGAAAGCGGATTGGTTTGGGGATATTAGAGTATCCATCACTATTTGCAATCGATTGGCGAGAATCTTCGCTATCATTTTGTACAAGCAGTTGCACAACGAGATGGGTCTAAAGTCTTTAAATGACCGGGCACTCTGAACTTTCGGGATCAAGGTGACAAAAGTGTGATTGATAGAAGATAGCATTCTGCCTGATATGAAGTAGTCTTCCACTACTGCCCATACTTCATCCTTGAGAATGCCCCAAAATTTTTAAAGAAGAAGAAGTTGAAGCCGTCAGGCCCTGATGCTTTGTCTCCATCCGCTTTCCTGATGACCAATTCCAACTCATCCCTTTGAACAGGTTTGCTTATCCATCGAGCAGCTTCTGGTGAAAGGATTCTTCTGAATATAAATGGTTTGAACTCTGTAGCCTGCGAACCATGAACAAACAAATTAGTATAAAACCTTGTGGCTTCCTCTCGTATGGTGGGTATATCTTCTGAGATGGTGTCATTCTCCATCTGTATGGATCTCAAGGCGTTTATTCCGCATCTTGCTTTGAAAGCGGAGTAGAAGAAGCGCGAATTTCTATCCCCCTTTTGAAGCCAATCTACTCGAGATTTCTGCTTCCATAGACTTTCCTCTCGGGCTAAGGATTGTTCCAGCTCTTGCACTGCTTGCTTTTCCATCCCAATCAAGGCTTCATCTCTTGGGCTCATTTGGATTTCACCTTGAATATGCCTCACCTTGAGTTTGATCTCCTCTGCCTTGTTTGCTGTATTTGTATGGTAAGCACCAACCCATTGTTTTAAAACTGCTTTCAGATGTTGTAATTTCTTAGTCACTCGGAAAGAAGGATGACCTCTGACTTCTAGCTTCCATGCGTCGGCCACCACTTGTTCTATGCCTGGCAATGAGCTCCAAAAATTAAAGAATTTAAATGGTTTAGGCCCCCAGTTCTTGCTTGGCCCCCAATGCACCACGATAGGCGAATGATCGCTGATTTCTGCAGCTAGAAATTCAGCCCAAGAATCTGGGTACGTGTTTCCCCACTCTGTATTAACCACCACTCGGTCAATTTTGCACCAGATTCTGCTATCAGCATCTTGCTTGTTGGACCATGTCCATAAATGCCCTTTAGAGTTCAGATCCCTGAGCTCCGCCTTATATAGGCCCTCATTGAACCTGTCTAGTTCTGCTTGGATTGCGGGCCTTCCTCCTAACTTTTCGTTGGAATATCTAATGGCGTTGAAATCCCCTCCTACCATCCAAGGCATCGACTTTATGGGCTGAGTGTTGGCGAGCATCTCAAGGTCCTTCCATAGATCCCTTCTCTTTGCTTCAGTATTAGCCCCATATATCACAGAAATGATAATGTTGGTTCGATTCTCAAATTCTGCTAGAACAATCATATGTTGAGTAGATTGGTGTATAACATCGATTTTCCAAACCGAGTTGTCCCAAAATATTATGATGCGATGTCTTTCTTCATCATTACCATTGCTACACATCCCCCATCCTGTTGGTAGCCTCCTTCTCACCGAGTCAATCTTGTTATTTGCCACTTTGGATTCCACTATACCACAAAATCTGGTTTGTTGCTCCTTCAATACTTTCTGTAAGTTAAACATTCTCCCCTCCTTGTTTAACCCTCTCACGTTCCAAATAAGGATGTTCATTTGGACTGTTTGGAAGTGAATTGGACTCTCAGATCCCTCCTTAATTCCCTATCACTAAGAATAGGTTGGCAGCCCTTCTTCTTCGCATTTGGCATCTTCCTATTGCTGCGGGTTTCCTGATTTTCCCTTCCACTATTGATCGCATCTCTCTCCTCTAACCATGCTTCGTTCTCAACCGAGAGTCTGTTGGGGACTGATTCAAATATAGCTGCTTCCTGCGTGGCTACATGACCCGATATTATGTTGTCTTTGTCTTTCTGAATAGGCCGAAGTCTCCCTCTCTCTTCCTCTTCGCTCACTGCAGCATTAGGAACTACTCCCTCCTCCCTAGCATTAGGAGCTACTCCCAACTCCCTAGTAGTGCTAGTGTCAACCTTCAATCCTTGATCTTCCCTTTCACTTTCCAATCCATTTGAACCCTCCTCACCATTCAACTGATCCTTCTCTCTCAACTCTCCCCCACTATCAGGACAGACCACATGGTATCCTTCATCCCCTTGCTCTGCATTAGTCTCCGGCATCAACCCTTGTTCCTGCTCAACCATTCGAGCTTCCCTCGTGTCCTCTTCTATCTGACCCTCTTCTAGATCTCCCTTCTCTTCTACCGTCTTATCCTGCAGAACTAGATAAGGATTCAAAGTAGCTACCGTCCCCCCTCGTGATTCCTCCATAACTTGCCCTCTGCTCGCATACCCTCTCCCTGCTTCCTCTCGAGCGGTTTGCATGACATGAATCGATGTCCTACCCTCCCTTGGTGTTTCATCCTCTGCTTTACTTGGGCTCTCCCTTTCTATTGCTTGCTCTCGTGCCAATTGCTGTAGATCCTTCTGTGTAGCAGGTTGGGACCCTGTTCTATTCGTTTCCGTTGCCTTCGACTGAATTGGTGGCTGTGTGAACTCATGTTGATTCTTCCGTCTATCGACCTTTGGATTTCCTTCTCGACTCGGGTATACTCTTCCTCCGTCTGTGGTCCCAGTAGTTGAGGGGGCAATTGTTTGCGAAGAGGTAGACTTCCTGCAGTTCATCTCATTGTGGCCTTTCAACGAACACTTGGTGCAGTAGGGGGGGATGTTTTCATATATAACCTTTTGCCATCTACCTCCATGAGTTCCCATCCCAATCCAGACTTTGTTAGGGAGTTTCTTAGAGATGTCGACCAAGATGCAAACCCGAGCAACACCAGGTCTCGTGGCATTCTTGGTAGGATTATCCACCGAGAGCGGTTTTCCAATCGAACCCACCACGGCAAATAGCAGCGACTCCACAAAGAAATTGTATGGAATACCGGGTAAAGCAATCCAGACCGGAGTAATGGGGGATTCATATCTAGGATCGAAGCCAAGATCCCATTTGAACATCTTGAATGCAGTTCCTTTGATGATGAACGATTCCCGAGTCCAAACCTTGACCATGTCGGCCTTGGAGCTTAATCGAAGCATGACATGTTTTGCATCAATGGGGGCAACTTGGAAGGCTGATTCCAATCCCCATAGTTTTGAGATATGGGCTCTGATATCATCAACCGAGGGTCTCGCTGCTGCAAATTTGGCAACAAGAGCTAGGGCTAGAGGTGCTACCGATAGATTGATCTCATGATCTGAAAATTCCACCGCAAGTATTCCCTCCCTGGTTGAGTAGATCCGGTTCTCGATCTCTATGGGGGGATGCCGGAAGGATTGGAGTCCTGCCGTGGCTGCCTGAGCGTAGGTTGGAGGAGTGGGCCGCAAGAGATCAGCTTCTCGGAATGGGGGATCTGGATCTCGGAATGGACCATGGTTGCCGACAGCCAGGCCCCACCACCTGACCCACCTCCCGATCGCCTGCCTCGGGACCTCGCTGGAGCACCGGCTGCTGCCAGCCGGCGGACCACCGCCGATCTCTGCTTCCAGCCGGCGGACCACCACCGATCTCTGCCAGCCGGCGGACCACCGATCTCTGCCGCCAGCCGGCGGGCCACCTGGACGGCGGACCACCACCGACCTTGTGCGCAATGTTGAGCACCTCCACGCCGGGGAGGCACGACAGTGATCCTGGGAGGTGGCCGGTGAGCGAGTTGTAGCTCAGATCCAGCACCTCCACCTCCGGGAGGTACCCGACCCCCTCCGGCACGCAGCCGGTGAGCCTGTTATTTCAAGACCCGGGTTTTGGGTGTGAGGGTATCTAACAACAAGCTTTTTGAAGAGCTAATTGAAAGGATGGTCAATCTCAAGCAATGTGGAATCAAGCACATGTAAAACTACCAAGGAGAGAGAGAGAGAGAGAGAGAGAGGGGAGGGGGGGGGTTCAATAAATTCAATATGAAACTATGCCCAGTTCAGATTTTACTGCTAGATCTAGAAACTCTCTTTTACACACATCACAGGAATATCAAAGTAAAGTGGTATTCTACTAATCAACCCCAAGACAATACATCAATGATAGATCAAAGATATATCAACCAAGTGTTTGACAAACCAATGCTATCAAAGAAACATGAATGTAGTATGGTAAGTTTTATGTGGTTCAGCCAACGCATACGTCCACAGGACCAAAGTCCGAGTGTAAAGTAGATGAGTTATCAGTTAGGAAGCACCGATACGGATACAGATACGGGGATAGGATGCGGGATACGGATACTGCGATACATGGATTTTTGAAAAACTAAGATACGCGGTACAGCCGGCAGGGATACCTATGTAATTTATTATATATATAATTAAATATAATATTTTTTTGTGCTAGAATATGAATAGTGAATAGTTTGAAAATTAAATATGACCATGTTCATCAATCATTACATGATTTACATCCAATACAACCAAAAAATATTGTTAATGTATAGAGATAGGTCGGGTTACATGTACAGTCGGGTCGGGTTGTGTGGGTATACATGTACATATATATTGGGCTTGAGTCCCTCAATTGAGAGCATTCCATTCTCTCCAAACCCTAGTCTTCATCTCCTAACATGATATCAGAGCTCTAGGGTTCTCTCGTGAGACGACGGCAGCCCCCCTCCGGCCTCCCTCCACCCGGCAGCCCCCCCTCCGGCCTCCCCGACCCCTCCCCTCCAGCCTCCCTCCACCCGGCAGCCCCCCCCTCCAGCCTCCCTCCGCCTGCCCGGCCCTCCCGATCTCTCCCCTCTACTCACCCTAACCCCCCGACCCCTCCCCTCCACCTGCCCGACCCCCCCGACCCCTCCCCTCCGCCCGTCTGATCCCCCCGGACCTCTACCCTCCACCCGCCCGGGCCCCCCGACCCCTCCTCTCCACCCGTCCAACCCCCCCGACCCCCCTCCACCTGCCCGACCCCCCCGACATCTCCCCTCCACCCGCCTAGCCCCCAGACCCCTCCACCCGCCTGGCCCCCAGACCCCTCCCCTCCGCCCGTCCGACCCCCCCGAACCCTCCCCTCCACCCGCACGGCCTTCCCGACCCCCCATCCCCCCCCCCCCCCCCCGCCCGACCCCCCCGACCCCTCCCCTCCCTCCGATCGCCTCTCCCGGATCCCCTCTCTTTTGAGCCTCCTCCATGGCTTCTCCTACCATGCCGTCCATCGTTGCGATTTCTCCACCGCTGAATACGGTCGCCTTTCAGTTGTACTCGGCCAGCGACTGGCCTGATTAGTCGCTCACCGTCGAAGCCGCGCTCTCCAGTCATGATCTGTGAGGTCACATCACTGGTGATAATCCTCTTCCAGCTACTCTCTCTGGCTCCTCTGTCATCAGCAGTGCCGCGTCTTCTGCTGCGACTGCTACCGTCACGATTACTCCCATAGCAGCCACGGCTGCTGCTCTCACGTGACAGCGCCACGATCAGGCCATCCGGGCCTATCTTCTGGACTCCGTTGCTCGTCCGCTCCTCGCTTCCATCGGCCGCCTTCCTACAACGCGCGCGATGTGGGAGTATCTTCGGGACCGGTTTCTCCACGCGACGGCGCACGCCGACATCAGCTTATCTGTGACTCGTAGTCTGCCCGTCAGGGGGAGCGCACGATTCAGGACTTCTTCAGTCTGATGAGTGCCTACTGGCATGAGCTGGACTCCCTGATCCCGGAGCGGTGTGCTTGCCTCCACTCTATGGATTTCCAGCGCTACCTCGATGAGGGCCAACTGCACCAGTTCCTGGCAGCACTTCGGCCGGACTTTGCCCTCATCACTGCTCAGCTCCTGCACCGTGAGCTACTCCCTCGGCTTGAGGATGCCCTGCTCGCCTTGGTCGATGAGGAGACTCGCCTTCAGACTTAAGGCACTCGTCCTCCTCCACTTGCTCCTAGCTCAGACACCGTCCTAGCGGCCGGATTCTCCGATGAGCCTGTCTTCTATCACTACTGCAAGGAGCCCGGACACATGAAGCGTGAATGTCCTCCACGTCCTTCACGCAACCCCCGCTGGTGTCCGGATGAACGAGCCTCACGCTGGGCTTCTGCTTCTCGAGACGATCGACGCGGCGATCGAGGTGGACGGAGTCGTGGACGTGGTTCATCCTCCTTCCGTCACTTTGGTGGTACTGTGGCTACTGTAGAGATCTCGACGCTCCCCACTGCTATCACAGCACCTTCTCAGCCTGAGCCGGACCGTCTTCAGCGCCTCGAGGAGCTCCTCCTTCGCCACCTAGCCTCCACCGACTCCGCGACTGCTCACGGCTTGTCTGCCACCTCTGGTACTACTACTCCATGGATTTTCGATTCGGGTGCCTCCTGTCACATCACCTTTGACTCCACTGTACTCACTGATTGTTCTCCCACTCCCACTCACCTGGAGGTTCGCACTGCGGATGGGACTTTCGTCCCTATTCCGCAATGTAGATCCATCACTACTACCTCTGACCCTTCTGGTCGTCTGACCCTACCCAATGTCCATCATGCCCCGTCTTAATATTAATCTGATTTCTATCAGTTCTCTTTGTGACTCTGGTCTGACTGTCACCTTCACCCCTTCTGTTTGTGTTATGCAGGATTCGCGGATGGGTCAGAGGATTGGGCTGGGCCGTAGAGCAGGACTTTACCAGCTGGACCATCAACATGTGTCTTCTGTTCCTGTTGCGTCTGTCATGTCTGTTACCTCTGATGCCGACCTGTGGCACAGAACGTTAGGTCATATATCGAGTGATCGACTCAAAAGCGTATTTCGTTCAGGCGCTTTGGGTTGAGCGTCCTTCTCTCCTTTTTCAGTTTGTACTGGTTGTCGACTGGCAAAGCATCTAGCTCTCCCCTTCTCTGCTAGTGCTTCCCAATCTGATGCTTTATTTGATTTAGTACATTCTGACATTTGGGGTCCTACACATGTTGCATCTATTTCTGGTTTCATATATTATGTGTGTTTTATCGATGACTACTCTAGGTGCACCTGGGTTTATCTTATGTGTCACCGGTCTGAAGTCCCTCACATCTTTTGGAGATTCACCACTATGATACATACTCAGTTTGGTCGGCGCATCAAGACGTTTCGGTCTGATTGTGCCAAGGAGTACCTCTTCTCTGAGATGCGTGAGATTCTTCAATCTCACGGCACTCTCACCAGCAGTCCTGTCCCCACACCCATGAGCAGAACGGTGTTGCCGAGCGCAAGCATCGTTATGCCCTTGAGACCGCACGAGCCTTGCTTCTCTCTGCGTCTGTTCCTCACTCCTACTGGGCTGAAGCTGTCATGACGGTTGTCCACCTCATCAATATCACTCCGTCCTCTGCTCTGTCCGGTGCCACCCCATATGAGTGCCTTCACTCCAGCCCACCTGACTACTCTCTTCTTCGCACGTTTGGCTGTACGTGCTTTGTTCTTCTTCCTCCCCATGAGCGCACCAAACTCTCTGCGAGGTCTGTTAGGTGTGTTCATTTGGGCCTCAGTCGGGAGCACAAGGGGTATCACTGCTACGATCCCTTGGCTCGCCGGATTTGTCTCTCTCGTCTCGTGTCCTTTGATGGGAAGTCCCGTACTTTTCCCCTGAGTATCGGGATCTTTCCTTGCCTCCTGCGTCACCCTCCTCGCCATCATCACCTCTCCACATACCTATTCTACCTTAGTATTCTGCTGCCCCACCCACGCCTCCTCCACCTCCATCTTCCCCACCACCTCCACCATCACCACCACCACCGCCTCCGTCTCCCCTGCCACCTCCACCACCACCGCCACCTGTCACGCGTGTCTACGTTCGTCGCTCTACCGTTCCTCCCTCTGAGGTGGTTTCAGCTGGTACCTCCTCTCCACCTACAGCTGCTCCCCCTGCCCGGTCGCGGATCCTGGCCCTGTTCGGTGATACCCTACGGGCGAACATCACCCCCCTGCTCGCTATGACTATTCTCCTGACAGGTTTGGCTACTCTGTATTTACTCCTATTTCTCCTGACACTTCTGCACACTCTACTGTTGCCTCCTACTCTCCGTCCTATCAGGCCTTCCTTACAGCCCTTCACACCTATCGGGAGCCCCAGTCGTACCGTGAGGCAGTTGTTCACCCAGAGTGGCGACAGGCCATGACAGTCGAGCTTGAGGCCTTTCAGCGGACCCAGAAATGGGATTTGGTTCCTTGTCCCAAGGGCGTGGTTCCTGTTAGTTGCAAATGGATCTTCAAGATCAAGACTCAACCAGATGGGTCTATTGAGCGACATAAGACGCGCCTTGTTGCTCGTGGTTTCTCCCAGGAGTATGGGATTGACTACGAGGAGACGTTTGCTCCAGTGACTCGGATGACTACTGTTCGCACCCTTTTAGCTATGGCAGCTGCTAGAGGGTGGCCTCTATATCAGATGGATGTGACCAATGCATTTCTCCACGGTGATCTTTCAGAGGAGGTATACATGTCTCCTCCACCAGGCGTCCCTGTTCCTTCAGGTCACGTCTGTCGTTTGCGCCGAGCCATCTATGGGCTCAAGCAGGCCCCTCGTGCCTGGTTTGAGCGATTCCGCAGTACAGTCCTGGCCGCCGGGTTTGTTGAGCGTCACTCTGACTATGCCCTGTTCACTCGCTCCTCCAGTCAGGGTATTGCAGTTCTTCTCTATGTGGATGATATGATCATCACAGGGGATGACAGTGCCACCATAGCATCCCTTCAGCGTCACCTCCAGAGTCAGTTTGAGATGAAAGATCTGGGCACTCTTCGCTACTTTTTGGGCCTCGAGATTGCCCGGTCAGCTCGTGGTCTGTTGTCTCCCAGCAAAAGTACATCTCCGACATCTTTGCTGATGCTGCTCTTACTGACTCTCGCACTGCTGACACACCCATGGAGCTCAATTTGAAGCTTCTTGCTACAGATGGTGAGCCGCTCCAGGATGTCTCCTGCTACTAGAGGCTGGTTGGGATGCTCGTCTACCTCATTATGACCCGACCAGACATTGCCCATGCTGTTGGCATTGTCAGTCAGTTTGTTCAGGCTCCTCGTTCAGTTCACTATGCAGCAGTCCTTCGGATTATCCGCTACCTCCGAGGCACCATCACCCGTTCACTACTTTTTTCCTCCACCTCTCCGTTGGTGCTGCGTGCCTACTCCGATGCAGATTGGGTAGGAGATGTAGCCACTCGCCGTTCTACTACCGGATACTGTGTGTTCCTTGGTGATTCTCTTATTTCTTGGCGAAGCAAGAAACAGGAGTCTGTTGCTCACTCCAGCACCGAAGCCGAATACAGGGCTATGGCTTCCACCACCGCAGAGATTGTCTGGCTTCGCCGCCTTCTACTCGACCTAGGAGTTGTGATATCCGGGCCCACGCCTCTCTTATGTGACAACCGGAGTGCTATTCAGATTGCTAGCAACCCGGTCTTCCACGAGCGCACAAAATATATTGACGTTGATTGTCACTACGTTCGCCAAGAGTTTCTCGACCATACCATCTCCTTGTCATTCATTCCATCCTCGGAGCAGACTGCTGATTTTCTGACAAAGCCCCTTACGATTGCTCGCTTCCGGCATTTTATTAGCAAACTCTCGATCCATGATCCACCGTGAGTTTGAGGGGGAGTGTTAATGTATAGAGATGGGTCGGGTTACATGTACAGTCGGGTCGGGTTATGTTGGTATACATGTACATAGATATTGGGCTTGAGTCCCTCAATTGAGAGCATGCATCATCCAAAAAAACAAAATACAAATTTAGTTTCACATGCATCATCCAAAAAACAAAACATATAAATGATATTATTAAGAAAATGGTTATGTATGGAATTTAGACCCATATCCAAAGTTTCAGTCGGATTCGGGTCGGGTTTTCAGACTTTGGACTACATAGCCATCCATACGTATCCCGGCATATTGGTCTCGTATCCCCTGCGTATCGGATCTTTTTTTTTTTTTTAAATCCCGATACTTCCTAGCCGTATCGGATATGTATTGGGCCGTATCGAAGTATCAGGAAATATCTGATATGGGTACGACACCTGTTTCGAAGTATCGGTGTATCCAAGGTTATCAGTCTACAGGACTTGATATCTTACCAACCCATTCCTCGAACTGATTAGCATTGCCTTCACCGGTTGTGTTGTCTCATGTCGCCCCATAAGTCCACCAATCTACATATTTGATATCCCTCACAAGGTCTCTAAACACATTCAACCACCTATTCTCCAGTGTAACGTTCACATGCAAATCCACAAACCAACACAAACACCAATCTCTTTCTCATGAGAGATCCGTCAACCAACGGCCAAATCAACCTCTCAAATATTTGAATGTTTGAAATAGGGTAGGTAGGCTCCAAATTTTCCATGGTGATGTAGCCACCAATAAGGTACACTACAAGTTTGACCTTTGAATGTCCTTTAAGACTAAACTAGACAGATATCAATATAATGCTGAAAAATTCAAAGAGGACAACAAACACATGGTTTTCAATTTTGAATTTATCAATGTATGCAAGCAAAATTATCATAAGTCAATATCTAGCATCCAAGTTCTGCATATAATAAAAAGAAGGGCAGTAGCAGATGTTCAGTTTAAACTCAAAGCCCACATTACCTTCCAACAAGGAACTAAACAAAGACATTTAAACCAGCTAAGCATGGTAGAAGTGATATATCAAATCAGAGGCCAAGCCTTTAATTGGTCTTTTAAGTCGCCAATTCCATGTACCGGAATTAGGGAATTCAGAATTGCCAAAAAAAAAGGAACATAATGCATCTATTAGAAACAATTAACCAAATACAGCAATAAAAGTCGTTTACGTGGAAGACATGAGGATGTCGCGATGGATGAGTTGGAACTAGGAGCATTGTTATTAAAGGCGCGCCTAGGCTCAGGCTCAACTAGGCTCATCCCCTGCACCTCAAAAAGCACATGGTGAGGCTATGTTAGAATGGCACGCGCCTAGGCTCCAGGCTCCAGGCACAAAAAATGCCAGGTTTAACCAGTGTTGTCAAGGTGACGAGGCGTGCTTGAGGCGCAAGGTGTTGTCGGAGCCTGAGGCGCAAATAAGACGCACGACTTAGTGTTTAAAACGTAAAAATATATATTTTAAAAAAAAAATTATTAATAATTGTAAAAAAATCTAAAATTCATAAACAAAATTATATTTCATGAAAAAAAGAGAAATATAACCACTATTCAATTAAATCAACACAATAAAAGCATACAATATTTATAACTCATAACTAGTGGCCATCAGATGAACATTTTGAGTGAATAATAATTTACCAAGTTATTATGCAACATGCCAACATCATATTCATAAGTTAAATGCATACAATACTCATAAGTGATAACTAATAAATGAAAACTCATAAACAATGTTAAGTAACAAAATGAAAGAGTCGGTCTCTAAGGAGAGTTGGGCTCTTTTATTTAAACCGAAAAGAATCAAAATAAAAAAACCAAAACCCAAAAAAAAAACCAATAAACTGAAAACAAACAGAAAAAAACCGAAATAAATCAAAATCACAAAAAAAAACAAAACTTGAAGACCAAAACCCAAAATTCATCAAGCCGCGCGCCTCCTGCGCCTTGCGCCAAAGGCGCCTAAGGTGCGCACCTCGCTGCACACGCCTCGCCAGAATATGCCTGAGGCGCATACCTACGCATCGCCTCGAGGCGCGCGCCTTACTGTGACTTAACAACACTGCGAGGGAAGAGTAATGCATTATGTGCTTGCACTCCGAAGGAGGAAGTAACATCTAAATCTTCAAGTGTTTTGAACCATGTGCAATTATATGCTTGCATTTGATATTTTTGGCAATATGATTAAGTTATTAAGTAGATTTGATTCATGATTGCAATAGTCTGAATATTGACACATTGATTGACTATTATTTACATTCAAAATTATTTGTTATAGTTCTTACATAGGACCATATAAGCAATTGTGGGTTGGATTTGATGACTTTGATATTATTTCAACTATTACAAGATTCAATAAGTTTCCTTCTCTTTCTCGATTTGCACATTTCATATTGATTTAGAAGTATGTGCACAAGCACACGGATGAAATAACACATTCAATCATTCACTATTTATTTTTTGTTTGCTATAATGTCACATTTGATATCTTATAACTGGTTATTGAATTTGAATTATATATATTTACAGAATTAATATATTTTAAATAGCTTATTTAGAGTCGTAATTCAAACTTACAAGGCTACAACATTTGTGTTGTTGCAAAACGATCTATCCAATTTATTTATTGTGTTAAAATTCATTTTCTTAGTCTAGTTATGGCATGCTTTTAATATATATATATATATATATATATATATATATATAGTAGTGATACATTGCGGCCGGTAACGTGCGGCACCCCCTTCCGGGGCATTTTGGGATTTTTTTTTTTTGGGGATTGATCACCCACCCTTGGATAGCATACACAAAAAATTTCAGCCCGATCTAAGCCCTGTAGGCCGTCCAAATGTGCTGATCAAAATGACGAAATAAATGAACGATCGATAAAAGTCGATCACATTTGGACGGCCTACAGGGCTTGGATCGGGCTGAAATTTTTTGTGTGTGCTATCCAAGGGTGGGTGATCAATCCCCAAAAAAAAATTCCCAAAATGCCCCGGAAGGGGGTGGCCGCACGTTAGCCGGCCGCAATGTATCACTACTATATCACTACTATATATATATATATATATATATATATATATATATATATATATATATATATATATATATATATATATATATATATATATATATATATATATATATACTTTTCAATCAGGCGTGCGCCTTAAGTTGCGCCTTGCGCCTAGGCTTTACGAGACTTTTACGCCTCATGTGTGCCTTAAGCCTTTCAGAATACTGACTAGGAGGGATAGAGGAATGAGTTACTTTAATAAAGAGTTGGAGTTTCACCAATTGAGGTCAAATGATGGAGAACTTATTAAAAATGAAATAGGCATTACAACGAAAAGCATGTTCGGGACATGTAAGGAGAGGGTCTAAGAGCCAAGGAGTGGAAGACCTAAATAACATTGATAGGAGTTGTTAAATAGATATGGAAAGAATTTCATTGACAACAGAGCCCTTAACCAAAATCAAAGTTCGAAATATCTATTTCGGTTGAAATTTTGACCCTTTGGATATGGAAATATTTCGTGGAAATATTTCAACAATGTGGAAATATTGCAATTTTATAGAAATTGTGGAATTATTGATTTTTTTATGGATTTTTTTAGTGAAACTTTGGATACTCATAAACCAAGTATAGATACAGAGTTCGGAACACTCAAATAATATGTGTACCTTATCTAGGGGTGTAGAGCTTCACATAGCATTATTCAATGTATTGAGTCTGTGAGTCTTGGGCAATCTTGTTTGGTCCGGTTTTGATATATATTTTCCAAATGTTTTTTAATCTTTTTTTGTGGATAAAATATTTTCAAAATAAAGATTAGTTGATTGTTAAAATAATGTTTCAAACGATTTTGAAAGTGAACTTAAAACAAGAAAGTTATGCAAGTTTGAAATTGTGCAAAGATCATCGTGAAATTTGAACACTTTTTTTACCAAGTCTGGAAAAAAAAAAGTTTATTTTTTATATGGAAAGTTTTTATTCATTCAAAATTTCCTAAGACGGACCATGGTTTTCTAGATGCACTTGTAGTTCTACATCTTGTGGAATTTTTTGAGCTAAAAAGGAGTTGATTTAATCACTTTTCTCACCATGCGGATTTTATAAAAAAAAACTAAAAACTGTTTTCTCCTACTAAAACTGAAAGTATTTTTTGATTCCTTTGGATTTTAATTTTTTTGATATTTTTATTGAAATCAAATGGGGGGTATTTGCTTATTTACATATAATAACTTAAAGTAAATGGAGTAAGCTACTGAGAACCAGGCCACAAGTTTCCTTCTATAAAAAGTCAGTCCCACAATTTCGATGTCGTTTTGAGAAATTTTTTAAAATTTTTGTGAAATTTTCCAAAATTTTTGCGAAATTTCAACAAAATCTCTTTGTATTGGTGCTGATATCGCGACGTTTCGCGATATATCAGGAAATCATAACAATTTCTATTTTGTTCAATTTTGTATGCCCGATTTTGTGCCGAGCTTTCAACTAACCGATATATTTCACAAAATATATCGATTTTTATTACCTTGACCAAAATGAATGGCGAAGAAGGATTCGTCCAGCCGACTCCAAGATAGGACAAGGCTTGATGGTTACGGTTATCGTTATGGTTATGGTTATGGTTATGGTTATGGTGATAGAACCCTTTTATGAAAGGAACAACAACTGAACATCAACCTAGTTCATAAGCAAGTCATAATATAAACCACTCGGAATACTTGATATCCAAGAAATACATGGAAATATTCCTCATTTGACAAATCCTTAAGACATTGGCTTGGAGTTGCCGTTAAGATAATGATAATGCTATTATGTTATACAAGTCATGTTTGCTGAGGAAAGTAATGGCATGAGGGAGTCTTGGCTTTTCTATGGGGATAAAGCAATTGAAGTATTTGGGCAACTGGATTGGGGAATCCATAACTGCCTTCGAATGCAATCACGCTGAGGTAATTCACTATAATAATTGCCACTGTACAAGAAAACTCTTGACCAAATATGAGTCAGGATTTTTCATGTTGTTTATCATGGCATATTAGTTTGGCTGAGACTGCCCAATAGAGGGGGGAATCTTCTGATGAGATTAATGGTATGGACAGGATGCTTTCATAGGCTTCCTTGGCCATTTTGTACATCTATTTTACTAATAATGAAATACTTTCACTTGTCTGAAAGAAAACGGTAATGTGTGTATACAGTAACGTATTTTCATTACCTGTGGCACTTTTAATCCGTCCAAAATCTTCATATGCAAAGACATCACCATTAGCTATAACAGGAATAGATAACGATGCTACAATATCGGCAATCTCACTCCACTTTGCGGGATCCCTTGGTCTATCTTTTATTCTTCTGCATTTAATATACAACAGAATATGCAGATTTTAGATAAATTAATGAAAGAAAATGAAGATGTTTAAGAAAGTAACTCTGATTATCCTTACGTCAATACTTTGTGTATATCGCTTTTCAACAGTTTAGCATTTCAACTTACAAGAAATGAATAATTTCCATAACCTGGTCTTCTTAAAATATTAAAGCAGTTCTCATGTATAAAAGGAATTGTTTGAACCTTTAGTGAGTGGAGATTTCATACATGAGAAGCCAAAATAGACACCTCGTCCATTGAGAAATGTATTAAATAAATATAACGAGTAAAAATCAGCAGTGTGCATGAATCCAACTTGAGCAAAAACATAGTTTCAGTAGCCACATCAAGCACCTAAAGGTGGTACTGACCCATCATGACACTAAAACTGGACTAGAATCCAACCTCAACTGCAAAATCAATCAAGTCGATTTCAGATTTGGGTGTAGCCATTTTTTCCAACCAAAAGAAATGTGCCACAAATGGAGAGCACTAGCCATCCAGTACTATCCTGACTGCTAAGTCACCCCACTTCAGCTACAAATAAAAAAAGAGGTGAATACCTTCCATGAACGGCCAGTGCAGAAACACCAGTCCTTTCAATCCGACGTGCTAGTTCTACTGTATCTTGTGGTGAATTGAGAAGACGAATCTTACAGGTGACTGCTATGTGCAAGTTCCTTCTTAATGTAGTCAAAATCTGCATCAAAAAAAAAAAAATGTAGCATTAATTCATTGAATAGAATTGGGGTTTACAAGATACAAGGAAATGTAAAATATTATAATCCTCGGTAAACATATGGAGTACATCGTGAATAAGTTCTGGTTTAGAGAGTAAAGCAGCACCCATTCCTCCACTGATAGAGAACGACTTGGGGCAACCCATGTTGATATCTATAGCTGCTACATCTTTGCACCTGAAATAGGAAGAATCTATTAGCAATTCATCCTAAGTATATGATGGGAGAGAAAAACATGGCCCCGCTGACTAAAATGGTGAGCTTCTATGCATAGTAAAGAAGAAATACGTGGTACAGTTTATTCATAAAGGGAGACGAATGGATGGAAAGGGCTTGAATAACTTGAAGATGGTATGGGAAAAGCATGTGAGAAATTGTCGAAGAATGACCAAAAGACTGGAATAAAAAGCAACAGACAAAACCATCATTGTCATGAAGAAAGGCATGTCACGATATGCTAGTCTGTAATTGTTTCAGCCATGAAGGAGGGGGATAGGAGTCCAACCATCGAAGGATGTGGAAGGCTAGAAATACCACTCCAACCATCGAAGGATGTGGAAGGCTAGAAATACCACTCTTATTGTCATTGAAGAGACACTATAAACACCAATTACATATAAATTAAAAAACAGCCAGCCACCTGGTGATGACAAGTATTGTCTTTTTCTTATGCTTAAAAGTTAAAACATTAGGGCATGAATGGGTCGAGAATTAAGACTTGGGAAACAGTCCTTTATATCATGATAACTTATCTATAGGGAATAAAGAGCACAATAGAGAGAAATCAACATCCAGAAAAAAAAAAAGGGAGGTACTACTTTTCGAAATTAGCCCTATAACCATACTAAGGAAACATATCTTGTTGCAATGGAAATCTTTGCATTGAAACACACTTGAGGAACTTATCCTTCATTGTAGGGCTATAAAAGTCTTTAGAAAGGTGGTTGAAGTCTTTGGGGACCTACGGAAAATCGACCATTTGATGTCAAGTGGGGTGATATTAGAATCCAGCAGTATACATCATGGATTGAAATTTTGGTTGAAATAGAGAAATTTCACAAAATATTTCGATTTCGGCTGCGGACGAAACGAAACGGGGTTTGAATCCGGGACCCCTTCTGATTTAGGCAAAGTTTCGAGATTTCTGGGGCATTTTTGTCATTTCGTCGAGATTTGGACCGAAACAGTGGGGTCCCACTAAAACCAATTGTTCTCCCTCTGGTTTCGTTATCCATTTCGCTGAAGTTTTTTTGTTTCGGGTTCTTTTTATCCATTTAGTCAAGATTTTGACCGAAACAGTGGAAGCCATCAAAGCCACGTGCTGTCTCTCGATTTTGTTGTCCACTTTGCCGAAGTTTCGGCGTTTCGTGGTCATTTCGGTAATTTCGACCGAAACCAGCCCAAAGATTTAGTGAAACTTGTGGGCTGGTTTCAGTGAGGCTGGGCCCTTTAAATTTTGGTTGATTTCGACCGAAGCATCCCCATTTCAACCGAAGCCTCCCCATTTCACCCAGATTTCGCCCAAAATCCTCAGATTCACCGAACTTTACCAATGTTAATGTATAGAGATGGGTCGGGTTACATGTACAGTCGGGTCGGGTTGTGTGGGTATACATGTACATATATATTGGGCTTGAGTCCCTCAATAGAGAGCATTCCATTCTCTCCAAACCCTAGTCTTCATCTCCTAACATGGTATCAGAGCTCTAGGGTTCTCTCGTGCGACGACGGCAACGACGGCAGCCCCCCTCCGGCCTCCCTCCACCCGGCAGCCCCCCCCTCTGGCCTCCCTCCACCCGGCAGCCCCCCTTCAGGCCTCCCCGACCCCTCCCCTCCGCCCGTCCGACCCCCCCCCCCCCCCGACCTCTCCCCTCCACCCGCCCGGCCCCCCCGACCCCTCCTCTCCGCCCGTCCGACCCCCCCCCCTCCCCGACCCCTCCCCTCCACCTACCCGACCCCCCCGACATCTCCCCTCCACACGTCTAGCCCCCTCGACCCCTCCTCTCCGCCCGTCCGACCTGCCCGACCCCTCCCCTGCACCTGCCCGACCCCTCCCCTCCGCCTGTCCGACCCCCCCAACCTCTCCCCTCCACCCACCCGGCCCCCCCGACCCCTCCTCTCCGCCCGTCCGACCCCCCCGACCCCTCCCCTCCGCCCGACCTCTCCCGGATCCCCTCTCTTTCAAGCCTCCTCCATGGCTTCTCCTACCGTGTCGTCCGTCGTTGCGATTTCTCCACCGCTGAAGGCGGTCGCCTTTCAGTTGTCCTCGACCAGCGACTGGCCTGATTGGTCGCTCACCGTCGAGGCCGCACTCTTTAGTCGTGATATGTGGGGTCACATCACCGGTGATGATCATCCTCCAGCTGCTCTCTCCGGCTCCTCCACTGTCACCAGCAGTGCCGCGTCTTCTGTTGTGACTATTACCGTCACGATTACTCCCACAGCAGCCACGGTTGCTGCTCTCACGTGGCGGCGCCACGATCAAGCCATTCGGGCCTATCTTCTGGACTCTGTTGCTCGTCCGCTCCTTTCTCCCATCGGCTGCCTTCCTACAACGTGTGCGATGTGAGAGTATCTCCGGGACCGGTTTCTCCCGCGCGGCGGCGCACCAGCATCAGCTTATCTGTGACTCACAGTCTGCCCGTCAGGGGGAGCGTACGATTCAGGACTTCTTCAGTCTGATGAGTGCCTACTGGCATGAGCTGGACTCCCTGATCCCGGAGCGATGTGCTTGCCCCCGCTCTAGGGATTTCCAGCGATACCTCGATGAGGGCCACCTGCACCAGTTCCTGGCAGCGCTTCGGCCGGACTTTGCCCTCATCGCTGCTCAGCTCCTGCACCGTGAGCCACTCCCTCGGCTTGAGGATGCCCTGCTCGCCTTGGTCGATGAGGAGACTCGCCTTTAGACTCAGGACACTCGTCCTCCTCCACTTGCTCCTAGCTCAGACACCGTTCTAGCGGCCGGATTCTCCGATGAGCCTGTCTTCTGTCACTACTGAAAGGTGCCCGGACACATGAAGCGTGAATGTCCTACACGTCCACACAACCCCCGCTAGGGTCCGGATGAGAGAGCCTCACGCTGGGCTCCTGCTTCCCGAGACGATCGACGCGGCGGTCGAGGTGGACGGAGTCGTGGATGTGGTTCATCCTCCTTTCGCCACTTTGGTGGTACTGCGGCTACTGTAGAGACCTCGACGCTCCCCACTGCTACCACAGCACCTTCTCAGCCTGAGTCGTACCGTCTTCAATGCCTCGAGGAGCTCCTCCTTCGCCACCTAGCCTCCACCGGCTCCGCAACTGCTCACGGCTTGTCTGCCACCTCTGGTACTACTGCTCCATGGATTTTCGATTCGGGTGCCTCCTGTCACCTCACCTTTGACTCCATTGTACTCACTGATTGTTCTCCCACTCCCACTCACCTGGAGGTTTGCACTGCGGATGGGACTTTCGTCCCTATTCCGCAATGTGGATCCATTACTACTACATCTGACCCTTCTGGTCGCCTGACCCTACCCCATGTCCATTATGCCCCCCTTCTTAATATTAATCTGATTTCTATCAGTTCTCTTTGTGACTCTGGTCTGACTGTCACCTTCACCCCTTCTGTTTGTGTTGTGCAGGATTCGCAGACGGGTCAGAGGATTGGGCTGGGCCGTAGAGCAAGAGGCCTTTACCAGCTGGACCATCTACATGTGTCTTCTGTTCCTGTTGCGTCTGTCATGTCTGTTACCTCTGATGCCGACCTGTGGCACAGAAGGTTAGGTCATATATTGAGTGATCGACTCAAAAGCGTATTCCGTTTGGGCGCTTTGGGTCGAGCGTCCTTCTCTCCTCTTTCTGTTTGTACGGGTTGTCGACTGGCAAAGCATCTAGCTCTCCCCTTCTCTGCTAGTGCTTCTCAATCTGATGCTTTATTTGATTTAGTACATTCTTACATTTGGGGTCCTACACCTGTTGCATCTATTTCTGGTTTCATGTATTATGTGTGTTTTATTGATGACTACTCTAGGTGCACCTGGGTTTATCTTATGCGTCATCGGTCTGAAGTCCCTCACATCTTTAGGAGATTCACCACTATGATACATACTCAGTTTGGTCGGCGCATCCAAACGTTTCGGTCTGATTGTGCCAAGGAGTACCTCTCCTCTGAGATGAGTGAGATTCTTCAATCTCACGGCACTCTTCACCAGCAGTCCTGTCCCCACACCCATGAGCAGAACGGTGTTGCCGAGCGCAAGCATCGTCATGTCCTTGAGACCGCACGAGCCTTGCTTCTCTCTGCGTCTGTTCCTCACTTCTACTGAGCTGAAGCTGTCATGACGGCTGTCTACCTCATCAATATCACTCCGTCCTCTGCTCTGTCCGGTGCCACCCTATATGAGCGCCTTCACTCCAGCCCACCTGACTACTCTCTTCTTCGTATGTTTGGTTGTACGTGCTTTGTTCTTCTTCCTCTCCATGAGCGCACCAAACTCTCGGCGAGGTCTGTTAGGTGTGTTCCTTTGGGGCTCAGTCAGGAGCACAAGGGGTATCGCTGCTACGATCCCTTTGCTCGTCGGATCCGTGTCTCTCGTCACGTTTCCTTTGTTGAGGATGTCCCGTACTTTTACCTTGGGTCTCGGGATCTTTCCTTGCCTCCTGCGTCACTCTCCTCGCCATCATCACTTCTCCACATACCCGTTCTACCTCCGTATTCTGTTGCCCCACCCACGCCTCCTCCACCTCCATCTTCCCCACCACCTCCACCATCACCACCACCACCGCCTCCGTCTCCCCCGCCACCTCCACCACCACCGCCACCTGTCACGCGTGTCTACGTTCGTCGCTCTACCGTTCCTCCCTCTGAGGTGGTTTCCGCTGGTACCTCCTCTCCACCTGCAGCTGCTCCCCCCTACCCGGTCACGGATCCTGACCCTGTTCGGCGATACCCTACGCGCGAACATCACCCCCCTGCTCGCTATGACTATTCTCCTAACAGGTTTGGCTACTCTGTATTTACTCCTGTTTCTCCTGACACTTCTGGACACTCTACTGTTGCCTCCTACTCTCCGTCCTATCAGGCCTTCCTTATAGCCCTTCACACCCATCGGGAGCCCCAGTCGTACCGTGAGGCAGTTGTTCACCCAGAGTGGCGACAGGCCATGACAGTCGAGCTTAAGGCCTTTAAGCGGACCTAGACGTGCATGTTAGGAGATGAAGACTAGGGTTTGGAGAGAATGGAATGCTCTCTATTGAGGGACTCAAGCCCAATATATATGTACATGTATACCCACACAACCCGACCCGACTGTACATGTAACCCGACCCATCTCTATACATTAACAACCAAAATCCGCTTGACTTTGCCCGAAGTTATCGGATCTCGCCGCCGAAATTTTGCCAGATCCCACAACTGGATTCCCCGAATCTCTCCCTCGGATTCGTTGAATCTCGCCGTATTTTGCCATCGGGTTCACCGGATCTCGCCATCGGCTTTGTTGAATCTTGCCGAATTTCACCGAATCTTGCCGGATCTTGCCACCAAATTCGACAGATCTTGCCATTGGATTCACCAGATCTCACTAGATTTCGTTGGCTCTCGTTGTCAGGTACAAAACCTAAAAAATTCATCTATAGTTACAAAAACTTATAAATTCATCTAGAGAAGAATGTTGCAATGGGCTATGAGCTACAAGAAGAGAAAATGAGCTACGATTGAAAATGCCACCCTATAAGTTTTGGAATTTGTTGAAATTTGGTGGGTGTGTTGTCTAGGGTAAGATGATCATCCTTACCAATTTCAACAAATTCCAAAACAACTAGGGTCATCAAACGTGCTAAGAAAAATTAACGGTTAATATGGACGGTCAATAAAGCTTCTACCATTTAATGATCCTAGAAGTTTTGGAATTTGTTAAAAAAGGTGAGGATGATCATCTTACCTTAGACAACACACCTACCAAATTTTAAAAAATTCCAAAACTTAAGGGTGACATTTTTTATCGTAGCTCATTTTCTCCTCTTGTAGCCCATAGCTCACTGTAACATTCCTCTTCATCTAGATTGCAATAGATTAGAAATTCAAAAATATATTTTACTGTACACACATATGTCAAGTTACGATATCGGAACGCACGTGCACGCATAATTAGGGTCATCGAACTTAGAGTTCTTGTTTGATAGTTGTTGCAAGTGTCATCTCGTACCACTAATTCATACAACTAATTACGTATTAGTCAATGTAGCCAAGGTGGGCGCCTAGGCGTTTTGAAGCCCCTAGCATTTGGGCGCCCCCCTAGGTGGGTAGTGTTTTCTAGGCGACCGCCAAGACCGCCTGTGCACATGGCCGCCTAGGACACGTGGACAATTTTTCTGGTTTTTCGAGGCAACTTTTACTAAATAAATGCAGCCACTTCGGGACAGTCTTCATAATGAGGGCTTAACATGATATCTTGTTGTTGAGGTTAGTAGTAGCAATGACGGGCGAAGACAAAGAGGAGGAAGAAGCACACAACCACAAGCACTTGAAGATGATGAAGTTTGTGGTAATCCTTATAGGGAGAGTCATGTTTCAAATGAAATAAGCCTTCATGGAAATAGTGAATATGATTTGATGTATTGATTCTTGCCTATGAAGCACGGACACTTCATGGAGGGCCCCGTGTTAGTGTCGGCCACGGCCCGAACATGTGTCGGACACGGCTTTGAAGTGTCCCGATTTTTTTTTGTCCCGGACACGGCTTAAACACAGCCAAGATACGGCTCGGACAAGGCACAACTGTTCATTGCATTCTATTGGGGGCTGAGTTTGATGATTTGTTTGGGGCTGGATGTAATGGACAGTTGTAAAAGTTTTGGCTTACCTATATCTTCTGAGGTTATAACCTCAGAGGATATAATTAATGGGTTTTTTCTTACAAATATTAAAATCATGTTTTAGCAATACTTCTAGAATTTGGTGGATTTTGGGAACTTTATTGGATGGCTATCATTACCCTTATGACCTCTAATGAGGATCCCACAGTGCCAAACCCAACCCCATAGTCAATAAACTACATTTTGCACCCTTCATTTCAGTTTTGATTAGATTGAAAATTGAAATTACCAAAATAGGAAATTTAGTAGTTGACAAAAGGTATTGTGCTACCATTGAAATTTCTTAAACAAAACCATTAAGTTATTTCCCATCTACTTGGAGCATGCTTTATGAATTCTTCTTCGAAGTTAAGCATCTCTTTACAGTTTTCATATATTATATATTATTTATATAAAATTATATATATATATTAATTAATTGTCATGTCCTAGCTATGTCATGCCCTGCCTTTTTAAGAAAATGTTGTCACCATGTCTGTGTCATGTCGTGTCAGCGTACTCGTGTCAGTGCTTCACAGATTTTTGCTTAGATTGAAAACTTTTGTTTTCATCCGTGTTAATCTCATCTTCTTGAACACGTACCAAAATATCATTTTACGATTTATATTATTTACCAAATTTTTGTAAGAACGAAGAATATGAAAATATAAATGTTTTTAGTAAAGAAAAGAAATATATATATATATATATATATATTTGAAAAAAAAATTGAAAAAAGATATATAAATTCTTGTTATCAAAGGGGAGCTTTTAGAATTTATTGATTTTTTGTAAGGGTGATAACCTTGCCTTAGATAGCACATCAGCAAAAATTCAACGCATTCTAAAACCTAATCAAATATTCCCTTCAATTTAACGGTTAAAATGAACGGTCGATAAATCTTTTTAGATTTGATGCACCTAAAGGGTTTAGAATGTGCTCATTTTTTATGGATGCCCTATCTAAGGGAAGTTGATCATCCTTACAAAAAATCAAAAAATTCTGAAACCTTTATCTAACGATTTGGATAAAGTGTGTCTAACTATGTGGCTAAGTAGCATGTTTCTGGATCCCGACCCTATATATATATATATATATAGAGAGAGAGAGAGAGAGAGAGAGGAGCATGACTTTGTATGCCCATACAAAGAAGGCCTCAATGTATGCTCCTCTATTAACATACATAAAGGTTTCCGAATTTGCTAATTTTATGTGGATGTGGTATCTATGTTAAGGTGACCATGCTCACAAAAAATCAGCTAGTTCTGAAACCTCTAAGCATTTCAAATAAGTTCTTCAAATTAACGGTCGAAATGGATGGCTGATAAAGCTTCTAACGTTTTGATGGATCTAGATGCTTCAGAATTTGTTAATTTTTGGTGGATATGCTATCTATAGCAATATGATAACCCTCACCAAAAATCAGCAAATTCTGAAACCTCTAGGTGTATCAAAATGATATAAGTTATATTGTATGTTCATTTCAACCATTAATTTGATGAGCTTATTTGAAATGCTTAGAAAATTAGTAAATTCGGAAACCTCTATGTATGTTAATAGAGGAGCATACATTGAAGCCTTCTTTGTATGGACATACAAATTCATGCTCATATATATATATATATATATAGAGAGAGAGAGAGAGAGAAAGAGAGAGAGAAAAACAAGATGCTACCTTTGAAAGCAGTGTTCTTCGCTGCTTTGACAGGTCACCAGTGGCTATCAAAGTCATGAACGACGACAAATGTCATCCGAACTCACAATTGGGAAGTGCTAGAAGTCACCGGAGGTGGTCGCCGGATGCGGATGTCATCGGAGGTCGCCGGATGAGGTGAAGTGATGCATGGATGGCTGACAATGGAAGTAGTCACCGGAGTCCTCTATCGGTGGACGCCGACACGTGATGTCAGCAAAGATCACCGATGGAGGTCATTAGAGATTGTTAATGTTGATTCTGGCCAGAGATCACATGTGGCACGGCCGTGATGGGTTGTCAAAGCAGCAAAAACGTTGCTTTGAGAGGTAGCATCCCAGTCCTCATATATTAGTTAGTTGACCAGTGTTGCATAGCCGCCTTGACTACACTAATATTAGTTAGTTGACTAGTGTTGCATTGTGCTAGATGGCAACAATGTCTTGAATTGCCAGGGTGTATCTATACATAAAACCCTTATAGTTTGGCCGATTGATTAGTCCATAGTCGGCCAATCTATGTCGTTTTGTGCAACTTTTCTCCCATGGGCGGTGGTGGAATGTCATGGTCTCTTAGTAGTCACTAGTTATTAGTGAGATCCATTCGGAGGAATTTCGATAGTTATTTCTCTGCTTGTTCTTTGGGTACATAATTAGACAAGGTGACAATCTCACCCCTAGTCTAACTTAGAGTTCTTGGAGAACAGCAGAGAGGTACTACCAAAATTTTCTCATAATGGAACAAGCTAAGAACAAGCGGCTACTAAGGGGTTGTGGCATTCTAGCACATTGATAGGACCTATTAACATGTAGATGGAGTTAGGAGAATCATTCTCCGAGAATGTATACCCATTAACCGTATTGGTCAAAAACTATAGTAAATGTACGTTAAGTTAGTAGGCCGAAACATACGTGCACACATTGTTCTTCTGATTACACAAATAATAAAACTAGATCTAAAAAAATGTGAGAATTCAAGATGGAAGCCATATGTCTATTCTTTCTATGTAAAAGATAAATTTTGTCAAATACCATGATCAAATTAATCAAATGGTTGCCTGGTCCTCCTCGAATGTTAAATTGAATGATCTGGGTTGGCGGCGCGGCGTCCCACTGGACAATTCAAAGAAGAAGTAATAGTGTAATTACAGTGGGAAGAAGATAGGAGGCAGGAGTGTTTCACGGTTGAAACAACACCTCGTTGGTAGGTACTCGGGCATAAAATAATGTTCGTCCATTCCAAAAGAGATTAGGTCATTTCTTTTCTTTTTCTTTCTTCTTCCTTGACTTTGTGCCTGGCCAGCTCTAAATATGGCCGGACCTGGGCTTGGCCGACCCTGGCTTGGTCGGCCCTAGGTCTGGCCAGTCCTGGTACCTGGCTTTTCTTTGTTCTTTTCTTTTTTTTATTCTTTCCTTTCTTTTTTCTTTTCATTTTCTTATTTTCTCTTTCTTCTTTCTGACTTTGGACATGGCCGACTCTGGCTTGGTTGGCCATAGGTCTAATCAACTCTAGTCTAGGGCTTTTCTTCTTTCTTTTCTTTCTTTCTAATTTTCTTTCTTCTTTTCTTTCTTATTTCTTTTCTTATTTTCTTTCTTCTCTATCTCTTCTTTCCTAACTTTGGGCCTGGCCGGCTCTGGGTCTGACCAGCCCTGGTCCCAGGATTTCCTTTCTTTGTTTTTTATGTTCCTTTTTCTTCTTTACTCTTTGTTCTTTTCTAACTTTGGACCTAGCCAGCCCCGAGTCTGGCTTACCCTAGCTTGGCCGATCTTGGGTCTATCCAGCTTTGGTCCCGGATTTTTCTTCTGTCCTTTGAATCCTTTCTTTCTTCTTTCTTCTTTCTTCTTTCTTCTTTCTTCTCTTCTTTTCTTTCTTATTTCTTTTTCAAGAGACTTGATAGTCCCTAAAGCTTGAACGGCCCTAGGTATTAATCTTTTAGCCATTCAGACTTAAAAAATTCTAAGTTTATCAGTTACAGCCTCTCGAACTTAGAAAATTCTTAAATAGTAACATTCTTTTGTCTACAGAGTATTAACCATAAGAACATAGTCATCACTAACATTTGAGTGCAAACATGGGTATTTCCTTGTCACATAACATATCCTTCCACGATGCTAGCAAAGATAATTGTGTCAGACAAGTTATGGGTGTTAGGTTTCCGTGGTCTCAAAATAGGATTAATCAACACGTACTGACAAGGTCATAATAAAGTGGGTGCTTCTTGGCAATTAGCACTTTGCAACTGCTGTGTAACATTATCTTGTCAATAGGCTTCAATGATTTCATTTTTCTGTACCAGCAAGATATATGATTCATGAAAAAAGAGGACTCTGAGATATTGTTAGTCTCATTACCTGTAGTCTGATTAATTGTGACTTCGGAGCCACTGACTTAAATCAAAGAAAGCATTCTTAACTTAATTTTTCTATCTATTGCTAATAACCATAAATAAAAGTAGGGAGTCCCATTGAATGCTTACACTATCTGAGCAGCAGTCAGAGCCCTTACAGCATTTGAGGTTCCCATCTGAAATACAACCCTTTTCCTTTCCTCACTACAGGTTCTGAAAATAACATTGTCTGTTCCTCTCTCCACAAAATCAGTAGTACCAAGAGATTCTGATGGAAATGAAATGAGTTAAAATTTTGAACCCAAAAGAAGAGTAAGTTAAACAATATACTTCCACAATGTCAGTTACTGTTTTAGTAATAAAAGAAAAGAGGTCAGTGTTTTAATAATAAAAGAAAGCATGTCAATGAGAATAACAAATTTATGAAGCGGCTCAATTCACTCAACTTTTGATGTGATCCAAATTTGCAAAACAGAAAGCTACAGACAAAAAACAAAACTCACACACAGATTTAGGAAAATAAAAGGCACAACATGCTAGTGGTATAGCGGTGGGGAGAATTTGGCATGTGATAGGTGAGGTAGGGGATGCAAACCAAGGTGTGACACTTGGGGGAAGTAGGGGAGAAGTGCCTACATCGGTACCTGGTGGATAAGAGAGTAGGGTCACCGGGCAGGAAAGGATGATGCACCATCGTGACGGGAAGGTCGATGCATCATCGGATTGAGATTCTAGAAATGTTACCAGGAAGAGAAGAAGATGTGCCGCCATCGAGGAGCATGAAAAAGAGGCAGACCTGCTGGGAGGAGGAAGAAGCGCCACACAGGGAATCACCAAGGTGCCAGGAAGAGGAGGACGTCGCGTCGTTGTGGAGGAAGTCATCATGCCAGAATGGCGAAAGAGAGGAGCTAGGGGATTTGTGGAAAATATGATAAAAAGAGGGATTTTGTGGAGAATACAAAAGAAATAGACAGATTTAGGGGGGGGTGCATACTTATATTTTCACTCTTCTTTCTATGGGAGCACTTGAGTCATTTTTATAGGATTTTATGATAAAAAGAGGGAGTTTGTGGAGAATAACAAAGAAATAGAGAGATTTAGGGGTACCTTCAAGCCATACTTATATTTTTCACTTTTCTTTCCATGGGAGCACTTGAGCCATTTTTATAGGATTTTTTTAGCAAAGAGCGCAGCAAGAAGAGGTCATGGAGATCATGGAGGATGCGGTAAAATTGAGGGGAGGTCATGGAGGAGTTGGTTTTAATGGATGAGAGAGTGGGAGTGAGGTTGAGCGAGAATTGAGGAGAGAGTAGGGAGAGAGATCATGGGAGGGGGACGAAATCATGTCTCCCTCTCTCCCTTTACCGTTCACGCCGAGGTGGGCACGGTGAATGTGAGAACTATAAGTGGGTATTTCTACGGGCCAACCTGATAACGACGCGTGGCAAATGATATATACTAGCCAACACGACTAAGGAAGTGGAATGCAATATACCCGGACCCAACTACTCAATAAACTCGAGTACGTCGCAGGGTAGCCACCCTGACTACTCTGTTAGCCCAAGCACGTCGCGGGTCTGCCACCCGACTACTTAGTTAGCCCGAGTACGTCGCGGGATCGCCACCCCGACTACTCCGTTAGCCTGAGTACGTGGCAGATCCGCCACCCCGACTACTCGATTAGCCCGAGACGACGCGGGTCCGCCACCCCGACTACTCAGTTAACCTGAGTACGTCGTGGGTTCGCAACCCCGACTACTCGGTTAACCCAAGCACGTCACGGATTCACTGCCTCGACTACTAGGTTAGCCCGAGTGCGCTGACCGCTGGGCTCCACAAGGAACCAGCCTCCCTGAGTGAGTTATTATTCTCGTAAGATTTGAATGTGTTGTCTTACTCAGGGGCACGGGAACGCTTGCCCTAGTAAGACAAACCCCATGATCTCTGTAAACGATGGGACAGAACGACCAAATGACAGGGAAGCTGCTAGAATAACCTTCCCCCCACAATCCCTGTGGATCAAGAGAATGACGACAAAGAACCACGGGACCACCTACGGTCCTCCTACACCTATAAAGGTGCGCCCTCTCCCAAAGGGCCAATTACGCAAGAAACAACATTGCAACCCTAGCTTTGCTTTCTCTCCCAAGTGCCTCATTTGAGCATCGCTTCTCCCACCCTCGATGATGATGACTACTCGCAAAGGCAAGGGAAAGACTAAGGCCTTCTCACGATGAGGTCGGGGGATAGCAACGAGCCGCCTCACCGACTTTCAAGAGGACCCATATGTCGATTCCACATGCACCTGTAGTCACAAGTCACAACCACATCACATAGCCATCCCAGAGAGATTAGTCTGGGTCCTATAACTCACCAGAGCCCCAATGACAAGAGCTGTCTATGGAGGAATTTTGTTTCCTCCTTCGACACAATTGAGGGAACATGAGGCATCCTTTGTATCGATTTGGTAATCACTAATAGTTATGTGGCTCAGAGTCTAGTAGACCAAATGGGGTTGACCACGGATCCCCTTGAAGAGCCTTACTATATGGGTGGGTGACAGTAGACAATGTCCTGGAGGCCGAATCTCGTTGCAAAGTCTGCATTTCTATAGGAACCTATAGGGATCATTTTGGTGCAACGTCTTGAATAGTTGAATATGGACTGTAGTCATGTCTTGTTGGGGCAAACTTGGGAGCATGACAATAACACATTGCATATGGGTAGCACTAACGCTTATGTGTTTGTCAAAAAGTGTTATGCTCATGTCCTAGATTCTTAGGAAGGTGTACCTATGTCCATGGTTTAAAATATCGGCGATATATCGCTATATCACTGGGCTCCGACATCAAAACAGACTAAATTTCCCTGTTTTGGAAAAAAAGTTAATATATAGCCTATATCAAGGTTCTAAAAAGCGCTAGGCGCTAGTCGGGCGGTGGGGGGCCGCCTAGCGCCTAGGCGGCCTAGGCGGGGCCTAGGCGTTTTGCCTTTTTTTTAATTATTTTAATTATTATTTTGATATTATAATATATATATATATATATGTTTAAAGATTAATATAAGTTCAAGATTATCCCAAACCATTATTTTAAAGAACAAGTATATAACCATAATTCAAGATTGAGTGATTAACAAAAACAAAAGCAAACATGGTCCGCCTGGCCAGCCTCAGCCCGCCTGGTCCGCCTGGCCAGCCTCAACCCGCCTGGTCAGCCTCAGCCTGCCTGGCTTGCCTGGTCCTCCTGGCCAGCCTCAGCCCGCCTAGACCGCCTAGGCGGTCGCCTAGCTCCACCTGGGAGCTTGGCCGCTTTTCTGGAGCGCCTAGGGCCTAGGCGAGGCGGTGGGGGGCCGCCTAGCGCCTAGGCGCCGCCTAGGCGGCCGCCTAGACCGCTTTTTAGAACACTGGCCTATATATTGCTAGATATCGCATTTATCGTCAATTTATCACCAAGTTCGATGATAAATTGATTCCCAACCTTTATAGGATTTCCGACAAAAGAGGAATGTCGCCTAACGTCACCCTGTTATCGCCAGTATCGCCTCAAAGAGCCCTTTGCCCTCTTTTTCCCCATTTTATCCCTTTTTTTTGTTTGATTTAGGTTTCTATACTAAATCTAAACCTCTATTTGATGTTCTTGGTGGATTTGAAGCCTCCTTTCACGGATTTGGTATTTCTTCCAAGCTTATAAGTTGATATATGCTTTCAAAAAAATAATTTAATTTCTCAAATTTCTTAAGTAAATCTTCATGAAGAATAGATGATAAACATGAATCGCATCAGGTTTGATTGTTTAATTCACAAACTGTTGCAAAGTTTTTAGCAATTCACAGAAAGTGTCGGACAGTTCACAGACTCATCTATAGAGCCTAAATTGAGTGTCACCTAGAGTAAATGATTGTTTTTTGTATGTTATTGATCATAATGGTATATCTATACATCCTAAAGGGATATAAAGAAAAATCCTCCAAAAAAATCTTCATTTTGCCCACTTTTCCCTCTTTTTCCTAATTTTTAGCGATATTTGGCGATAAATAGCAATATATCCCCGATTTTTTCCTCGGGCAACTTGACGATATCAACAACGATAACGATACTTAAAACACTGCCTATGTCGTTGCCTGCCTTTGAGCAGTACAAAACAAAATGCATGAAAGGAGGCAACAACGTCAGGGGATTGCGAATAACATGAAGAGATTAAACTACAGTGAGTCTACCCATATTCGAAGTTCCAAGTCTGCATATGCATTTGCACAGCATGTTCATGACCATAGATCAAAAAATCGAAATATTTCGCGATATATCGCGAAATATATCGGAAAATCAAAAACCCGGCACGAAAACCCGCCACAGTATCGAGCGGAATCAGATTTGTAATAAAATCGCGATATATCGCTCGATATTTCGCGAAAGATATGAGAATCCGAAATATCGCGAAAGATCGCCGGGTAGGGGTCCCACCTCACGTGGCGTGGCAGGCTGTCGCGATGTATCGACGATATTTTGCGAAATATCGCGCGAAATATCGTCAATACGAAGGGTAAAGATTTCGCCAGACAGGTGGGGCCCATGTCACGTGGGCGCGACAGGCAACGACAGGTGTCGTCGAATTATCGACAATATTTCACAATATTTCGCGCGAAATATCGCAAGAAGGAATCTTCTTTTCGATAGCTGGGGCCCACCTCATATGGTGCAGCTGGCGAAACTTTCGCCCGGACGCGAAATATCGCGCGAGAAATCACGAAACATCGCGATTTAATGAAATTTGGATGGTTATGTTTCGCTGTTTCGCTGTTTCGCTGTTTTGGCCCGAAAAACCTGGCCAGCTGTTTCGCAGCTCTCACTTTCGGTCATTTAGCTTTCACTTTCGGTCATTCGTTGTTTTGTTGTTTGTGTTTTGGCCCGAAATTTTTTTTTTATTTAAGGCCCCTCCCTCCCACTCCTCCCACAATCCCCCCCCATTCCCTCCCTCTCCCACTCCCTAAGGCGAACCCAACCCGAAGTGACATCGTATCCCTCCCACTCTCTCCCTCTCTCACTCCCGAAGTGATTTCGTCTCCCTCCCTTACTCCCACAGTCCCACTCCCTTCCTCTCCCACTCCCAAAGCCGAAGTTACTTTGTCTCGCTTCCTCTCCCACTCCCGAAGCCGAAGCCGAAGCCGAAGCCGAAGTGAGTCACACAGTCCCACTTCCGTGACGGAAGTTCCGTCTCCTTTAGAGGTACGAGTACGACAAAAACTAATGTTTGGAGAAAAGGAGAAATGAAAAAATGATTGTTCAATAAATTCTTAGGATAATTAAAGTATGGCTTGTAATCGCAACTTTTTCGCAAGTTTAGGATTAGACATATCAATAATGGGATTAACTATTGAAATTTGTTTTCCTCTTGCATTCAATTGGATCTTTCTAATCACATCTTTTCATGGAATTGAAACTCTTCCAAGGACTCACATGTACATGTGCATTCTAAATCATGTCAAAATGTAACCAGTTGTGTTTAAAAATGTAAAAAATGAAAGCAAAAACTTCCATGCAGTTGGTTAATTAACCATCTCCTCTTGCTAATTTGTTCTGTCAAAATGAAACTTAGTTGGCTGACAACTTTTCTTTAATTTTATACAAGAAATGCTAAGCCTCTTCATCCAATGTAATCTTTGGCCACAAATTTATAGACCCATGGCCTTCTAAAGGGAATCGAGGGAACCCTTGAATCGGATTGTAGAAATAGGCTAAGGGTAGATTAATTAATCCATAAAGTGAAATGTGGTTCGTGGGGGACCGGGGGTGGGGCTATATAAGATAAAAACACGAGAATTTTCTCTAATTGTATATTTTAGTCAACAAATAAAAGGGGCAAATGATTACTTCAGCACCACTATGATGCTTAGAAATAGCCATAAAGTGTTTCATCGATGAGTAGATACTTAGATCGGATATAACTGTACGAATTCCGTCTCTCTTCCTCTCTCCCTATTCCTTACTATGATTAGCAGTTTAGCACCAAGTATCAAGACTGGTTTTTGTAAAATTCAAAAACTGGGTTCTGTACGCACGTCGCACAAGCCCCTATGGCCTATGTGGTGCACAGTGCACACTGACTTGCACTGAGAGGTATGCACAAGGTTGCACACACTCTATGCAAATTAGTGCTCACCACCACAGTTCTTGTGCACATTGTGGCGCCAGCCGCGCTACACACACAAGGAGTGCGCACCACTTTATTCAGTGCACTATATGCAAGGAGTGCGCACCACTATATGCAAGGAGTTCTTCACATTATGCAAGGAGTGCGCACCACTTTATTCAGTGCACTATAACTTGTGATCCAACTATCCAAGCATCATGAACATCTGTGGAACATAATTATGCATAAAAATAGTCTATTATCAATTTATCATCAAAATTTAACGCAAATAATTTTGAAGCAATTCGATCACAACACCGATGCATTAATTGCATTTTGCATGCATTGCTATCCGTGCGAAGGCCGGTTGCGAAGTACTATCGGTGATATCAGTTCAAAATCTCATTTTTCGGTGAATATTTTTAAGCTAATAGCTAGTGTTTTGGTTATTTAGATCATTAGATGCTATCGGGCTTTTAACTCTTTTGTTTTGGTTGTGCAAAGGTGCAAACGCTTGTGAGCATTGGCCCTTGAATAGGAGCATAGAAGTGAAAGCTTGAGTCATAACTCGTAAGAAATCTTATAACAAAGGTATGTCCGTATGTGTTATTTCTATTTACGGATCCATTATTAACAATAGAGGTTGCAATTTTAAACTCATCCTATAAAAAATAACATCTATTATGCATTCTGCATATTTTATAAAATCTAAATAGATAGAAACGTCATACATTGAAGGTGAACTTTCATTTATAAATTATATTAGATAAAATATAAATATTAGATAAAATCTTAAAATAAATAAACATTCAAGAGTTATAACGATAGAAACGATCAAAAGACTTTATTTAGAACACTTCTTGCACTTAGGTTTCTCGATATAATCGACTGTAACATTTCCACTGAATATTCTATTGATTGACGGTGTCTAAGAAAAGTTTGTCTAAGAAAGGTGGTATTTAAGAGAGTCTAGTGCTCCTCCACCGATCTGGAACTGATCTGGCCGTTGCGCCTTAGACTATTCAATTGGATATCTAAAGTCGAATATATCTTGATACCTTATTGTTATTGCACATACACTCATAGGATCACCGTAATCATCTAATCAAGACTCTAGTAGGGAAAGCTCGGCACATACACTTGTGTATGTGTGTCTAGTCTGTAGTCCCCATAATCTAGAGATTTTGGTTAGAGTTATTGACTATTAAAGTAACATGAATTAACTTGTAAATTAATATCATTTTTACAGACTTACAATAAAATGGGAAAGAAAGATATTGGATGGGAACACGGTGTTGCAGTATCTGGTGATAAATCAAAGTCACAGTGCAATTATTGTCAAAAGATTTTAAAGGGTGGCGGGATATCAAGACTGAAACAACACTTAGCTAGAGGTTTTCCAAATGTAGAGAAGTGTACAAAATGTCCAAACGAGGTTAGAGATTTAATGAGTGATGTGCTCAGAACAAGTAAGGATAAGACATTGGATAAGTGAAGGGCTGAGGAGCAATTCAGAGAGACTTTGGCTGCCCCTATCCATATTGAAGAGGGGAACTCTGACGATGATGATCCGGCCTTTAGAGAGGCATGTCATATGTCCCGTGCCGAACAGTGGGAACGGGATCAGAGAGAGAGGATAGAGCGTACGAGACCTGATTTTGGTCATTCTGTACGTGAGACGGGAGGTAGTTCAGGTACTCGAGGTACTAGCCATAGGGGGAAGGGTATTGGCGGCTTATGGCGCTCAATGTCTATGAGGCAAAGCAAATCTTCACGGTTAAGTTTTGATCCATATGCTTGCAGAGGGAAGGACACGAGTCAACCAACAATTCCACAAGTAGTAAATAAGAAGGGGATTAAGGCTAGACTGCACAAGTTCATTGCTAGATTTGTACACTACGGGGGTTTGCCACCTAATGCAGTGGCTAATAATCCCTTTTACCATACGATGCTTGATGAGACTGGTAGGTGTGGATAAGGCAAGGTTCTAAAAAGCGCTAGGCGCTAGTCGGGCGGTGGGGGGCCGCCTAGCGCCTAGGCGGCCTAGGCGGGGCCTAGGCGTTTTGCCTTTTTTTTAATTATTTTAATTATTATTTTGATATTATATATAATATATATATATATATATGTTTAAAGATTAATATAAGTTCAAGATTATCCCAAATCATTATTTTAAAGAACAAGTATATAACCATAATTCAAGATTGAGTGATTAACAAGAACAAAAGCAAACATGGTCCGCCTGGCCAGCCTCAGCCCGCCTGGTCCACCTGGCCAGCCTCAACCCGCCTGGCCCGCCTAGTCAGCCTCAGCCCGCCTGGCTCCCCTGGTCCGCCTGGCCAGCCTCAGCCCGCCTAGACCGCCTAGGCGGCCGCCTTGCCCCGCCTAGACCGCCTAGGCGGTCGCCTAGCTCCGCCTGGGAGCTTGGCCGCTTTTCTGGAGCGCCTAGGACCTAGGCGAGGCGATGGGGGGCCGCCTAGCGCCTAGGCGCCGCCTAGGCGGCCGCCTAGACCGCTTTTTAGAACACTGGGATAAGGAGTGAAAGGTCCGAGTGCATACGAGTTAATGAACCCACTTCTTGATCAGGAGGATGACGATCTCCGAGAATACATGGGGGACTTAAAAAAGAAATGGCCACAATATGGTATTACTATCATGTGTGATGGTTGGACAGGTCCCACGCGCATGTCACTAATCAATTTTATGGCATGCAGTGACGGAAAAACGATTTTTCTTAAATCAGTTGACGCGTCTGCACATATAAAGAATCATCAATATTTGTATGAATTGATGAAAGAAGTTGTAGATATGGTAGGAAAAGAGAATGTGGTGCAGATTGTCACTGATAATGGCAGTGCATATCTGAAAGCTGGAAAAAAGCTCATGGATACAAGTGGCTATAACTTGTTCTGGACCCCCTGTGCTGCTCACTGTATAGATTTGATGCTTAAGGATATTGAAAGAGGAGCAAAGTAAAGAATCTGATGCAGATGGCGAGAACAATAACAAACTTCATCTATAATCATAGTTATGTGCTTGCTATGATGAGGGAGAAGTGTGGGGGGGGATATTGTGAGACCGGGTCTCACTAGATTTGCAAGCAACTATATAGCCCTACAGAGCTTGCTCGATAAGAAAGATAGTCTTAGGGCAATGTTTACTTCTCCAGAGTGGCTGCAATATCAGAGGCAACATGCTGGTGTAAATATTGAGGACTTGGTTGGGCAGTCTGCATTTTGGATTAAGGTCCGTGAAGTTGTCGATATTCTCGACCCTATTGTGAAAGTATTGCGGATGGTGGATGGAGATAAGAAGCCCACCATGGGATATATGCATCGTGCTATTGATCTGATGAAAGATCAATTGAAAACCAATCGTTCTCATGATTGGATATTGAAGATCATTGAGAAAAGGTGGACAACACAGCTACAACATCCCTTACATAAGGCTGGTAAGAATCTATCCCTAACGTATAATTAGAGCTTATCATTATAACTGTGATGATTATCTAATCTTTTTTGTAGCATTCTATTTGAATCCGATGTATCACTATAATCTCGATCTTGGAATTCGAGATGACCTGATTCAAAGGATTCAATATGTAGTTGCGAAGTTAGTATCAGATCCAAATGAACAAGCGATCTGTCTTAGTGAGGTAATCTTGTAAATAGATTACACACTTTAATTTCTATGAGATGAAGCTTTTAATTGAGTATGTCTCATTAAAGCTTTAATTCCCTCAATCTTGTAGTTGAAGATCTTTAGGGATGCGATGGGTAGCTTCGCGACAGCGGCTGCAATAAGTGGGAGGCAGTTAACACAACCAGGTCAAACACTTAAATCATGAATAAAAATCATACACTTTTTTATTTGTTAAGGTTTACTTAGTGATTTTTTTTATTAATGTAGCTGAATGGTGGGTAACTTATGGCACTTCGGCTCCAAATACGCAAAGTTGCCGTCCGAGTCCTTTCACAAACCGCTTCATCATCCGGTTGTGAACGTAATTGGAGCACGTTTGGGTTGATCCACACTAAAAGAAGGAACAGGCTGGGGCATGAGAGGTTGGAGAAACTTGTACGCGTGCATTACAATTTACGAATGATGATAAGAAATTTGAAAGAATGAGAGGACAGGGACATGGGACCGATCGATCTTAGCGATATTTTTTCTGGAGACGCAGAGGACCCACTATATGAGTGGGTTAAGGAGTTGGGATCTCCAGCCATGGACACCCTCTCAGGTAGACCGAGCCTATACATCGTCCCACAGATGGGTATAGATGTTGCAGACCTAGAGACGCAGGCTCGTAGCAGTAGCACCGATGAGGATGACGATGATAGTCATAGTGGTAGTGATGATGTTTCTGGCGGTGGGGGCAGTGGTGGTGGTGACAGTGGTGGTGGCGGTGGCGGTGGGGGCAGTGGTGGTGGTGGTGCTTCGGGATCACAGAGACCGTTAAGCCCATTTACTGGAGAAGATCAATTTGAATATGCTACTCAGGATCGTGATCATGCTGATCCACGACAGAAGAGGGCAAGACATTATGAGCGTAGACGAGGTGCTCCGAGACAGACTGATAGAGATAGCTCCACATCTACTCATTAGAGCCAAGAGGTTGACTCATTATCGTCTTAGTTTGATGAGATGAGCACGAGCAGTGGCGGATATGGTGGATACAATTATGGTCAGGGGCAGACTAGTGACCCATATAGTCAACCTTATAGCCAACTGGGCACCGGTGGGATTTTCTACTCTCCATATGGATATCCTGACCAGAGCGGTAGTTCTTATGGCTCTCAGCTTCAGCCTCAGCCTCAGCCTCAGGAATATCAACTGTATCCATATGGATATGATCATCCGATAACTGAAAGTGCAGTTGTATATCCCCATACAGATGGAGGGATCATCATCGCTTTATATACACAGTATCCGGTGATTGGATATTTGGTTGGGGTGTCAGGACCAGAGTATGAGCAATATGTGAGAGAGTTTATAAAGTGGCACCAGCAGTATATGACATGGCATCACTATTGTACAGATTATCTTGCATCCATCTACCGGAGGCGAAATCCAAGAAATGATTATGAGCCGAGCCGCCGATCATTTTGGCAATAGATTTGATGTTTCATTAGAATTTTGATAATGTATTCTTAATTTCTTATGTACTTTTGGGTTTTGGATATATAGTCTGTATTTTCAATCAACTATTCTTATGAGTTATTCACTCGTTCATCAGTTTAGACTTCTTTTATAGTTCAATATTACTTATTAATTATTATCATTTACAGATGGCCTCCCAACCTCCTCCACATAGAGATTCTGCGTTAAAAGACATAGGGTGGCAGCACGGCTTTCCCTTGGACACAAAAAAACAGAAGTCGCAGTGTGCATATTGTGGCAAACAGATCGGAAGTGGAGGTGTTACACGATTGAAACAACACCTCGCCGGCTGCTTCCCCGATGTAGCAGAGTGTTTGAAAGCTCCGCTTGAAGTCAGAGTATTCATGCGCAATCTATTGAGAAGCGGAGACAAAGGAGTTCAGCTTCGAACCCCTAGGCAACTCAAGAAGGGACGGATCGAGAAGTCCCGAGACTCCCGACATACCAACACTCTATCAACAAGGAGTCGTTCAGATGATGATATCGAGTACCCGCTAGATATTGAGACAGAAGAGGAGAAGGCTCAGTTTCGACAGGCGGTCTTAGATTCGAAACACTCTCAGCGGGAGCGAGCTGAGAGAGGATGGATGCCGACACAGTTTGCTCATGATGCCAGTGCAAGCGGTAGTGGAGCTGGTCCGGCAAGGGATGATGATGATGTACCTACATGGACTACGAGTGAAGAAGAAAATGCTGATAATGATGTCATTACATGGACAAGTGATGATGAATGATTATTTTTACTTCTTTGTGATGAAAATAATATATATATATTATTCCAGCTTAGTTATAATTGTTCATGTAAGTTAATCAACATTATCAAATATCATTTTGCGTTGTTTGGACTTTGGATATCATATCTTTAAACCCCCGAGTGAGATGCATCTGTACAGCGTGCATAAAAATCAGCAGCGCCTGCATAAAATACATGATATGTGAAGCTCTACCCCCCTAAACAGGGTAGAAATATTATTTGAGTGTTCCAAAGTGTGTATCTATGCTTGATTTATGACTATCCAAAGTTTCATTAAAAAATTCATTCGAAAAAGCAATATTTCCACCATTTCTGTAAAAATGCAATATTTCCACACTGTCGAAATATTTCCACGAAATATTTCCATATCCAGAAGGTCGAAATTTCCACCGAAATGGAGATTTCGAACCTTGTTCATGACATACATCAAGAAATAAGAAAAATAATTGGTATTAATAATCAGAAATATAAGGGTGCCATAAAGAATTCAATGAGGTGACTATGTGATGATTAGAGCAAGGTCTGAGAGGTTTCCTTTGGGGACCTTAAAGAAGTTACATGTCCATAGTGCCGGGCCTTTCCGAATTATGAAGAGGGTTGGACCGAATGCCTATGTGGATCTTCTACTAGGCTATTAATTAGTTCAACATTCTTAACTTGCCGGAAATGAATATGATCAAGCAAAATATATGATAGACCTTTAGACAAGGCATGTTGGTCATGGTTTACAGGGAAACAGATAGGACAAAGAGGCAATCCCTTGTTGAAACCAGTTTCACAAGCGGAACAAGTTTGGCCTAAAACCGGGTGTCCAAAACGGTTTCCAACTGAACCTAACGGAATAAGAAAATACTTTTTCCATATAAAAATGGGTTTATATTTATGCTCTACAACGTTTTGTCCCAAATATAAAGGAAAAAATCCATATCACATGAAATGAAAAAATGCAAAAGGTTGATGTTTACATTATGAAATTCTCATAACTATAACCAAAAGTTAATAATATTTGAGTAGTAGAATACCATTCGGGTGGCGTTCACATTTGACCAGTTTATGGTCTATTATCTCTTCCCCATAAGTTATATCTGCACCATACCCAGCAGCCAGTAACCTAAATGGAAGAGTACCCTACATCGGAACACTTCACAAATCTCAGGGAATGGATAAAAACATCAATTGGATCAGATACATTTATGAAACCCAAAAAAGAAATAAAACAATTCAGTGGTTGCAGAGGAATTACAAAGACAAAGCATTTGATGCAAGTAAGAGCAAGGAATAAACATAATCAAACACTAATATATTTGACAAGAAACCATAATGCATATATAATCAAAAACTAAAATATTTGAGCTCATGCACTTAATTATTAAGCTCAGCATTCAATAAAATGTCATTCAACATGGAAATCCAAGAAACTTAAAAAGGAAAAACTAAGTACGCCTACAGTTTAAAGACAACTCAAGAACTAGTCCATCCTTATTCCTTGAAAGTATAGAAAAGATAATTTTAGATGAATATTGCACAACAACTCTATTGATAATAACAAGGTGAAGTAAATGCGCTTTGGTTTTTATTTTTACCTTTTTAGGTTTTATTTTTGCCTTTATATAGATTGTAATGACATGAACTTTAGTACATCATGTGCAACTATTGTTTAGTTAGTGTTCGATGGCAACATCATAATTATTTTAAAAACAAGGACCAAAATTTAAGTATCCTAAAGCCTACCACCTGATTACTCCAAACCTAGATTTAGTTAAACCTAGACCCTAGATCAAATCATCCAAGCCCCTTAAGCCTTATGCAAAGCTAAAAGACAAAAGGCAACAAGACAAACCTAACCTAACACCTCACATAGGAGCAATGAGAGGAGGTTCGTAAACCCTAAGCAAGCTAAATGGTAAACTAGACTACAAGACAGACTAATCTAGCACCTCCTCGATCACCAATGGAAGGGGAGGGTCGAATACAAGGGGTGGGTTAAGGAGAAAGTGGAGGATGAACCCTTCACCCTAGGAAACCAATAGACCTACTAGGCCGGTTGGAAGGGGTATATAAGTAAGGGTGGTTGGGCATTATGGAGTTACAAGAAAAAGAAAAAAAAGGAGGAGGAAAGGAAGCAAAGGGAATTAGAAGAAAGAAGAGAAGAGAAAAGAGGGAGGAAGGGAAGAGAGAAAGGGAAGAAAGAAGACAAGAGAAGAGAAAGAAGAACTGAAGAGGGAAGAGGGAAGAGGGAAAGGAAAAGAAAGAAGAAGGAATATAGGGTTAAGGTCCGGGAAGAGGAAAAGGAAACGAGAAGTGGAGAGGGAGAGGGAAAGGAAAAGAAGAAGAAGAGACGGTAAAGGTCCGGGACAAGAGGGAGGAGGATTTAGTCGTACGGGTTTGAAGTAGGGACTCTTGTATATGATATCTTAATTTTTCATTTTATGTGCTTCATATTACAAAAGATGTACTCCATATATATAACTAGTTTTTGTTTATTTGTATTGTGAGACTCATGATATAGAAGATGCTTGATTTTGTGTAGGAAACTATTCCTACCTTAGAAAAGGGTTTTGCATAGTATTCAAGTGATTAAATATGAGAAATTTCCAGTGTAAGTTGCTTTCAAAATCAATCCAAATCTATGTGGTGCAGTTGTCTGTCTATAAGATAATTCCTATATCACATGCCTCCCTCATGTTTTTATTTTATTTTTTTTCTTTTGGGGGGTGAAACCATGCATTCCGACTACAACACAAGAACCATCTATCACCATAAATTAATTCTACCAATAAGATTTCTTGATCAGAAGTTCGGTATTTGATTGCAGGTGTAGGAAGTTGAGAGAGAGAGAGAGAGAGAGAGAGAGAGAGAGAGAGAGAGAACCAATTAAGTTATTACTGACCACTCGAACCATGGGAGCGAGGACGAGTTTGTTCTCGTAATCCATACCCCTAATATCTTCTTCCTCCTCCTCCTCCTCCTCCGTAGTCCCTATACGCCTACCACGCTCCTGCTCCCACTTCTCTCTTGAAAGCCTCCGCGTTCCGGGTGGCTGCTTTCTTCCCGCCGCCCCTCTCCTTCTCGTTCAAGGATTAATTGACTATGCGGATGTTCTGCCCTCCAGTCCAGCCTGGCGCGCGTATTCTAAGCGCACGGGACGTATCTCACACGTGTGTAATGCTGTCTTATGTTTCCTTGTTTTAAACTAGTGCATGCCCGTGCTTGTCGGCACGGCAGCGGGCCGCCTTCGATAGTAACACATATGTCAGCACTGCAGCGGGGCGCCTTCGGCAACAAAACACTTTTGACGACAACACTGACATTCATAGGGACACCTATTTTCTCGCCCGTACCGATTGGCACGAAACGGGTGCCTTCGGCGCAACCAACTCCCCATTTCCCCTATAATTGATCAATAGCAGCTGTCTCTATTCGAACGTATTCCTTGAGAATAACCCGATAGTTTGGGACGGCTGAAATTTCAACAGACGGATTTATAGTCGTTGATGCGAACAACGATCACGGGATGAACGGTCAGGTTTAGTGCAGTTTAAATGAGTTGGGATTTTAGGGGTTTAGTGCAGTTTAAATGGTCAGGAAGGGAGTTGGTTGACGGGGAAAGAGATCGTGCGTTGATTTTTGAATGAATGAACGGGGAAATAGAGATCGTGCATTGATTTTTGAACAAATGGTTAGATCTGTTCGGTTCATTTTTGTCTAGTCAGCTTGTCCTAGTCAGCTTCCGTTGTCTAGTCAGCACAAAACTAACGTGCCATGTTATATAGATCTCTTTAGAGCATCTCCAACGGGCTCCGAGCGGAGTCTGAAGGCCGACGTGGCACCCGGAAGGAATTCCGTCGCTCCTACGATTTTGTTCCAACCTCCTTAAAGAGGTTGGAGCTTCCCGCTCTCTCTCATTGGTCCATCGCGAGGGCTTTTGGTCATTTCATACTGTTTATCATGGTGAAATGACCAAAAGCCCTCGAGATGGACCATAGAGAGAGCGCGGGAAGCTCCAACCTCTTTAAGGAGGTTGGAACAAAATCGCTCTCGCTCCAACCGGTTCCGAACGCTCCTCTGAAGTCCTACGTGGCATGCGTGGCATGCCACATAGGCCACATGCGGTCCGGACCTCCGAAGGCCTCCACATACAACAAAGGTCCTTCGGAGGCTCCGTAGGAATAAAAAATTCTGTATTTTTATAAAAAAACCCCCGAACCTTTCATAAATTATTTTATATATATATTAAAACATGTACTTTTCAAATGCTACTTTTTATCCGTTTAAGGGGCAACTGCTACATTTTGGACCGTTGCCCCCAATTTGGATGTTTGTGGTTGTTTTAAAATAAAAAAAAAATAGGTTAAAAAATTCTAAAAATTATAATTTTTTTGTTGAAAATCTATAAATACCCCCTTCTACCCATCATTCTTCATCCTTCCACCATTTTTCATTATCCAACCCAATTTCAAAATAAATTGTGATTTCTCCCACCCACCTACTAGTATATGGATCCGTATCAAAAAAATTTCTACTCATAATTTCTCACCGGTGATGAATTGGCCTTCAACGCATACATAAGTAGTGGCCGAGTCGATAGAAACCCAATGTTCTCAATTCTGAAGAAGGAGCCAACGACGCAAGGAGAGGCATCGTTCAAACAAATATCGATCGTGGGGAAGAAGAAGTCTTACAAGCAGGGAGGAAATTGGACCATCCCCGAGGAGAGATTGCTTGCGTCCGCATGGCTCAACATGAGCCAAGATGCAATCCAAGATACCGGTCAACCATGACTTCATTTTTGGGCAAGAATTTTTGAATATTACAGCAAGTACAATACCTACTGTATGATCGAACGGACCTAAAACCAGATGATGCATCGATGGTCGGCCATTCAAATGTCGGTCAAATCGAAGGACGACCGAGATCTGGTACCGGACTTATTGACTAGGTAAAAACTTAACGAGTGATTTTGTTTAAATAATTATATCATCTATGGTTTTTATTTATTTTAAATTATTTATGTAGCTAGTAGATACAAAACTGCTTTACAATGATCTCTACCATGAGGCATTCAAATTCAAGCATTGCTAGGTGGAGCTACGATATCAGCAGAAATGGATACAGCAAACACAATCCTTTCATCAAGTACGAATAGAACCGAGGAAAGGGAAGGAGTCCGATTCCTCACCAAACACCTCCTCTCCAACAACCCCAGATGTTATGAGCCTCGGGGATGAAGATGACGGGCCTACCGAGATGCAAAGGCCGGAGGAGAGGAAAGTAGTAAAATTGACAAGGAAGCGTAAATATCATGTGATAATCGATAGAGGAAGCAGCAAATCCGCCTCCGACCTGTTCAAAGAGGCATTCGCATGGATAAAGATTGATAAGGAACAATCCAGGAAGGAGAGAAAAGAAAGAAGGGATAAGAATATCGTAAACGCAACTATGGTCGAAGTTGTAAAGTTGCAAGCACAAACCGAGTCTCAAAAGGAAGCACGAAAGCAACAGAAATTGGATGATGCGATCATGATACAGGATCTCACGAGGCTTTCACAGGCAGAGCGAGAATACTTCAAACCGTGCAAGGCTGAGATTAGAGCTCGGAAAGGGTTATGATTTCTTTGAGTTGTAATATGTAGTAGCTTTAATTAGAGATATGATTTTCTTGAATTACTTGAATTATGTAATTTTCAGTAGATTATATTAGGTGTTGAACTCTTTTGGCATTCAATAAAATTGCTTTTATTATTGAAATTGAAAGCGCGTACAAGAACTCGAATAAGTTCGAGACAATTACATTAAAATAATAAAACATAATCTTAAACTTGAGATCCGTTGAGTTGCCACAAATGCTCGATCAAATCATTTTGAAGTTGGTCGTGGGTTTCCCTGCTCCTTATCCGATGATGGTTCTGGATAAACTCCATCAGATGCACCGTGTGCTCATTAGAAGCTTCTACAGTTAGCATTACATCAGGGACATCAAAGTCAAGACCATGGTGAAGATCTCGTTCATCTTCAATAATCATATTATGTATTATAAAGTAGGCTGTCATGATGTCTATAAGCACATTCGGTTGCCAAAAACGTGCCGACCCTCTTACTATCGCAAATCGGGCTTGCAACACTCCAAAAGCTCGCTCGACATCCTTCCTTGCCCCATCTTGCTGTTGAGCAAAATACTTATTCTTGTTTCCTCGAGGTGCTGGGATGGTCTTCACTAATGTTGACAATGAGAGGTAAATCCCATCGGCGAGATAGTATCCCCATATTATAGTCATGACCGTTGATTGTAAAATTACATGTGGCAGCTCTTCCCTCTGCAAGTTGCCTGAAGACCGATGAACGATCGAGAACATTGATATCATTGTGCGACCCTAGCAGCCCAAAGAAGGAGTGCCAGATCCATAGATCTTTGCTAGCTACAGCCTCTAAAATAATTGCTGGCTCGTGAATATGGCCAGTGTACATACCTTGCCAAGCTGTTGGACAGTTCTTTCACTTCTAGTGCATACAATCAATGCTTCCGAGCATACCTGGAAACCCTCATTGTTCACCTTCTACGAGGAGTCGTGCAACATCTTTGTTATTGGGTGAACAAAGATACTCCTCCCCGAAGACATTGATGCTCGAACAAACCTCTGCAAGCTTTCGATCGAAGTACTTTCTTTAATCCGAACGTAGTTGTCCACGGAATCGACGGATGCTCAATACACGAGCATTCGCATAGCAGTACTAATCTTTTGAAGACAGGATAGTCCTAATTTTTCAGCATTGTCCTCTTTTGGATGAAGTAGTTGTCGTGGATCTGCAGGAAGAGAGGACGACTCATCCTAAATCTCCGCCGGAACTGGTAAGGCGTGGCCTGGTACAGAGCCGCGTCTTCTACATCAACGTGAACTTTCAGCTTGTTACTCTTCCTCGCACGTGGTGGCTCCCAGAAGAAATAACATTCTAAGGGTGGAGCTATCGTCACTGCTGCTCGACGTGTTGTCAGTGGGGCTCAAACTGGACATGGTCTCTTGAGAGTGGATGGTTTGGACAAAGTATGAATGTGTGATGATGTGATGAGAGAAGCGATATCTTTATATAGAAAAAATTCCAACTGATAGATATCTATCCGTTGGTGATAGTAATACATGCCACCTCGCATGTCGTGCCCAACGGATAGAAATCTATCTGTTTGGCTTTTGGAATGTCTGTCGATTCGTAGATTGTGCCCGACAGATAGAAATATAGCTATTGATAGTGGAAATGTGAGCCGTGTCGCGGATCATACCTAACGGATATAAATATAGCCGTTAAAAGTATTATATATTTTTTAATAAGTTATTCATATTTTTTTATAATTTTATATATTTTTTTAATATTTAAATTGATGCGTGGAAAAAAAATTAAGGTGGGAGGGGTTTGGAGTAAATTTGGAGAGTTTGGATAACTTATAAATATATAGGGTGTTTGGTGCAAAGTGGCTCGGATATCCAGTTTGGAGGCCGTTGGAGCTAAACCGCTCAACTAGGAGGTTTTCAATGAGGTGGCAGTAAAAAACGGGCCCCACAGTCTTCGGAGGTGCTCCTTGTTCGGAGCCCGTTAGAGATGCTCTTATACTTTTCCTTCTTTCCAATTGCTGCTGCTGCTTTTCTCTCTTCCTTCTGTTGTTCTTTGCATAAGGAATTCTTGATATGATTTTAGATCCCTCAATTGGTATCAGAGTGTTGATCCTCGGAATTTCTGTGCGAGCATTGTTTCTTGGAATTGCAGGCCTACAACAATGATAGTGAGAACTGCCCGTCCTGCTTGGAACCCACGAAGATGACGATGGAGCCCGCCAGCCTTATCTGGGATCCACAAAGACGACAGTGGGACCCACGTCCTGCCTGGTATTCAATTTTCATTCCAGATATCTTCCTTTAATTTTAAGAGTTGCGGAGCTCTAGCTAAGGACTGATCTCCTCTCTCTACTTAACTTCTTATATTCAACAATACCTATGTGACAGTTCAGCACGCTACAGTACACCGTGTGTGGGGAAAATCTTTTGTCGTCGGAAGATCTCCTCCCACGGACAATTGATGTGGTATTGAGTAAATAGTAGATGTATAGCTTGAGATGAGAGTGAGGGGGGTACAGAATAAGGAGAGTAGATACAAGTTTGTTATCGAAGTTCGGTCGTAGCCTATGTCTCCATGCGGTAACTCGCAACCTCAATCCACTAAATTCAAAGGAGTAGAGCTACCCCTCGACAGGCCGAGGGGGGCTACTACAAGTGGTATAGCAAGAACTAGAGGGTCGTATAGTTGGAAGGTGGAGGGAGAGACCTAGCCTTTCTCTGGTCAGCTTGGGTGTGGAGCTTTACTACTCTCACCCAAGTCATGAATATCCCAAAATAGTAAGGAATCCAAAGTAGATCCAAAAGTCCCGAAAGAGGTCCTTCTTACTGTTACTTTCTACTATATTTATAGGTACTGTTGGGGGGAATTTTTCGCTGGCTCGTGCATTTGTCCTGTAAGACAGAAGAAACGTGAGAACGGTTGGCTCTCTTAGGAGCGCAGACCCTCCGACGCTCAAGTCAGTGACGATTCGAACAAGGGAGAGCTGTAGTAGTTAGGAGGGGTTAGGATTTTTGGGTTTCGAACAAGTACTTTGGAGCCGGGGGTCATACATTTATAGACTTTCTGCAGACCGCTAGAGTTTGACACATGACGGCTTCTTCCTGCACCTTCTACGCCCCCATGTGCCAGCCCACATGGGTCTCTAATGGCCTTTATCATTTAACCTGCCAGGCGGTGGCAAGGGGGGATACGCCGGTCTTGTCCGTGCCAGGTGGACACTCTGGAAGGCTCTAGTCTGGGAGGTTCTAGACTAACTCTGGCCAGCATCTGTGGCTCACAGTCGTCCAAGTAGTTCCATGGGGGTAGTGACACCTACCGGCTCTGTACTGCCTTACTGCAGGCGATCTCTTTAGGAAAGAGGGAAGGCCCCTTGTTAGAGGGGACCTTCAGAACCTCTCCTACTATCAACAGGCGAACTCTTTGACAGTTGTATGATTGGACAAACTCCTGAGCGAGCTGTGGATGTTGGGCCTTTCGAAAATGTTCTTTGGATTCTGTCAAAAGCGATCTCTTTCGCGAGCGAGCCGATCGCTTGCGGATAGAGCGAGCTTTCTGGCGAGTTGTGTCAAGAACTTTGACTCGCAGTACCTCATGAATAAGGCCTTAAGGAAGATGTTGCTCTGTCCAAGGGACACAACGATCCGCTATTAAGCTTCGGGCGGGCTACGAGCACCAGTCGCAGGGCGACCTCTTCCGTGTGCGAGCTGGTCGCATGCGGCCAGGGTCAGCCCCGGGCGGGCTGTGAGCCACAAACCGCTACTGTAAGCTTCGGGCAGGCTACGAGCACCAGTCGCGGGGCGACCTCTTCCGCGTGCGAGCTGGTCGCATGCGGCCAAGGTCAGCCCCGGGCGGGCTGTAAGCCACAAACCGCTACTGTAAGCTCCGAGCGGGCTACGAGCACCAACCGCGGGGCGACCTCTTCCGTGTGTAAGCTAATTGCATGCGACCAGGGTTAGTCCCGGGGCGGGCTATGAGCCATGAACCGCTACTGTAAAAATCTAGACGGGCTACGAGCACCAACTGCGGGGCGACCTCTTTTCGCGTGCGAGTTGGTCGCATGCGGCCAGAGTCAGCCCCAAACGGGTTGTGAGCCATGAACCGATACTGTAAGCTCTAAGCGGGCTATAAGCACTAGCCACAAGGTGACCTCTTCCGTGTGCGAGCTGGTCGCATACAACCAAGGTCAGCCCCGGGTGGGCTGTGAGCCACGAATCACTACTGTAAGCTCCGGGCGGGCTACTATCACTAGCCACAGAGCGATCTCTTCCGCGTGCGAGCTGGTCGCATGCGATCAGAGTCAGCCCCGGATAGGCTGTGAGCCACGAACCACTATTTGTAAGCTCTGGGTGGGCTATGAACAACAGCCGTGGGGCTACCTCTTCTGTGTGCGAGCTGATCGCATGCGACCAGGGTCAGCCCTGGTTGGGCTGTGAGCCACGAACCGCTACTATAAAACTCCAAACGGGCTACGAGCACCAGCCATGGGGTGACCTTTTCTGTGTGCAAGCTGATCGCATGCGACCAGGGTTAGTCGGGACAGGCTATGAGCCATAGACTGCTACTGTAAAACTCTGGACGGGCTACGAGCACCAGTCGCGGGAGCGAGCTCTTCCGTGTGCGAGAGCTGGTCGTATGCGACCAGAGTCAGCTTCGGGCGGGTTGTGAGCACCAGCCACAGGCAGCCTCTTCTGCTGGTGATCTGGTTGAGGCGGCCAGGACAAGCTATCTGGAAGTGTTCTTTGAATTCCATGACTTATCCTGGTCATAAGGCTACCTGCCCAAAAATCGCGGTTGACCTTGAGCCTTGAATCTACCCCGGGGGGGGGGGGGGGACTTCCTGCTTTGATCACCCAAGGTCGCCCTGGGTGCACCCCAAGACAAGAGCAACCTCCCTGGGGATGTATGTCGTCTCGTTGTGTTCTCTTTCCTACTACTATCATGTAGACAACGAGCTGGTGACATTTTTGGCACCATCATTACCCCCCTCCCGAGGGTGCAGTCAGGCATAGCTCCGTCCGCTCAGGAGCCTAGCGAGGTCATCCAGGTAGACCAATTTGATCCTTCCATCTGCTGACCAGCTCCAGCTAAACCGCATTCCATTCTGTGAAGTCGGCTATAGGGTGTGACATCAGGCTGCATATGGTGTCTTCATTGCGTCTACCTATGATATCACCAGGTCGCTTAATGAGCTAAGCTGCGTGGCATCAAGTTGCGTAAGTTGTCTTCGTTACATCTGCTCGTGATGTCACCAGGTCGCTCAACGAACCAAGCTACGTGGCATCAAGCCGGGTAAGTTGCCTCCATCGTGTTTGCCCGTGATGTCACCAGGTCGCTCAACGAGCTAACCTGCGTGGCACCAGGTCGTGTAAGGTGTTTCCATCGCATCTGCTCGTGATGTCACCAGTTCGCTCAACGAGCTAAGCTGCATGGCATGAGGCCGCATAAGATGTCTCCACCGTGTCTGCCCGTGATGTCACCAGGTCACTCAATGAGCTAACCTACGTGGCACCAGGCCGCGTAAGGTGTCTCCATCGCGTCTGCTTGTGATGTCACCAAGTCGCTCAACGAGCTAAGCTTCGTGGCCATCAGGCCGCGTGTGTTGTTTTCCCGATGATCCGAGGATCATACCCCGGACGAGGTAGCTAAATCGATAAAAAATAATAAATGACATCGCAAAAAGATCGATATGCATGAAAATTCGACATTTACGAAATAGTGGGGTCCTATAGCTCGACAAAAATACAAATCAAAAGAAATTGAATCAAAACATAGCGTATGGGCCAAATGATGGAAGTTCGATAAGCGATAAAAGAATCAAAAGCTAGCTACCCCCTGTCCGGTTAAGAATCCTCAGAACCCCGATTTTGCTTATCGCGTCCGCATGATTGCGGACAGTGGTCTTGCCCCTAGCCTTCGACATTAGTTGCTTTTGCTTTTTTTTTTTTGCGACCTCACCAAGTTATCAAGCTTCGAGGATTACCAATAGATTTTTCAGGTCGCCTAAATGGGTGGTCGCCCATTCAGGTCCCCTTAGATCACCCCGGGGTGCTTCCTATCATGGATGCGAATACGAAGGACCCCGATCACGTTTAAAGTCCCCTGGATAGCGGACTACCCTGGTGATCTCAAGGTCGTTTGGGACGGCCACTAAGAACCCCGGTCTTGCTTTAAATCCGCACGATGGTGAACTGTTCTTTGAGGCAACTGGGTGCGAGCTGATCACGTGCAAGTTGTTCTTGTGGATCACTATCGAGCACAGATTTGAAAAGACTCATTCAGTCCAAAGACCCTCTATTTCATAAAATGGTCTACAAGAGGGCGCATACTCGCAAGGTAGGAGGAGGCTGATGTTCGGTAATCTTCCCTCGACGATCTAACACCTGGCCAGGGTTTAATACGACGTAGGTCAGACCAAGGAACGCAACTCCCATTAGGGGTGTGAATAGCCTATAGGAGTGGCACGCTGATGCGACGCCAGTCGGGTAACCTAGTACATCGTGGTTTTGGGTCATGTAACTGGACCCTGACACATTGATACACCAAAGCACCACACAACTGGGTAGCCCCCCATACGTGATTCCTCAGGGTTTAGGACCGTTTTACCCTAAGCAAAAATACGGCTTAGTGCACCGGTGTCTGCTCACCGATCTATACACTGTGTGGGTTCCATTCGGCCACAGACACTGTGCCTGGTAATGACCGTAGTGGAGACACCCATACTCTGTCATTCTAACAGCTTATCCTGATTGGGCGACCAATCCTAATCAGAGCTGTAAATGTATTTAGGTTACATGGGACTAGTCCATTGAGTCTCCCACCCAAGTAGATTACCACATAGCCATGACTCTCTGTTCCGTAATCAGAACACGTACTAAGGTAATACCAAGATGCAATCCTAAGCTATCAACCATATACGACTAAACTATAGGTTTTTACGAGCTGATGACCTCACCAATTCCAACAGTTCTATATCGAGCCTATTCGACACTAATCTACTGAACATGACATATAATATTTAGTAATTAACTATCAAATATCGCTCAGTATGTTCGAAAGTTCAGTGCTGAACATACATTGAAATACGGAACATGATGGGCACTGGGAAGGGGGAACAGAGGCAATAGTGGCTCTGACAAAAGAAAAAATAAGAAGAAAAAAGGGGAATGGAAAAAGGAGGCAACGACGGCTTTGACGAGGAGGAGGAGGAGAGGGGGTGGGGTCTCCGATGGTGGGGAGGAGGAGGGGATGGGAGGAATAGAAAGAGAGGCAGTGACGCCGGAAGTGGGCGGGGGTATGCCGGTGATGGACATGTAGGTGAGGAGGTGATGGGTAATGGAGGTTCAGATCTAGAGGGGATAGGGTATGAAAAAGGAAGGATGGGGTGTGCTGGAGAGTGGGGGATATGTTGGTCATATCCCTACACAAAGATGAAAAACAAGAAAGAAATCAGACAAAAACGAGATATGTTTTTATTTTTGGGGTGTGAATAAAATTTTCCTATGCATAAGACCCCTCATCTAATCGTATCTATCTAATCTAATAGAATAATACTAAAATGGAAGCCTCTCTTCTTCGTTATGATGTGGACTTGTGAAGATGCAGCGGTCTTGAGAATCCATGGGTCTCGGAATTGTCGTGCCGAGCCTACAAGCACATATGCTGTATATCATCCATGGGAGTTCAGATCTTCTCCTGTCGGTTTTCCTGGTCTGTGGGTCTGTGCTCATCGTAGTCGCACGATAGCAGACGACCCGAAAGTGAATCGTACTCTAGACGACTGCATGCGGCTGTGAGGCACGCCACGCCCACCGAACTGGAGGAGATCCGTACTCCATCCATTGCACTTTGGGTTTGGATGGGCTACTTAGGATTTTGAGGGCTCGTTTGCCATACTCGGGCCCACACCCAGGCCGAGTCTACTAAGGTCAGTTCACCCCTCGGTCCGGTGTTTCAGAAGATCGTGCCACCAACGACGGGCATCTGCGTATTTCCTTGCACGGGCTCCGGAGAAGGAGAAGGGGAGGGACCTCGATCGATCGAGAGGCTTAATCGGCGGCGATGATCAGCATCCTCGCCCAGGTCCCTACGCTCCGTACCGATCTCCGTCAGCCTTTGGGATTTTATCTATTTCTCTTTCTGCTGACCATCTTATCTTTCCTTTGTTCGCTGTAGAACAAATTCCCCTTTTTTGATTGATTTAACCCTTTCCTATGTGCTAGTTAAAAGTCCAATTTCATTCTTCTCATGAAATGAAAGTCGAAATTATTTACTGCTCTTTCATCTTTCAGTATTTTATTTTTGGTATTTGCTTGATGCTTGATGCTTGATGCTTGATGCTGATGAGTCCTCCTCCTCCTCCTCCTCCTTGTTGGTGTTGGTGTTGGTGTTGGTGTTGGTGTAGGAGCGCCTTCTGGGCGCGGCCTTGGGGGGTATTTTCGTGGGTGCTCTCCTCTTGGAGCAACGCAAGGGGATATACAGCTCCCTTTCTGAAAACAAATCTGCAAGGGGGGGATATGAGGTAGTTCACATTCCCTTTCCCTTTCATACAACTGCAGCATGCCTTTATTTCTATTCTCCAATTGTGATGTTCATTTTTAGCATACTATATTCCTATTTGTATTCTCTCTCATCTCACCTTTATTTAGGGTTTACCGTCGACCATCTCTGATGTGGGTTGGTTGGTTATCGCTATTTAGGTCCATTTTTGGTCTATCTAAACATACCCTTCTTTAGACAATCATTGACTGCTAACATTTTTATTGAAACGTCTATAAATGGAAGTCACCGTTCATCTTAGGGTTTGAACACGACTTGAGGCTTCTACTTTGGTTGGGTCAAACTTGATACTTTCAACTGACCCAACACACCCGAAGAAAATCAAACTACTAGTCAAGGTGCATTTCGTTAGATTGACAAACACTTTGTGGTCTTTTATAGTCTGTAGAACTTGCCTTAGATGATCTAAATATTCCTTAGGGTAAGGGCAATATATTACGATACCAACAATGTGTATAGGCCCATGAAAGATCTAAGGACTTGGTTCATCTTATGCATTAAAGTATTAGGAGCACTCAACAATTTGAAGAACATGACAATCAATTCATATAAGTCCTCCTTGGTTCAGTGTGCCGTCTTCGACTCCTTCCCTGGTCATATCTTATTTAATAGTAACCACTTCTGAGATCAACCAATCAATCATCAGCAGCATCCAAGACTTACCCCACCCAGATGGGGTAGCTTAGATCTAATTAAGGAGGTTCCACAAAGATTGACAAGAATATTACGACATCCTAGCTAAGTGACATCAACCCTCCAAGCTTGGTGTTGAAAATCTGACCATGGGTAACATGGTGAGAGGAGGACCTTCCAATAAACGTAGAAGGCCAATTAGCAGACGAGGATAATTATTGATGTAAATTGTACCCATGCAAGTTAATCGAAGATGAATGAAGTGACACAAAGAACAAACTTAAGGTAACATGTCATGAGGACAATTATTAATGTGAATTGGAACCCAAGGAAGACAATAAAAAAATAAAGAAAGAATGCTCTTTCTTTTTACGGGGAGCCTTCCATCCCATAACCAAGCCTTGGTGGGCATGAGGCCTCCTGATGTGGGACAACCACACGCAAACTAATTTTATATGATGCAATCATGAGATCAAATATATTTTCAATTTAGCAATTCAAAATATAGTATTAGTCGGTCCAATTTCAATTGCCCAAATGTAAAGTGATGACTAAGTTACTATCAAGATCTAGAGCAAGCACTTGATGCTCTACAATCAAAGTAATGCAAGGATTAACCGTTGGAAGTCCAGGGCTTCCATTGGCTTGGAAGGGCTCCTCAACGATCAATAGGTGGTTCGAGATCGGGAATTATTACTAGGTAGGTTTCAAAAGAGACCCTGAGAGTCCGAGAGCTTATGCTTATAATGTTTATGATCAACAGTGATTTAGAATTTTCGGGGATTCGGAAATGAGTTCGGTAAACAGATTCTCTTCCATAATTATATATATATATATATATATATATATATATATATATATATATATATATACACACACACATACATACATACATATAGGGGCCTGTTACGTTGAGCTGTGAGCTGCGGTAGGAGAAATGAGTTGTGGGTATTTTGACCCCCCTAGAAGTTTTGGAATTTGATGAAATTTGGTGAGGGTGTTGTCTAGGGTAAGATGATCATCCTCATCAATTTTCATCAAATTCCAAAACTTCTTGGGGGGTCAAATGGTCGAAGCAAAATCTGCAGATTTTAACATGATTGTGGATGATAGATTTTGCTTCGACCATTTGACCCTCTAGAAGTTTTGGAATTTGATGAAAATTGGTGAGGATGAACATCTTACCCTAGACAACACCCTCACCAAACTTCATCAAATTCCAAAACTCCTAGGGGGTGCAAAACACCGGCAACTCACTTTATAAACCGGCAGCTCACAGCTCACTGTAACATTTATCTCTCTATGTATATATATATATATATATATATATATATATATATATATATATATATAGAGAGAGAGAGAGAGAGAGAGAGAGAGAGAGAGAGAGAGAGGCGTGTTAGGATGCGGCGTGCAGTGCGTGCGGCGTCGCACCGCACCGCATGCCGCATTTTATCATTCCTCTTTCTCTCTCTCTCTCTATATATATATATATATATATATATATATATATAGGAATGATAAAATACGGCGTGCGGTGTTGCACCGTAGCCGTCTGATGCACCCGCTGCGTGCATGCATCGCACGCAGCGGTGCATCAGACGGCTGCGGTTCGACACCACACGCCGCATCCTAACACGCCCCTATATATATATATATATATATATATATATATATATATATATATATACATAGAGAGAGGAATGCTAGAATGTGGCATGCGGAAAATGCGGTAATCCAATTTAGATGCATTTAAAGGTTTTTAAATATGCTGATTTTTTGTGGATGTGTTATCCATGCCATGGATAGAATATGCACAAAAAATCAACACCTTCTAAACCCTATAGGTACATCAAAATTGAAATGATTCACATAAACGGCCGACAAAGTCCTTTCAATTTTGATGCACGTATAGGTTTTGGAAGGTGCTGATTTTTTGTGCATGTTCTATCCATGGCATGGATAACACATCCACAAAAAATCAGCACATTCCAAAACCTCTAGGTTCATCTAAATTGGATTACCGCATTCTAGCATTACTCTCTCTTTATATATATATATATATATATATATATATATATATATATATATATATATATATATATATATATATATAACATGGCACGTCGGTTTTGTGCTGACTAGACAAAACGGAAGCTGACTAGGACAAGCTGACTGGACAAAAATGAACCGAATAGATCTAACTATTCGTTAAAAAATCAACGCACAATCTCTATTTCCCCGTCATCCAACTCCCTTCTCTTAGTTTCAAATCCCGACCCATTTAAAATGCACTAAATATTAAAATCCCGGCCCATTTAAACTGCACTAAACCTGACCGTTCATCCTGTGATCGTGTTCGCATCAACGGCTATAAACCCGTCTGCTGAAATTTCGGTCGTCCCAAACCATCGGGTCGATCTCGAGAAATCCGTTCGAATAGAAACAACTGTGACTGATCGATTATAGGGGAAGGGGGAGTTGGTCGCGCCGAAGGCGCCCGCTTCGTGCCAATCGGCACGGGCGAGGAAATGGTTGTCCCTATGAATGCCGGTGTTGTCGTCGAAAGTGCCGAAGACGTTCAGGTGTGTTGCCACCGAAGGCGGCCCGCTGCAGTGCCAACAGGCACGGGCATGCACTAGTATATATATATATATATATATATATATATATATATATATATATATATATATATATATATATATATATATATATATATAATAAGGGGTCATGTTTCTAAATTTTTTCAAATGGAAGATAAACGAAAAGACAAACCCAAGATAACGAACGTCCGAGATTCCCCCAAGATGAACCTGGCTGTACTTGCTAAACTCATCTCCACCATTCATCTTCTCTCAATGAGACCCCCTCCCACCGTTTATCCCAGCTGTAAAATAACTTTGAGATGCCTCATACCCATACAATTGCAGCCACCGTGAAGCCCCAACTGCACCCCGTATGTTTCTCTGATTTAAAGGATTTTTTTTTTAAAAGAATGTGCTTGCTCGCGATCCTCCCCTCCCCTAGCGATTATCCCCGCTTCGCTCCTCCACTCCGCTCCCTTATGATCCCACCTCGAACCCATCTCCCAACCCATCTCCACCTGGTATCCCCTTGATCCCATCCCAAACCCTCCGAATCCATCTCCCCGAATTCCCTGCGATTCTCCCCTCCCTTGCGATTCTCAATTCCATCCCGAACCCATATCAAGCTGATTCCGGGGAGAGAGTAGAAATTGAAGGAGAGAGACGTCCTGGTGTGAGAGAAGAGAATCTGCAAGCATCCTCTTTCGTCTTGCTGGTGGCATCGTAGATGAGTCCTCCCCGGATGAGTCAACACCGCCGCCCAGCTCCTCTTCCCTCTCAGCATCGCAAGGCAACACCAACGACCCACCATTTTCGAGAGCTGCATAAGCATCTTCCAATTCTATTTCAATTTATTCTGCGATTTAAGGTTTTTAACGAAAAAAATATGTTTGATTTTTGATGCAAAGAGGCCGTGGGTGTACAGAGTAGGCTAGAGAGTGTTGGAGAGATAAAGAATGGCTGGCCATTTCATTCGAATCAGAAGTCGTTCGGCATAAAGAGATGAGGAGGCGTGATCCGTGTGGAAGAAGATGTTGAACGACCGGGAAGGATCAAAGATAATTCGATACTTCCGCCACGAGGATGATAATCTCTCATTCTCTCTCTGCACAATCCCCACCCAGATCAGGCCATCCGATGAACCCACTTCTTTGCCCTCCCTCACAGCACCTTCATTGACCTCCAATAAAATCCAGATCCCAGCAGTAAGCAAGTCTTATCCGAATAACCCATTAGCATCCCAAAATAGATCGTGAAAGGGAAGATTAAACAAGTCCTTACAGCACCTTCCTTAACCTTTTTAGATTTTTTTTTAATGTTTTTCCCCTTTTCTTCTGATTTGTATTCTCCCCTTCATTCGTCGTCTTTGATTCCCAACCCCCTCACCGGAAAATCATTCACCTTGTTTAGTTTTTTTTCCTTTTGATTTTTGTTTGTTTTTTTTTTTTCCATTTTTTAATGTTTTTTTTCCTTTTATTGATTCATGTTATGTTTTTTCCCCTTCATCAGATCCGGCCGACAACGCAACATATATTCCTCAATTCTGCCTGTAACTTCAAGTTGTTTTTTTTTTTTTACTGATTTTTGTTATGTTTTTTTTACTGTCTATATTTGTACTTCGTCAAATCTGTTAGTCGTCAATGTCGCTTCCTTTGATCAACCCTGTCCGTGAAATCGTTCATCAAGTCCTGTTTTTTTGTCCTTCGATTTTTGTTGTTCGATTCTTTTTCTTTTGCATTTTTTTTCTTCTTTTTATTAATTTATGTTGTGTTTTTTTCTTTTTTGCATTGATCCCCATTCCCCCTTAATCAGATTCAGCTGACCACGCAGCACCATCACCCTTTGTTTTTGCCAAGATCTTTAGGTTGTGTTTTTTTTTGTTTTTTACTGATTTTTGTTATGCTTCTTTTTACCGAATTTTATATTCCCCCTTCGTCAGATTCGTTGATCCGCTCGTCGCCGCCTTCGATTTTCCTCTTTTGACATATTTTTATTGAGTTTTTAACCTTTTCTAATAATTTATATTCCCCCTTCGTCGGATCCGTCTGTCACCTCCTTCGATTCTCAACCCTATCGTTGCTGAACCCTTATTGGGTCATTTGGTTGTGTATGTGGGGGTGTTTTTTTTTGTTTTGTAATATTGAATTCTATTGTGTTGTTTTTTAGCTCATCATCGCCATCTTTTCTCAACCCTGTCATCGTCAAAACCTTATAAGATCATTAGGTTGTGTTTTTTATTTGTTGTACTGATTTTTGTTGTGTTTTTTTTTCTTTTTATATGAAACCCCATGTGAGCATCAGGTTGTCTTTTACTTTTTTTGCGTTGATTATTGTTCCTCCTTCTAGGATCAAGGTTTCTGTCGTCGCCACCACCAAGCATCTAGTTCGTTGCCTTCGATTATCAACCCCGTCGTCGTCGTCGTCGAACCTATCTTAAGTCCCCCTCCCCCCCACCCCCCAACTAATTTCGGTTGCATTTTTGTCGCCGCCTCGTTGAAACGATCTTTGGATTTTTTCCCCGAAGAGATTACGAGGGGGGGAGGGAGAGAGAAAGCGACACAAATTTGTGTGTGTGTGTGAGAGAGAGAGAGAGAAGAGATTGGGAGGGGGGACTATCAGACGATGGTTGTTGGAGTCTGATAGGCACGGGGTTGTGTTCCCATCGAAGATGGCTGCCGAAGTCGGCCGTCTGAGTGCCAATGTGGGCGTAACCTGAGTGGGCTCTCTCTGCTGGAAAGAATGCTGACGATTCTGAGAAGCATCTTCAAATCATTAGCCCAAAGGAATTTGAGAGGGAAGTAATAGACTCATCTATAGTCTTTGCGCTATACTCCAAGGATTTTGCTCCTGATCCTCAGGCAAAATTCCCTAAAGAGGTTCAGCTCGTTCTGAATGAATTTCAGGATATGTTCCCTGAGGACCTTCCTGATGAACTACCTCCAATGCATGACATCCAGCATGCTATTGATCTGGTCCCGGGAACCACTCTTCGAAACTTACCCCATTACCGACTCAATCCGACTGAACACGCTAAATTAAAGCGGCAAGTTGACGAACTACTTCAAAAGGGGTTCGTTAGGGAAAGTCTCAGCCTCTGTGCCGTGCCAGCCCTCCTTACACCAAAGAAAGACGGTACATGGAGGATGTGCATCGACAGTAGAGCTGTGAATAAGATAACGGTTAAGTATTGATTTCCAATACCCCGTTTGGATGACATGCTCGACATGATGTCAGGTGCCACAATCTTCTCCAAGATTGACCTTAAGAGCGGCTACCACCAAATTCGTATCTGCCCTAGTGACGAATGGAAGACGGCTTTCAAAACCAAAGATGGGCTGTATGAGTGGTTAGTCATGCCCTTTGGGTTGACAAACGCACCGAGCACATTCATGTGTGTCATGACTCAGGTGCTTAGACCCTTTATAGGGAAGTTTCTTGTTGTCTACTTCGACGATATTCTGATCTATAGCAAGACCAAGAAACACTACCTTGAGTACCTTCGAAAGGTCTACTGTGCTCTAAGGCAAGAAAGTTTGTATGCCAATCTCAAGAAATATTCTTTCATGACTGACCGTGTTATTTTCTTGGGATTCGTTGTGTCATCTGAAGGTGTGTCGGCAGACCCACAAAAGGTCCAAGCTATTCTTGATTGGTCCAAACCTAGTACGCTGTTTGAAGTGCAAAGCTTCCACGGCTTAACTACCTTTTATCGTCGGTTCATCAAAAACTTTAGCACAATCACTGCACTAATCACGGACTGTATCCGCAAGGGTGATTTTCAATGGACCAAAGTAGCCTCGAAAGCATTTCTAGAAATAAAAACCCGGATGACCGAAGTGCCAGTCATGTGTCTTCCGGATTTTTCAAAGCCTTTTGAAGTTGCATGTGATGCTTCTGGGTTGGGCATAGGTGGAGTCTTGAGCCAGGAAAAACATCTTGTTGCTTACTTCAGCAAGAAGCTGAATGATGCAAAAAAGAAATACTCTACCTATGACAAAGAATTTTATGCAGTTCAAGCGCTGTGTTACTGGCGTCACTATCTGCTACCTCAGGAGTTTATTCTTTTCTCCGATCATGAAGCCCTGAGGTATCTGAATTCCCAAAAGCTCTTGAGTGTACGGCACGGAAAGTGGGTAGAATTTCTTCAAGAGTGCACATTTGTGCTATGCCATAAGGCGGGAATTGATAATAAGACAGCTGATGCCTTAAGTCGACGGGTCGCGATACTTCTCTATGTGAGTATTCGAGCCACGGGTTTTGAACGTATGAGGATTACATGTCTTGACCTGACTTTGCTGAAATTTATACCACCGTCTTGGAAGGTCGTACTAGAGAGGCTATTGACTACCTCATGCTAGATGATTTCATGTTTAAGAGAAACAAGCTTTGTATTCCCCAAACCTCTCTAAGGGACTTTCTTGTCTGGGAACTCCATGCTGGAGGATTAGCTAGCCATTTTGGAAGGAACAAGGCCATAGACATGGTCGAGTAAAGATTCTATTGGCCTAGCATAAAGAGGGATGTTGCTAAAATTGTCAGCCAGTGTCACACATACCAGCTAGGCAAGCAATGCAAGCAAAACACTGGCTTATACACCCCTCTTCCCGTTCCTGATCGTCCTTGGCAGGACATCAGTATGAATTTCATGCTAGGTTTACCGAAGACTCGAAGTAAGCACGACTCCATTCTCGTGGTAGTGGACAGGTTTTCAAAGATGGCACATTTCTTGCTCTGTTCCAAGACATCTGACCCTCCAAAGTTGCTAACATCGTCTATAAAGAGGTTGTTAGACTCCACAGATTACCGAAGACTATTGTGTCTGATAGGGATGTCAAATTCGTCAGCTATTTTTGGCGGACACTTTGGACTTTGATGGGCACAAAACTCAAATTTTTGACAGCCTACCACCCCTAAACGGATAGTCAAATTGAGGTGGTCAACCGAAGCTTGGAAAATTTATTGAGATGTCTAGTGAGCGACCACCTTGGCAACTGGGATTTGATTTTGTCCACTGCTGAATTTCCCTATAACAGTTCCACGAATAGGACAACAGGCATGAGCCCTTTCAAAGTTGTTCATGGCTACATACCACGAAAACATGTTGACCTTATTCCTATGGCACCAAACCTTCGAGTGTCTGATTATGCTGAATCGTTTGCGCAACACATACAAGATCTTCACAAGGAGATAAATAAGAAAATTGAAATAAACAATAACAGATATAAAATAGCCGTTGATTTACATAGGCGTTATCAGGAATTTCGAGTGGGTGATGACGTAATGATTAGGATTAGGCCAGAACGGTTTCCCTCGGGGATTGTTAAGAAACTACACGCTCGCAGTATGGGACCATACAAAGTTCTGAAACGTGTCGGATCCAATGCATATGTAGTAGATCTTCCCAATGATTTTGGGATTAATCCGATGTTTAATGTGGAAAACTTAGTTGCCTGCAGAGGTCTGACAACTATTCCCGAAAATCCCTTCAATGAGGTTGATACTGACCTCACACCCCATCATAAAAATCTCCTGCTACTACCTTGCCTCCTATGCCTTTTTCTCCACAGGTTCGAGACACGGTGGAACAGATTTTGGATGACCAGATTGTCAACACTCAGGACGGAGGGTTTTAGCGGTACTTGGTTCGTTGGCGTGGCCGACCCGAGTCGAACACTACGTGGATCAGTAGAGACAAGTTTCATAGGTTCGACCCAGACCAGTTGGAGCGTTACCAGAGCTTTAGGTCAGAGATGAACTCTTCTCAACTGAGGGGAGTTGGTGAGGAAACGTGCCCTTTTGCACCCTTTCTGTGGGTTTAAACGCGTCGGAGGCATGTCAGAGCTACACCTCTCTCCCTCTGGCTAGGAGAGTAGTCAGCCTTCGCCAGAGGCCTGACCCATCTGGGGGCCCACTTGCAGTTGATTAGTAGTTGCTATTTATTTGTCATTTTCGTTACTTTTATTAGGGCTAAATTTAGACTTGGGCTACAAGTCAATTTTTCATTTTTTTCAGTCCCACCTTGCTTTGGGATGGTTATGCATGTATACCGGCTCATTATATAAGAGCTGGGTCTCTTCCTTTTATCATCATAAATGAAGAAATAAAATTTTGCATTTGCAATGGAGTCTTGGATTAGATTCGATTAAGAGGAGGATTCTTCGAATTCGGTGGATTCCGAATCTTTCCCCTCTTCTTCTCTTATCCCCTTTATTTTCTTCAAACCCTAATTGCGAGTGTGGTCATCATCGACGACTTCTTCAAGGCGTTCCGCATCAAAAGGGTTGGTGAAATTCCTTGTAAACTATACAAGAACACACCATCCCTCTAGTGAGATAAAGATGAACACTTTCACTATGATCTAGAGCCTCTTCTCCTACTCTCTCTTCTCTCTCTTTCTGATAACCTTCTAGCTCTAGCAAGAAGTATCTGAGGGCATCCATTCTAGGAGCCTCTAAGCGCTCCATCCTCGCCGCGAGCGTCCTGGGATGGGCACGATGCAAGTTTGTTGACTCCATGCTAACATCATTGTGTTGCATCAGCGTTCGTTTACCCCTTTCATCCCATGGCGCTTGCGGTGACGATGCAGTGCTATGCATACTCGGCATGTTTGCATAGCATCACTCTTTGACATCTATGGGGCATTCATACCACGCTAAGCGCATTGGGCCCAAGGTTTAAAATCACGGTATCGGTCGCGGTATCGGTCGGCCCCGAACCGGTATGTACCGGCCGGTACGGACCGGTACCGGTTGAGAAAAAAAACCTTAAAAAAATCCAAAAAACCAAAAAAAAAAAAAATTTAACCTGTCGGTACCGGCCCGTACCGGCCGTACCGGTCGGTACCGGCCTGAACCGGCCGATACGGACCGGTACGTACCGGTACCGGCCGATACGGGCCAGGTATCGGGATCGGATGCAGTACCGGTCTCGAACCGGCCAAAACCGGTACGTACCGGCCGGTACGTACCGGTATCGGCCGAGATTTAAAACCCTGATTGGGCCCAATTGCAGGAAAATGGAGGTAGCCCAAAATAGAGAAGAGTTGGATCCGTGGTCTTGTAGCTAAAAGAGTCGATCTAATAGTTAAGGAATAAGGATTGGAGGCTTCCTACAAAAAACAATAGGAAATAAGATAGGTAAACGATATTGTTAACATTGCTCGTAGGGGTGCAACTTGGTCCGGGTCAAACCGAGAACCGACCCGACCCGACCGCATTGGGTTGGTTTGGGTCGGTTTTCTAGTTTATAATGGGTCGGATCCGGTTTCGTTATTAGCAGACCCGATCTAAATCGGTTTGGTTATGGATATAGGTTTGTATGACCCGACCCGACCCGACTTTGTATTACTTAATACTTTGGTAAGATATGCATTCAGCTTACCAATGGTGTTGATTCAAATACATGTTATACTGATCACTCAACACTTCGTTTCTAATCCATCTTTAGGATAAGCAAATGAATGGTCTTGTTGAAAAGCTTTGCAATAGGTTTGCTGGAGTCACTAGTATGCTTTCTTGTTTGTTTCTTGATGTAAGTGTCTGAATGTCCCATTTTTCACGATGCCTTTGTCTGAACCGTTTCCACTTTTTAGAGACTGGGTATATTATTTTTGTTTTCCTTCGTTTGATTTCGGATTGCCCCCAAAAAAGTCTTAAACCTGAACCGACCTGAACTTTTTATGGGTTGGGTTGGGTTGGTTCAATAGGTCAATGGTTTGGTTCCGGGTTGGAAAAGTTGGAACCGACCCTAGGTTGGGTTGGGTTTGGTTTGAGGCTAAACCGAACCGAACCGACTTGCACCCCTGATTGCTCGTACCCAACGTGACCCAATTCCCAACTGAGGCTTGGGCTATAACTGGATTGATGATTTGAGAGTGTTGGATGTTTTATATAAAAAAAAATCGAAATAGATCTGTACAATTGTGCATTGTTCCATGTTGCCTTTAGTCTCACCTCGGCGAGGGAAAAAGCCAAAGGGGACTCGTGTATGTGTACTTGCCTTTCGCGTTTGGGTTGCGAGCTCGGGGGTAGGCTTGTGCTGCCCCCCACTGTGAGGAACTCAGAGCTCCGCCCCTGGGCACATGTATGTTAGTCTTCTCTTTTAAGTCCGTACAGTATTTCATATTATTCACGAGATGACATCATTCATGATGTGATGGTAATTCTGATCTATTGTGTACGTACGACATTTTGATTCTCAAAGTAGCCTGTATGAACTTACCGGAAGTTCTTAATGACCTTGACGTATCACTGCATCAGTTGTGAGCTCATAAAAACCAGTGCTTAGGTATGACTGTGTATTGTCTTCACACAAATGTTCAACTGGCTTCCACTCTGCTTCACATAATGGTACTCTGCTTCACATTGATCTTGGATTTACAAGTTTGTGATAATGAGGATGAACTTGATCTGTGCAATTGCAGCCAAAACCATTTATTGGGAGGAAGTTGTCGTCAGAATTCACGCATATCTGGAACAAAGCCGTGGATGGGACACTGGGGCATGTGGTTGCATATCTCAGCTCCCGAGGGTGGTAGTGAGAGGACTCTTCAAGTGTTGGGTTATTATTGTATGGGTAATTCAAATATTGTTTCTTTGTTGATACATTAATCTTTGTAGTCGTGTTTCTTACGGTACTGAAGAATATCCTCAATTTTTGAACTCGATCTACTTTCCTTTAAAATGGTTCATCGAGTTTGAGTAGTAATGCTGATAAGCTTGGAGCAGCTTTCGTGCATACAGAATGACTAGGTATGGATTGTATGGTGGAGAGCTGTAGCTTGAATCAATCTCCTGTTTTAAGGCTATGTTTTGCTTAGGGGGAGGAGTATGTGCGAAAAAGCCACCGGATCAATGTGCAGTGGGGCGCTCTGAGACTGCCCTGTTACCCCCCCTCCCCACTTCCTCGGACTTGGGAGGTGCTGCTGCGGTTTCTCTCTCCTTGGCACTGCTGTTGCGAAAAAAGCCACCGGATACCGCTGTGAGGCAGCTGATGGGGCCGGGGTTGGCTAATGTGTGTGTGGTCAAGGATGAAATGGAAGTCAGGTTTTTGGTGATGGTTAGCATTCATTTTCAGCCGGTCGTCTTCATGCACTCACAATGCCGAATCGATGCAGACTAATACTCCAAGATGCTCCTGCCTTTTTGACGGGTCCATTTAATCACAAGGCAGACAGACATTCTTATGAGTTGCGTCTAAACTCATGACTCCTTGAGAGCAAGGCCCCATGAGCTAGCTGCTCACCAATTGGGCCCCCGGCCATGACATGCATCATAGCTAGGTCTCAATCGATTATGAGAGAGAGAGAGAGAGAGAGCGAACGTGACTGGCTTTAAATACGCATTGATTCACCCATGGCATGCGTTTGCAATAATGAGGAGGAGGAGATCCGTGGGTGGACGGCCGCCGCCATGGCTTTTTCCCTTGCTGAATGAATTAAGAAGCACCACCCACAACCACTTTTCCGTCTGAAAGTGCCCTCCCTTTTTATGTTTCGATTCTAATTCCATCCCTCAGTTTAAATTATTCATAATTTTTTTTGTTCTTTCTTATGGGTGTTCAAAAAAAAAAAAAAGATTTTTTTTTTTTGGGAGACTTAGCCTAAAGTTCTTTAAACAGATGCTATATTAGCTAAAAGACATGCAATATTTCAATAGTGCACCAAATCCCTCCTGAACTTGCTACAGTGTTTTTGTTGTGGCAACTACAGTGAAATCACTATAGCAACCGCTACATGTATAGTGTTAATCGGCAAATGAATACTCATGCCAAAGACGAATTAATACTCTTACTAGAAAAAAAATGGATACTATTGCTAGAGGGTCAGCTCTGCAATTTAAAGGATAAAAATAGTCAACATTTTTGATTAGGGGCTTGTTGTACAAATGTATCCTTCAGGAGGGACTTTAGCCAATATCTAAACAAGTTGTATCATTTAGCTTAATTAAATACCTGTGGAGGGATTTAGGACTAATTAACCCTTTTTTATTGGACCAAGTGGTTATTAGTGCATGCACGGATGGAAACTCATCCCAAAAGCAAGAAAATACCTCTATTTTTTAATAATAAATAAGGAGCAGGAGGAAACATGTGGCACCATTTATTCCAATCCTGAACCAAGTCATGGATTCCGTATGCCTTACCAACTGAGCTATGTTGGGACTCTTTTAACTGCTGTCCATGACATGCAACGATTATTACTTTTTGCTGTAAATATTACAAACATGATTGTAAAATACACGTTTCCTTAGTTTTTAACAAATAATACCCATCCTATGAAATAAAACTTCACTATATCTTTATAACAAGAAACTCTTACGTATGGGACGAGGAACCAAGATAGTATTGGATTTAGTCCCGCATCGGCTAGAGGCTAGGTGGTGATGGCTTTATATACCCTTGGTGGACCTCCCTTTACAACCAGGGTTTTGGAGCGTGAGGTATGTACAAATGGTATCAGAGTGATGTTTCACCCAGCCAAGTTCTAATCGGGCCAAGGTGTGACCAGATTGTGACACTTTTCCTACGCCCGCGCACGAGAAGAGGGGTTGTTGGGAGTTCAACCCTAGCCTCGTCTGAGAGGGGGGGAATTGTTGGGTTTAGTCCCACATTGGCTAGGGGCTGGCAGTTGGTGGGTTTATATATCCTTTGGTGGATCTAATTTTTTTTTTCTTTGAAAGGTATGAACAAGACTAATGCTTGCTCAACTCAATAATTCATGGCACGCACAAAACCTCATAGGATCAAGATAGGCTACGACCGAAACTGAATCACAATCATTCATTACACCCAACCCAATCAGTGAATCACATTCAACCCCAAATGCTCGGCAAAAGGATGAGCACTCAGCCCCAAATGAATGGGTGTATCTTTAACCTATCTGATTCTCTTAGGTTATAATCTTAGAGGATTTGCACGCACCTATAATTTACTTTATACTTTGAGTAGGTTTTTTCTTTATTACGGGCTTTCAACCTAACTTCATCAACTCAACGATTAGTTACTAGATTAGACACGAAGATTATAGGGGGAAAAAAGGCTTAAGAAATTTAGTCTTTAACCTAACATGAAAGTGAGCTAGCCATCTTTTTCTACAGCATTTCAAAGGCCAGCTCATCATTCTGTTCCCCTCACCCACGCGTAGTTGATCCCACCAAGCATTGGACGCCAAGCGACCACCTTTCCCTCCTAGTATATAAACACAGCCCCACTCCACTCCACTCCACCCAAAAGGCCCTTCCAACTTCAAAACCACACACATCCAATTAAAACTAAAAAAGACAGCAAGCGATGGCCTTCATTCCTCCGTCACCACTCCCATTCCTCCCTTCACTCATCCTACTCTCCCTTGCCCCTACCCGCTGCCTGGCGGTCCAGCCCCGAGCCCCCCACGGCCTGCAGTTCGAGAGCCCCATGCCGTTCCCCCCTTCCGCCTTCGACTTCTTCCACCCCAACTCCCATCCGGTAGGTACCGGCCCTCCATTGGTCCAACCCTTGCTCACCGATCCATCATCGTCAAAGGTGAGGGCGGATCGCATGCAGGAGAGCGTGTGGCTGGCGCCTCGGAGCCATGGGGGAGGAGTCGGGGTGGCGGCTGTCGTGCTTGGCCTCGTCTTTGTGGTGCTCATGGCTGCATGCGGGGTCTCCTATGTGGTGCTCAAGCGCAGGGCTAACACCAAGAGGGCCTGTACCGTCATCCAGCCGGACGCCTGAGTCGACATGATGGACCCTCCTTCATGGCAATGTGCGTGGACTTTGGTTGTGTTTGTTTTCAGCTTTAAGGCTCCTTTGAGACTTCACTTAATTGCCTATGTATATCAGATGTAATCATAGCGGCAGCGCTCATCAAATCCTAGCTCATTCCTATTTTCTCTTTTGGGTTGCTTTGCTTGTCAAGCTTCAACATCCATATTACCAAGTAGACGTGTTAAATTTTTTTCTTTTAGGTGGACCTATATATGTGAGTCAAATAGATTATGTGTACGTCTTGAAAGCTTGACCAATATCGTAGATCCGATTCAGTGTGATCATATATGTTTTGGCCGAGTCAGACCGTCTCAAGTTGCACCGGCCTCCGCCTAAGAGAGTCTAGGCTAGTATATATGTGTAGAACGCAAGTTAATTGGTTGATCCGATTAACCCTAACTCTTCAATGGGTTAAGTAGGGACTTGATTTTATAAATACTAAGGTGTGGTTTCCCTTTCCAACCCTAGCCGTCATTCTCTCTCAAAGGCATCCCATCATCTCTGAGGATCCGGATAGAGAACTAGGGTGAAGGAGCGGAAGGATCATGCCTCGGCATCTCCTCTCGCGTCCACCATCTCTCTCACGTGTGTGGCATATGCTCCCACGGCGGCAGATATGTTCGTCTTCATCCTCATCGATTCGACTTGAGATCCGAACTTGATGGATGAATTCCAACAAGTGGTATCAGAGACAAATCTCGAACGGATCGATAGCGATCTACAAAAAAAAAATTTATTTTTTTACGATTTATGAGCACATCGTTCATTGATTATCAGATTGATCCGAGAATCGATGAGTGAGTCAATGGCTTCCACATTTTAGATCTACCCGCCGTTGGGACGTGGAGTGCATGAAACGGTCGGCCATGGATCAAGGTCGGTAGCACAGTAGGTTGCATTTGGTGGCCTCGAGACGGGCAACGATCGTGTGTCGGCGACCCATGGGCAGCATGGACGATCTTGGTGGCTCCGGGATCGGGGCCAACGGCGCGGACAATGGATGGGACTGATCGATGGTGGGGTCGTCCCCTGCACCACCGGCAAAGTCAGGCCGTTTGGGGCCGGGTAGGTCCGGGCAGCACCGGGTTGGAGTTGGGCGGCGTCGCCAAGATCGGGTCACACAGCCTTGGCGACGCCCTTCTCTCACAGAACGTATAAAGGTTAGCCCATCAGATTTTTTAGGATACACTATTTTGTATATTAAGTAAATCTGGACCACCAGAACGAACCCAAATCTTATGATCCATCGTCTGCCCCTCAAGTCACAGTCGTCTGGTGCACCTATATCCTACAGATGCATTGCACTCAGCTACAACCGGCAGACAAAGGGACGACAGCGATCAAGTACAAGATAGTGCCTATGTCGTTGGGTCAATTAGAGCTATTTCTTTGCCTGCTATTCTTTTTTTGTAAGAAATTGCATTAATCTTAAAAATATTTACAACTATATGATGCCATTAACGGCTCCCAAAAGAAACAGATATAATCCAAAAAAACCCCGAAGCATGCAATCGATCTTTATAGTCTCTCTCTCCAATCGAGAAACTCCAATTTATCTTCCTCCTTCATGCTAACTTCTTCACGCCCCGAGAAGATGTTCTTGAGTTGCAAGCTGATGACATTCTGAATTTGCTGAATCGATCTATCCTGGGACCCAAAAATCCTCTCATTCCGTTCTCCCCAAATGGTATAAACAACACAAGCAAGCGAGGTCCGAACAATCTTGCCCCTCCAACTCTTGTTTCCCCCGAAACTACTTATCCTGCTGGTAGGTTCAATCAGGTCCTCATTTCTAATAGATGAAATTCGCATTAGCAAGCTAAAGTGATTCCAAACCTGCTTTGAGTAGTTGCATCGAAAAAAAGGTGGGAGGTTGATTCCTCATCACACTTGCATAGGACACACCTGTTAGCCATTCCTCACCCCTCTACCTTTGAGCTTGTCTTGTGTTGTAAGCCGATCATGCATAGCTCGCCACACACAGCACGCCATTCTAGGTGGGACGGGGGACCTCCAAATTAGATTACTCCATTCCACCGCCTCCTCTTTATCTCAGACTGCTCCCCATGCCGCACGAAAGCTGAAATTGTTGTTTGCATTGTCCACCCATTCAATTTTGCATTCCGTTCCAACCGGTAAAACATGCACTTCTGCAATTCTTTTGAACAACTCTTCCATTAATAGCCCTCGGGAGGTTCCAACTACCATTGAGGATAAAATCTCGGATCACGGCTCCTTGCAATTGCTGGTCATACATAGCTTGTTCTCCTACAATCTCTGCCGGGCTTTGGCCATCAATCCATGGATTATACCAAAAGTCCATATTCGAATATGCAACTATGAGAAATCTAAAATTTCTCTTCAGATGCTCTCTGCAATCCAAGATTCCATTCCAAACTGCTGAGGCATTTGAAGACCTAGCTAGCTTCCAAAAACTGATTTTTTTTCCATATCGGCCTCTCATCCACTTGGCCCAAAGGTTGTCATCCCCACTAACTATCTTCCACCCCAATCTCAGATAGCTAGCCTTTGATATATCCCTCAACCTTCTAATTCCCAGCCCACCCTCCTCTTTCGGCTTGCACACCTTATCCAATGGGGACAAGATGGATTCAATTTCTTCTTCTTCAAGAAGTATTGGGGAGTACTGAAAGATGATGTCTGGGCAGCCATTGATGACTTCTTCAATTCAGGGCAACTCATATCTTCGATGAACCACACGTTCATCACCTTGATACCCAAAGTCAAGAATGCTAGTGCTCTCAAAGACTTCAGGCCTATTTCACTGTGCAATTGTCTATACAAAATGATAGCCAAAATCCTTGCTAACTGGATGCAAGTAGTCATGCACAAGTAGATCTCGCCCAATCAATCGGCTTTCATCAAAGGGAGAAGAATTGAAGATAACATCTTACTTGCTCAGCTCACGAGTTGGTGAAGGGCTTTCATAGGAAATCAGGTCCCAAAAGAATGTGTCTCAAGCTAGATATTGTGAAAGCTTATGACTCGGTAAATAGAGAGTTTTTGTTGCACGCCTTACGAAGCTTGGGTTTCAACAACATATGGGTGAATTGGATAAGAGCTTGTATATGCTCTCCCTCCTTCTCCATCCTAGTAAATGGATCACCAGCAGGCATGATAAAAGCGAATAGAGGATTGAGACAAGGGATCCCCTATCTGCATATCTGTTCACTATAGTGATGGAATGTTTGTCGATCAAACTCGAATGGAGCATGCTCAAAGGAGATTGGAAAAGCTATGGGTGGGGAGGGGGTCACCCCATATCCCACTTAAGTTTTGCCGACGACCTCATGCTTATTCTGAAGCCAGGCAAGGAGGTAGTGGGGAAGCTGGTGGAGGTACTTAACAAGTTTGGAAAGATATTGGGACTTGTCATCAACACCAAGAAGAGCCTTATTTTTTTGTCCAAGTCATGTGCTAATTTCTATTACGAGATTGAAGGGATGGGAATCAAGATGGGAACCTTGCATGTGACGTACTTGGGATTACCTCTTTTCGCCTCCATTGTGAATAAAGTCTTGTTCAAACCTGTGGGGGAAAATCTTCGTGCCGACCCGAAGACTTCGCAGCACCAGTCAATTGAAGTGGAAGTCGAAGAGATCGTTATTCGATCTATCGATTGGAGTGGAAGTCGAAGAGATCGTTGTTCGATCTGTTGATCGAAGTTGAAGTTTTTGATATGTAAGCAGAGAGATGCAATCAGAGAGAGTGTTGACACGAGAAGTGATCTCGGAGTTCAGTCGAAGCCTACGTCTCCGTGCTATAGGGAGCAATCCGAATTCACTAACACTTTTCTCGAAGTAACCTCGACAGGCCGAGTATTACTGAAGCCTCTTTGATCTCTTCAAAGAGAAGAAGGAGATCAAGAAGAGTCGAAGGATGGGAAGCAGGAAATCCCAGAGCTCTGGTTTCTGGGTTTGAGATCTGGATCTGAGATTGGATTTTTCTACATTCGAAGGCTCTGCTATTTATAGGATTCTCTGGTGGTAAATGGCGGTTTCTGCTGCAGCATCTGGGGATCCTCCAGGTAAAGCTGGTGGGTCCCGCTGTTGTCTTTGGGGGCCCACCAGGCAGGGCTGGTGGGTCCTGCTGTTGTCTTTGGGGGCCCACCAGGCAGGGCCGGTGGGTCCCGCTATTGTCTTCGGGGGCCCACCAGGCAGGGCCGGTGGGTCCCGCTGTGGTACTCGGGGGCCCACCAGGCAGGGCCGGTGGGTCCCGCTGTTGTCTTTGGGGGCCCACCAGGCAGGGCCGGTGGGTCCTGCTGTTTGCAGACTTCTTGCCAAAATTTGCACCCACAGTTACCCCCTTCAAGTTAGCTAGAGTTCGTTCTGGCTGGCTTGGATTTGGTGCAAAAAATAGCAACCCCCTGTCGAAGAAGGCACAAAGAAGCTTGCCGAGTGTTAGCATAAAAAAGGACTGATCGGTCAATTTTGACCGATCGGTCAATTTTGACTGTTCGGTCAAATTTGACCGATCGGTTAAATTTGACCGATCGGTTAAGTTTGACCGAACGGTCAATTTCAACCGGTCAAGGATTGGGTGATCGGTCAAAAAACTTGGTTTTTTGACCGATTTTTTTTGACCGATCCAGTGGAAAAATTGACCGATCGGTTTATTTTGACCGATCGGTTAAGTTTGACCGAACGGTCAATTTCAACCGGTCAAGGATTGGGTGATCGGCAAAAAACCTTCGTTTTTCGCCATATCCAGTAGAAAATCGACCGATCGGTCAAGTTTGACCGAACGGTTAAAATCAGCCGGTCAAGTTTTGGGTGATCGGCGAAAAACCTCAGTTTTTTGCCAGATCTAGTAGAAAATCGACCGATCGGTTGATTTTGACCGATCGGTCAAGTTTGACCGAACGGTTAAAATCAGCCGGTCAAGGTTTGGGTGATCGGCAAAAAACCTCAGTTTTTTGCCATATTCAGTAGAAAATCGACCGATCGGTTGATTTTGACCGATCGGTCAAGTTTGACCGAACGGTTAAAATCAGCCGGTCAAGGTTTGGGTGATCGGCGAAAAACCTCAGTTTTTTGCCAGATCTAGTAGAAAATCGACCGATCGGTTGATTTTGACCGATCGGTCAAGTTTAACCGAACGGTTAAAATCAGCCGGTCAAGGTTTGGGTGATCGGCAAAAAACCTCAGTTTTTTGCCAGATCTAGTAGAAAATCGACCGATCGGTTGATTTTGACCGAACGGTCAAGTTTGACCGAACGGCTAAAATCAGCCGGTCAAGGTTTGGGTGATCGGCGAAAACCTCAGTTTTTTGCCAGATCTAGTAGAAAATCGACCGATCGGTTGATTTTGACCGAACGGTCAAGTTTGACCGAACGGCTAAAATCAGCCGGTCAAGGTTTGGGTGATCGGCAAAAAACCTCAGATTTTTGCCAGATCAGATAGAAAATCGACCGATTGGTTGATTTTGACCGAACGGTCAAGTTTGACCGAACGGCTAAAATCAGCCGGTCAAGGTTTGGGTGATCGGCAAAAAACCTCAGTTTTTTGCCAGATCTAGTAGAAAATCGATCGATCGGTTGATTTTGACCGAACGGTTAAGTTTGACCGAACGGCTAAAATCAGCCGGTCAAGGTTTTGGGTGATCGGCAAAAAACCTCAATTTTTTGCCAGATCTAGTAGAAAATCGACCGATCGGTTGATTTTGACGGAACGGTTAAGTTTGACCGAACGGCTAAAATCAGCCGGTCAAGGTTTGGGTGATCGGCAAAAAACCTCAGTTTTTTGCCAGATCTAGTAGAAAATCGACCGATCGGTTGATTTTGATCGAACGGTCAAGTTTGACCGAACGGCTAAAATCAGCCGGTCAAGGTTAAAGTCCTGAACCTGTACTTTTGAGGAAGTGGTATAGCTTGTTCTTCTCCTTTGATCTTTGGCGGTCTTGAATATCGATGGAGTTTGATTTTTTCTACTTTGAATCTTCGGTTCGCCTGAATACGGCTTTGAACCGGCGGTCCGGTTTACTTAGACCGGTGGCTTGCTTGGACCGTTGGTTTACGTGGACCGTTGGTTCTGACGCTTCGTCTGGTCCGACGGTTCGCCTGATTTTGCGCTTGCTATGGATGGATGCCACGTGTACCTGCAAAAACACGTGATTTGATATGGTGAAGACACGTGTCTTCTTGATTTGCGTACCGTTTTATCCTGGGTATATAAGTCTTTCTCGCTGTCATTTTCGCCTCACGCTTTTAGAATTTTTCGAAGTCCAGACTCTTTGCTTCCTCTCTCTTGTTCTTCGTCTCCTTTCGATCGGTCAAATGGCGTCTTCGGGCAATTCGAAGAAGAGTGTTCCTTCCAAGAGGAAGGGCAAGGAAGTTGTCAAGGTCTCTTCTGTTCCGAAGGGCCGAGGCAAAGGCAGGGCCGAATTGATCGAGCTTGGCCAACTAGGCAAGAGGCACCAAGGAGTGGGATTTGCTTCTGCACCGTCAAGGCCAGAGCAGATCCCCAAGGCAAAGTTTGTCCTCTGCCCGCAGCTACCTTTGGAGGCGGAGATGGAGTTTGGGTACAACATTGATAGTAAACTTACAGATGTAAAGAGGGAGAAGCTGCAGGAGTTGCTGGCATGTTTCACAGAGGGAAAGGCTCGACCAGCGCTCCCTGGAGTTCTAACTGCTTTTAGCGTTGATAGGCGTACAATCTTTGTCTCGTGGGCGAGCAAAGAGCAAGTGATGGGAACCATAGTCACGATCGGCCAGCTCAACTGTGGACTGCGCCTTCCGCTGCCGCCTTTCGCCGCGAGGTTGTTGAACACCTCCGGTCTCTGTCCCGGGCAGGTTACCGGGAACTCCTGGAGGATCATCTACGCTTTCTGTCGCGTAGAGTCGGACTTCCAGAAGGAACTTAGGGAATGCTACTCCAGCCTCCCTGAAGGTGAAGAAGCCCGAATCGAGTTGGGGTATTTCTTTTACCATTATCGATGAGCTTGGAGGAAGGATAGCCCGTTCTACTACTTGACAGGTGTCACTGCCCTTCGCCCGATTGCTGACACCATTGGCTCCGATAAACTTTATACTGACTGGCCGCTGTCAGTGTCTGGTGCCTGGACTCCAATGTCTGTTCCGGAGGTTCCCCGATACAAGGTGCATGAAGAGATCGACATGTACTGCACAGGAGGAGCTCTCTCTTGGCCTCCAGAGCGAGTAGGGGCCCTTGACAACCTCTTCTTGGAGTTGACATGCGGGACTCGATCTTGGAAGCAATTCTCGAATTGCCCGGTTCGACACGGCAATGCCAACCTCCTCCATCGATCGAAGCTTCGCTACGAAGATAATGAGGTCATCTACTCAGATTATGAGGAGGACCCTCAGTCTGGAAAAATTGTTAGAAGGCTTCGATTCGAGAAGAAGGCTTATGGAGCCAGGCGCGCACTTCCCACAGAGGAGAAATTGGTGATTCAGAGGGGCCCGGCGAAGAAGAAGAGAAAAATCCCCATCAAACAGGAGGAGGATGAGGAGAAAAAGAAGGAGGAAGATGAAGAAGAGGAGGTAGAGAGGGAGGAGAAAGGCGGAGATGAGGAGGATAAGGGCACAGGCAGCGACGGGGAAGGAAATGGAGAAGATGATGATGATGAAGATGGGGGTGGTGAGGAAGAGATTCCTCCCACCCCCACTGATGGTGGTCAAGGACATGGGGGTGGCGAGGAAGAAATTCCTCCCACCCCCAATGGTGGTGCTGATGAGGATTCGCAGCCGATCCTCATAGACGAGGCAAAGGCTCGTAAGATGGAGGGGGTAATGGACGCAACGGGCGATGGCCCTAAAGTGATTCCTACCTACGATTTTAGGGAGCTGAAAAAGAACCCGCTTCATTTCAAGATCAAGATATCGGGGAGTGGTGGGGTTGGAAGCAATCCTATACCCCTCGATCAGGTACCTCCCGAGGTTCCCCGTCTCGAAGGGGCAACTACAAGTGGGGGTGTGGAGGTTGAACAACCCCCACCCCCCTCACGATCTCTGGCTGAGGAGGTAGCTGCTATGGTGGCAGGGCTCGATAATTCGAGCGGGTGAGAAGATGAAGGGGGTGCTTCACCTCCTCGGGATGTTCCCTCTCCTGCTCACTTGGAGAGAGGAAGCCGGGTGGGTGAGGCTACCCCCCAACCCTTGTCAGAGCCAACCCCCATCAAAGAGAAGTCGACCCCCAAGGGTAAGAGCTCCGACCGTGGGAAGGGAAAGGCTCCTCAGGTCGAGGCTTCAGGTATCTGCACTAACTTGCTTCGATTGCCTTGTCTTTGAAGCTCGAAAATACTCTAACACTTTGAATTCTTGTGTCAATTGCAGGTACGCCTGCTGGCTCGACTCCGAAGATGAAGAGCTTGGGTGATGTTGACATCAACCACCCTACTAGCGTGATTCGGAAGCTTTGCAATCTTCCGGAAGCTACTTTTGAAGAAGCCTTCGACAGGCTAGATGTAGTGGTATGTGTATCTTCTTGATTGAATATTTGAGTTGTCTTTGGATAATTCTAACTTCCTATCCATCTGCAGAGCTCAGCAGTTTTGAGAATCACAAGCTCTCTCTCTAGGAAGGCAGGAGAACGGGAGGCCGCATCTGAGGTATCTCGTTTGACAGCCGAACTGAAGACTGTGAGCGAGGAGAGAGATAGGCTGAGGGGGCTCCTGACTTCGAAGAAAACCTCTCTCAAGGCCAAGATCGAGGATCTTCGCAAGGGGAAGCTGGAGATCAAGGGGCTGCAGGACCGTTGCGAGGCGCAGAGTCACGAACTCGAATCCTTGAAGAATCGGATCGTCAAGGTTGAGGATGTGTCCTGTGGTCGCGCCAACGAGATCAAGGAGCTGAAAGAACAACTTGCTGCTCAACACGCTGCTTTTGCTGCCGAAGAGGAGACTTCCAAGAAGGCGTTGGAGCATGTGCTGTCTGAATGCAAGATTTACAAGGAGACAGCTGAGAAAGCGGCAGAGGCACTCAGGGCACATGTCAGCAGTGTCCGATCTTCTAAAGCTTCGGTTGCGAGCAAGGCTCGTGGCGAATCTGAAGGGGAGAAGTCGCGCGCTCCAAGCGTAGCCAAGCCCTGATGTGTTTTTGCCTTTTTCTTTGCTGTTTACACTTGTAAACTTTTGATATGTAGCAGCTCGACATTGTACTTGACCAATTTTTGATAATAGAAGATATCTTTTTGATATTTGAAAATTGAATGTCTCTTGAGTTGAATGTCTTGTGTTTGAACTCTTTGAATGCTGTGTTCTGGATGACATTAAAATAGTTACAATCTTTGAAATGTAAGGGGTCGAGTCGCAATTCGATTACCCAAACTTATTGTAACTTGAAAATTGAACTTGAATTCGTGTAACATTTGAATGTGAGGAGTTGAATCGCAACTCAAGCACCCAAACCTGTTAGACGATATCGAAATTGATTGAAATTGAATATTGAAATTTGAAGGTCAGTTTAACATTTAGTAAGGGATTGAGTCGCAACTCAACACCCAAACTTGTTAAAAGACTTGGTAACTTGGAATATGGTCAGTTTAACATTTGCTAGTAAGGGGTTGAGTCGCAACTCTAACTCCCAAACTTGTTAAAAGACCTGGTAACTTGAATGTGGATAGTTTGGAACTGTTTCAGAACTTGAATTGAAAATCTGGACACTTGCACATTTGAACATTTGAAAGAGATCTTTATTCATCACAGAATTTACATCATGGATAGAATAACTTGAGGTGTCTAGAATTCCAAGCTCGAGGCAATCTATCTCCTTCTGGTGAGATCAGTCTGTAAGAACCTTTGCCTCCTACTGATTCAACGATATACGGACCTTCCCAGTTGGGAGCAAGCTTCCCACTGCTGTGTTCTTTGGTGTTGTAGAAAACTGCTCTGAGAACTAGACTGCCCACTGGGAACTGTCTCTTGCGGACTTTCTCATCGTAGGCTCGTTTGATCTTCTGCTGATACTTAGCCACACGAAGGGAGGCTTGGTCTCGTAGTTCTTTAGAGAAGTCTAGATCATTGACTCGAAGTTCTTCATTGATCCCTTCTTCAACTGCCCTGGTTTTCAGAGTACTCGATATGTTTTCTGTTGGGAGTACTGCTTCTGATCCATATGTTAGGCGAAAAGGCGAGAACCCACCCAGTTGATCTTCTCGGAGTTGTGCGATACCCCCAAAGAACTTCAGGTAGGACCTGTTCCCACAATCCCTTCTTGTCGTTGAGTTTCTTCTTGAGTATACCAAGTATAGCTCTATTCGAGGCTTCAGCTTGACCATTGCATTGAGGATATCTTGGAGTTGAATAGAATAGCTTGATACCGTTGTTCAGACAGAACTCTCGGAACTTGTCGGAGTCAAACTGAGCTCCATTGTCAGCAACAAGAACTTGAGGTGTACCGAACCTTGAGAAGATGTTATGCCGAATGAATTTGATCACTTCGTCGTCAGTCTCTCGGAAGAGGGGCACAGCTTCAACCCATTTGGTGAAGTAATCCGTGGCTAGCAACAGATATTTCTTCTTGCTTGGAGTCGGGGGGAAAGGACCCAAGAAGTCCAGCCCCCATTGATGGAAAGGCCATGGACTTGATAGTTGATGAAGCTCATCTGCAGGGAGATGGATAGCTCGAGCATGCCGTTGGCATGGCTCGCATCTTTGAACAACTTGTCGAGCATCTTTTGCCATTGTAGGCCAGTAATAACCTTGTAGCTTTGTCTTGGCTTCAAGAGATCTTCCTCCTGAATGATTCCCACAAGCTCCAGAATGGATATCAATCAGGATTGCCTGTGCTTGTTCTGGACCAATACACTTGAGCATCATCCCGTTGTGCGATTTGAAGTATAGGTCTTCTCCTTGTAGAATGTAGCATGGGAGCTTCCTTTGAAGTCTTCGGGCTCGACTTGGATCTTCCGGCATTTTTCTATGCTTGAAGAAGTCGAAAATTGGTCGTCTCCAGTCTTCAAGCTCACTTGTAGTAGTGAGGTTGGATCTCAGTTGATCTCCACCCCCAGATCCTTTTGCAGTAGCTGTAGTAGCAAGGATCTGTTGATCGGGGATGGTCTTGGGCACTTCCTGATAATCGATTTGTATTTGCCTTCCTCCGAGCGAGTCTCCGAGGACGGAGGCAGCATTAGCTAAAGCATCTGCTTCACGATTCTCTGCCTTTGGAATTTGAACGAATTCAGTATTTGTGAAGCGTTGTTGAAGACGCCGTACTAAGGCTAAATAGAGTTGCATTCTTTCTTCACGAGCTGTGTACTCTCCATTGATTTGCCTTATGATCAACTGGGAGTCGCTGTAGACGATGATTCGGTCTACCCCCAGGGATTTCGCCATTTCAAGTCCCGAAATGAGTGCTTCGTATTCGGCTTCGTTATTGGTGGCGTTGAACCCTAGGAGAGTGGCCTTCTGTAAATGATCAAGTTCGGGGGATACTAAGACTATCCCAGTTCCCGAACCGATCGAACTTGAAGCTCCATCAGTATAAAGCTTCCATGGAGGGGTTGCAGCAGTAGCTTTGAGACTTGGATTAATTTTTGTTGCAAGGTTGATCGGAGTATTGTCCTCATCTTCTAAGCGCATGTCAACATCTACTTCCCAAGTGATGGGGTCTTCAACTGGAAAGTCTGCTAGAAAATCAGCAACAGCTTGACCTTTGATAGAAGTGCGAGATTCGAACTGAATCCCCAGAGCACTCATTTCAATCACGCACTTGGTCATTCGACCAGTTCTACCAGCTTTGTCAACGATATCTTTGAGCGGGTGTTCTGAAATGACAGTGATCTGGTGGGAGACGAAGTAAGGTTGAAGACGACGCGATGCAGTGAGCAACGCTAGGATGACCTTCTCAGTTTTTGAGTAACGAGTTTCAACTGGAAGGAGAGTATGGCTGATGTAGTAGACTAGATGCTCGACGCCTTCTCTTCTACTGACTAGGACCGCGCTGATTGCTAGATCGGTCACGGCGAGGTAGAGCCACAAGTATTCTTTTGGAAGTGGAGCCGTCAAGATTGGAGCTTGCACCAGATATTTCTTGATGCTTTGAAATGCTTCTTCATAGATCAGACTCCAGCCGGAGGTGTCTGCCTTTCGTAGTTTGTCGAAGAGAGGCTTACACTTGTCGGAAGACTTTGAGATGAACCGATTGAGGGCAGCAAGTCTTCCAGTGAGGCGCTGCACTTCCTTTCGATTGGTAGGTGATGGCATGTCGAGGATAGCTCGAATTTGATCGGGATTGGCTTCAATACCTCTCCTGGTCACAAGATGACCCAGGAATTTGCCAGATTGAACTCCGAAAGCGCACTTGGCTGGATTGAGCTTCATACGATATTTTCGAAGAACTTGAAAGGTTTCCTCCAGATCAGAAAGATGCTTGCTTTGCACGGAGCTCTTGGTGAGGAGATCATCGACATAGACTTCGACGTTGCGACCGATCTGATCTTCGAACATCTTTGTGACTAACCTTTGATAGGTGGAACCAGCATTCTTGAGGCCGAATGGCATGATATTGTAGCAGTAGAGGCCTCGGCTAGTCACAAAACATGTCTTCTCTTGATCATCAGCGTGAAGAGGAATTTGATTATACCCAGAATACCCATCCATGAAAGACAATAGCTCGTGACCAGCAGTGGCATCGACGAGTCTATCTATCCTTGGCATGGGGAATGGATCTTTGGGGCAAGCCTTGTTGAGATTGGTGAAGTCGATGCAGACTCTGACCTTCCCATTCTTCTTCGGAACAGCAACAATATTAGAGATCCAAGTAGGATACTCTACTTCACGGATGAAGCCTGCTGCGAGTAGCTTGGTGATTTCTTCTTGAACAGCAATTTGTAGCTCTGGTCGGATGGTGCGTGGCTTCTGCTTGACAGGCTTCACTTCTTCTTTGATAGCAAGTCGGTGACAAGCATCATCTGGATTGATCCCAGGCATGTCTTCGAAACTCCAAGCGAAGACGTCGATATTGGACTTGAGGAAGGTTACCATGTCTTGCGCTTCTGCGTCGCTAAGACCGGTACCAATGAAAGTCTGTCGAGGGAGATCTCCGCTGCCGATGTTGATTGGGATGATTTCTTCAATTGAAGGTGACGCTTCCCATTCGATTGGTGGAGGTTCCGTCAGCGGAATCTCCTTTGATTGCTATTTAGAAGAGGGACCAGCTTCATCTCGTGGCCGCTTTGGAGGAGCAATGTTGATCTTTCGATCTGTCTTAGCCGCAGCAGCCTCACAAGACCTTCCAGCTTGCTGATCACCTCGAATGCAAACGATGCCTTCGCCAGTTGCAAACTTGAGTAGTTGATGATAAGAAGAGGAGATGACATTGATCTGATGGAGGAATGGTCGCCCGAGGATGGCATTGTAACTGGATACTCCTTCGACAATTACAAACCTGACCGAGACTCGAGTCTCTCGGCTGAGGTCGAGAGTGAATCTCGATTCACCCACCGTGATGCTTTGTTCGCCGTTAAAGCCAGTGATCACGGTCGGGACGACGTCGAGGCTTTGATACTTATGTCCCAGACGTTTGAAGCAGTCTGAGAACATAATATCGATGGAGCTCCCGGTGTCGATGAGGATCCGATTGACGGTGCTTCCGTCGATGATGAGTTTCAAGACCAGAGGGTCTCGATGGGGAGTATGAACTCCTTGAAGATCGGTGTCGTTGAAGATGATGGACGGCCAAGCAAGACCTTCGATGGGCTTCTCGATCCAGGTATCTTCTTTGTTTGCAGTAGATCGAACATGGAAGATGCGCCGAATCTGCCGATCAACTTCCTTCCCGGTCACTGATTGATTGTGCAATGATCCATGAATGCCAAAGACATTGGCATTCACGGTGAGAGGTGATGGGTTGGAAGAGATCTGATGGATCCAGCAAGCCTCTTTCCCCTTTGTAGAGGATCGACGTTGATCTTGTCCTTCTCTGGTGAATTCATGAAGATGGCCTTCTCTCAGCAAGTCTTCGAGATGAAACTTTAGCCGATAACATCGATCGGTGGAATGGCCATGGCTTCGATGGAAATCACAATAAACAGTTTTATCAGCCGTGAACTTTGTGTTTGGCTGAAGTGGATTGGGCCTTCGAAGGAATTCCTCGTGTTGAATGCGATCGAGTATCTGTTCGACCGGCATATTCCACTCGGTGAAAGTGGTCTTCGTTGGAGATCGACGCCCATCATTCTTTGATCGTTTGTTGGCTGGAGGGGCTGCTGCCTCAGCATTGTGGGCCTTGGCAGCATACTTGGGAGCTTCTCTCTCTGTAGGTCTTCGTTTTGTTTCTCGCCCTTTCCGAGCGACTTGGTCATCTTCGACCTCGATCTCTCTCTGAATTCGATCGAACATAGCACCCAGAGAAGAAGGGGGATTGCGGATGAAGTCGTTATAGATGTGTAGATCGAAGCGGAGAGCATTCTGGAAAGCCAACATGATGGCTTCATCATCCAGATGTCTTCCAGAGAGGGCAGCATGCTCGTTGCGAAACCTCCTAGTGAAACTTCGGAGAGTCTCGTCAGCACCCATCCTTAGTCGATAGAGAGAGTCGAGCTTCTTCTCGGGCTTCAGATTGAGCTGATAATGCTGCACGAAGAGTTTAGCCAAAATATCGAACTGGGTGATGGATCCAGCTCGAAGATTGTGATACCAGTCGAGTGACGGCTCATCGAGACTTCCTGCGAAGGTGCGGCAGAGCACGTTGTTTTCTTCCTCGTGTGGTGTTAGAGCTTGCTTGAATGCGAGGATGTGGAGAGTAGGGTCTCCTCGTATACAGTTGAATTTGGGGAGGATAGGAGTTCTCTATCCCCTTGGAAATGTTGACTCGAAGAGGCTCCGATGTAGAGGCCCGGCAGAGGAATAGCCATCCCTACGACCATGTCCTCGACCTAGAGGGGGGTCAAGAGGCAAGATTGCAAGGTCTTGCTCAGGCATTGAAGTATTTGCCGGTTGAAGTCGATGTCGGAGGTCTGATCCAAGCCCACGTTGAAGTGGAATGGAAGGGGAGACTCTACTCTTTGAAGGAGCGCCTTTCATTTGGTGCTTCCTTGGTATATTGAGCTTTGAAGGTGCCCTCTTGTCGCAGTTGCGGCCAGAAGACGACTGGGAAGACTCGTCGTCAAGGCGATCCCAAACACTCTGCTTCCAGGGGGCAGTAGAGGGAGTTGGGTCGCGTCGGATCCTCTCGAGGGCAGTAGTGCCCATTGACCTCCGTTGCTCAGAGTGAATTGAATGTCGAGGAAGATCGACTCTCTCACTTGTAGAGGGAATAGGTAGAGCGATCCCAGCCTCGGAAGCTGCTTTCTTCAGAGCATCCCTCTCAGCGGTGAGGGTGGCATTTTGCTTCGCCAATTGGAGCAGTTGGAAGTCGACCGCAGAGATTTGGTAGGTCGATGGAGGGTCTTCAGCAGGAGAGGGGGCTGTTTGCCTAATTGACTGTCGTGCAGGGTGAGCGATCGGTCGATCGACAAATCTCCCACTCCCTGAACGAACCCCCATCTCGGGGACAGCAAGGGGCTGTCCGAAGTTGAGCCTTTGACTCATTGAACGAGTCTCGGGATGAGGTTGTTGTTGAGTGTTACTTCCTTCTGGTTGACCCTGGTGTTTTGTCCTCGCCATTCTGAGAGCGAAGGGTGCAACGAGAGTGCCGACGTTTGATCAGTTGTCTGATCAACCGAGGAGGCGAGGAAGTTTGGCTATCAAGATTGGTTGTATGCTCAACCGATCAAGTAGTAGCGGAGAGCTGGACTTTTTGCTCGGATCCCACAGACGGCGCCAAACTGTGGGGGAAAATCTTCGTGCCGACCCGAAGACTTCGCAGCACCAGTCAATTGAAGTGGAAGTCGAAGAGATCGTTATTCGATCTATCGATTGGAGTGGAAGTCGAAGAGATCGTTGTTCGATCTGTTGATCGAAGTTGAAGTTTTTGATATGTAAGCAGAGAGATGCAATCAGAGAGAGTGTTGACACGAGAAGTGATCTCGGAGTTCAGCCGAAGCCTACGTCTCCGTGCTATAGGGAGCAACCCGAATTCACTAACACTTTTCTCGAAGTAACCTCGACAGGCCGAGTATTACTGAAGCCTCTTTGATCTCTTCAAAGAGAAGAAGGAGATCAAGAAGAGTCGAAGGATGGGAAGCAAGAAATCCCAGAGCTCTGGTTTCTGGGTTTGAGATCTGGATATGAGATTGGATTTTTCTACATTCGAAGGCTCTGCTATTTATAGGATTCTCTGGTGGTAAATGGCGGTTTCTGCTGCAGCATCTGGGGATCCTCCAGGTAAAGCTGGTGGGTCCCGCTGTTGTCTTTGGGGGCCCACCAGGCAGGGCCGGTGGGTCCTGCTGTTGTCTTTGGGGGCCCACCAGGCAGGGCCGGTGGGTCCCGCTGTTGTCTTCGGGGGCCCACCAGGCAGGGCCGGTGGGTCCCGCTGTGGTACTCGGGGGCCCACCAGGCAGGGCCAGTGGGTCCCGCTGTTGTCTTTGGGGGCCCACCAGGCAGGGCCGGTGGGTCCTGCTGTTTGCAGACTTCTTGCCAAAATTTGCACCCACAAAACCTCTCATGGAGAAGGTCACAAACACAATCAAGTGCTGGGCCACAAAACACCTATCCATCGGGGGGAGACTAGAACTCATCAGAACGGTGCTCCAAAGCTTCTCCTACTTATGGGCATCAGCGTTTTCTTTACCTAAGTCGGTAGAATTCAAAGTGGAGAAGCTCATGAGGGATTTCCTCTGGCAACATTCCAGCACCCATGCCCATTTGCCTGCTAGTTAGTGCTGAGTGCGATGCACCGGTAGGATATGGGTGCATTGTACGACTGTGACTTAGGGGGTAGACGATGGGACAGAGAAGTGGGGCAGAAGATTTGGATTCCAACAGAACAGTTCTGTATTGAGATGAACCAAACAACTATCCCCGGTTAGATCCAACATGCAGGCCAACCCAACCCAACCCAACCCAACCCGACAGACCCATTTCAGGTCCGTTTCCTATAAACCCTCATTCCGGGTACAATTTTGATCTGATTTGGGTCCACAAATAACCATTTTGAAGCTCTTTCCGAGAACTACGCAATGAATCCAGATGTCTGACCCATTTTGAGATCAAACTTGAGCATTGAGGAGGTGTTAAAGGATTATGTGTTTCTTATTTTAAAGGCAATGTTAATTTTCCTGTGCTTCTGCAATTATTGTGAATCATTGCCTCTCTGTTGTTTGTTATTGATGTCGTTGGAAATCATGCATGTATTCAAATTAAAGATTATATAAGAGGCTTTAATGGTGTTTATCACCCATGCGGGTGGTAATCGGCCCAAAGGAAGGCTACCACTTGGCTGGGTTCACAAGCAGTGTTAGGAGGCCAATGTGGGTGATATGAGTTAGGGGCAACCTTGCAGTGCAACGGTCGGCCCAAAGGAAGGTCATTGCCACTACATAATCGACCTGACTACTATCATTCATATTGACTTTTAACAACGGAGTAGAGGTAAAGTTGTATAGAGTTGGGTGGCCCATGCGTGTTGCAATTGGCCCAAAGGAAAGTTGTAATCATTGCCGGGGTACACATATTTATATGATCAATATAAGTGCTTTGAGTTTTGGGAACGATCCTATGGGCAACAGTCGGCTCAAAGGAAGGTTGTTTGCTTAATAAGACCCTTGACTTAAGGTGTTCATATTGGGCAGACCATTGTTGGCAAACAGAGACACTCTGCTCTGAAAGTCTGATTGGTTGCCCTATCAGTCAGATTGATTGCAAATATGAGATCCACTTAATCTTGACTATTAATTTTTATTTTTATTAATTTTAATTTTTATTAATGTAATGTTTAAAATGATAGGATATGCATGCTTATGTAGTTCTTTTATTGTCTCTAGTGAATGAATCGTCTATTTCTGCCTGCCTAAATGACATTCCAGTTATGAATGGTTCAAACTTTGAGAAGTGGAAAGACCACATTAAGGTTGTTATAGGATGCATGGACCTAGACTATGCCTTGAGGACTGATGAACACATCAAACCCTCTGAGTCTAGCACAACCGAGGAAAAGACTAGCTATAAGAGGTGGGAGAGGTCTAATAGGATTAGTCTTATGGTAATAAAACATTCCATTCCTAAAGCCATGAGGGGAGCTATGCCTAAACAGGAAAATGCCAAACAGTTTCTTACTGAGGTAGCAAACCAGTTTACCAAATCGGATAAGGTTGAGGACAATATGCATCTTAGCAAGCTGGTCAATATATGCTATACTGGTAAGGAAAACATAAGGGAGTTCATTAAGGAGATGTCTAACCTGGTTTCAAGCTAAGGGTTCTTAAATTAAACCTATCTGAAGAGATTCTGGTGCACCTTATGTTGATCTCTCTGGTTGCCCAATTTAATCTTTTTAAGATAAATTACAATACTCAAAAAGAAAAGTGAAGTCTCATCGAGCTCATAAATCACTGTGTGCAAGAGGAAAAGAGAATGAAACATGAGAAGACAAAAAGTGCTCATTTGGCTTCTTATTTTCGAGACGTTGCTGATATAAAGAAAAGGAAGATCGAGGAATGTTAATAAAGGAAAGAACATTAACTATAGTTGTTAGTCCATTAGTAGCAAAAATGCAAGAGAAAATGGATAAAGTTATCTCCTGCTTCTTCTGTATGAAAGTAGACAATGTAAAGAAGGATTGCATTAAGTACCAGGTCATAGCTAATAAAGAAAGGTATAACTCATGCATTTGTTTGTTCTAAAATTAATCTAGCTGAAGTGTCACCTAATATATACATGGTGGATACATACTGGTATAATTCACATAAGTAATTCAATGCAGGGATTTCTGATGTGTGAATGTATACGCAAAAAAAGATTCGGGTCGTCTTTATTGCAGAAAACGAGATTATAGATGCTGTGACCCGGGGACTCGGGGGTGGTGAGCTGGGTGCGGTGAAGATTTGATCAGAAGATTATGGGAGAGATCCTCTGGAGGGTCCCTTTGATCCGTGTCTCCACGTTACTTCGTGCGAGAGCTCTAAAGGGGTTGCTCAAGATAGAGATCTTTATAGGGTGAGGGTTTTTTGAGAGGCTAATAAGTCTTTGTATCTCCCTCGATCCTTGCAAGATCTCTGCATCCTTGATCGTCGGTTCGCAGCGTCGATCGTACTTCTGGCATCAGCTTTGGTTTTTGGCTTTGGCTTGGCTTTCGGCATGGCTCTGGCTCCTGCATTGCTTCGACAATTGCGCTTGAATGTAGACGGGTAGAGACTTGCAATGCTTTAGTTATTCTGGACTTTGCGTATCGGCTAGAACGTGCGGTGCTTTGCTCGTGACCGTCGTAGTCGCTTGGGTTTGGCACTTGCGTTGCTTCGGCGCGGGCTTTTACCGGTGCTTTTGCTTTGGCTTCATTCGTTGGCTTTTGATTCGGTGTTGGTTTGATCTTCTTTTCGAACGGCGATGGTGATGTCTTCAAGGCTTCGTTCTTCTTTTGGCTTTATAGGCCTTGGCAACAGCGGTTATGGTGTTACTTCGACTTTTCTTCTTCTCCGGGCTTCTTTGGCGTGATCGGAGTTGAAGGCTTCTTGTGAAGATGGCGGGTGTAGCGTCGATCTTCATGCAACAGTTGTAGCGTCGACTTTTGTTGATGAAGACGGCGGGGGTAGCACCGATCTTTATGCGACGGTTGTAGCGTCGGCTTATGTTGATGAAGATGGCAGGGGTAGCACCTGCTCCGGATCTTCTTCTCTAAGTTTTCTTCTTTGTGCGAGGAGTCGACGCCTTTATTGAAGATGATGAGGTGTTGTTGGCTTCAACCTTCTTCTCCGGCCTTTGCTTATGGCGTCTTTGGAGTTGATGAAGATCATTGGAGACGTTGGGGTGATGACGACTCTGAGCCTTCTTCTCCAAGCTTTCTTCTTTGTGCGAGGAGTCGAAGCTTTGATCTTTGAGTGCAAGGCCTTCGCTTTGATGAGAACTTCGATGGTCGACTCCACTTTGTTGGGGATGCGCCTTTTAATTCCTCGCGAAGCCTTCGGTCTTCAAGCGTTGGAGCCCTTTTTGCAGAGCCTTTTCGTCTTCAGCTTTTTCGGCCTTTAATGTCTTTCCCCACCCCTTCTATTTATAGGCAAAGGGGGGAGGTTGGGAGAGATATGGCTGCGATTTTTTTGTTTTATCCAATATCTTTCTCCATAACTATCAAAATATTGTTTCCCCTTTTGGGGAAAACAAATTTGATCCATTTTCTTATTTTATGGGGATGGTTTTGAGCTTGTTATGGCTTTATCTTTGATGATAAGTTGCCATATCTTTTGTACTTTCGAATTGATGGTGACACGACGTCATCTTGTCCGTCGGATCGAGAGATCGTTGTGGATCTACGGTTGTGTAGACATCCACGTCACCTCCCCCCGCATCTAGGCGGTTAGGATTTTTTTTTTTCTTTTTCTTTTCTTCCCTTTTTTTTCTCTTCCCCTTATGGCCTGCCACACCTCCCCATGGGGAGGGGGGAATGGTTTTCAAGAAGGGGGTCGATGGGCCCCTTTTTGTGTTTGAGTTACGGGTCCGGTGGGGCCCGTTTGCATTGAGTCGGGTCTGTTTCATTTACGGGCCATTGTGTGCGGGCCGGGTTCGCATATGGGCCGTTTGTGTGTGGGCCAAGCTCGCATGTGGGTCGTGTGTGCGGGCCAATTTTGCATGCGGGCCGTTGTGTGCGGGCCATGTTAGCATGCGGGTCGTTGTGTGCGGGCCGTTGTTTGTATGCGGGCTGTTGTGTACGGGCCATGTTTGCATGCGGGCCAATTTTGCACATGCGGGTCGGGTTAAACCCGTGGGCTAATTTCGATGCCCACAAATGCCCCCTCAAGGTTGAGTGCGCCCGCGGGAAACGCGTAGCGCTTGGACTTGACTTGCGTGTTCACATGGGATTAAGGTCTTTTTAAGGACCCCCACCTTTTTGTTTCCCCCATTGTTTTGCTAGTGCGGGAGGCGATGGCTTCAGTTGGCTTGGAGGTGAAGGATTCTTCGGTGACTTGGAGACGACGGCTTCTTTGGCGACTCGCGGAGAAGAAGACCCTCGCTAGGGTTTCGATCGCCCTCGTTGTCGTGGACTTCCTTTGCTTCGAGGATGGCGCGAACGTTGACGGCGACCGCTGTGCGGAGTCCCAGGGCGGCAAGGCGACGGGAGTGCGAGGACGACCACGGTACACCTTAGGGGAGAGTTGTTGCCCCTCTTCGGTGCAGGAGCATAATGGTGGAAGCTGATTGTCGCAGCCGAAGGTGATGATGACGACGCATCTGGCATAGCGCGGGGAGGAGACAGAGTCGACGAGATGCGGCCCCACTTTCTTCGTGTTCTTTGTTATAAACGATGGTTACATCGGATATGGATGCCCTGCCGGATAGAGACCCCTTGATTCAGGGGATAGGAGATTTATCCGGTCTCTATCCTAATAACCGATTATGCCTATATATAGGGGGTTCAATGAATAATAGAATTATGATTTTTGCCAACATTCTTTCCTTTTTTTTTTTTTTCCTTCTTTCGTTTTCTGTCTTTTTTTTTTCTTTCTTCCGTCTTCTCTAGTTCGGCGAACAGCAGCGGCAACGGTTGCAGGCTCGGGTGTGACCGGCAGTCGTGGTTGCTAGAGCGACGCCAGTGGGCGGCGTTGGCGATGGTTGCGGTGGCAGTAACAACAGTGGCCGTTGGTGGGCGCAGGTTGGCGCTGGCTCTAGCGCAGACTGGCAGTGACCGGGCGGAGCAGTGCGGGTGGAGAAGGCATGAGCAACAGCGGAGGCGTGGTCGACGTGGGCTGCAGCGCAGGCAGTGGGCCCGGCTGGGGTGTGCCAGAGGAGGCTGGGACGACGATGACTGTGGGCGTATCGGCGAAGCCCAGGACGGCGACGGCTTCGAGGTGCACCGGCGAAGGCCAGGACGACGACGGCCAGGACGACGACGACTTCGAGGCGTACCGGTGAAGGCCAGGGTGGCGACGACTAACGGGAGCACCGGTGAAGGTCAGGACGGTGATGGCTTCGGGGCGCACCGGCGAAGGCCAAGACGGTGACAGATTCGGGGCGCGCAGGCGGTGCACATGGAACGATACAAACGGGCACGATGGAGGCGAATGGCGGCGTCGGCTGCGGACAGCCAGGGTGTGGTCAGACGTACTGGCTTGGGCTGTGGAGGTAGGAGGAGTAGAGGTGGCGTGGCCGACTCGAGTTCCGATGCAGGGCGCAGTGGTGGCCGATGGTGGATCGTTGTCTCTGGCAAGGTGCGACGGTGGCCGACTGTGGGCGAAGGCGCGGGTTCAGCGGTGGCACCGGCCGAGCAGAGCGAGTGGCGCGCAGGTGCGGGTGGCGCAGGCGGATGGGCATGAACGGCTAGAGCGGCGTTTGCCGACGGCAGGCGGGGCGCGGGTGGAGGTCGTGCAGCGGGGCAAGGCGCGTGGAGGTCGGGCGCGGTGCGGGCTGGGTGTCAGGCGACTGTGGATGGCACGGGGTGCAGGTGGCCGGACGCACGGGTCTCCTTCCCCTTTTCTTTCTTTGTTTCTCTCGTTTCCATTTTTTTTTTGTACTTTTGAAGGACGAAAAAGGGGATGTGGGTTTTGATCGCGCGGTCAGAGGGCTCCAGGGGCTGTGGCTTTGGTCGGCGCGGACAGAGGGCAGTAGCCCCCTTTGGGGGCTGCCGGGCTTATAATGGGGATAGGGGGGCTGGCGGCCCCCTTTTGGCTGAGTCCCCCCCATTTTGGGGCTGGCAGCCCCCCTTTTTTTTTAGGGGGCTGCGGTCCCCTTTCTTCTCTGGTTCGGGTTTTCCAAGGGGCTGTAGCCTCTTTAGCGGTTTCTTTTTTTTTTTGTGCACTTTTCCTCTCTGGATCTTGAGTGACTTTTTATCTCTGAGTCTTGGTTCTTTCCTTTCGACTTTTGGACTTGATCTATTTCTTCTGGGTTTTGACCGACTTTTCCTCAGGACGTTTTTTTTTGACTTCCGAACTTGAATTGTCTTTTCTTCTGGAATTGACCTTGCATCTTGATTTGACTTTTATTTTTCGTCTCCTTGCAGGACTCGTCCCTTTGAGTGCTTTCTGAAGGCCAGCTGGATCGTCGAGGATGTCTATCGCGGCAGCAGATCGACTAGCGAGGTTGCACCTGGGTAGGCTGAGTGAGGCGGACTGGATGTTCCTCTGGATGACCATGGGTTGTTGGAGGCCTATGGAGAGAGCTTTCCTGGTGGCGACGTCAGCTCCGAGGACATCGAGATGGACGTTCTGGAGTTCGACGAGAAGGAATACGAGGCCGCGAGCATTAACAAGGAACATACTGCGTTGGTCGTCTTTTGTTTGCCGATCTTGACCTCGGTGACTGTTCCAACGGTTTTTTTGGCTTCGTGGAGGTCACAGAGGATGCGGTCGTCGCTAATGCATACGCCTTTCTTCGAGTTGCTATTTTTGACTTCAGTGGCGGTTCCAGTCCTTCAAATGGCCCAAGCTTTTGTATGAGCCTAGTGGGTTTTAAGGTAGACGACTTCTTATTTGCGAAGCAGCAGCACACCTTCCTGAAGTAAGCGAGGTTTATTACTTGTCACTGGCTTTGCTGGAGGAGGACGCTTCCTAGGCTTTATCTGCGGCCGAGGAAGATGAACGTCGATTGGAATCGGGTGCAAAAGAAGGTGGAGGCCGCTCGTGCGTCGCTTCAGAAGTCATAATCTCGTTTGGAGAAATCTTGAGCGACTGAGAAGACTTCTGGAGTAGGGCTTACGAAACAGTAAGAGCTGATGAAGTGCTGGGAGCTGGTGAAGCAATCGGGAAGGCTTCCAGAGAAAATCTTGCAAAGCAGCATGCAGAGCTGGCGACACGTCGGAAGCTGGTGGAGTGATCGAGAAGGCTTCCAAAGCAAACCTTGCGAAGCAGCATGCAGAGCTGGCGACGCGTCGGAAGCTGACGGCTTCTCTACCCCTAGAGTTGCAGCGTGTGTAAGCTGTGGGAGGCGGGCCGCTTCGGTGCCTCAAGGACTTCGACTTGCTACTTGTGCATCGCTTCAGAAGCTAGAGTCCTATTTGGAGAAAGCTCGAGCGACCAAGAAGACTTTTGGGCATGAGCTTGCAAAGCAGTGGGAAGAGCTGACGAAGTGCCGGGAGCTAGTGGAGTGATCGAGAAGGCTTTCAGAGCAACCTTGTGAAGCAGCGTGCAGAGCTGGCGATGCGTCGGAAGCTGATGGCTTCTCTACCCCTGGAGTTGCAGCGCATGTAAGCTACGGGAGGCGAGCCACTTCGGCGCTTCAAGGACTTCGACTTGCTACTCGTGCATCACTTTAGAAGCTGGAGTCCCGTTCGGAGAAAGCTCGAGCGACCGAGAATACTTCTGGAGCAAAGCTTCTGAAGCAGCGTGCAAAGTTGGCGACGCGTTGAGCTGGTGGGGTGATCAAGAAGGCTTCCGGAGTGAACCTTGCAAAGCAGTGTGCAGAGCTAGCAACGCGTCGGAAGCTGACGGCTTCTCTACCCCTGGAGTTGTAGCATGTGCAAGCCGTGGAAGGCAAGCTGCTTTAGCGCCTCAAGAACTTTGACTTGCTACTCGTGCGTTGCTTCAGAAGCTGGAGTCCCATTTGGAGAAAGCTCGAGCGATCGAGAAGACTTCTGTGGCGGAGCTTGCAAAGCAGCGGGAGGAGCTTACGAAGCACTGAGAGCTGGTGGTTTCTCACCCTTCGGAGTTGCCGCGTGTGGATGCCTCGAGTGACGAGCTCTGGCAGCGCCTGAGGGACTTCTTATGCGTCTTTTTTGGGCTCATTTTCTGGAATGGTGGTTTGCTTTTTTTTGTTTGGACAGAACCTTTACAGGCTGCCTATGTACCCTATTGAGAGGGATCAAGTCACACGTAGTTCCTTTATTCGTTTTTTTTTTGCAAGGAGTGTAGCCTTGCTTTAGGTATAGTATTTTTTGAGGTACTTGCCATTGATAGGGCCAAGATAAGACCCTTCTGGCATTGTGAGTAGGTACGCATCGTTGGAGTAGACTTCCTTGACAATGTGTGGTCCATCCCATTTGGCGTCGAACTTCTTCCCTTCTCGATGCAAGAGAATGATGGGGCTCTTGACTGCCAGGACCAGTTCTCCGGCTTGAAAGGATCGAGGATGAATTCTTTTGTTGAAGGCTCGAGTAAACCTGGCTTGATAGCATTCCAGGCGTTGCTGGGCTTCGAGGCATTTCTCATCCAGTGCTTCCAACTCTGCTAGGCGAAGCTGGGCATTGTCGCTACTGACAAGACCTTCTTGGATGGCTATCCTGAGTGACGGGATCTAGAGCTCGAGCGGGAGGACAGCTTCTACTCCGTATACCAGAGAGTACAGAGTTGCTTGCGTCGGAGTACGAAAGGAAGTGCGATATGCCCATAATGCTTCACCCATACGTTCGTGCCAGTCCTTCTTTGACTTCGAGATGACTTTCTCCAAGAGCTTACAGAGAGTTTTGTTGAAGGCTTCCGCTAGGCCGTTGGCTGGAGCGTTGTACATAGTTGAATACCTTTGTTTGATGTCAAACTTGGCACAGAATTGGCTGATAGCGGTATTCTTGAACTATTTTCTGTTGTCCATGACGATGTAGCGAGGGATGCCGTACTGGAAGATGATATCGTTTTGGATGAAGCTGATGACAGAGTGTCTGGTAACTTCTCACAATGGTATTGTCTCAGCCCACTTGGAGAAATAGTATGTCGCTGCCAGGATATAAAGGTGCTGCTTGGATGACTTGGGCAGCGGACCGACAATGTCGAGTCCCCATCCATCGAAGGGCTATGATGTAATCGTCGGATGCAAAGGTTCTGGCGGTTGACGGATGTAGTTGCCATGCAGCTGGCAAGTATGATATTTCTTTACAAACTCCAAGCAGTCCTTGATCATAGTGGGCTAGTAATAACCCATCCTTCTAATACGAAAGTGGAGCTTCGGACCGGACTGATACGAACCACAGATCCCAGCGTGGACTTCCTCCATTGCTGCTTCTGCTTCTTTCTTTGCAAGACACCTCAGGAGCATACCATCGTAGCTTCGACGGTACAGCTCATTGTTGAAGTGGAAGAACTTCAAAGATCATCGGTGAATGTCAACCTTGCGCTTTGAATCTTCAGGGAGCTTTCCATGAGTGAGATAGTCTATGAATGGTTGTCTCCAGTCTAGCTCATTGATCAGGAGGACGTGCACTGCATTAACTTGGTCTGGAATCCCAACAGGGATGTCTTCCTTGGTGATCACCATTCTTTTGTAGATAGGGATGATGAGCTAGCTTCTTTTATGAAATGGAAGTATAGCTGCTAAATTTGCGAGTGCGTCGGCCTGCTGGTTGCGGTTTCTGAAGACATACTAGATTGAAGCAGTCTTGAGTGCATCAAGAAGTTCCAGAGCTCGTAGATATAGCAGCACGAGGTCTTCTTTGTTAACTTCATATGCCCCCACGATTTACTGGATGACGAGTGAGAGTCACCAAAAATTTTGAGCCCTTGAAGCTTCATATCATTGGCGAGTTCGAGGCCGATAATCAGGGCTTGATACTCTGCCTTGTTATTGGAGCATGATTCTAATAGTAGAAATGAGAAAAGGAGGATCTCGTCGTTTGGAGTAACGAAGATAACCCCTGCTCTTACCACATCTTGCCTTGCGGCACCGTTGAAGAACATCTTCTAAGAGGGAGCGATATCGATGGAGAATACTTCTTTATCTAGGAGGTCTTTTGATAGTTTCCATTCTGCTGTGAGGGGGTACTCGGCCAAGAAGTCCGCGAGAGCTTGACCTTTGACTGCTTTCTGAAGGACGAAAGTGATGTCGAACTCAAGGAGGAGTAACGCCTATTTGGCCAAACATCCAAAGAGCACTGTTCTTGACATGATGTACTTGAGTGGGTCGGCTTTCGAGATGTACCTGATGGCGTGAGCTAACATGTAGTGTCGTAACTTCTTTATAGCAAAGATGAACGCCAGATAGACTTTCTCAATCGGAGAGTAGTTTAGCTCCGCGTCGATGAGAGTACGACTCAAGTAGTAGCATGCTGTTTCTTTTCCTAGCTCGTTGTCTTGAGCCAGGAGTGCCCCCAAGGATTGCTCCTGGGCACTGATGTAGAGGATCAATGACTTTCCTTGAATAGGTGCTGTCAGAACTGGAGGTTTGAGTAAGTAACCCCTGATATTTTGGAGGGCTTACTGACAAGTTTCATCCCACTTGAATGGTACTCCTTTCTTCATGAGGCTACTGAAGGGCTGACATTTTTTAGCTAAGTTGGCAATAAATCTCCTGATATATGCCAGGTGGACTTGGAGACCTCTGAGATCTCGCACCGTCTTTGGAACATACATGCTGAGAATAGCGTCAATTTTGGATTGATCTATCTCAATGCGTCGATACCATACGACAAAGCCGAGGAACTTGCCCGAGAAGACTCCGAACGTGCATTTGAGTGGGTTCATGCGGAGTTGGTACCTTCGAAGCTGTTTGAAGATCAACTCGAGGTGAGATAGTGGATTCAAAGGTTGCGTCTTACCGCACGGAGACGTAGGCTTCGGTCGAACTCCGTTATCACATCCTGTGCCATCTCTTTCTTTACTTTTCTACTCTATAGTGCTTGTGTGATAGCCCACAAGTCACAACTCAGCGCTTCAAAGCGTGCCACATCCCGAAGGGTAAAACCTTCACTCGACTGTTGGAGGAGGGTCACGTACGACAACCGAAATCCTCCCCCACAATACCATTATCGTGCTGTAGGAGTCATGTTCTCAGTCCTTGCTTGGTTAGGGGGATGTTTCTCATGCTCATTGATGATGATGCACGGTTATGTAGAAAATTTAGAATAGCTGGATAGTACAAGTGGAATAGAAAACACTTGGTGTGATAATTATATCGCTATTGTGCGATAGGAGTCGTGTCCCATGTCCTTGTTTGGTTAAGGTGATGCTAGCTTCTCCTACTTACTGACAGTGATACATAGTCACACAGGTAGTGTAGAAGATCGAGTTGAATAGGAGATGTATTGCGTGGTCATAAAAATATATTATGAGTAGAATGAATGTTTAATAGGAGATAAATAACTTAGCAGGTTAGTGCAATACTTGATGTAGTTAGAGGGCGTGTCTCTTATTCGGAATTGGTTGGGATGACACATCATCTATTTACAGGAGGTAATGCGATGTTATGCGAGCAGCATTCATAGTCTTGTATTATAAGTATATTGAATTCGCCTTGAGTGGCTATACCATGGCAGATGATCAGACCCTCGGGTTTGGTATTGGACTTAAGTCTATGACTTGTTCTAATAAGGTAGGAGTTGTTTTATGACGTAATAGGTCCTAACTAAGCATGCGGAAAGCGAGGTGAGGCCACATATATATTGATGTAAACCTATATCTTACGTAGTTGGTGATATTGTCACCGTGTGCTAGGACATAATCTACCACGTAAAACTAAAAATGGATTAGGCTTAGGTTCTTACGAGTAACATAGAGGTAGGGTCATTCCCTACCCTCCTTGTTATTTACACAGGCACTTAGATATATGTTATGGGTTATAGCCCTAGTTTAAGGGAATGACGATACTATAATCGTTGTCTAACTCGTAATGTCGTCTTTGGCGTAGAGTTGAGATTGACATGGTAGCACTGGACTAGTTTTGGTTGGTGTGGTTAACTTGTGAAAATTCTGACTAATAGGTGGGATGAGTCATTGGGTGGTGGTGGTATCTTTCTAGTACCCTAATACTAGTGGTGTTTAGCTTTTAAGATTTGGTTTTGATAGATCAAACCGTTAGCTTGACAGTAGAAGTTAGGGTTACTCCCTAACCATCATTTGGATATTTTGAAAAACGAATAGAGTTATGGTTCTAGCCCTAGATTAGGGAAAATAGAGATACCATAGTCATCATCTAACTCATAATACAGAGTGTAGAGTATGTTGAGATTGACTTGGTTACACCGGACCGGTATGGTTAGCGTGGTACGGTTGACTTAAAAATCTGACCATTATTTGGATGAGTCTTTGATTGGTGGTAGTTTTTTCTGGGTACCCTAAGTTTAGTGGTTGATGTTATTACAATATTGATTCTATGATAGATTTCAGTTGTAGAAGTCTACTAGTAAGAAACCCGGGCAATGCCCGAATGTGCTTGATGCACGTCATTTGGCAAAGACGACATTGTAATTGTTCGAAGAAGTGTGAAATGTGAAGTGAGTGTGATTCACTTGTTAGAGAGAAAGAGAATGAAAGAGAGAGATTAACATCAAATGACCATTAAATATCATTGAATTAAAATTTATCATCTTTATGGTAAGTTTTTAAATGGATTTAAAAGAGAGCCGTGTTCACACACGAAAGAAGAATTCTGACTCTATAAAACCCGGGCAATGCCCGAATGTGTTTGATGCACTCCATTTGGCAAAGGCGACATCTCAATTGTTCAAAGAAGTGTAAAATCTGAAGTGTGTGTGATTCACTTTTTAGAGAGAGAGAGAGAAAGATTAACATCAAATGACCATTAAATGTCATTGAATGAAAATTTATCATCTTTATGATAGGATTTAAATGGATTTAAAAGAGAGCCGCGTTCACATACAGAATAAGAATTCTAGCTCTTTAAAAGGCGTCCGCGTGTCACAACACGGGAGAGAGGCATCCATTTTAGTATAGATATAGATCGATATAGATGGTAGATCATGATAAGTATGACAATATTAGCATCACTAATAAGTCTGTGTTTTCGAAAGATGACATTTAATGAGATTTGATATTATTTGAATAATGATATACTTATATTATTTAAAGTACAAGAAATATGATATTATCCGAGATACGAGTAAGATTCGATATTATTCGAATAATGATATTTTTATAAATATTAAAAGCACTAGATGTATGATATTAATTGAAATAGGATTGAGGATTGATATTAGTCGAAAATAATATTGATTTAGTCAAAGAAATTACTAAAGGTATAATACAGCTCAAGATTCAGTGCTAAAAAGGAATGACCTGATTTAGGTTGAACAATAGATAATGATATAGATTAAAGCACCATTCATACTTTTTATCAGTTTATTTTGATAGATTTAGCGTGGCTCTCACTGAGCCACTTAGTCTTCTAAGTGACTTGCGTGGTCTTGTTGGGCACAAACCCAAGTATAAAGAGGAGTTGAGTTTGTGGATTAGACAGACAGAAGTAGCTGATGAAGTAGCGGGAACTAGGAGCTATGGAACGAATGTGGAGCTACTATGGAGAGTTGGAGCTAGAGCAGGAACCATAGCTTTCTACCTGGATCTTATTTAGACCAGGAGGATGTTGTAATTGTATTCCAATGATGACATGTAAAGACTGATAATTCAATAAATAGATAGTTTGCTTCTGGTGGTGTGTTATTCTGGCTCATGATACTAACTACTTCTTATTTATCTTAACTAATTAAATAAATGAGTGTGAGGAGCCTCTTAAGGCTAATTCAGAGTGACGTGAGGATTGACTCACCTTCTGGACCTGAGTCTTGTGCTCTTACGAGTGCAACACTCTTATAAGAGTTTAGAGAGTTGTGTCCCTCCTTCCAAGAGTGATGTATTCTAACAGTCGAGCGATACTTCTTTCACAAAATAATTTTCTTATCTTCCTTGCGAGGATGAGTGTTACAGTATCTTTAAGCACTAGATGAGTCCGAGCAAGATAGAACAATCTAAACTTTATAACCCTTTCCTCTTATTTTCTTTAAAAAAAATGGCAGTGAAAGTTTGTGTCCGGGGTCTCGCGCTACAGAGCATAATCCGGGGCATGACACGGTGGGTCCTACTAGCATGGGTGGGCCCCCTCAGGTCTACCCGAGTTGGGTTTGGTCCTTTTCTTTTGCGAACTGATCGATATGTGCGAGCCGGGCCTTGTGTGTGGCCCATTGTGCATGGGCCGGGTTTTATTCGCAGGCTAATTTCGATGCCCACAGCCATGTAAAGTTGGCAACCCAAAAGTTGGCAAACTAGTTGGCTATCTAGCATTTTCCCTATTCAGCCATATAGTTTTCCATCAAGTTCCGAATATTCTGATGTGACACCTGATCACAGTCGTTCGTTCACCATAGACATGATAGGTGAATCACACTCAACATGACTAGCAAGCAACCGAAAGATATGATCAGGATGGCCCGATCTAGATGAAAAGCATGATGATTGAGAAGCATTTTCCGATTACATAATCTATGGATTCAATGCCAGCAACCCAATATGAGAGAGAGAGAGAGAGAGAGAGAGAGAGAGAGAGAGAGAGAGAGAGAGAGAGAGAGAGAGAGAGAGAGAGAGAGAGAGAGAGAGAGAGAGAGAGAGAGAGAGAGAGAGAGAGAGAGAGAGAGAGAGAGATGGTCACATAGACTTTTTCGTTTGTTTGGAACCAAATTGGCCTGAAAGGTCATTCTCCCACCTTAAACTAAGCTAATCCTAGACCTAACACCAATCTTTTTGCTCAATAAAGAAAACAAGGGCTTCATGGCCTCCATCTGTCCTATGTTGATTTCTTTACTAATGTAGTATATAATGATTACTCGCCATCACCTCACACCTTATGTCAGGGTACTCTTAATATATTTGTTTGAGTATGTATGGTAACAATTTTTTAAGACTAATATATACTTGTATTTGATGGTGATTTGATGATAAGCATGCTTTTATTAAATTACTAGCTAGCTCTCCATTGTGTAACTGGTTGGGGCCTGCCAAACCCTCCCTCCTATCTCCTATCTTAGGGGTTCTCAACAAAACAAATGCCCCCTCTATTGCGGTGCATGATGAGGCAACCTGTCCCCGAATCTATCATGCCTCGGGTGCTTGCTGTGTGGTCCAACCACGTACAAATCGAGGTTAAGATTTCAGATCCGAGCTCAGCCTGATTGAGTGGCATGGGAAGCCTATTTTAGGTGTGGGTTGAGTAAAGAAGACCATGAGCATGGGTATTTGGGGTTAAAGGGACCCGACCTCTCTTCGATCTTTGGCTTGGAATGATCGAGGTGCATTGTGTAGTGCTATCAAGGTTTCATAAGCATGCATGGGAAAGTAATAGAAGACAAAGGTATATCGAAGAGTCGTAGATTGATGTAGCATAAGCAATAACACGTACCCCTTAGCATCTTCATAATTGCACATACAATGAGACACAATGAGAAGTGCAGGACAAAAAAGAGAGAGAAAGATAGAGAGTCAAGAAGAAGGAAAGATAGACTGATATGCACCACCACCCTTTAATTAGCACCCAAATGGATTGCTAAAACACATCACACATGGTGCTGAACAATGAGGGAATACAAATTAAGCATAGCAAAGCAAAGGAAACCCCCCACATGCCATTATCTACAATTCCTCTCCATCTTAAGAGACACAGGGCAGTTTACAGCCCTTATTCCTTCACAAACATGACCATGCATGAGAGAATGTTCGAGGGCCGGAGGAGAATCCTATCAGGCGTTGCTCCGGTACGACCCCAGCGCCTTGATCGCCCCCGCCCTCAGCACGTATTGGTGATAAGCTGCAGCGATTGCAGCTCCAATGAATGGCCCCACCCAGAAAATCCACTGAAAGACGCAAGATCAACAATTCTCATCAGCTAGCTAGCACGCTGATACTTTGATTCAAATATATAGGTAATGATGGAGGAAGCTAGCTAGGGAAGGATGAAAAAGCACAGAATATATATATATATATATATATATATATATATATATATATATATATATATATATATATATATATATATATATATATATATATATATATATATGGGTCAGGATAGGATGACCCAGCAAATTTTGACCCATTAATAACCCAGCACCCTTTGAGGCACTTAGAGGTTATAGAATGGGCTGATTTTTTATAGGGATGTTGTCTATGGTATGTTGATCATCCTCACAAAAAATCAGGCCATTCTAAAACCTCTAGGTGCATCAAATGCGCACATCAAATCAACGGTTTTTTATTGTCAATTTTAACCGTTGATTTGAAGAGCACTCTTTGATGCACCTAGAGGTTTTAGAATGGGCTGATTTTTTGTGAGGATGATCAACATATCATAGACAACATGTCTATAAAAAATCAGCTCATTCTAAAACCTCTAGGTGCCTTAAAGAGTGCTGGGTTATTAATGGGTCAAAATTTTGATGGATCATCCGATCCTGACCCATATATATATATATATATATATATATGGGTCAGGATCGGATGACCCAGCAAATTTTGACCCATTAATAACCCAGCACCCTTTGAGGCACTTAGAGGTTATAGAATGGGCTGATTTTTTATAGGGATGTTGTCTATGGTATGTTGATCATCCTCACAAAAAATCAGGCCATTCTAAAACCTCTAGGTGCATCAAATGCGCACATCAAATCAACGGTTTTTTATTGTCAATTTTAACTGTTGATTTGAAGAGCACTCTTTGATGCACCTAGAGGTTTTAGAATGGGCTGATTTTTTGTGAGGATGATCAACATATCATAGACAACATGTCTATAAAAAATCAGCTCATTCTAAAACCTCTAGGTGCCTTAAAGGGTGCTGGGTTATTAATGGGTCAAAATTTTGATGGATCATCCGATCCTGACCCATATATATATATATATATATATATATATATATATATATATATATATATATATATATATATATATATATATATATATATATATATATATATATATATATATATATATATATATATATATATATATATATATATATATATATATATATATATATATATATATATATATATATATATATATATATATATATATATATATATATATATATATATAGGGAAGTGCTAGAATGCGGCATGCGGTGCGTGCGGCATCGCACCGCAACCGTCTGATGCACTGCTGCGTGCATCGCATGCACGCAGTGCGTGCATCAGACGGCTGCGGTGCGATGCCGCACGCACCGCATGCCGCATTTTAGCATACCCCTATATATATATATATGGTTAGGTTATAGCATTTGACCTTGCTGGAGTACGTTTGTATAAGCTGACAAGATATTTGGTCCTTCTCTTAATTTAATAATATTTAATTTCCTAAGACCAGATGAGATGAGAACCACACCTAACCACTATCATTTGATTTTGTTAACGCCTACCTTCTTAAGGTCTACCTATTCGCCACCATATCTCTTAATTTATATATGTGGCTGATCGAGCTCTCTATGGAACCTCTCCGGCCCACTAAATTGACTGAAAAAAAATTTAATAAAATTTCCATCGTGGTACCGAAATTTGTGTTGGATGCTCCGTTAGGACGGCAAACGAACCGAACCATTCTGTGATCAGTTAGCGAACTACCCCAGTAACAACTCCTTTGAGTTTATTCTGTTGAGTGGCTAGTCTCACATCGGCTAAGGTTGGGAGTTCCCTGTTATCATATATCATTTGCTCCCTCACCTGACCTCATGAGCGGTTTTGATTGAGGGTCGGGGCACGGGATTCGTGGCTTGGTGTCAGAAGTAGGTCCCACTTTGCCTCTCCTGAGTGGTCCCGACCACCTCTGCATGTGGCCAGGTGTTGAACGGTTAGTCCCACATTGGCTAGGGATGGAAAACTATCGTATCCTGACATACTCATGACCAGTTTTCAGGTAACACGAGATTCATGACTTGATTCTACTCAACCACTAGTTAAGTTGCGTCGAGCCTAAGCGTATAGTTTAGGCTCAATTAAGGAAGAAGTCGAGCTGAAACTGCCCATCGGTCGGCTCGATTTGATCATAAATTATCAAGCCAGCCAAAATAATATATGACCTTGAACAGCCAAGCTTTTTGACCAAGCCGATCAAGCTCAAATTAACGTAGAGGGCAAAACTCGAACGGCTTGGAGTGGGTAGTTTGCAAGCAAACCTTAGGTGCTGATCGAGTACCAAGAATGGGTATACAGCTGTTGTGGCCACATTTGCATGCACCATCGATTAATGGGCACAAATTAATCCAATGAATGGTTGGTTCAGCTAGCCGGATGAAGCCAAAATGAGTGCACGCGCGCGTTTTCTCTCCTAACCAACTCAACTTGGACGAAAGCAAAAAGGTGATCAGGTGTGGTGTGATGTGCCTATCTCTATCTATTATATACCTGATCATCCCAAGCCTTGGTCTTGTTGTAGATGACTGCAGCGCCGAAGCTCCTCGCCGGGTTTATACCCGTCCCCGTGATTGGGATGGTAGCAAGATGGACCATGAACACCGCAAATCCAATCGGGAGTGGAGCCAGCACCTACAAATTAAACGTGCATGCATGCATCAATAATTATTATAAACTTAGAAGAGAATTAATAATAAATCAAATTATATAACAAGTCGATCAATTATTATTTAAACTGTTTTATCGATCGAGCACTAATTCAAAGAAACAGATACTACATAAAAATAAAATTAATATGATTTGCTATATATATATATATATATTTATATATAAAATTGATGAATTATAATTAACATATTAATTGGGTATCTCCAAGCAAGCTAGATGAATAATTCGATCCTAATTTATTCGTTTGGCCTTCATTTCATTTCATTTCATTTCATTTCATTAGTTGGTTGGTTGGTTGAATTATTCGCAAGACCGATCAATCGATCGATCTTGTTGGCGCCCCCTTCCACCCACTATAAAGTATAAACGGCTTTTAACCAAACAAACTTAGAAGAAAAGAAAAGCCCGTCTCCTTTTGCTGCTTCGATCTCTTCCTTTCCCACAGATTTCTTTTGAGTCAGAACTAACCCAACCCAACCCAACCCAACCCAACCCAACGGTCACCATCTCTGAGTCAGCCGTGGAGATAGAAAATGGTGCTGGACGGTAAGGTTACCGGCACGTGAGAGTCGCGGGCACTGCGCTTGGGGTCCGTGGCGGAGAAGACGGTGTAGACTAGGACGAAGGTGCCGATAATCTCGGCGGCGAGGCCAGTGCCTTTGGAGTAGCCGGCACTCAGCTCGTTGGCGCCGCCGCCGTACCGCATGTAGAAGGCCTTCTGGAAGGCCTTGACGAGGCCGACGCCGCAGATGGCGCCCAGGGACTGCGCCACCATGTAGAGCAGCGCCCGGATGAGCGAGACCTTCCGCGCGAGGAAGAGGCCGAAGGTGACGGCGGGGTTGATGTGGCCGCCGGAGATTCCGGCGGTGCAGTAGACGAGGATGAAGATCATGCCGCCGAAGGCCCAGGCGATGCCGAGGATGCCGACGCCGGAGCAGGCGGCGTCGGCGCTCAGAGCGGGGTCGCTCTGATGCTTGTACCCGATCACCGTCGCCACGGTGATGTAGAGGAAGAGCAGGGTGGCGATGAACTCGGCGATCACGGCGCGGTAGAAGGACCACTTGCCCAGCTCCGCCACGTCGATCAGAGGAGCCGGGGGCGGGTCGGTGTAGTCCTTCGTGGTGAACTCACCCCCTCCTTCCACTTCCTTCGCCATTGCTAGCTACGGGCCGATGCTCTCTCTGTTGATCGAGGTGAGTGGTGGTGGGTGGGTGCAGTCAGTTGGTTTGGGAGTGAGCTAGGGAAGGCAGGGGGGGGGAGGGATATTTATGGGAGGTGAGGTGGGTGAGTCGAGACAGGAGAGTGGGGGATGTTTTTAGGATTAGAGGGACTTTTTATTTGCCGCCCTTAACCGACCAATGCCCTCATCATTGAGTTCCGGGACCCACCGCCACCGCCACCGCCACCGCTACCACTACCACCACCACCGCCAAGTCACCAACCCCACCAGGTGTGACAGTTTGTGTGATGGATCGATCACCTCGTGCTGTCAAATAGAGCTCGAATCTCCTCCAGTAGCTCGTCCCGGTCGGTGGGCCTGGTGTGCATTACGCCTGCCATCGTGCGGATGTGATGCGCACGGGACCACCGACCGGGCCGACCGACCGACTGGAGGAGATCTAAAAAGTATCCAAGTCAGCAAAACCTACACATGGCATAACCGCGATTGACAGTATTCAATGTATGGTGTGTGGTTACATACGGGAGCATCGCTATTTGAGAAATGATACTTACCCCGATTGACGTGGCAGCATGCAACTGGTGGTGTAAAAGATTTATGAGGGTTTTTTCAGAATGGCCTCCAACTCTGTCGTATTGCTGGGAATAAACTCGGTTGCTTTTTAAACTCGGTTGCTTTTTTGCATTACTTTTCTAGCCCTCCTCATGTGCAAAATGTCATATCCGAACAGCTGTTGCTCTTTTGTGACCAATTTACCCTTACAATGTAACTGCTTGTGGATAAACCGATACAAGCTAGTGAAAATAAAACGGTTCTTTTTTATCTTCCTCGTTCATTCTCTGTGAACTTCTATTTGTCGCCGGAGATCGTGGTTCCATACAACAAAGACAGAGAAATTCGAGTGTTTCTTTCAAGCCGAAGTCGAAGAAGATCGAGGTACTCCTTCTCACTCTACGCCGTTATTTATTTCAAACCCTAGAAGCTATTTATTAGAAGCCCTAACTATTTATTTGAAACCCTAGTCCCCATAACACGGTGTCAAAGATGCTTTCAAACCCTTCTACGATAAGAAAGATGCTTTAAAACCGTGAAATATTACATGCGCAATACACAAGGCGCGACGACCCTATCACAAAGCGTCGACGCCCCTATTACAAGACACCCAATAACACAAGGCACTGGCACCCAATTCATAAGTTTTGACACTCCTTTCACAAATCGTCGGCGCCCCTTTCACAAGGCACCCAATAACACAAGGCACCGACGCCCCTTCCATAAGGTACCAACACCCTTTCACAAGGCGCCGAATAGCACAAGGCGCCCAATAAAATGGCGTCAGCACCCATTCACAAGTCACCGGCGAATGAGCATTGGTGGGAAGATAAAAGTGGATGGGGCTCTACCCCTTTCAAGTTCTTCAATTTCTGGAGCACTAGAAGGGCGTTTGGTGATGTGATTTCCAGTAGTTGGGAGGCTAGAATCAATGGTTCTCCACAATTCCAATTAGCCTATAAGCTTAAGTCACTCAAGAAAACTCTCAAGACTTGGGATAAAGCCTATCTTGAGGGAGATGCTAGTTATGCGTCGAGGTTGATCTTAGTAAGAAAGAAAGTTAAAGCTATTCAGTATCAAATTCAAGAAGATCCTTTCAATTCCCTTTTGGTAGCAGAAGATAATTGCTAGTTGTGGACCTGGTAGCAGTACAACCTGAAGATGAATCTGTTGCTAGGCAGAAATCCAGGGCAAAATGGATTAACCAGGGCGACAAAAACTCCAAGTTCTTCCACTCGAGATTCAAATACAATTGTAATCATAATGGCATTCTTTCTTTGCAGAACACCCAAAGAATTTCCTTGACTAATCATGCAGACATAAAAAAGGAAGTGATTGGTTTATTTTCGGACTTGTATGCTCACCTTATCACACCTGCAAAGTTTAAGGCCATAGACTTTAATCGGTGTATCAGTCCTGAAATAGCAGAGTGGATTGTAGATCCTATATACCAGAGAAGAATTGAAGTATGTTGTCTTTACGTTAGATAGTGAAAAATCTTCGGGTCCTGATAGGTATACAGCCCACTTCTTTAAATCTTCTTGGGTAACAGTTGAGGGTGATGTGTGGGCTACGGTGAACAATTTCTTTTCTTCTGGACAACTACTCAAAGAGGTTAACCATACATTCTTAGCCTTGATCGCTAAATTACCTAATGCTTGTCATCTTAAGAATTTTAGACTGATCTTCCTATGTAATACTTTGTATAAATTGATCGCAAAGATCATGACGAATAGAATAAAGGTTTTGATGGGAGAACTAATTTCAGCCAAATAGTCAGCCTTCATCCCAGGAAGGAGGATAACGAAAAATATTCTTTTGGCCCATGAATTGGTTAGATGTTTCGAGGTGAAGCGTTGCCCCAAAAGAGCTTGAGTCAAGGTTGATATAGCTAAGGCCTATGATAGGGTTAGCAGGGAATATATTATGTATGCTTTGTGCAATCTAAGGTTTCAAGTGAGATGGATTGGGTGGATCAAGGAATGTCTTTTATCTCATTTCTCAGTTCTTTTCAATGGTGCTCCTCAGGGGTTCATCAAGTCTACTAGAGGACTAAGGCAATGAGATCTTTTATCTCCATACTTGTTTTCTATAGTTATGGAAATTTTATCTATTTCCTTGGAGGAAGGGTTGAGGCCAGGAAGATGGAAAAGATTTCATGTTGGAACTGTTAGAATTGGTGTGTTCTAAGCTTGTAAAACTCTAAGTTTTGATCTAATAATAAATGTTGATAGTTATTATATGAGATGCATGTTGGTACGTAACATAGTTGCATGTTCTTTTGAGAACAGAGAGCCATGGCTACATGATAATCGACTGAGTTGAAGACTATGTAGATTGGTCTCATATAACCTAAATCAGTTCGCAGCTATGATCAGTGATAATTGCTTTTTTGTTTTGTCATTGTGTAAAGCTATTATCAAAAACCTATACCTGCATATATAAATAAGAGAGTTTAAATAGTATAGGGCAAAGTATAGGATCGAACGACACGTAAATGTGATGCCTAGAGAAGATAAATCACAAGTGAGACTAAAATAATTTTAAGGGAGTTCAGATTTTTGTAAAAGATGTTTTAGTTTAGAAAGCAAATCGTAGAACTAATGCTACAAATTGATAGTTTTAGAAAATATAAAAAGGAAATCCACCTAAGAGAGGGATTTATAAACCATGATATGGAGTTCACTTCTCTTGTAATGTTGCTATCTATTATCCACACACTCGAGAGCGGAAGTTTTATCGACTCAAACGGAAAGTTTAGAATTAAAGCACACATTATCTAATTTCGTTATATAATATCCTTAAAATTTTAAGCATAAAATCCTTCTTATAGTGAAGAAGGACAACTGACTCAATTATGAGAATTTATATAGTGAAAGTTAGATCTGAAAATAATAACATTGATCATCTTAGTCACACATTCAATATTGGAGTTTTGAAACATCACCCGAATCTCTAGTAGAGGATGGATGATCTTCATTCTCACTTGAGAATTAAAATCAACTAACTAAGAGGTAAAAATATGAAGCACAATCGAAAGCAACTTATAAGAGAAGAAACTCACTATTTATCATGGCATAGGCTCCCTCTCCCTAGTGAAAGGGAGTTTAGCCTACCATGATTATTATTACGATAAACGAAATAAAGTAAAATATTATGGAAGAGGAAAGCATAAGCATAAAATGAATAAAGAGCTCATATTAAAATAAAAGGTACGATTACACCCAACGACCTTAGAACCTTCCTTCAGAAAATAGACAATACTACAAACCCACACACACTTCGCATTATCTCTACAGAATTTTGTTGAAAGCTCTTTGAAAAATGGATGCCCCTTCTTCTTGCCCAAGTCTCTCTATTTATAGAGTCGTGTAGCTTGCTCCCCAAGACATAGGATTTGGTAAAATGGTCTTTCATTGGTATAAAGTAAAGGAAAAATGAAGGGGCAGAAAGGATTTGAGGGAGAAGAAGAGAAGGAATGCGATTTGGTGGCCGGATATGGTAAAGAAGAAAGAGGAAAGATCACAGCAAATGGGGGAAGGTTGCCAGGCTGGGATCGTGTAAGGGGGTATCGGGTAGGGACTGATGCGAGGGATGGCTGTGATTAGGTCAGATGAAAGAGGAAACAAGAGAGAGAATTTAGAGAAAAATAGAGAAAGGATCAAGAGGAGCAGCTGGGTTTGGTCTTGGGGTAGCCAGGAACAGCTGTGATGGTTTTAGAAGAGAGGTAGAGATAGAAAGAGAGAAGTGAGAGATATGGGACGGTTAGATAGAACTTAGGGGGATCTCACAGGTTTTATTGGGATAAGAGAGAGGGGCATTCGGTTGAGATAATCCCGGAGAGAGAAAAATAGAGAGAAGATCGGATTTGATTTCGGGATAGAGAGACCTGGGATCAAAAGGAATTTGCATGGGTACAAGGACGTCTGGGATCCAAAGGAGGAAGAAAGAAATTAAGAGAGAGTTATGGTAGCCCGGTTGTGATGGAGTTACTGGATGCATGGCTGGGTCATGCATGGGCTTTAATAAGGTTGATATGCAGTTAAAAGAGAGATGGAAAATCTGTAGAGATTTTTAGAGAGAGAAAAAGAGGGCCGGTGGTGATGGGTTTTGGGTAGTGGGAGCTAGAATTCATGGTTTTGCATGGGGAATAAGGTGGCACAGACGGCTCGATGAAGAGAGGGTGTGGTTGCTGTTGTAGCTCGTGTGTCCTGAGCGTGGATTTTCTGTATTAACATTAATAAAGATGACTTTGGTTATTTCTCCAATTAGAATACTACTTTGGTATATATATATATCTATATAATAAGGGACGACGGTTGTGGGGGGGACAAATGAACTGAGACAAAGCAAAGGCCCAGATTTATGCAGAGAAGAGGGGGATAAATCACAGTCGTCCGTTTTCTAGCCCCACAACCTTAAATCAGCCTCTTAAATCCCCCTCCCGAGACCCTCAATGCCCCCATCTGATCCGTCCGTCCATTGGAACCCACCTGATCCGCAGCCCCCATCCCAAACCCCATCCGTCCGATCAAACAACCCCCATCCACAGCCCTATCTCTCTCTCTCTCGGTCTGCACGCTGTGCGCCCCCCCCCCCCTCGGAAACCCAAAGGCCGCCCGAAAAACTCTCTCTCTCTCTCCCTCTCAGCCCGCTGTGCGCCCCCTTCTCGGAAACCCAAATCTCTCTCTCTCTCTTCTGCATCGCCGAACCCCGCCCCCTCATTCTCCCCCTCCGGTGGTGAGCTCGAAAGCGACCTTCCTTCTCCGGTGAACCCAGCAAGAAGAGGAGCGGATCTGCCAGGTGTTCCTCCTTTCCCCCTTTCTTCTCCGGTGAAGAGCAGCAAGAAGCGGAGGGGATATGAAAACTCTCTCTCTCTCCCTCTCAGCTAGCTGTGCCCCCCCTTCTCGGAAACCCAAATCTCTCTCTCTCTCTCTCTCTCTCTCTCTCTCTCATCTGCATCGCCGAACCCCGCCCCCTCATTCTCCCCCTCCGGTGGTGCGCTCGAAAGCGACCTTCCTTCTCCGGTGAACCCAGCAAGAAGAGGAGCGGATCTACCAGGTGTTCCTCCTTCCCCCCTTTCTTCTCCGGTGAAGAGCAGCAAGAAGCGGAGGGGATCTGCACCTTCTTCCTCCAGCAGCAACCGAAGGGGGTGGCCAAGCCCCCCTCCTCCTCCTTCTCTCTCTCTCTCTCTCTCTCTCTCTCTCTCTCTCTCTCTCTTCTGTTCTAGGTTTTTTAAAGTTTTTTTCCTTTTGATTTCCACGGCCCGCTGCAGGCATCTCCGGTGACGGTGACTCTGGCACGCTGCAGGCATCTCCGGTGACAGCAGCAACCGGAGGGGTTGGCCAAGCCCCCCTCCTCCTCCCCCTTCCTCTCTCTCTCTCTCCTGTTCTAGGTTTTTTAACGTTTTTTTTTCTTTTGATTTCCAGGTTCCTTCAAAGCCCTGATTTCTTTTTTCTTCTATTTTCTACAGAATGCGCTAAAGGGGGGCAGCGCTACGGGCGGCAACGGGTTGGTGCGGCTGCAGGGTTTTTCTGCCTGTGAATCGAATTCGTCCCCGGCAGGCAGGCGACCATCAGCTGATAAGCACCCCAGCCCGTCAATCACACTCTCCCCTCACCGGTAAGCATCCCCGACCGGGAATCAGTTCCGATCTCTCTCTCTCTCTCTCTCTCTCTCTATCTGTGTGTGTGTGTGTTGATTGCATCTTTTTTTTGGATTTCCATATGTGTTCCTTTTGTTTGATTGAATCAGCTGATTCATACTCTCTCCTTCTTCCAATCTCTCTCTTCCTCTCTGCCAATGTACAGGTAGGCCATGGCTGCTGCACCATTTTTTTTCCTAGGATTACTGATTCTCTCTCTATCTATCTCTCTCTCTTTTTCTCTTTCTACGCCTGTCCATTGTGAAGCTGGCGGCGACAAACCCTGCATCCATTGTGAAGCCGGCAGCGACAAACCCTGCATCCATTGTGAGCTGCATTGCTGATGGCGTCCTCGATCTGTCCGCTCGCCTGTGACACCGCCTCCCTCATCCTCCAGGTGAACAATAAACACCACCTCCCTTATTCTCCATTGCCGATTTCCAGATTAGAAAAAACACCGAGTGCGATTCACATGTTTTATTTGCTTTGTATAGCTCACAAAATCTTTATTTCTGATTTTGTTTGATGAAATGCAGAATTCACAAAAAAAAATCTGATTTTTTTTTTCCGCGCACAGCCCTTTCCCTCGCTGCAGAATTCCAGGTGAATTTTTTATTCAATTACTAATCTGTGAATTTTTTATTCACCGGAGGTTCCTTCTGTATGACCTATAGTGCTTTGTGGCCTTTTTTTTAAAGAAGTTGCTATGATGAAGTTGCCATTGAATTAAATTTTCTCTCGGACATTTGAAAGAAGTAATTCGTTTGAAGTTGTAATTTTCTCTTTGACATTTTAAGTTGCCATTGGATTCAATTCTGTTTTGTAACATAACTTATTATGTAGTGGTCTCTGGCATCTACATAATATCTAAGTGAAATTGTTGACCTTATTTTGAGTTTTTATGTTGACTTCAACTTCAATTAGTGTGATACGAAATATTGTGGCAATGCATTAGAAGTATGAGTGGTTTATTTTTTTCTTTTTTGTTAAGCATTAGAAATATGGGTATATGCATACCTGAAGAGTACTGCATGCTTTCTTTGAAGGGGAATATTGCACAAGAATTTATGAAATATGGGTATATGTGGCTTCTTATCTATTAAGCCTTGAAAATGTGGGTATATGCGGCTTCTTTTTGGTTAAGCATTAGAAATGTTGGTATATGTGGCTTCTTATCTGTTATTTCTGTGAGAAATATTTTTTTTTTGAAAAATTTTATTCATACCCCAAAAATCTATAATTAGCCCCCGTCTCCCTATCGTTTCTCAATAACTTATACATCGACCCTTTAATACCAACAATGCCCTTTTCTTTTGTACGCCAAACCTAGGGCTGGCAATTTCGAACCCGACACGGCAGACCCGACATGACGTTAGCGGGTCTGGGTCAGGACTAAACGGGTTCGGGTCGTAAACGGGTCGACACGATAGACCTGTTTAATAAACGGGTCGGGTCCGATTTTAGGGTCTGGACACGGTAGACCCGGGAAGACCCGTTTAGTATTCAATGGGTCGTGTCGGGTCGGGTCTACCCGCAATCTGATACTATAATATATAATACTAGCGGGTCTTTCGGGTCAAGTCGGGTCGAGTTGAATTGGGTCGATCGGGTCAATTGAATAGACCCGGGTGGTAAACGGGTCTTACCGGGTCTACCCGTTTATTAGCGGGTCGGGTACGGGTTTAGGATATAGACACGATTAGTTAAACGGGTCGGGTCCAGGTCTAGGGGTTTTGGACACGACACGACAATAGACACGACACGATATGATCCGAGATTAACATTGGTTTTGCAAATGATATGATATGCTGATTTTTAATTAAAATCAGATTTTTCTTCTCTCTCTGATCCCATTGCTCCTTTTGGGCATCACAAATGTTTGCATTGGTCTTACATCTCGAAGCTTAGGTAACCTTTTTTTTTTTGCATTTGCACAGGAAACCTTTGCAGACAAAACGAAAGTGTGATTTTTTGCTGAATTTCCATCATTGGTTAACACCCAATGCCATTTTTTTCCCCACAAGTAATTATAGTTTTAAATATGTTGACACACTTTCGATTTGTCTCAACACTAGACTTATTCAATGTCCTCACATCCTTGACTAAAAGTGCTTCTTTACCCAAATGTGGGCTATGTGGCATTGAAGAAGGTTTCGATGGGGAACACTTCTGCACACTAGGGAAGATCATGGGCCACACAATTGTGCTTTTGCTGGAGTGCAAGAGTCTTTTGATCTTTTAATGCTGTTACTAGAAGCTTTTGTCGATCTTCCATTTTGTCCTTTAGATGAGACCTTGGTGGATCCCCAATCTTTTTCTGAATTGTCTGCGCATGTGGAAATTGAAAATGAATGATAGATTCGATATGACTATATTGGCCCAATAGTGTGAATATATGTTTGATATTGGAGGTGAGGGACTCTACTTTTACAGTGATGGATATGGCAAATCACATAGTTCAATATCCACAATGACTAAAAAAACTTGAAAAAAACAGAAAAATAAGAAAAAGAGGAATCTCTGGTTGATTAAATAATCTTATAGTGCTATGTTTCCGTGGAACCCTATGTATTATGTTCATTAATTTGACAATTTGGGACCTTTTGAACTAATGAGATGGCAGGATCATGCCATTCAATATCCACAAACACTAGAAAGATAAGGTAAATTTAAAGGTGTTGGATTGAAGTTGTAAGAAAAAATTCAAAAATGATTTTACTAGCAATGGATTTGGAAGGCCATTGTACAAAGTGTAGGAACAAACTCTTTTTGGTGATTTTGAATTTGATATGTTAATGATGCGGAACTAACTTTGGTGTGCAGGTGTTGTGAAGAGATCATTTAAAATGGTTAACCACTTGCAAAGCAAACACATGATTCAATGAAGCAATTTCAATTATTACGAGTTTAATGGTGCATAATCGATAGGCATAGGCCTAGGTGCATGTGAGCACTGTTAAGCGGATCAAAATAAAGGAGAGGTGACCGTTTGTTAAGGCAGTTTGCAAATATCATCTACGGATCCAGTGACCCACCAAGGGTTTTAATCACAAGTTCTTAGCTTGAGTGGTTTAACAAGGTGAAGGCTCATGTAATGTAGGCATGGTCCTATTACAAACCCGCAATATTAAATAGAACAAGAACAATTTTATTCTAATGATAAAACGAGGGGTTAAAGAGTATCCGTTAAGATTTATTTTTATGCCAAAAATATAATCATCCATCCGTTCGTTTTGCATGCCATTTGGGACCAAGTACGATTCAGCGATCGGGTTTAGTATAACAAATAGTTGCGTTTGAAGCCAAAACTAAATCATAGACATTATTTTAGATGCCATTTGGGCTGAGTGCTACTCATCGCATGGGCTGGGTGTAACGGACTGATGTGATTGAGTTTTGGCTCTAACTTATCATGTGCCATATTTTTGTTGTTGGGTGTTTTTGTGCCAATTTTATGTTGTTAGGTGTTTTTACTCCGGATGCTTGGTGAGGCACCTGGATCGTTGATGGAAGAATAGACAGTTGTCTGATTATATTGGGAAGCCAAAACTGAATTCCAGGTGTTCTTTTTGCATGCCATTTGGGACGAGTGTGATTCATCGATCGGACTGGGTGTAACAGACAGTCGTGTATGGTTGAATCACAGTCATTCTTTTAAATGCCATTTGGGCCTGAGTGCGACTCACCGCTCGGGCTGGGTGTAACAGATTGTTGTGATTCAATTTTGGCTTTAGCCTATTCAAGTACCATTTTTTTGTTTGTTGGGTGTTTTGCGCATGATGCTAAGTGACAGTAGCTCATCTAACATCGCCTCCACCGTTAGTCTGTTTAGAATTAATGACATGTTTAAGCCACATTTTAAGAAATCATATGTATTGTCATTTGCACTTCAAATTACAATACTGCCATCAACAAATCAAATTACATTACTACCATCAACTGATGTCATAAATTTTTATATTTCTCAACTATGCATGTAGTGTGATTTATTTTAGAACCATTTAATACATAAATGAGAACAAAAAATCATATACATTTTGATTTCTAAACACTTTAATATTACAATGAATGAATGGTGAATGTAAATAGGAAAAAAATACATATGAATTCTCAACACTGGTATCTACATACTGTTGTACGTAAGAACCTCAAGGAGACAAATTTTTTGATAATTTGAATAGGAAATGATGCATTTGAGTTGGTAGAGCATATAATTTGAATAGAAAATTACACAAAGTTTTTAAAATTGGCAGTTTACTCAATATCGTTAGTTTGCATGGCAATCGGGCTGAGTGGGGTCGGCAGTCGTCAGGGTTCTGTTGCCACCCTCAAAATATTATTGCCACCGTCGAATTATTGGACCCCCTAATAATATTGTTATTGCTCTCGAAATGTTTTGTTGCAACCATTGAAATATTATCCCCCCTCTCGAAATAATATTGTTGCTCATGATCTGATGTAAGTGTGCTACATACTGAGAAAAACGTTAACTCACCCCTCGGCGTTTGACAAATCTGTTTACTTTTAAGTAGAACGTGAACAAATTTTTTCTGTATATTTGTTTAGAGCTCTATTCAAATATATATATATATATATATATATATATATATATATATATATATATATATATATATATATATATATATATATTTTTTTCAAATAAGCTGTTATACATCTGTTCATGAGAAGTGGAATAAGGTGAGAGAGAGAGAGAGAGAGGTATGCAATCAGATTTAGAGATACAATCAATTATGTTTTAGAGAGTGATGAGTGCAATCAGATTTTAAATAAGTGCAATCACGTTCTATAGAGATACAAGTGATTTTTTGAGATATAGAAGTGCAATAAAGTTTTATAGAGAGAGGGAAGTGCAATCAGGTTTACGAAGAGAAGTGCAATCGGGTTTTAGAGAGAGAGAGGAAGAGCAATCAGGTTTATGAGAGAAATAAGTGCAATCCGGTTTTGAGATAGAAGTGCAATCCGGTTTACGAGAGAGAAGTGCAATCCGGTTTTAGAGTGAGGTGCAATCAGATTGTAATCAGTCAATTTGGCTAACAAGGACAAACTGGTTCTTAAGACATTTTACCAATGTTTCAGCAAGTAGCCTCAACCCCCCCCCCCCAGCCCCCCACCCTGGTGTTAATTCTTGATTTTTCTCCGTTATATTGCTGGTTCCCTGATAATTTCTGCTGTGATTAATTATTCCCTACTGCAGTATGCAATATAAATTCATATTTAATTGCAGTGTTTGAAAAGTAGTCCCATGCTCATATATATCTATTGTTTGTGAGTTTTGCTCAATCAAGAGCCATTATAGTATCAAGTAATTTATTAGTAGGTGTTGAATTGTATCTCTAGACATTCTTTCTTTTGAAAAAAGTTATAGAATTTCAATCCTTTAATTTTATTTCAAAAAGGTTGTTTATATGCCACAAATTTTTATTCAAAACACAGACGATGAGGTGGGTAGTAAAGTCAACAACTTGCTTACCACCCAAACGTGGTGTGCCAAGTCATCCATTTGATGGGCACAACATGGGAGGCGACTTTTTCTATTTTTTTTTATGTTGAATAAATATTGACCTTGGGCACAACATGGTGATTACTGTTACCATCCTTAAAATATTGACCCCTCCCTTAAAAATTTTTCATACCCCCAAAATCTTTTGCCACCACCAAAATGTTGCCGCCACCCTCTAAAAATTATCACCGCCCTCTTTATCGTGATTCTAAGCAACTAAGGTAACTTTCCCTTTAGTATGGACAAATACCTGCTGCAGCCATCCTCTTTATCGTGATTCTGAGCTTATAGAAGAGAACTTCCTCGGTATTCCTCCCTCTTTCATATATTTTTTTTATTTTCTTTATCTTTTTCTCGCCCTAAACGGATGCCGTTGATTCTTTAATCAGGGGTTAGAAATGCTGCACAGCGGAAATTGCTGGATGAACTGGGCATACCTGCTGAAGATGCACCTGTGGATCAGTTCATGCCTCTTGGGTGCATACTATACAAGGCCCCATCCGATGGGAAATGGGGGGAGCACGAGCGTACACCACATGCCTCCATTGCTCCATTTGACTGCTTTCCGGCCACAATTTCCTAATTAATGTTTCTACTTTTTTTTTTTCATTTCCAGTTGATTATCTGCTCTTCATCGTCCGTGATGTGAACTCGAGCCCGAACCCTGATGAAGTTGCGGATGTGAAGTACGTGAATCGGGATCAACTGAAAGAGCTGCTGAGGAAGGCCGATGCTGGGGAGGACGGCGTGAAGCTGTCGCCCTGGTTCAGGCTGGTCGTGGATAATTTCCTGCTCAAATGGTGGGACCATGTTGAGAAAGGCACCCTGCAGGAGGCTGCTGACATGGCAACCATTCATAAGCTGACGTAGAAGCTGCGGGAATGCTGTCTGATGGCTTGCGACGCAGAATAAGCTGATTTTGTGCCATTTCATTTTCTCGAAGTACCAAAAACAATATGAACTGGAGTGCAGGCTGTGATCGTTTGATTGCAGTTCTGGATTCAATGACTCAACTATGGGTATATTTGTGCTCATAATAAGGATTTAATCAAGGGATTACATCATGACTTTGTAATGTCAGATTTAATTTACATAATATGTTTAAGAGAATATTTGAGTATTTGGGAGCTATTGATTCATACATCAACAGAGTAATTCTAACTAGGTTTGGTTAATGGTTCAGTGGCATGATTGCCATTTATGTACAAGTTTTAGGATGAAGACTAGGGATAGGTAGGTTTTTGAATAGGGATGGCAATTAAATGGGTTTTGTAGGTTACCCGACCCGATCCTATTGGGACGGTTTTGGGATGGAACTAAACGTGTTTGGGATTATTTGATGAAACCCGATCGGGTTTGGGAAGGGGTTGGGTTTAACCTTTCCCATCCTGAACTCGACCCGATAATATATACACATATCGATTAATATATTAACATTAGTTGCACTTTTAATAGTCCAAAAGTTTCCTTTCATATATATATATATATATATATATATATATATAATAAGGGACGACGGTTGTGGGGGGGACAAATGAACTGAGACAAAGCGACGGTTCAGATTTATGCAGAGGAGGGGGATAAATCACCGTCGTCCGTTTTCTATCCGAATCCCACTCAATCTCTTAAATGCCCAACTCAATCACAGCCGTCCATTGCCTAACCCTGCCCATCTAACCCCGCCGTCCGTTTTCTATCCGAATCCCACTCAACCTCTTAAATGCTGAATGCAATCACAGCCGTCCATTACCTAACCCTGCCTAACAAACCCGCCCCCTGTGCCGTTCTCTCTCTCTCGGAAGCCGCCCCCCACGCCCTCCCTCTCTCTCTTGGAAATCGGAGACCCCCGTCCCCCTGTGCCGTTCTCTCTCTCTCGGAAGCCGCCCCCCACGCCCTCCCTCTCTCTCTTGGAACCCGGAGACCCCCGCCCCTGTGCCGTTCTCTCTCTCTCGGAAGCCGCCCCCCACGCCCCCCCCCCTGTGCCGTTCTCTCTCTCTCGGAAGCCACCGAACGGCTCTCTCTCTCGACATCTCTCTCTATCCCTCGCCAGATCTTAATCAATTGTGAAGATCTTTTTCAACCTTCACATATTAAATTAGCATACTTTTTGGTGATTTAAATGCTTATCTTGAATCAATTGTGAAGATCGGTGTTGTGCAATTCGTTGCAGTGGTTCCGGGATGCCCAACTTTGAGAGTTGGCCAATGCAAGGTATTGAATTTTTTACTGATGCTAATAACATGGTTTGTTTTGTTTGAAGTTGGGAGGCTAAAGGTATTCATTATGTGTTAGAACCCTTTGAGTTATGCCAGAGTTGGGGGGTAGGAGCAGATCCAATCAGGGTTTTCTAATGCATGTGGTTTTGGCGAGAGTAGGAGCAGATCCGATCAGTTTTTGGGTTTTCCTTTTTTTCTTTCATCTTTCCTCTGTTTTTCATTCCTTCATTTTTTCAAACAACTTGATTCATTTTTTAAGGAAAAAAATAAGAGAGAGACAACTGTAGTCGTCACCTCCATTGCATTGTCCATACCATACGAATCGAGAGTAGGAACAAAAATGACAACTGTAGCATTCAAGCCCTTCTCTCTTTGTTTCGAATAATAGAATTCAGAGAGAATATGTGGGGTTGTATGTGTGATCCCGCCCACTATGTAATAGTGTGGTGGCCGATTTGCATGCATGGATTAGTGTGAGCCAATTGGATTAGTGTGGTGGCCGATTTGCATGCATGGATTAGTGTGGTGGCCGATTTGCATGCATGGATTAGTGGGGGGGGTAATGTTTTTTTTTTTTTCTTGCTGATTTGGCAAAAAATCAGCAAATTTGATGATTTTGCACAACCTGATTTTTTATTTTGCAAGAGTTCAAGATGATTTTTTAGGAATTCAAGAAAGTATTCAAAGCTCTATTTTGCACAACCTGATTTTTATCAACCTGAATTTTTTGAGTGCACATTCTAGAAGAGTATAAGGATATTTTAGGAATCCTATGACAATAAATTGTTTAGGATGCCATATTTGACTTTTCAAGAAAAAGAAAACGAGGGGGCTTTTGCATATTAGGATATATGAGTGCACCATTCTTGAAAACGAGGGGGCTTTTTTGAAATAATTTTCGTCCTTGAAATAATTATTGCCGCCCTCAAAATATTGCCGCCACCCTCTAAAAATTATCACCGCCCTCGAAATATTTTCGTCGTCCTCGAAATATTTTCGTCGTCCTCGAAATCTTTTTCGTGTATGACCCCCCCTCCCCCCTATCAAAATAATATCGTTGCCCATGAACTATCATTGTCTCCCTCAAAATATTGCCATCACCCTCTAAATATTATCACCGTCATCAAAATGTTTCCGTCGCCCTTGAAATCTTTTTCGTGTCCTTGGGCACGGGGATTTACAGGTTTCACGCCCTCAAAATCTTTTGCCGCCCCCAAAATGTTGCCGTCACCCTCTAAAAATTATCCCCGCCCTCGAAATATTTTTGTCGTCCTAGAAATCTTTTCCGTGACCTTGGGCACGGGGTTTTTACTAGTATATATATATATATATATATATATATATATATATATATATATATATATATATATATATATATATATATATATATATATATATATATATATATATATATATATAGGGGGCTGCTATGCTGCGGCATGCGGTGCGAGCGGCATCGCACCGCATGCCGCATTCAAGCATTTCTCTCTCTCTCTCTCTATATATATATATATACATATATATATATATATATATATATATATATATATATATATATATATATATATATATATATATATATATATATATATATATATATATATATATATATATATATATATATATATATATATATATAAAATAAAGGACCCTAGGGAACACAGTAGGCCACTGAGGCGCATGGTGGATCCATGCTTGGGAGACCCAGTGGACCAGTTCTGTGTAGATCTAGAACTACTTCACAACTTTGGTGATGTCGGTCGCTTCACCGAGAATAAGTTATTGGCAGGTAGAGGATATGGTGAAGTCTCTACTACGGGAACATGGGATTCCTATTCACCTGACCAAGCACAATGATCGTGTTGAATAGGAACCAAGAAGGTGCACAATTCAGTGATTCAAACACTGGTGCATAAACTGTCTTACTACTATAGATAATCTGTCCTTAACCCTGAGGGACCAGGTACACTGGGCCGACTAGTTGTGTGGTGCTTTGATGTACCAACGTGTGCAAACCTTTCATAGTCTAATACCATGTTACATTGGGTTACTCGGCTGGTGCTTGAGTGGCATTCAATCGCTACAGGTTATCCGACGTCAAGTGTTGGATGGGTGCGTTTTGATGAGTCAATCTATCGACACAATTAACCCAGGCCTGGTGGTTTGTCAGTATGACTGGTGATATTCCGGATGCTAAGCATAACACCGGAAGGTGTGTGATGTTATAGATGATAAATTATCAAATCCTAGTCAGATGATCGATCGGGATCTGACGGTGCTCCCCACCGCCCGAGTCGAATCATGGCACCAGTAATAGGAGGGACTAAGGATTATCAGAGTATAGTAGAGAACAGGGTTACAAAAGAGTAATACAAGTTTAGGATCACTAGAGTTCAACTCGTGTCCCACTCTGGGTGGCTACGTGGGTTAATCGGATTAGGGCTGATTAACGGAACTTTCGGTGTATCACCAGAACAGTTAATCAAGGATCCGGTTGGAGCTAGAGATCCTGAACCCTAAAGTTTCCACCCTGTCTTTATGTATAGGAATTGTTCCCTGGCCTGGTAGGATACGTTGGATGCGAAGTAGCACGATGGAGCGCAAGCCCAGAGCCTAAGAACCTAATTCACATATGTTAGGGGTCATAAGGGTATTTTGGTAAATACTGAAATATAGGTTAGAACATATTGAATATGGATCTTAAAATAAGCGGAATAATTCCAGGAGCTCATAGGCGTTGACGGAACTAGATTTTGAATAGTGTACCTCACTCAATCTCTCTTACAGTGTTTCACTTTTCGTGAAGAGCGTTTTCGTCCAGGCTTCACGATAGACATGTAGAAACCCTAAAACAGACCCCCCTTCATCCCAATTCCCTTGGGGTCGGCCCTATCTTGCATAAAGCACTTGGGGACCAGCCCTATAAGAGGATTAGAGAGAAGGGGCTAGTGCCTCACTCTCTAAAAAACTTGAACCCACCTCTCTCCTCTCCCTCTTTGTGGTTTCGGGCAAGGAAGAAAGAGAAAGAAGAAGAAAGAAGAAGGAGGAAGGAAGGAGAAGGAAGAAGAGAGAAAGAGAAGGAGAAGATCTCGCGGCTCACCGTCGTCTTTGCAACGAATTCCTCCATCGGCTCGTAGTCCTTACACTCAGAGATAGGACTTCGAGGATTCCTTCCTTCGCAAAGGACAAGGTGACATCCGACAGCTTCCCTTGTGATTCACGTACGGTTCATCATTGTTCCATCTCTTCGGATCATAAGTCTACAAGGTATAATGATTCTAAACACCTAACTAGATGCATGCATGTCTTCCATAGATCGTAGTATGCCTCTAGGGTGTCCGCACATATGCTAAGATCATAGATTTGCATGTAGATTGTTTTATACAATTAATTATAATGAAACATACACCATGAGATCTTTAAATTTATCTTTTGCTTCCGCTGCGACTCTGATAATAGGATTTAATTCCAGTAATTGGTATCAGAGCACGCTTCGGTGTGTGTTTTATGCATGAATTCGTAAAAACATCATATGAATATAGAGGTTTTTACCGAAATGGCCACCAACTCTTAACTATTGTTGAGAATGGGCCAGGTTGCTTTTGGCTTTACCAAAATGACCATTGAAACTCTTTGGGACCAAACTACCCTTTTACTGACTGTGATTTTTCGGGTTTGACGGCGACGGTAGCGCGGCAGCAGGGGTTGGGCGCCGGCTCGGTTGTGGACCGCCGGAGCTAGGGAAGGTCGGCTCGGGCTTGGGCTTGACTGCCACCGTGAGAGGAGGTGGAGGAGGTTGGCGGGCCGGTGTCGGATGGTCGCCGGAGCTTGAGGAGGAGGGCTGCTGGAACGTGGGTTGCACCCCTTCTCTCTTCAACTCTCTCTCTCTCTCTCTCTCTCTCTCTCTCCTTCACTCTCTATTTCTCTCTCACTCTTTGTTTCTCTCTCACTCTTTCTTTCACTCTCTCTTTCTCTCTGCTCACCCACTCTTTCACTCTCTCACTCTCTCTGCTCACTCTCTCACTCTTGACTCTCTATGTGAGAGGAGATGGAGGTGGTGAAGATGGTAAGGGTCACTATGATTTTTTGGCGACGAAAACTAGACGAAACATGTTATTTTCGTCGGATTTCGTCTGATTTTTCGGCGACGAAAATTAGACGAAATTTGTTATTTTGTCCGATTTTCGTCACACAGCCCAAAGCCATTCTCGGGGAGAAATGACTGTGATTTTTTGGCGACGAAAACTAAACGAAACATGTTATTTCGTCGGATTTCGTCCGATTTTTTGCGCGTCGCCGGAGCAAAGGACGAAGGAGGGCTGCTGGAACGTGGGTTGCACCCCTCCTCTCTTCAACTCTCTCTCTCTCTCTCTCTCTCTCTCTCTCTCTCCTTCACTCTCTATTTCTCTCTCACTCTTTGTTTCTCTCTCACTCTTTCTTTCACTCTCTCTTTCTCTCTGCTCACCCACTCTTTCACTCTCTCACTCTCTCTGCTCACTCTCTCACTCTTTGACTCTCTCTGTGAGAGGAGATGGAGGTGGTGAAGATGGTAAGGGTCACTATGATTTTTTGGCGACGAAAACTAGACAAAACATGTTATTTTCGTCGGATTTCGTCTGATTTTTCGGCGACGAAAACTAGACGAAATTTGTTATTTCGTCCGATTTTCGTCACACAGCCCAAAGCCATTCTCGGGGAGAAATGACTGTGATTTTTTGGCGACGAAAACTAGACGAAACATGTTATTTCGTCGGATTTCGTCCGATTTTCGTCCGATTTTTTACGCGTCGCCGGAGCAAAGGACGAAGGAGGGCTGCTGGAACGTAGGTTGCACCCCTCCTCTCTTCAACTCTCTCTCTCTCTCTCTCTCCTTCACTCTCTATTTCTCTCTCACTCTTTGTTTCTCTCTCACTCTTTCTTTCACTCTCTTTTTCTCTCTGCTCACCCACTCTTTCACTCTCTCACTCTCTCTGCTCACTCTCTCACTCTTTGACTCTCTCTTTGAGAGGAGATGGAGGTGGTGAAGATGGTAAGGGTCACTATGATTTTTTGGCGACGAAAACTAGACGAAACATGTTATTTTCGTCGGATTTCGTCTGATTTTTCGGCAACGAAAACTAGACGAAATTTGTTATTTCGTCCGATTTTCGTCACACAGCCCAAAGCCAGTCTCAGGGAGAAATGACTGTGATTTTTTGGCGACGAAAACTAGACGAAACATGTTATTTCGTCGGATTTCGTCCGATTTTTTGCGCGTCGCCGGAGCAAAGGACGAAGGAGGGGGCGTCGCCGCTGCTCCCTCCGCGCGTCGCCAGAGTACAGGGAGGGGGGGTCGCCGCTGCTCCTCCCGTGCGTCACCGGAGCACGGGGAGGGGGGGTCGAGATCGAGCTCGGGGGAGATCGGGCACCGAAGTGCAGGGGGGGTCGGGAGATCGGGCGCGGGGGGGGGGGGGGTGGTGTCGCCGCTGCTCCACCCGTGCGTCACCGGAGCTCGGGTTTGACGGCGACGGCAGCGCGTTAGCAGGGGTTGGGCGCCGGCTCGGTTGTGGACCGCCGGAGCTAGGGAAGGTCGGCTCGGGCTTGGGCTTGACTCTTTCTCACTCTTTGTTTCTCTCTCACTCCTTCTTTCACTCTCTTTCTCTCTGCTCACCCACTCTTTCACTCTCTCACTCTCTCTGCTCACTCTCTCACTCTTTGACTATCTCTGTGAGAGAAGATGGAGGTGGAGAAGATGGTAAGGGTCAATATGTCTTTTTACCTGTTTAGTGTCACCGTGTGACCTGTTTCCCACGTGCTGGTGGCCATTTTCGTTCAGATTTCTTGATGGGGTCCATTCTCAACAATAGTTGAGAGTTGGTGGCCATTTCGGTAAAAACCTCTATGAATATATGATGACATATGTTTTTGTCGTGGTTCGGCGTAGATTATGCATATGGATTATGCTATGTATCGTCTCTTTGCAGGTGCCATGCTATTCAGGTTCGGGCGTTAGACCCTGGACTTGATTCAGTTTGGATATTTTTTCTATTGTTCTCTTTACTTAGTGTTTTGAGAACCCCGATGATAATTTAATTATCTATCTTACTTGTGAGTTAGTCTCTAGATCAGGCTTAGGGTTAGTGCTTAGCTTATGGATTCATCGGTGTCTCTATATGGTTCTAACACATGTGAATCCGGTGGCTAACTAAAAGAAAAGGTGGTAACTGCCCTCGTAGTAGTTCAGATAGCCAAGTACTGTGTGCCGAGATAGACGCAATATTAGATTTGTTTAGAGATAACTAATATCCCCATAAGAAGTATGATAACCCTAGTGGGATGCCCTTTCCCCATATGGTCCTAGAGACCAAGTTAGGTTAGGATTCCACTAAGTGATACCTGTTTCTAGTTGACGTTTGATGGTAGTGTGAACTCATCACGATTTGGTTATGCCACTATTAGGTTGAGGTCCGGCGGAGGTTGTCGGATGTCCCTATTTGGCCAACATCGAAACCTATAATGAGATAAGGTCTACTATGACATTAGGTATCGAATTGTGAACGAGGTATCATTCTAGTGGGAGTTCTTTTCACGTTGACCTTAGGCTAGACTCTAGATCTTTGGATTATGGGCAAACTAGTGAAGTATCAGGATCCTTGGAATCTATGTAATGTGATCCTTGCAAGAAAGGCGAAAGCTGAGTATTCAAGGTAGGGACTATGATATTTTCCAAGGATACTAATGCTTTGCGGGAAGGTTTGTAATCCTAGTGGGAGCGTGGTAGATCAGGGTCTAGGTCTAGGAGGTCGTGACCTTTCTAGATATGTATAAAACATCATAAAAAAGGGATGTGTAAGAGGTTCCCTCCAAAGGGGAGCCCCTAGTCTCCATAATCAACTGGCTAAGGGTTTGGGTAGGAGGTACGCAGTTTGATATTCCTACCGGGTGAGAGTGGTGTTTCCTTCCATGTTAGTTCGCCTAGTGGTTTCCTTCGGGACATGGAAGATGCTGGTGGCAATGGGTGACAGTTTTTTCCTACACCGTGGGAGCCTATGAACCCCCCTGCCGATACCACCTAGATTTGTGGGAAGCATCCGAAAGCTTGTGTGAAGCCGCCATTGCTGCGCATGGCGGGTCACATAAAGCTGGTCAAAAGAAGATTGAGAGGTCTTTTAGTTTGTCATGGGTAATTCTGATGAAGACTGGGTCGTAAACACTCCGTTGGCAGAAGCGGTTGTATGCTCTCACCGAGATGCTATCTCAAATTCAAGGCCGATAGTCTCAGTACTCGAGCCCAGAGAATTTAGATTCCTGAATGTCTCTACTTAAGGTAGTGAAGGCATAGCGGCTGGAGTAAACATTATCTATTTTTAAATTCTATAAAATAGATTGTAGTAGGCCCTAATTTTTGTTTTAAACCATTGTTTACAGAAATTATGACCAAGCTCGACCCCTTTGCCTCCATCCTTAATTAGAACAAACTTATGGGACCATCCTACGAGGACTGGAAGCATAACCTAATGCTCATCCTAAGGGTTGGCAAAAACTCAATTACCCTAAGTACCCCTCAACCGGCCATGTCGGGACCAAGTGCTACTGAGGCCCAATTGACGGGATAGAAAGACTGGCTAGATACTGATGAGATTTGCAAGTGCTATATAGTGGTATCCTTGCAGACCATCCTTTAGAAGCAAGTCAAAAACATGGCCTTCACTTCAGATATGATGCTCTATTTAAAGAAAATATTTGAGGGTCGTAGTCAGGTAACTTGTTACCTGACTATCAAGAAATTGGTATCCACGAAGATGGCAGAGGGGACTTTAGTTCGGGATCATATATTGAAATTGTTTGGCTATATGAATAAACTTGGTTCCTTCGATGTCATCTTGGATGCAGAGATCCAGACTGATATTTTCCTTGTGTCTCTGTCAGGAACGTTTAAGGGCTTCATTACCAACTTTAACCTTAACCGGTTGGAGATAGCTAATACAGAGCTCCTAGCGACGCTCCAGAAAGCAAAGGATGGAATGAAGGCAGGAGCCCAATCCCTGAACATAGAGAAGAACTTTTCTCTGAAAGCCAAAGACAAGTTTCAGAAAAGAAAGTCTAAGAAGCCCGTGAAGATAGGTCAGGTGCAGTTGCAGGTTCCTAAGCAGGATAGTCTGGCAAAGCCAAAAGAAAAATATTTTCGATACGACAAGAAGGGGCACTGGAAGGGTAACTGTCATGCAGCTCCCAAGAAGACTGAGACGGATATATCATAACTCCACATAGTGGAATTCCTTGTAGCATTCAGTTGTTCTCCAGTCTCATGGATTGTGGATTCTGATTCCACTAACCATGCTTGTAATAATTTGTAGGGGTTCAAGGAGATAAGAAAACTGGGTGATAGGGAGATTATCCTGAGTATGGGAACTGATGCCATGATAAAGGCTGAAGCAGTTGGAGATGTCGTCTTGCAGTTTCTTGATGGAAGAAGTTTATTATTTAGAGACATACTTTATGTACCGTCTTTGAAATGAAACTTAATTTCACTTTTCTTATTGAATAATGAAGATTTTTCAGTTTTATTTGATGCTTCTGGTGTGTCAATTAAATTAAATGGTTCCTTTGTTTGTAAGGAAAAGACACAGAATGGTCTCTATATAATTAACTCCAATCATAAGCAGGATAACATAACTAAAGCCTGTGTGGTTAATTCATCTAAAATGAAAAATTCCTTAGATAATCCAATACTCCTTTGGCATCTAAGGCTTGGACACATAGCCTCAGACAGGATTCACATGTTGGTTAAGGTAGGACTTTTAAGTCCAGATGTTTCAGAAAGCCTACCAACATGTGACTTTTGCTTGGAAGGCAAGATGACTAAAAGAACTTTTCGAGTCTAAGTTGGAAGCCATGAACCCTGGTCCCTGAAGGTTCCACCTTATCCATATTATGTACGGTTCTTATACCATCTCCTTGAAACACAGAACGTAGTTAGAGAAAGCGAGAAGTCCAAGCATACGCTCTGTGAGTGCTTCACACTAGTACACGGTAGATGCGTAGCTACGTGTGTGCACTAAGGGGAAACCCTAGGTTCGTGTAGAGACGCATATAGCAATTCCTTGCCATAAGTGGACTTTGCTACATGGGTGCGATGCACCAGGACATGTTGCGAGTTGACTAGTTGACTTCACTAGGGGCACCCTACGGGAACCTCAGATAATAGTGAAATCACTGGTGCACTTTACTTATGTGTGCCTTGCAAAGTCTCGTACATGAGGAACGACCAACTAGTGACGTAAGGGCGTTTTGGTCATACCATGCGCCACTATGCACTAGGGGGGCCGACCCTAAGTATTGGAAGACTGGTTAAGGCCGACCCCATTGGTTTCAGAAGGTTGTTGCCTCCAATGAAGGGGTCGATCATGAGGCACAGAAAATGGGCTGGTTTTGACCGTTTTCAAAACCAAGGAAAAGATAGAGATAAAGGAGAGATATGTAGGGAGAGGTTTGAATTAAGTGAACCTTATCCGTACTAGTCTTATCCATAAGGATAGGGCAACCCTATATAAGAGTAATGGAGGAGAGAGGGGGTCGGTGATGACAAGCCTTAGGGCCGGCCATGCCATGGGGAAACCCTAGCCGCTCCCTCTCCCTCTTCACTTCTCTCTCGTCTCTCTTTCTCCCTCGCTTGCGCCATTGGATGGTGACTCGTCTTCCTCGTGTAGGGTTTCGTAGATAGAGAAGGCTCATCGGATGGAGGCACTCAGAGATCCATCGATGAGGCATCGTGCATCGTGCGATATCGGGTAAACTAGAAGGCATCTCCCGCAAACTTTTGCTGTCCAGAATCTGCACAGAAAATCAGTGATGTTTCTGTGCTTCCGAGAGCTACAAAAGTCCAAACAAGGTGAAACTTTTGCAAAAGTTGTGTCTCAAAGTTCTATACTTGTAGTCCAAAATTCAAACCAATCGGACTTCAAAGCAGAAAGTTATGGCTGTTTTACCAAAGCTACGTCAAGCAGATCCGAGCCCGTCTCCATCGACAAAGAAGAAACTTGTCACGGTGAAAGAATCCACACGGAGGTATGATCTCTAACATGTAGATCTAATATAGATAAAATATGCATGCATGCTAGATTGTTCTTTCGCGTTAGATCGACGTTAGGGGTTCGCGTAGTTGCCATGATAGATTCATACACGCACGTGTAGATCATTTTGATGAAAATTTTGATATGTAACGCACACCGCTCTCGGTCTTCGGACCTTCACTTTGTTTCCGCTGCGGGCCTCTACCATGGATTTATTTCCAACACTTAGCATGCAAGGCGGGATCCACTTGACCACATGTGATGATATCCAACGGGACCCGCATAAAGTGTCATGGACAGTTACCCTTAGTTGTTCTTATTTTTCACTATTAAAGACCACACAAAGGAAGTAGATGTAACCTAGTCGATGCGTACGAACTCCTACTAATTGACTTCGCTCCACCTCTGGCTGGATCGTCACGGTCACGAGCTGTCAAGTACACACAATAGACCTACAATTATTGATTTCTACTAAGTATCAAAGAAATTTATACGTCGTAGAATATTGGTCTATTAGCACACAAAACGATGCTCCTAATGACGTAATCTTGGTTAGTCGGTATTTTCGATGCTAAGGGTTACATTATGATTCAACTATACTAATCTACCTAAATGGTTGCACCCACGTCGGGCGATGTTACTAAAGTGCCTTATGCTTTGAAAAGCCTTTGACCTTACTACCAAGGTATGCACTAGTAGGATCAGGTCTAGGCAGGATTGCAGGTTCGATTCATCCTCTGCCCAAGATAAACTCGGATTAGGTGCGGGTATGAGTCAAAAGTCAAAACAGGGGACTATTTAGGTTTCCAACTGGTTCTAACCAATCACATTGGGTAGGTCTCAGAAAAATATTCCCGATGCCGCCAGTTTTGTCTGATTCCAAGTCCTAACGAAGAAATGGCGACATAACTAATTCTGGCCGGTTTACGGGTCTGGTTCAGGTGAACCAGATCGGTTTACTGTGTATAGCACAATTGGGTCTATTCTAGGTTATTGGGTCAGGTTTCTGTGCAGTCGAATTGGGTTTGCAGTGAAGCTGGGTTGGGCCAGGGTTCAAACGGGTCGGGTCTGTTGTATAAGATTTAGAATAACCTGGGGCATATCAGTTACTTATGCATGGATCTGCCCCCCGACCTTCTTCTCAATGAGAACCAACGATGGCCGGGGGTTTAGCTGTGATTACGACGGTGGGAGGCCGGGTTTGGATCCGTAGTGATGGCGGTGCCCAACCGGTTTCCCCCGTATCGCCCCCAAGGAGGAGACACGGGAGGAGGCGGTCAGAGCGCCGTTGGAGCTCAGGATGGCCATGATTGGAGGGGGTCGTGCGGTGGTCGCCGGGAAGGGGCTACAATTATGGTAATGGGCTAGGGAGATCGGGGTGGTTAAAGCTTTCCTAATAAAGGGAAGGGAATAAAGGAAAGAAAAATATATGTTTATCTCTTCAAATCTTGCCCGATCTCTCATCCGAATTCCGAATTTCAAAAGTAATATCTCAGAGAGAGAGGTCTAAGAGGTCTAAAGCTAGCTAGGAGGTTAGGAGGCAGGTCCTAGGGCTGGTTGGGCTCGGTCCCGGGCCCTGAACTGGGCTCGGTTGGAACCCGGGTGCGATTCAGCTATAAACCAGATTGAAAAGAAGAATCAGCCATAACTATCAAACCAGAAGTCAAAATAGGGCTCGGAAAGATTAGTTGGAAATGTCTTGTCGATGCAAACGCATCAACACTTAGTATATATTTTTATGACTTATGGATCTCCTAAAAAGAAGAAAATACTCTAAAAATTATAAAAATAATAACCCATCACCCGGGTGTTGGATCGACCCTAACTCAGGCTCATTGGAAAGCTACCTTAGAGACTCATCCAATGCATCTAACCTCGTTGCGATCCGATCACCCAATCTTCTATGATAAACAAAATAGCACAAAAGGTTGATCAATTATAGTTATTCTAGGGTTTCACTATCGGTCTGTCGAAACTAGCTGTGCATACACCTGATTGTTGCACGGAATGCACAATTGTGACATGCTCGAAGGTATGAAAAAAGTAAATGTAAAACATCTCATAGGTTTACGATCCATTATTCTGGAAAAAGCCCAAAGAAAAATAGTCTGACTATAAAAAGACGAAAGGACCAGGGAGGATTTTATTATTCTTAAATCTAACACCACTAATGTTATAACCTACACACTTTAAAGAAATTTTTGTCCCGAAAATTCAACTATAAAATCTGCGGATACGAAAAAGTATAGAAGTTATCTACTGCAAAGCTAAAGACCAACAAACATCGACAAGACATATCAATACCAAGTACTAAATTCCTACAATAAACCAATCATTGAGTTAGTTAACTGAAGAACTCACAATTATAGAAAAGTGAGAATAAGGAAACTGAGATGATTAGGGACAACTCGAAATAAGTTAGAAAAAAACTAAACTAGTTGGATCCAAACAAGATAACTCGGAGTGAAACAAAAGCAACCGAAAAAAAATTAGTGCCATCGTCGGAAGTATTGAGAACTAAAGATAATCATTTAGAAGAAACTAAAGTAAACAAAAGTTTCTAGAACCAAAGAACAATTAGAAACAAAGCGGGGTAAGATAGCAAAACAATTACTATCCTTAAGATTCAAACCGATAAAGTATTCCTACATTCCAAAAAATATAGGCAAATCCCTTGACAGGGTCACTAACATCTTTCTAGTACTCAATTATCTTAATTTTATCTTAACATCACTACCATCTGGCCAGTGCACTCCCTCCCGTAAGTTCAAACAAGAACTGTGTAACAAGCTGCCAAAGTTCCTATTGAGAACAGTGCAAGATCTACTAGCTACCAAAGTTTCTGAAGAAAGTGCACGCTTTGCCGCGAGTCCCAATAGAAACTGAGTAACTAGCTACCAAAGTTTCGATTGGGAACAGTACAATATCTGCCAAATGCCAAAGTTTTCGAAGAAACAATGCACGCTTTGCCGCAAGTCCCAACAGGAACTGCGTAACTAGCTGCCAAAGTTTCGATTGGAAATAGTGAAAGCTCTGTCAGCTGCCAAAGTTTCCGAATAAACAGTGCATGCTCTACTGCAAGTCCCAACAGGAACTGCGTAACTAGCTGCCAAAGTTCCGATTGGGAACATTACAAGCTCTATCAGCTGCCAAAGTTTTCAAAGAAATAGTTCACGTTCTACCGCAAGTCCCAATAGGAACTACGTAACTAGCCGCTAAAGCTTTTGAAGAGTCAGTGTGTATGCTTATTATGTCCTCTACCTGACAGTTACAACCCACTGCTAGAGTTCCCACGGAACAATGTGTACCCTATCACGAGAGTTTCTATCGAGACATTGCAAAATTTAGTAATCATGGAAATTCAAACTATCACTTGAGATTTCCATCTCGTGGTGTGCTTCAAGAAACCATTACCCTCAAAGGTTTTTCTTCATTACTCATGGGCTCCATTTAGAAAAACAAACATAAGATCTGCACCAAACTAATTATAACCCACAATACACAGGAGAGATCTACAAGAAGAACAATTCAATTATTATGTCTAGAACAAGATAATGGACAATTCTAAAAACACTGACTAAGTCTTTAGTACTAAGGGTCAACGAAGATCAATGAATCCTAAAGCACCGAGTAAGTCTCTAGTACTAAGGGTTAACGAAGATCAAAGAATCATAAAACACCGACTAAGTCTCCAGTACTAATGGTCAACAAAGATTAAGGAGTCATAAAACACCAACTAAGTCTCTAGTACTAAGGGTTAACGAAGATCAAGGAATCCTAAAACACTAGCTAGATTTCTAATGCTGAGGGTCAATGGGAAATAACAAAAATAGTAACCTCACAACCATGCCAAATATACCATCAATGATATACATCTTTCTAGACATATTCAAATACATCCATTTCCAAAACCATTCAGTCAAGTTACTCATTAAAATTTAATCTCTAGTCCTTGGTCAACTCGTTATCATTAGAAAGCCCAAAACAACCCATATTAGGAGACTCCAAAATTGTACTCCGAGGTTGACTCCAAAATTACACTTCTACCAAGCGATCACAATCTCACTCTTACAGTGATATCTTTAAGGCACCAAAATAGAAATAATAAGAATACGCAGCTAACCACTATAGAAAAAACACAACCCTTGATTAATACGTTCCAACTGATCACTTCCTAAGGATTAACACCCAAGCCGTGGCGACTAACTCTCAACTTAAACATTATGGAACGTCAAAGTTCTAAAACAATCATATTCCCTATAAATCTGCATAACACAAAAATTGACACCTAAAGTCTCTATCAATCAAATACCCAAGTATGGACAAATTTTCTAGCTACCGATCAATTCCTCAAATATAACTAGTTTGTCAAGTATAATCAACCCTAAAGCTCTCATCCTTAGAAATGCTTACTATGTTACCATTGACTACTCTAAGAAATCTTAACAAGTCAATATTTAGATAATCCCTAGAAAACACTCTAGTACGGCTAGAACTTAAACTTCTCGAAGAAAGAATACCAAGACACGAATCACATCCTAACAAAACCCTAGGAACATATCCCTAGGCTCTAATATCAGCTATCACACCCCAGAAATTTGAAAATAGATCCCTGAGGTGTGAGATGAGAAAAATAAGGGGTTTTGGGTCTAGTCAATTAGCTATGCCAATTTGGGGTTCTCACAAGCTTCTACTATACTCTCTCATAAGAAAGGGAGGATGAGGGAGAAATAAGAAGGAATATTTTTAATTTGTTTTTATAAAAATATTTTATTAAAAAGCAGAGAGATATAAATTTATCAACAGAGAAAAGACCAAGCTCGACCTTCAAAGGGTTGTCCTCTCATTATGTGTGACTTGTCGATGCCACTACATTTTGACAGAAGTCATTCTAAGGGAGCAAGAGGTTCAAGCCTCCGACGGCGTGCCAAGTAACCTCACCCGCTCCCTAACACTCAGGTGCTCTGGTCTAGGGGTCCTATATATGGGATTGATCAATTAGGTCTTTCATATATATTTATATTTTCATTGTGATCTATCTTAGGCTTAGGACCTTGAGGAGAGGCCTACCCAAAAGTATTCAGCTGGATCATTACACATTAACAACCACAGATACTAGATAACTTAAGAAACTCTTATTCCAATCACAGTTCAAATATATCGTCAGAAAAGAAAATATGAGACAAACGTACTAAAGGAAAAGACAGAGCTATGACTCTAGATCTACCCTTGGACTGCTACTGGTACTCCTGAACCTCCGGACCTGCAAGTGAATCTACTCGTGGAAAAGAATAGCACCCAATGGAAAATTATGAGATTATCCAAATTAATGGCTAGTGACATCCTAATAGCCTTTAATAATATGAGACAACCGGTCTTAATAAATTAAAATATCTATAGCAGTTCTAGTATGATCAAAGTTTGTTGAAGGATAATCTAAGCTTACCAGTAGTCTATATTCTCATGCAATTCCTACTGTCACTAGGTTGTCTAACATATAGTCTATTAAATATTTCATAGTGCTTAATTAATAATCAACTAATATTACAATATAAGTCATCTAGCCTAAAATGAACCTTGGATATTTTGTTCATCTTGCCCCCGTTTGGGCATTACTATAGGGCCTTTTATTTTGATGTAGAGGGACAACTCTATCGCAGTGCATTCACCAACACCATGCACAAAATCACCCAGATGATCATAAGGGATTTTCTATCTTTCATGGTAGAGCTTTACCGCCTAACTTGCTTTACTTTAGGGGCTTCAACTACCCCAGGACGGGGTTGCTAGGCCAATCCTTACTCGATGACTACTCCTATTGGCTTTACCACAACCCTTGCCCGTGATCCCTAACCTACTTATCTTCAGCTGTACGCGTAGGGTAATTCACGACCCTTGCGTATACGGGGTCCCTACCCTTTAACCAGGTAGATTATCAATATAGAAAATCCATATAAGTACAGGAAGATCTACAGAGTGATTTATCAGTTTTAACAGTTTACCACTGGTTCCGCACTTTTCCACAACCCATGATATATATTAAATATCAGAAAAAATATATAACACTCTCGCCCGGTAACCCGTGTACTAGGGTTACCATACTCCTCTCAGGAGGGTGGGCACCGATAATTATTATTTATTCAATTTTTTAGTTTAATTGGGAAATCCTAATTACGGTGTCTAACCAATTAACGATAGTTGTTATTATATTATTAATATTTAAGCATACGTCATCGGACTTGTGACTCGGCTTGCAAGGTAGGGTCCACTTGACCACATGCGATGATGTCTGGCGGGACCCGCATGCAGTGTCATGGACACCTACCCTAAGTTGTTCTCATTTCCCACTATTAAAGACTACGGAAAGAAAGTAGATGCCACATGGTCGATGCGTACGAACTCCTGCTAATTGACCTCCCCTTTGCCTCTGGCTGGATCGTCATGATCACGAGCTGTCAAGTACACACAAGAAGTCTACGATTATTGATTGCTACTAAGTATCAAAGAAATTTATTTATCATCAAATATCGATCTATTGGCATGCAAAACGATGCTCCTAATGATGTAATCTCGGTTAGTCGGCATTGACGATGCTAAGGGTCGTATTATAGTTCAACTATACTAATCCGCCTAAACGATCGCACCCACATCAGATGATATTACTAGCGTGCCTTGTGCTCCGAAGAGCCTTCAGTCTTACTACCAAGGTATACACTATAGTAGGGTCAGATCTAGGCAAAATTAGAGGTTCGATTCATCCTCTGCTCGAGATGACCTCGGATTAGGTGAGGGTATGGGTCAACAGTCAAAACAGGGGACTAGATAGGTTTCCAATTGGTTCTAACCACTCCCATTGAGTAGGTCTCAAAACAATATTCCCGATGCCACTAGTTTCGTCCGATTCCGAGTCCGGACGAAGAAATGGCGACTGAACCAATTATGGCCGGTTTACGGGTCTGATTTAGGTGAATCAGACTGGTTTACCATGCATAGCACAATCGGGTCTATTCTGGGTTGTCGGGTTGGGTTTCTGTGCAGTCGAATCGGGTCTGCAGTGAAGTCGGGCCGGGCTTGGGTTCAAACGGGTCGGGTCTGCTGTATAAGATTTAGAATAACCTGGGGCAGATCCGTTATTTTCCAATCTGCCCCCCGACCTTCTTCTCCACGAGAACTACCGATGGCCGGGGGTTTGGCTGTGACTACGATGGTGGGAGGTCAGGTTTGGGAGTGAAGGTGGTGCCCGGTCGGTCTCCCCCGTATCGCCCTCAAGGAGGAGACACGGGAGGAGGCGACCCGAGCACCGTTGGAACTCAGGATGGCCATGGCTGGAGGGGTGCGTGCGGTGGTCGCCGGGGAGGGGCTGCAGTTATGGTAATGGGACTTGGGAGATCGGGGTGGTTAAAGCTTTCCTAATAAAGGGGAGGGGATAAAGGAAAGAAAGAGATAGGTTTATCTCTTCAAATCTTGCCCGATATCTCATCCAAATTCCGATTTCCAAAAATAATATCTCGGAGAGAGAGGTCTAAGAGGCCTAAATCCATCTAGGAGGTTAGGAGGTAGGTCGTAGGGCTGGTTGGGCTTGGTCCCAGGCCCTAAACTGGGCTCGCTTGGAACCCGGGTGCAATTCAGCTATAAACCGGATTGAAAAGAAGAATCAGTCATAACCATCAAACCAGAAGTCAGAATAAGGCTTGGAAGGATTCATTGAAAGTTATTATCAACGCAAATGCATTAACGCTTAGTATATATTTTTATGACTTCTAGATCTCCCCAAAAGAAAAAAATATTCTAAAAATTATAATAATAAGAACCCATCACCCGATTGTCAGATCGATCCTAACTCAGACTTGTTGGAAAGATACTTCAGAGCCTTATCCAATGCATCTAGCCGTATAGCGATCTGATCAACCGATTTCCTATGGTAAATAAAACAGCACCAAAAGGTCGATCAATTATTGTTATTCTAGGGTTTAACTGTCGGGTTGTCGAAACTGGTTGTGCTACACTCGATTATTGCATGGAATGCACCATTGCGACATGCTCGAAGCTATAGAGAAAGTGAATATAAAAATCTTATAGGTTTATGATCCATTATTCTGGAAAAAGCCTAAAGAAAAAAAAATCTTACTGTAAAAAGACGAAAAGAGCCAGGGAGGATTTTATTATTCTCAAATCTATCACCACAAGTGTTATAATGACTCTCCAAATGCTCGACCAGAATCAGTCCTCGAAGGCTTCTTTAGAGAGATATGGAACTTCTTCTCGCTCTGACCTTGAGAACCAGAGGCTCCAGCAGATGCCGTCGAGTGAAGGGGGAAAGAAGGAAGTTAGAAACTTGAAGAAAGGAAAGCTCGGGGCTACGAAAGCAAAATCTCAGAGCTCAAGGAAAGTTGAAAAATTATGAAAGCGTGGAAGAATTTTGACCCCCCTTTGGCCTACTTATAGGTCTTTTCACTTTCCCACCTTTTTTTCGTGCCAAAAAAATACTAGTGGGAAACGAAAAGGTAGGAGGTGAAAGGAATGGACAAGACTCGATGAACTAGAGCCTGACTCTTCAGAATCCCAAAAGTAGCACCAGGCCACGTCAACGACCATGTCAGCATCAAGCCACATCAGCGAACGTCAGCACCACGCCACATCAGCGCCAGCCTTCGCCAAAACGTCAGAAAAATGCCAAGTCCTAGCACTATGATCGGTCGGTCACTCATACCCGATCGACCGCTCGGTCGGCGATAATTCTGACTGAGTCGGGCACCAGGACCCCTCTGGCGCCCGACTCCCTCAAATGCGATCGGTTGGCGACGCCCGACCGCCCGCGACCGACCGATCGGTTGCCCGCACTCGATCGATCGCTCAGTCGGCCACGATTCTACTTGGGTCGAGCGCCAGTACCCTTTTTGTTGGAAATAATTCCATGGTAGAGGCCCGCAGCGGAAGCAAAGGGTAGGTCCAAAGACCGTAGGTGATGTGCGTTACATGTCAAAAATTTTATTGAAAACCTACACATGCTTGTATAAATCTACAATGACAACTATGCGACCCCCTAACGTCGATCTAGCATGAAGAATAATCTAGCATGCATGCATATTCTATCTCTACACTAGATCTACATGATAGAGATCATACCTCCATGCGGATTCTTTCACTACGACAAATTTCTTCCTTGTCGATGGAGACGGCCTCGGAACTGCTCGATATACCTTCAGTGCAATGGTCATAACTTTTCACCCCAAACTCTGATTGGATTAAAATTAAACTGCAAGTAGAGAACTATGAGATAAAACTTTTACACATTGTTTGAGGTCGTTTGGAGTTCTATAGCTCTCAAAATCAAAAAAATATCGTTGATCTTATGCGCAAAATCTGGACAGCAAAAGATTGCAGTAAGTGCTTTCTAGTTCACCCGATCTCACACGATGCATAGCACCTCGTCGATGGATCTCTAAGTGTCTCCATGTAATAAGCCTTCTCCATCTTTGATTCACCATGCGAGGAAGATGAACCGCGTCCGAACCCTCGTCCACACGCATTGGAGACGAGAAAGGAGAAGAAGAAAAGAGGGGGGGGGGGGCATCATCAAGAAGGGCCGACCCCTCCTTCCTTGCTCTCATATAGGGCCGACCCCCTCTTTAGTTTGCATATGCAAGTTGTAGGGCCGGCCCCCCTTGGTTCTCTCTCTCTCTCTCTCTCTTGCGTATAGCACTCGGCCGGCCATCCTATTACCATGTGTGACCGGCCCAAGATTCAAAGACCCTTTTGTTTAGCCCCCATCCCCTTGAAGCTAGCTAGTAACTCCTAGAAGCTAGGGGAGGGGCCGGCCCATGCATTATGGGTGCAACTTGGGTCGGGTAAACCCGAGAACCGAACCAACCCGAACTAAATGGGTCGGGTTGGTTCAGGTGTTTTTAAATTTTGGGTTGGTTTGGTTCTGATATATCTTGACCTGACTAAATCGGGTTGATTCTGGGTTAGAGCTCGGGTAAACCCGAACTAACCCGACCCAGATCCTTATACTAGGGGTGCAACTCGGCTATTAGTTTAAACCAGGGGTGCAACTTGGCCATTAGTTTAAACTAGGCCATTAGCTTACATCGGACTCATTGCACCCTATGGTTCAACTAGGCCATTAGTTTAAATCAGACCCATTGCACCCCATGGTTCAACTCGGCCATTAGTTTAAATAAGACCCATTGCACCCTATAGTTTCAATATGACCCGAGTTGCACCCCTAGTTTAAATTAGACCCGAGAACCTACCCAAACCAACCCGATTTGGTTTGGAGCTGGTTGGGTCAGATTTATATAGAATTCGGGTTGGGTCGGGTTAGAAAATATTAGAACCGATAACTTTCGTGTCGGTTTTGGTTTGGCTCAAACCCGAACCAACCCGACCCGAGTTGCACCCCTACCATGCATGTCCCAATGTGCCAGTGGTGGCCAACCTAGCGCATGGTGATATTTTGGTTTCCCAAAATACCCCCATGCCTCTAGTTGGTTGCCCCTCTCGTATGGTGCACTTACGTGGGTTATGACTAGTGATCAATTCCACTATTACCATGGTGCCCTCAGTAAGCACCTAGGGTGCCTATAGTAAAGTCAACTAGTCAACTCGCAGCATGAACTGGTGCATCGCACCCGTGTAGCGAAGCCCACTAAGGTAAGGGGATGACTACGTGTGTCTCTGTACAACTTCGAGATTTCGATCTTCTAGTACACACACGCACCTACGCATCTATCGTGCACTAGTGCGATGAACACACGGAGCGTAAGGTGATTAGGGTTGGAGTAATTACTTCCTCTAACTGCGTCCTGTGAATCGAGGAGATAGTTCAAGAACCATACATCATGGGGATAAGGTGAAACCTTCAGGGACTAGGGTTCATGGCTTCCAACTTGGACTCGATCGACACACTACCCGAGTGTACCATCGATCCTCTGAGTCTGAGTTAACCTGCATAACCACCCAGAGTGCGACGCAAGCTGCACTCCAAGTTCCCCTGGACTTACTATGTTCTCCGTATACCCCTGCTCTCCGCTTAGTATTGGTAAACCCGATGTCCCTCCACTTGGTGCCATGATGCAACTTGAGCGGTGGAGAATACCATCAGAATCAAGTGCTCATATGACTCGGTTCCTTCTAGGTTGACCACGTACGTCACCACCGATTACCCTGCCGAGTAACCGGATCTGGTCAACAATTCAACTGATGATCACCTGGCCAGGCTTTAGTACAATATATGTCAGACCAAGGAACACACCTCCCGTTAGGGGTATGGATGGCCTGCATGAGTGGCACGCTAATGCAATACCGGTTGGGTAACCCAGTACACCATGGTTTTGGGTCATGTAACTGGACCTTCACACATTGGTGTGCCAAAGCACCACACAACTAGTTAGTCCACTAGATATGGTTCCTCAGGGTTTAGGACCGTTTTACTCTAAGCAAAAACTCAACTTAGTGCACCGGTGTCTGCTCACCGATCTGTGCACCGTTCCGTTCGGCCATATATACTATGCCTAGTAATGATCGTGGTGGAGACACCCATGCTCGGTCATCCCAATAGTTTATCTTGATAGGGTGACCAACCCTAATCAGAGCTGCGAACATATTTAGGTTACATAGGGCCAGCCCATTGAGTCTCCCACTAAAGTGGATTACCATATAGTCATGGCTCTTTGTTTTGTAATCAGAACACATACTAAGGTACGTACCAAGATGCAATCCTAAGCTATCAACAATATACAACTAAACTATAGGTTTTTATGAGCTATAGACGTCACTAATTCCAACACTTCTAGTGCCCGATCCCTTTAAACAAGACCAGTTGGCGAAGTCTAACCACCCGCGACCGATTGACCAATCGGTCAGTCGCCTGCACTCGACCAACCGATTGGTCGGTCACCCATGATTCCGCTTGGATTGGGCGCCAGGAACCCTTTGGTGCCTGACCCCCTCAATCGCGATCGGTTGGCAATGTCCAACGGCTCGTGCCGATCGACCGATCGGTCGATCTCCCGTGCCTAATCAATCGCTCTATTGACCATAATTTCGCTTGGGTCGGGCGGCAAGACCCCTCTGGAACCTGAACCCCTCATTCGCGATTGGCTGATCATGCCCAACAGCGTACACCCGACTAACCGATCGATCGGTCACTAGCACCCGACTGATCGATCGGTCGGGCCTAGAATCAACTAGGTCGGGCGCCAGGACCCCTGAGGCGCCCGATCCCCTCTATTGCAACCAATCGATATTGACCGACCGACTTGTTGGTCGGTCGTCAGTAACCGACCAATCAGTCAGTCGTTAAGGATCGATCGATCGATGGCGATCGACAAGTCGCCTCTCCTGTTGACCCTTCACCCTGTCGGTCTACCCCTCCAATGGCGTGACTCGAGCACCCTTCTGGTCGGCCCTTGGCAGGGGGTTGGCAAATGCTACGGTTGGCCCTGGATAGCGGGTCAGCAAATTGACCCCAGGTCGGCCCTAGGCAGGGGGTCGGCAAACACGATAACCATCCCCAGATAATGGGTGGGCCTGAAGAAATCCCTGGTTGGCCCTTGGCAGGGTGTCGATAGGCGCGATGCTCGGCCCTAGGCAGTGGGTCGGCAGATTCTAATACTTGTCAGAGCCGGCTCGACATGAAAAAGCTAATTTTGCACCATGGAGTCCCAAGCAGCTAGGTTAGTACCTGCCTAACTAGGGGGGGTAACTGTGGGTGCAAAATCTGACTCATGCTTAACGGTGGGACCCACCAGCCCTACTTGGCCCCACGGAGATGGCAGTGGGACCTGTCAGCCCTACTTAGGACCCACAGAGACGACTGCGGGACCCGCCAGCCCTGCTTGGGGCCCACGGAGATGACGAAGGGACACGCCAGCTCTGAATGGGGCCCATGGAGATGGTCTGGGACCCGCAAAGGTGGTCTGGGGCATGGTAAATTCCCTCAGAAATTTATTAAAATCCCAAATATTCCCAAAACTCTATAAATAGCAGATCCTGTAAATATTCCGAACCGGATTTTACTATTCCACTTTCCACTTTCTATTTTGCAAAGCTTTATTAGTCTTTTGGTGATCAGACTCTAGTCAAGACTACTCCACCCTCTGTTTACTTGTACAAGCACTCCACGGCTTGTCGAGAGTAGTTCTACTTTTTCAGAGTAAGTGGATTCAAAGTTGCGTCTTACCAACGGAGACCGAGGCTTCTGTTGAACTCCGTCACCATATCCTGTGTCAACTCTCTTTCTCTCTATCTCTCTCTATCTCAACAGTGTTAGTGTGACAGCTTAACACACAACAGCTCAGCGCTCTATACTGTACCGCACTTTGAACTCACCCTTCAATCGACTGTTAGAAGGAGATCGTACGACGTCCCTCACACATCCGAGTAAACATTAGTTGTTTGTTAATATTGAACCAACTATGTACAAAAAAAGAAAAAAAATTGAACCAACTACCAAGAGAACTCAACGGGTGGCTAAAGCCAAAAGCTCAACGTGGACCTCCAACTTGCTAGTAAATAGTTGATGGCCATTATTTTTTTAGACCAACTATCAACCCTAGAACCGACCCGAACCAACTAGACCTTGGTTTGGGTTGGGTTGGTTCGGGTCTATGTCCAAATCAGATTGGTTCGGATTTCAATATGGTCGAATTGAACTAATTTGGTTCGATTTGGGTTGGCTCAAATCGGAACCATCGTGACCCGAGTTGCACGCCTAATCTCCACTACCGCAAAAGAACAAAAGCCTCACTTCCTAACAAGTAGGAAGCAAACATCAAAACCGACGGAAGTACTGAAAGCGGCATTTTTGAGCCTGCCCACTTTTTTTTTTGAGAAATTTCCCTAAATGACCACCTGGTATTCCATATATCCAAAAATGACCATTAGGTTTTCTTATTTCCTATTATGATTACTTATACATGTGAAATCCTATGCACGTGTGTCTCCATTTTATTTCTTCTAAAAATGCCCATCCCTTTAACCGCTTCCTCTAACTGCATCAAAGCCATCTTTTATCCCTTTCATTGCCGTTTTCCTTGCCGTCACTGGTGAATATTCCGGCTGGACCCCTTCAATCGAAGAAAATCAACGGGAATCACGCCGGAACCATGCCGGAGCGACGCTAGAACCCGTTTTCCCCAAGTGTTTCTTCGTTGGCGATCGGATCTCGTGAAGAATCATCGCACGGTAGAAATCGTTGGCGATTGGATCTCGTTGGCGATTGAGGCACGCCGGAATACCACCTAAATCCCACCAGAACTGCCATTGCTAGAGGAAGGAAGAATACCCATTGTTGCAATCGACTGAAATAGAGGTAGAAACCCAAAAAAATGAAGCCCTAGAAATTGTAGAGATTTGATTCTGTACAGGTTATCTAGGCGTAAAGTTTTTGCGCTTATTTTTGCTTAGCAGTTTCTGTATTATGTACAGGTTATCTAGGCGTAAAGTTTTTGCGCTTATTTACGTTTAGCAGTTTCTATATTATGTACATGTAGTTTAGGCGTAAAGTTTTGTGTTTAGATGCGCTTAACAGTTTCTATATTATGTACATATTGTTTTAGGCGTAAATATTAATAAATTTTAGCACTTGTTTTATACATCTAATTGTGGTATATTTGTTTCTGTTTATGCAGTTTCTTTTAGTTATAATAAGGCATGGAATTATTACTTATATTATGCATTTATGATGGATAATTTGTATGAGTACAATGGAGGAATACCCAAAGCCTTTCGTTTGAATCTGTCCACCACTTATGATCAACTTATTGACAAATATATCATATTACGAATGACATTGCCAAAGACTACGATATCACCATTAAAGTGTTATATCCAAGTACAATTCCGTGTCCTCCTATACAGATTCAAGATGATGAAAACGTTGTCGTGTTCATTGCCCATAACTGTCAGGGAAAGATCTTCGTGCCGACCCAAAGACTTCGCCGCACCAGTCAATTGAAGGGTCGAGTCGACGATCGTTGTTCAATCTGTTGATTGGAGTTGCAGTTCTCAATACATAAACAGAGAAAGTTTGACACAATAGGGGTGATCTCGGAGTTCAGCCGAAGCCTACGTCTCCGTGCTATAGGGAGCAACCCGAATTCACTAACACTTGTATCGAAGTGATCTCGACAGGCCGAGTATCACTGAAACCACTTTGATCTCTTCAAAGACAAGAAGAAGATCGAAGAGAGGAAGAGGAGGGATGGAAACTGAAATCCAGAGCTCTGGTTTCTGAAAATCAGATCTCAGAACTGGAAATCGGATGGTGCTGGCTATGGGGTTTCCTGGCGGCAAATGGCGGTTTCTGCTGTCGAATCTGGGGATCCTCCAGGTAAAGCTGGTGGGCCCCGCTACTGTCTCCTGGGGGATTCCACAGACACTTGGGCCCACCAGGCAGGGCCGGTGGGTCCCGCGGTAGTCTTCGTGGACCCACCATACAGGGCCGGTGGGTCCCGCCGTAGTCTTCATGGGCCCACCAGGCAGGGCCGGTGGGTCCCGTTGTTGTCTTCGAGGGCCCACTAGGCCGGGCCAGTGGTTTCCGCTGTTTGCAGACTTCTCGCCAAAATTTGCACCCACAGTTACCCCCTCCAAGTTAGCTAAGAGGCCACCTTGGCTGGCTTGGATTTGTGGTGCAAAGCTAACGACCCCCTGTCACACACGTAGAGGAGCTTTGTCGAGTGTTAGCGTCGAAAAAAGATTAATTGGTCACATTCTGACTGATCGATCAAACATGACCGATCGGTCAATTTTGATCGATCGGTCAAGTCTGACCGATCGGTTAAATTCAATCGGTCGAGGTTGGAGTGATCGGTCAGAAAACACAGTTTTCTGACCGATCCAATAGAAATTTGACCGATCGGTTGAATTTGACCGATCAGTCAAGTCTGACCGATCGGTTAAATTCAACCGGTTGAGATTGGAGTGATCGGTCAGAAAACACAGTTTTCTGACCGATCCAGTAGAAATTCGACCGATCGGTTGAATTTGACCGACCGATCAAGTCTGACCGATCGGTTAAATTCAACCGGTCGAGGTTGGAGGGATCGGGCAAAAGGCTAAGTTTTTTGCCTGATCCAGTAGAAAATCGACCGATCGGATGAATTTGACCGATCGGTCAAGTCTGACCAATCGGTTAAATTCAACCGGTCGAGGTTGGTGGGATCGGGCAAAAAGCCGAGTTTTTTGCCTGATCCAGTAGAAAATCGACCGATCGGATGAATTTGACCGATCGGTCAAGTTTGATCGATCGATTGAATTCAACCGGTCGAGGTTGGAGGGATCGGGCAAAATGCCAAGTTTTTTGCCTGATCCAGTAGAAAATCGACCGATCGGATAAATTTAACCGATCGGTCAAGTCTGACCGATCGGTTAAATTCAACCGGTCGAGGTTGGCGGGATCGGGCAAAAAGCCGAGTTTTTTGCCTGATCTAGTAGAAAATCGACCGATCGGATGAATTTGACAGATCAGTCAAGTCTGACCGATCGGTTGAATTCAACTGGTCGAGGTTGGCGGGATCGGGCAAAAAGCCAAGTTTTTTGCCTGATCCAGTAGAAAATCGACCGATCGGATGAATTTTACCGATCGGTCAAGTCTGACCGATCGGTTAAATTCAACCGGTCGAGGTTGGTGGGATCGAGTAAAAAATCGAGTTTTTTGCCTGATCCAGTAGAAAATCGACCGATCGGATGAATTTGACCGATCGGTCAAGTCTGACCGATCGGTTGAATTCAACTAGTCGAGGTTGGCGGGATCGGGCAAAAAGCCAAGTTTTTTGCCTGATCCAGTAGAAAATCGACCGATCGGATGAATTTGACCGATCGGTCAAGTCTGACCGATCGGTTAAATTCAACCAGTTGAGGTTGGCGGGATCGAGCAAAAATCCAAGTTTTTTGCCTGATCCAGTAGAAAATCGACCGATCGGATAAATTTGACCGATTGGTCAAGTCTGACTGATCGGTTAAATTCAATCGGTCGAGGTTGGCGGGATCGGGCAAAAATCCAAGTTTTTTGCCTGATCCAGTAGAAAATTGACCGATCGGATGAATTTGACCGATCGGTCAAGTCTGACCGATCGGTTAAATTCAACCGGTCGAGGTTAAGTTTTGAACCTGCCGAGTCGAGGTGGAAGAAGAGCCTGTTTTTCTGCGAGGTCTTTGGGCTATCTGGATTGGGGAGTCTTTTGAACCGGCGGTCCGGTTTAGACAGGCGGTTCGCTTGGACCGGTGGTTTGCTTGGACCGACGGTTCGCTTAGACCGGTGGTTTGACGCTTCGTCTAGTCCGACGGTTCGCCTGGTTTTGCGCTTGCTACGGATAGACGCCATGTGTCCCTGCAAAAACACGGGATTTGATATAGTAATGACACGTGTCCTCTCGATCTTCGCGCCATTTTTCTTCTGGGTATATAAGCTTCTCTGGCTGTCATTTTTGCCCCACGCTTTCAGAATTTTTCGAAGTCCAGAATCTTTGCTCTCGATCTTTTGTTCTCTGTTTTTCTCCCGATCGATCGAAATGGCCTCGTCTGCTAGCGCGAAGAAGATGGTCCCCTCGAAGAGGAAGGGGAAGGAGATTGCCGAAGTTTTATCCCCTCTGAAGGGTCGTGGCAAGGGTAAGGTGGTGATCATGGAGCTGGGTCAGTTAGGCAAAAGACACACGGGAGTTGGATTTGCTTCTGCTCCATCAAGGCCAGAGCACATTCCCAAGGCGAAGTTCGTTTTGGGCCCTCTGATGTCGCTGACGAAGGAGCCTGCCTATGTGTACAACACGGGTGGCAAGCTCACCGATGTGAAGAGGGCAAAGTGGCAAAACCTGCTGGCCTGTTTCACGGAGGGGAAGAATCAACCATCTCTACCAGAAGTTCTGTCTGGTTTTGGTATTGACAAATGATAATTACTTCTTTGTTATGTCGTTGGAGTGAAGTAATTTTCAAAAATTTTCAATACCTGCATATATAACTCAGAGAACTTTAAAAGTAAAGGGCAAGTAAGGATCGAACCATACGTAATTAGATGTCTAGAGAAAAGAGATCACAAGTGAAACTATTTTGAAGATGCTTTGTTTTAAGAAGCAAAACGAAAACTAAAGATTTAAATAAAAGGATTATCAGAAGACAAATCCGCCCAGGAGAGGGGTTTGGTAGCCATGGTATGGAGTAAAGTTCTCTTGCAATGTTATTCTTTTTAGTCCACACTTGAGAGCGGAAGTTTTACCATTCAAGTGAAAAATATAGAGTGAAAGCCCCCTTTATCTAATTTTATTATATAATATTCTCACAATATTATGAATAGAATTCTTCTTATAGTGAAGAAGTAAAACTAATTCAATTGCGAAAATTCATATAATAAAAATTAGATAAAAATAATGATAAAAATCTTAGCCGTCTTAGTTAATGATTCAATATTTGAGTGTTGAAGCATCACCCGAATCCCAATTGAATGGAAACACGGGTGATCTTCGTTCTCACTTAAGAATTTAATTAAGAAAGAGGCATTAACTTTAAGTACAATCAAGAATAAAATGCAAGAGACGAACTAAATATTTACCATGGCATTGAACCCCTCTCCCTGGAGGGAGGGAGTTTAGCCGGCCATGGTTTGAATGTTAACAGAAAAATTAATAAAACTAAACATTACAGAAAGAGAAGAGTACGTGCAAGAAAATATAAATAAGAGACGATTTTATTTAATCGAAGAAAAAATGTTACATCCACTACTTTGAAAACTTCTTCCTAAATTACAGTACTGCTCCGCACATGCTACGCACCCGCTCTACAAATAATTGATGACAGCTCTATCAAAGAAAAACTCGGATGGTGATGATGATCCTCCTCTTTAGCCCATGACCCTCTATTTATAGCGGTTTTGTAGCTTGCTCCCCAAGGCACCGGATTTGGTAAAAATGTCTTGGGTTGGTAAGAAGTAAAAGGGAGAATAAAGGAGAAGAATTTGTGAGAGAAAGAGGAAGGTTTCAGATAGGATATGAAAGGAAAGAGAATAAATGAGGAGAGAAATGGTAAGAAAGATTGCAGAAAAAGGGTAGAAGGGGGGATGGTTGTGATTGGCTGGGATAGTAGAGGGGATTTCAGTTGGTATTGTGATTAGATCAGGATGGGAATGAATGGTTTGATTTATGCATGGTCTGATAAGCCCATGGATGGTTGTGATGAACTTTCCAAATAGAATAATAAAATAGAAGTGCATGCATGGGTTGATCCGTTCATGCTAAGTTGGGTACGGGAGCTCGTTGGGTGCGATTCAAGATAAAGTATGAACTAGGCATGTAGAGCGAGGTCCAAGATTATCCTTTGCGAGCTCCATTCCCATCTGAACCAGTCATCGCATCCAATGGCAGGCCATTTTCTTACGCGTAGTCTTCGTCCATTGATCCGACGCTAGCGGTGTGGATCCTCCATCGACTTGCCGTCAGAATATCTATCACTTTAGCACGATGCCCTTGTGCTAGCTGCGTCGAGAACTGGATTAATTTCCTGAAAAAATATACATGAAATGATGCTCATTAGGTTCGAAATAAAAAATGATAATTTTGACTACTGGGTTCCGTACTTCCATGTATGAGATGTATATAAATAGTGCGATATGCTGTTGTATCCGGGTGACATTGTACTATGCAACAATTTAAAAGAAATTCATACACTTTATATATAATATGAATGTTTTACGCGATAGAGTGATGAGATATGCATAATAAATGAAGGAAAATCAACACTAAATAGACACTTAACACACTCCCAAACCTAACTTTTGCTCGTCCTCGAGCAAGAAATTAAACGAAAAAAAATAAGAAAGGAGAAGGCTAGAAAGCTACTAACTCACTTTCACAGGGATCGCGGTTGCACTTAGCACGTGCAACAAGCCGTTGAACCCCTGGGTTACCCCAGTGGACGAATTTTGTCTTGTGAGGGTTTGCAGCGAATATACCCACAAAATTCAAATTTTTTTTTTATATAAAAGAAAGACATTTCACAAAATAATTTAAAGTACTCCGAGTAAAGATGTCTATGGCATAGAGATTGTAATTTTTATCAGCCCGACTTCTAACTTTTCAAGTATGCAGGTCGAGTTATCGTGATTAATCCCCCATTAGAAAATATAAAAACTTCCATGCTTGTGTGCACAGTGATGTATGGACTTACACAAAAGGGGTTCAATTCGCCAAAGTGGTGCTAACACAAATAACTTCCTAGAATTGGTCAACGACCTTAGGCACTGATTCAAAACTAAGCAACCTGTCTAGGGTAACGAGAGGTGTGGACTTTCACTTTAATGCCTCGTGGGTTTTATCTGTGATGCTCCAGCTTACTCATATTTTTACATCGGCGGTTTTCACCCAGATTGTTTTCGAAGGTTCACACAATCTAATACATACTCGAACTTCGTAAGCCACATATCTCCGCTGATTTTTTTTTTAGAATAAAACTTTATTGCCTTTTTACTCTTGTGATGATTTTCCCATGAGCACTAGTCGATAGCTCCCACACTAGTTGGCGTAAGGTGTCAGGCATCAAGATTCCCCTACAGACCTATGCTCGAGTTTTTCATCACAAGCCCGCAAATATAGCCTTCACAATAGGTAGCCCTTTTCCGATGCACCTAGTCTAATCCACTGGTTCCTTGTAATGATACCTGATATATATTTTTTTCTTCTCAGCGAACCAAGTGAACAAGGAAGTCATAGTTCATCAGGCATCTAGGTTATCATTAGGTCGACAACCACTAATTTGATTCTACACCCTAACTGTGTGAGTCCAAGTGTAGTGAAAGTTCAACATAGATTTTTCACACTCTCTAACAGGGTATTAATAAAGAGAACTCGGTTAGACGTTACCCTTGAATTTATTCATCAGGCTTTAGAAAGATAAAATACCATGTGCCTAATAATCCTACTTAAGTACATAAAAATTATAGTGCAAAACTTCTAAATTTTTTTTTTTTTTTTTGAAATAGATAAAACAAGAAGATCAAAAGGATACGAAAAATGCTAATTTATGAAAAAGAAAATGAAAACATGCAAATGCGAATTCCTATAGATTTCTATATGAACGTTGTAGTTTTGGTAGGGGACTACAGACTGGACACACATACGCCGTGACGTATGTACCGAGCTGTCCCATTACAGCGTAAGTTGATGCAAAATATTTTTTATTTTTTATTTTTTTAATTTGTATTTTTTATTTTTTTAAAAAAAAAACTAAAACTGGTAAATTTTGTAAAAAATAGATGTAACAGAATTTTGTAAAAATACATCACACCCCCAAACTTAAAATAAACATTGTCCTCAATGATGTATGAGTATGAGAAATAAGGGATGGATATAAATGATAAATGATAAGTGCAGACATCTGAATGGCAATATTATATATATTTTTTAATATAAAGAAAACAGAGATATATACATATGAACAAAATATCTAGCAGGTATAAAGATTAATCAGGTAAGGGCTTCAGCTCAAAATCAGGGGGCTGAGCACTCGATGGAATATGTATAAATGTTTTGACCTGTTTGATGGACTTGTCAACGTTGAACTTTGCACAATGAACCAAACAAGTCTCTAGGGGATCATAATAACATGATTCCTCAAAGGTACTTCCAACCAAACTATTGATCATATTGACTTCCTTGGAATCATCCATGTTATGTTGTTGGTTGCTAGTATTGAAGACATTCAATTGCAATTGCATATTACCGAACGAAAGTGTCATAACTCCATTTCGACAGTGAATAACTGCATCAGCTGTTGCAAGAAATGGTCGGCCTAAAATCACAGGGATTTGAGTACTTGGATTTATGACAGGTTCAGTATCGAGAATGATAAAGTCAGCAGGGAAGTAAAATTCATTGACCTTGATAATGACATCCTCGACAATTCCTTTTGGGACCTTAATAGATCGATCGGTGAGACTCAAAGTGATATTTGTAGGTTTTAATTCCCCCAGTCCTAGTTGTTTGTACACTGAATACGGTAAAAGGTTCACACTTGCGCCCAAGTCTAAAAGACACTTGTCAATGACTGTGTCTCCTATACGAATGAGAATTGTTGGAGAGCCAGGATTATTATACTTGGGGGCAATTTCTGTTGGATGAGACCAGTGGCTTGGGCGGCCATGGCAGCTTGATGAGAAACAGAGGTTTTCCTCTTGACAGTGGTAAGGTCTTTCAGAAACTTAGAATAGGATGGAATCTGTTTGATGGCCTCTAAGAAAGGGATGTTGATCTGGACATTTTTAAAGACTTCTAACATTCCATCAAAATGATTATTTTTCCTAGTTGATTGCAATCGCTGGGGAAAGGGAGCCTTAGGCACATATGATTTCTCTTTTGTAGGAACATCTAAAACATGGCTCTTATCCTTATGTGGGTCCTCCTGACTGGCTTGAGTATCACTGGGTGGTTCAATATTGTTGTTCACTTGTTTGCCAGACCGCAAGGTGTGGATAGCGTGAACATCACTTTGGGTGGAGCCAGAGCTAGTGCCAACTTCAAATTGGTCTTTGGGTCCATGTTGAGAAGTAGATTGGCGTTTAGGGTTAGGAATTGGCTGGCTCAGAAATTGGCCTTTCTCTCGCCCTCCTACTGCAGCTGCTATCTGACCTAATTGCACCTCCATTTTTGCTATAGCCTGAGTGTTGGCTTGAATTAGCTGGGCATGGTTCTGGTTGGTCTGGTTTTGAGATTGCATAAATTGGTGAAACAAATCCTCCAAAGAAGGTTTTCGTTGATTGGGAGGTACATAGGGAGAAGCAGTAGGCTGGGATCCTTGATTGAATGACTGATTCGGAGGGAATGACTGATTATTGGAAGAGTAGGTACTAGGACCTTGAAAAGATACGCCACCATTTCCTTGTGGTTGCTTCCAGGCAAGATTTGGATGATTTCGCCAACCTGGATTGTACGTGCCACTATATGGATTGTTGTTCGGGTTGGGTGTATGAAATGAATTTAGAGCATTTGCTTGCTGTGCCTTAGCGATGGGGAGACCGGGGCAGTTTTCCACCAGATGATCGGTGCTATCGCAGAGAATACAGATAGGGGATTCAATAAATTTGGAAGGCACATGAGCTGATGATTTGCTTCCTTTTGATATTTCTAGGGCTTCCAGTCGACGCGTTAGGGCTTTAAACTTAGCATCATGCTCAAAATTTGAATCGACTTTATGTATGCCAGCCTTGTTGGTGGGGAGTTTTCGAGTCTCGGTGCTAACCGGTTCCCATTCGAGAGTGTTTTCGGCAATTTCCTCGAGGTACTCCCAAGCATCCTCCGCTGTTTTTTCAGTGAACCCTCCATTACAGAGAGACTCGATCATGGTCTTGGTTTGGTAGTCTAGACCATCATAGATTATTTGGATGAGACAGATTTTTTCAAAACCGTGGTGAGGGCATTCTAGGAGAAGGTCCTTAAATCTCTCAAAATACATATACAACGTCTCACCTGCTAATTGATGAAATGCATTAAGGTTCTGACGTACGGTCATAGTTTTTTGTTTTGAATAAAATTTTTGATAGAATGCCTCAGCTAGATCTACCCATTTATTGAATGTGCCGGGTTGGATGGACTGCAGCCATGCCTTGGCCTTTTCTTTCAGTGAGAATGGAAACAACCTAAGTTTAAGGAATTCTTCAGTCATTTGGTTGTATTTCATCGTCCCACAAATATCCTCAAATTCTTGGATATGTTGATATGGGTTTTCACTCGGTATACCCCGAAAAACTGGTAGCATTTGTATCATTCCTGATTTGATTTCAAAATTACCCGTGATGGCGGGAATCGAGATACAGGAGGGTTGGGTGGTTCGAGTGGGGTACATGTAATCCTTAAGTGTCATTGCACGTGTTAGATTTTCCTCTCCCATTGTGTCTAAAATTGAGATATTACCGACAATGGTACTGGGGATTGCTAATGGTTCAGTACGTATTAAACGGTTGTTGACACGACTCCAGTTAAGCATGCACTATATAAAAATCGCAAATTGAAAAATAACACAGCAGGTCTATTTGAATTAACTATTTTATGTGAGAAGGTATAATAATTTTATGTTTCCTAAGTTGATTAACTAAACCAGCTCCTATTCTCTCTTCGAGATTGGGCTTTAGAAGTCCAAAGGAATATTCCTTAAAAATGATGACAACCGGATCAGTTCCAGGAAGGAGGTGGAGCACTAGGCTCGCTTAAATACCAAGCTTCCTTAGGCAGCTTTGTGGCCGGTTTGTCAAGCCGATCGTTGGCGTCGTCAATAATATGGAATAAACTTTGAAAAACCTTAGCCTTTTCTAGATTGAGCTTGGGCTTACCACTTAAAAGGGTCAAGTAATTAGTAACCAGGTAGGTCCCGGGGTGTGTGGATTTCCACAATACCCGTAACAGGTTTTTAGGCTGTCATAAAACTTACCTAGACATTACTAACCACAAGACTATTCAGTGGGGTGGCCTTTCGCCGCTTCCTTTCCAAGAGCCTATTGAGCTCGAGAAACCCTAAGGCCAACGTCTAATGACTTTTAATGTTAATTAGGCTTAGGTTAAATGCAAGGTGGTTATTTTTGGGCTACGGATAGGAGATGAAATCCCAACCGTATCTTATGAGGGTGATTGCCCTTAAGATTATTTTATGCAAATGATCCTAAATTAATGCACAATGCATCACATAAGAAATACAAATTGCAGAAAGTAAATAAATTTTGCTTAGCAGCTGATAAAGGACGGGTGGTCAGCTCCCGTTCTTTTCAAGCTATTCAATGCATGCCCTGTAACACCCTAGAGAATGGTTACTATCAATGCAAAAGTTGAGTGTACACCCCACGCTTAAGCACACATACAACTTTAAGAGTCGTATGTGCCGAGTCGGCGACAACTTTGCAAGGTTGAATGCAATTTTTTTATTTATTTTAGACTAAGATTAAAGTTTGCACATTAATCGATTTAAACTAATTACTATGATTACAAAATAAAAGAACTTTTGTAACAAACGTACCTACCCTTCGTTGTTTTATATAGCCTTACTTGTGAATCTTCTCCACGGCCTTTACGCCGGCAACGGCGCCATTTGATAACTACTTCGTTGTTATGTCGTTGGAGTGAAGTAATTTTCAAAAATTTTCAATACCTGCATATATAACTCAGAGAACTTTAAAAGTAAAGGGCAAGTAAGGATCGAACCATACGTAATTAGATGCCTAGAGAAAAGATATCACAAGTGAAACTATTTTGAAGATGCTTTGTTTTAAGAAGCAAAACGAAAACTAAAGATTTAAATAAAAGGATTATCAGAAGACAAATTCGCCCAGGAGAGGGGTTTGGTAGCCATGGTATGGAGTAAAGTTCTCTTGCAATGTTATTCTTTTTAGTCCACACTTGAGAGCGGAAGTTTTACCACTCAAGTGAAAAATATAGAGTGAAAGCCCCCTTTATCTAATTTTATTATATAATATTCTCACAATATTATGAATAGAATTCTTCTTATAGTGAAGAAGTAAAACTAATTCAATTGTGAAAATTCATATAATGAAAATTAGATAAAAAAATTGATAAAAATCTTAGCCGTCTTAGTTAATGATTCAATATTTGAGTGTTGAAGCATCACCCGAATCCCAATTGAATGGAAACACGGGTGATCTTCGTTCTCACTTAAGAATTTAATTAAGAAAGAGGCATTAACTTTAAGTACAATCAAGAATAAAATGCAAGAGACGAACTAAATATTTACCATGGCATTGAACCCCTCTCCCTGGAGGGAGGGAGTTTAGCCGGCCATGGTTTGAATGCTAACAGAAAAATTAATAAAACTAAACATTGCAGAAAAAGAAGAGTACGTGCAAGAAAATATAAATAAGAGACGATTTTATTTAATCGAAGAAAAAATGTTACATCCACTACTTTGAAAACTTCTTCCTAAATTACAGTACTGCTCCGCACATGCTACGCACCCGCTCTACAAATAATTGATGACAGCTCTCTCAAAGAAAAACTCGGATGGTGATGATGATCCTCCTCTTCAGCCCATGACCCTCTATTTATAGCGGTTTTGTAGCTTGCTCCCCAAGGCACCGGATTTGGTAAAAATGTCTTGGGTTGGTAAGAAGTAAAAGGGAGAATAAAGGAGAAGAATTTGTGAGAGAAAGAGGAAGGTTTCAGATAGGATATGAAAGGAAAGAGAATAAATGAGGAGAGAAATGGTAAGAAAGATTGCAGAAAAAGGGTAGAAGGGGGGATGGTTGTGATTGGCTGGGATAGTAGAGGGGATTTCAGTTGGTATTGTGATTAGATCAGGATGGGAATGAATGGCTTGAATGAACTTGTACAGCTGGGATCGGGTAACGGATGGGAAAGAGAATGGGAGATGGGATCTCGAAGGTTGGGATCAACTCATGGACGGCTGGGATGGCTGTACATGAGTGATATTTAATATAGGGATTGCTGGTTAATTAATTGTGAATAGCTAAAATCATGCATGGGTTTTGGGTTAATATCGAAGAGGGAATCCAAGAGAATTTAAGAGAGAAATCGGGTGGCAGCTAGAGAGAGAGATAATGCGATATATGGAAATAGATCACGAGGGGCTGGGTACAGCTGCATGGGTCTTGATCGGCTGGGTTTGGATCGGTGTAATAATGAGAGATGTGAGGGAATTGTTAAGAGAAATAAAGAAGCAAGAAATTAGGAGAGAAAGAAGGGGTTTTTGTTTTCGATTACAGCTGGGATCGGTTATGAGATGAGCATGCACGGAAGTCTAATAGCGAGGTGTAGGTGTTGTATGAAATCTGGACGGCTGTGATGAAATTAATGGAAGGAAAGGAAAGAGAGAAATAAGGAAAGCTAGAGAGAGAAAATAGATGTAATCGGGTAGAGAGAGTCCCGGAGAGAGAAAAGTTCTCATGGGATCCGGTTTTAGAGAGAGAAAGGAAAGAATAGAGAGAGAATCAAGGAGGGAGAGAGAAAGAGATAGAAGAGAGAGAGGCGATCTGGTTGGCTCGGGATTGAAGCACGGGATGGAGAAGTGGAGCGGACGGTTGTGATGAATTTAAAATAAAAAGGAAAGAGAAATGAGTGGCTACATGGGTTTGGTTCGGTGTTGCACATGCACATGCATGCATGACTTTTAGGAATGGTAAGGGACGACTGCGATCATCCCATGCACGGGTGATTGATTCTATGGGAAATGGGTGGCTGGGATTATTTGGATGCATGGGTCTCAACTAGGTACAGCTGGGTTGGGTTTCAAAGGACGGCTGGGTTTTAGACTCCAGATTTGTGAAGGACGGCTAGGATGAGGCCGGGTAAGGGCTGTTGTGATCCGGTCGGAATGCATGAGCTAGGGACGGCTGTGATTTAGTTAGAGAGAGAGAGGGTGCTGTTCACATGAGAGGGGTTCGGGTAATGGGCTGCATGCATGGGTTCGTGGATTGGACGGCTGGGATTGGTTTTGAGATATCGCATGGCTTGGGTTTGATGCGGCTACAAGGGAGAGTACTAAACGGCTGTATGGTTCAAGGTAGAACGGACGGCTGTGATGAATGGGGTTTGTAGCTTCAGACGATTGCGATGCATGCATGGCTCAGGAACTTGGATGGTTGGGGTTTGATTTATGCATGGTCTGATAAGCCCATGGATGGTTGTGATGAACTTTCCAAATAGAATAATAAAATAGAAGTGCATGCATGGGTTGATCCGTTCATGCTAAGTTGGGTACGGGAGCTCGTTGGGTGCGATTCAAGATAAAGTATGAACTAGGCATGTAGAGCGAGGTCCAAGATTATCCTTTGCGAGCTCCATTCCCATCTGAACCATCTGAACCAGTCATCGCATCCAATGGCAGGCCATTTTCTTATGCGTAGTCTTCGTCCATTGATCCGACGCTAGCGGTGTGGATCCTCCATCGACTTGCCGTCAGAATATCTATCACTTTAGCACGATGCCCTTGTGCTAGCTGCGTCGAGAACTGGATCAATTCCCTGAAAAAATATACATGAAATGATGCTCATTAGGTTCGAAATAAAAAATGATAATTTTGACTACCGGGTTCCGTACTTCCATGTATGAGATGTATATAAATAGTGCGATATGCTGTTGTATCCGGGTGACATTGTACTATGCAACAATTTAAAAGAAATTCATGCACTTTATATATAATATGAATGTTTTACGCGATAGAGTGATGAGATATGCATAATAAATGAAGGATAATCAACACTAAATAGACACTTAACACACTCTCAAACCTAACTTTTGCTCGTCCTCGAGCAAGAAATTAAACGAAAAAAAATAAGAAAGGAGAAGGCTAGAAAGCTACTAACTCACTTTCGCAGGGATCGCGATTGCACTTAGCACGTGCAACAAGCCGTTGAACCCCTGGGTTACCCCAGTGGACGAGTTTTGTCTCGTGAGGGTTTGCAGCGAATATACCCACAAAATTCAATTTTTTTTTTTTATATAAAAGAAAAACATTTCACAAAATAATTTAAAGTACTCCGAGTAAAGATGTCTAAGGCATAGAGATTGTAATTTTTATCAGCCCGACTTCTAACTTTTCAAGTATGCAGGTCGAGTTATCGTGATTAATCCCCCATTAGAAAATATAAAAACTTCCATGCTTGTGTGCACAGTGATGTATGGACTTACACAGAAGGGGTTCAATTCGCCAAAGTGGTGCTAACACAAATAACTTCCTAGAATTGGTCAACGACCTTAGGCACTGATTCAAAACTAAGCAGCCTGTCTAGGGTAACGAGAGGTGTGGACTTTCACTTTAATGCCTCGTTAGTTTTATCTGTGATGCTCCAGCTTACTCATATTTTTACATCGGCGGCTTTCACCCTGATTGTTTTCGAAGGTTCACACAATCTAATACATACTCGAACTTCGTGAGCCACATATCTCTGCTGATTTTTTTTTTTTTTTTAGAATAAAACTTTATTGCCTTTTTACTCTTGTGATGATTTTCCTATGAGCACTAGTCGACAGCTCCCACACTAGTTGGCGTATGGTGTCAGGCATCAAGATTCCCCTACGGACCTATGCTCGAGTTTTTCATCACAAGCCCGCAAATATAGCCTTCACAATAGGTAGCCCTTTTCCGATGCACCTAGTCTAATCCACTGGTTCCTTGTAATGATACTTGATATATATTTTTTTCTTCTCAGCGAACCAAGTGAACAAGGAAGTCATAGTTCATCAGGCATCTAGTTTATCATTAGGTCGACAACCACTAATTTGATTCTACACCCTAACTGTGTGAGTCCAAGTGTAGTGAAAGTTCAACATAGATTTTTCACACTCTCTAACAGGGTATTAATAAAGAGAACTCCGTTAGACGTTACCCTTGAATTTATTCATCAGGCTTTAGAAAGATAAAATACCATGTGCCTCATAATCCTACTTAAGTACATAAAAATTATAGTGCAAAACTTCTGAATTTTTTTTTTTTTTTTTGAAATAGATAAAATAAGAAGATCAAAAGGATACGAAAAACGCTAATTTATGAAAAAGAAAATGAAAACATGCAAATGCGAATTGCTATAGATTTCTATATTAACGCTGTAGTTTTGGTAGGGGACTACAGACTGGACACACATACGCCGTGACGTATGTGCCGAGCTGTCCCACTACAACGTAAGTTGATGCAAAATATTTTTTATTTTTTATTATTTTAATTTTAATTTTTTATTTTTTTTTAAAAAAAACTAAAACTGGTAAATTTTGTAAAAAATAGATGTAACAGGATTTTGTAAAAATACATCACACCCCCAAACTTAAAATAAACATTGTCCTCAATGATGCATGAGTATGAGAAATAAGGGATGTATATAAATGATAAATGATAAGTGCAGACATCTGAATGGCAATAATATATATATTTTTTAGTATAAAGAAAACAGAGATATATACATATGAACAAAATCTCTAGCAGGTATAAAGATTAATCAGGTAAGGGCTTCAGTTCAAAATCAGAGGGCTGAGCACTCGATGGAATATGCATAAATGTTTTGACCTGTTTGATGGACTTGTCAACGTTGAACTTTGCACAATGAACCAAACAAGTCTCTAGGAGATCATAATAACATGATTCCTCAAAGGTACTTCCAACCAAACTATTGATCATATTGACTTCCTTGGAATCATCCATGTTATGTTGTTGGTTGCTAGTATTGAAGACATTCAATTGCAATTGCATATTACCGAACGAAAGTGTCATAACTCCATTTCGACAGTGAATAACTGCATCAGCTGTTGCAAGAAATGGTCGGCCTAAACTCACAGGGATTTGAGTACTTGGATTTATGACAGGTTCAGTATCGAGAATGATAAAGGCAGTAGGGAAGTAAAATTCATTGACCTTGATGATGACATCCTCGACAATTCCTTTTGGGACCTTAATAGATCGATCGGCGAGACTCAAAGTGATATTTGTAGGTTTTAATTCCCCCAGTCCTAGTTGTTTGTACACTGAATACGGTAAAAGGTTCACACTTGCGCCCAAGTCTAAAAGACACTTGTCAATGACTGTGTCTCCTATACGAATGAGAATTGTTGGAGAGCCAGGATCATTATACTTGGGGGCAATTTTCTGTTGGATGAGACCAGTGGCTTGGGCGGCCATGGCAGCTTGATGAGAAACAGAGGTTTTCCTCTTGACAGTGGTAAGGTCTTTCAGAAACTTAGAATAGGATGGAATCTTTTTGATGGCCTCTAAGAAAGGGATGTTGATCTGGACATTTTTAAAGACTTCTAACATTCCATCAAAATGATTATTTTTTCTAGTTGATTGCAATCGCTGGGGAAAGGGAGCCTTAGGCACATATGATTTCTCTTTTGTAGGAACATCTAAAACATGGCTCTTGTCCTTATGTGGGTCCTCCTGACTGGCTTGAGTATCACTGGGTGGTTCAATATTGTTGTTCACTTGTTTGCCAGACCGCAAGGTGTGGATAGCATGAACATCACTTTGGGTGGAGCCAGAGCTAGTGCCAACTTCAAATTGGTCTTTGGGTCCATGTTGAGAAGTAGACTGCCCTTTAGGGTTAGGAATTGGCTGGCTCGGAAATTGGCCTTTCTCTCGCCCTCTTACTGCAGCTGCTATCTGACCTAATTGCACCTCCATTTTTGCTATAGCCTGAGTGTTTGCTTGAATTAGCTGGGCATGGTTCTGGTTGGTCTGGTTTTGAGATTGCATAAATTGGTGAAACAAATCCTCCAAAGAAGGTTTTCGTTGATTGGGAGGTACATAGGGAGAAGCAGTAGGCTGGGATCCTTGATTGAATGACTGATTCGGAGGGAATGACTGATTATTGGAAGAGTAGGTACTAGGACCTTGAAAAGATACGCCACCATTTCCTTGTGGTTGCTTCCAGGCAAAATTTGGATGATTTCGCCAACCTGGATTGTACGTGCCACTATATGGATTGTTGTTCGGGTTGGGTGTATGAAATGAATTTAAAGCATTTGCTTGCTGTGCCTTAGCGATGGGGAGACCGGGGCAGTTTTCCACCAGATGATCGGTGCTATCACAGAGAATACAGATAGGGGATTCAATAAATTTGGAAGGCACATGAGCTGATGATTTGCTTCCTTTTGATATTTCTAGGGCTTCCAGTCGACGCGTTAGGGCATTAAACTTAGCATCATGCTCAAAATTTGAATCGACTTTATGTATGCCAGCCTTGTTGGTGGGGAGTTTTCTAGTCTCGGTGCTAACCGGTTCCCATTCGAGAGTGTTTTCGGTAATTTCCTCGAGGTACTCCCAAGCATCCTCCGCTGTTTTTTCAGTGAACCCTCCATTACTGAGAGACTCGATCATGGTCTTGATTTGGTAGTCTAGACCTTCATAGATTATTTGGATGAGACAGATTTTTTCAAAACCGTGGTGAGGGCATTCTCGGAGAAGGTCCTTAAATCTCTCAAAATACGTATACAACGTCTCACCTGCTAATTGATGAAATGCATTAAGGTTCTGACGTACGGTCATAGTTTTTTGTTTTGAATAAAATTTTCGATAGAATGCCTCAGCTAGATCAACCCATTTATTGAATGTGCCGGGTTGGATGGACTGCAGCCATGCCTTGGCCTTTTCTTTCAGTGAGAATGGAAACAACCTAAGTTTAAGGGATTCTTCGGTCATTTGGTTGTATTTCATCGTCCCACAAATATCCTCAAATTCTCGGATATGTTGATATGGGTTTTCACTCGGTATACCCCGAAAAACTGGTAGCATTTGTATCATTCCTGATTTGATTTCAAAATTACCCGTGATGGCGGGAATCGAGATACAGGAGGGTTGGGTGGTTCGAGTGGGGTACATGTAATCCTTAAGTGTCATTGCACGTGGTAGATTTTCCTCTCCCATTGTGTCTAAAATTGAGATATTACCGACAATGGTACTGGGGATTGCTAATGGTTCAGTACGTATTAAACGGTTGTTGACACGACTCCAGTTAAGCATGCACTATATAAAAATCGCAAATTGAAAAATAACACAGCAGGTCTATTTGAATTAACTATTTTTTGTGAGAAGGTATAATAATTTTATGTTTCCTAAGTTGATTAACTAAACCAGCTCCTATTCTCTCTTCGAGATTAACTATTTTATGTGAAATGCATTGGTTTTGAGATATCGCATGGCTTGGGTTTGATGCGGCTACAAGGGAGAGTACTAAACGGCTGCATGGTTCAAGGTAGAACGGACGGCTGTGATGAATGGGGTTTGTAGCTTCAGACGATTGCGATGCATGCATGGCTCAGGAACTTGGATGGTTGGGGTTTGATTTATGCATGGTCTGATAAGCCCATGGATGGTTGTGATGAACTTTCCAAATAGAATAATAAAATAGAAGTGCATGTATGGGTTGATCGGTTCATGCTAAGTTGGGTACAGGAGCTCGTTGGGTGCGATTCAAGATAAAGTATGAACTAGGCATGTAGAGCGAGGTCCAAGATTATCCTTTGCGAGCTCCATTCCCATCTGAACCATCTGAACCAGTCATCGCATCCAATGGCAGGCCATTTTCTTACGCGTAGTCTTCGTCCATTGATCCGACGCTAGCGGTGTGGATCCTCCATCGACTTGCCGTCAGAATATCTATCACTTTAGCACGATGCCCTTGTGCTAGCTGCGTCGAGAACTGGATCAATTCCCTGAAAAAATATACATGAAATGATGCTCATTAGGTTCGAAATAAAAATGATAATTTTGACTACCGGGATCCGTACTTCCATGTATGAGATGTATATAAATAGTGCGATATGCTGTTGTATCCGGGTGACATTGTACTATACAACAATTTAAAAGAAATTCATGCACTTTATATATAATATGAATGTTTTACGCGATAGAGTGTTGAGATATGCATAATAAATGAAGGATAATCAACACTAAATAGACACTTAACAACAAGCGGACAGTGTTCGTGAATGTCGCCAGCATGGAGCAGGTGATGGGGACAGTGGTCTCAGTAGGCCAGTTGAATTGCGGACTGGGCCTTCCACTACTGCCGTTCGCCGCGAGGCTGCTAAATACTTCAGGCCTTTGCCCTGAACAGCTTACCGGGAACACATGGAGGATAATCTACGCTTTCTGCCGCGTAGAATCTGACTTCCAGAAGGAGCTCAGGGAGTGCTACTCCAGCATCCCTTATGATGAAGAGGCCCGGATCGAACTGGGATACTTTTTCTATCATTACAGATGGGCTTCGAGGAAAGACAGTCCATTCTTCAACTTGACAGGTGTCTCTGCCTTACGCCCTATCGCCGACACTGTCTCCTCTGATAAGCTTTATACTGAGTGGCCGCTCTCAGTTGCCGGTGCCTGGACCCCACTCTCAGTGCCCGAGACTCCCCGTAATGATGTGAACAAGGAGATAAAGATGTATTACACGGGAGGTGAATTAGCTTGGCCTTCGGAGCGGGTTAGTGCCATCAACAATCTGTTCTTGGAATTGACATGCGGTACTAGATCATGGAAGTAGTTTTCGAACTGCCCGGTCAGGTATGGCAACGCTAATCTCCTCCATCGATTACAGGCCCGGTACGAAGATAATGAAGTCTTGTACTCCGATTATAAGGAGGATCCTCAATCGGGCAAGATTATCAGAAGAATCCGGGCTGAGAAGAAGGCTTATGGTGCGAGGCGTCGATTGCCCACCACTGAAGAGAAGTTGGTGATACGCCGGGGCCCGGCGAAGAAAAGGAAAATCCTCGTCGAGCAGAAGGAAGATGAAGAAGAAGAAAAGAAGAAAGAAGAAGATGAAGAAGAAGAAGAAGAAGAAGAAAAGAAAGGAGAAGAAGAAGAAGAAGAAGAAGAAGAAGATGAGGAGGGCGAAGATGATGAAGATAATAATAGTGATGATGATGATGATGATGACGGGGGAGACTAGGGGGGTGATGAGATTCCTCCCACTCCTACTGGAGGTGATGCTGGAAGAGGGGGTGGTGAGGAAGAGATTCCTCCCACCCCCATTGGTGGCGATGAAGTGAAAGGGGGTGGCGAGAAAGAAATTCCTCCCACCCCCACTGGTGGTGAAGAGGAGGATTCGCAGCCCATACCTATTGACAAGGCTAAGGCCCGTCGTATAGAATTGGTGATGGACGCGGCGGACGATGGTCAGAGGGTGGTTCCCGCCTACCACTTCGAAGAGTTGAAGAAGCGCCCAGTGTGCCTGAAGATTAAGTTCTCGGGGAGTGGTGGGGTTGGAAGCAACCCCACGCCCCTCGATCAAATGCCTCCAGACGTTCCTCGTCTCGAAGGTGCGACTACGAGCGGGGGTCTGGAGGTTGAGCAACCTTCACCCCCGTCGTATTCTCTGGCTGAAGAAATGGCTGCCATTATGGCTGGGCTCGAGCAGTCGAGCGGGCAACAAGATGAAGGGGGGGTCTCACCTCCCCGGGGTGTTCCTTTTCCCGTACATATGGAGAGAGAGAGAGCCGCATGGGCGATGGGGCTCCCCAACCTCAGCCGGAGCCAACCCCCACCAAGGAGAAATCGACCCCCAAGGGTAAGAGCTCCGACCGTGGGAAGGAAAAGGCATCTCGGGTCGATGCCTCAGGTATCCACACTAACTCGCCTTCTTGAATGCCTTGTCTTTGAAGTTTGAAAAATAGTCTAACTCTTTGAACTTTTGCTTGACTTGCAGAGACTCCTGCTGGCACGACTTTGCTTTTGAAGGATATGGGTGAGGTTGACATCAACCACCCAACTCTAGTGATCCGGAAGCTCTGTAACCTTCCGGGGGCCTCGATCGAGGAAGCCTTCCATAGGCTTGAAGTGGTGGTAAGTGTATCAGTTTGACTTGGCTTTTGAATTGAATCTTCTGAAACATTTCTAACACTTCTTGTTTGTTCGCAGAATTCAGCGGTTCTGAAGTTTGGCACAAAGCTTTTCAAGAAGGTCGGAGAGCGAGAGGCTTCATATGAAATCTCTCGCCTGACGGCCGAATTGAAAGCTGCCCAAGAGGAGAAGGATAAGCTGAGGGAGCTTCTATCTTCCAAGAAGGAGGCTTTGAAGGCCAAGATCGAGGCCCTTCGCAAGGAGAAGCTGGAGAGCAAGGGGTGGCAAAATGGCTATGAGGCTCAGGGTCATGAGCTTAAAGAGTTGAAAAACCGTTTCTATAAGATCGAGACTCTGTCCATTGAGCGCGCAACTGAAATAAAGGAGTTGAAGACTCAACTCTCTACCAGGGACGCTACTTTTGCTGCTAAGGAGGCCGCTTCTACTGCCAAGGAGGAGGCTCTCAAAAAGGAGTTAGAGCATATGCGCGCTAAATGCGCGAGTTTCAGGGAGACGACCGAGAAGGCGGTGGAAGCACTCAGGGTTCATGCTAGCAGTGTCCGATCTTCTAAGGCTTCTGTGGCAAGCAAAGCTCATGGTGGATCCGAAGGAGAGAAGTCGCGCGCGCAAAGTGTGGCCAAACCTTGATGTAGTCTATCTCTTCTTTGTTGATGTACCTGTAAACTCTTAACAAATAGAAGCTTACTCCTGTACTTGAAATTTTTTTGGTAATAAAGATATCTTTTTGATGCTTAGAAACTGTATGCCTCTGGTATTGAATTCTTTGAATGTTGTATTCTGGAATGTTTGAATATACATACACTTTGAATGTAAGGGGCCAAGTCGCAACTTGATCACCCGAACTGGTTAAGTAACTTGAAACTTGAACTTGAATTCGTTTAACATTTGTATGTGAGGGGTCGAGTAGCAACTCAAACACCCAAACCTGTTAGACGATATCGAAATTGATTGAAATTGAAGGTCGAAATTGAAGGTCATTTAACATTTGTAAGTAGGGGTAGTGTCGCAACATGAACTCCCAAACCTGTTAAATCGACCAGTAACTTGAAGGTTGCTTTGCATGGCAACCTTAAACCGTTTAACATTTGCCTGTATGGAGTTGAGCCGCAACTCAAGCACCCAAACTTGTTAAACGACCTTGTAATTTGAATGTAGATAATTTGAAACTACTTCAGAACTTGAATTGAAAAAGCTGAGTATTTGAACACTTAAAAGAGAACTTTATTCATCATGGAATTTACATCATGGATAAAACAATTTGAGGTACCTAAAATTCCAAGCTCGTGGCAATCTATCTCCTTCCGGTGAGATCAGTCGATAAGATCCTTTGCTTCCTACTGATTCAACAATATAGGGTCCTTCCCAGTTGGGAGCGAGTTTTTCGTTGCTGTGTTCTTTAGTGTTGTAGAAGACTGCTCTGAGGACCAGGCTGCCAATTGGGAAATGTCTTTTGTAGACCTTTTGATCGTAAGCTTGTTTGATCTTCTGTTGATACTTGGCCACACGAAGGGATGCTTGATCCCGTAGTTCTTCAGAAAAGTCCAAATCATCGACTCGAAGCTCTTTATTGATCCCTTCTTCAACTGCCCTGGTCTTCAGAGTACTTGATATGTTTTCTATTGGGAGTACTGCTTCCGATCCATATGTCAGACGAAAGGGTGAGAACCCTGTTGATTTTCTCAGAGTTGTACGATATCCCCAAAGGACTTCAGGTATGACTTGTTCCCATAATCCTTTCTTATCATTGAGTTTCTTCTTGAGTATACCAAGAATAGCTCTATTGGAGGCTTCAGCTTGACCATTGCATTGAGGGTATCTTGGAGTTGAATAAAAGAGCTTGATTCCGTTGTTTAGGCAGAACTCCCGGAACTTGTCGGAGTCGAATTGGGTTCCGTTGTCAGTAACTAGGACTTGTGGGGTACCAAACCTTGAGAAGATATTGTGTCTAATGAATTTGATGACTTCATCATCAGTTTCTCGAAAGAGTGGCACTACTTCAACCCACTTGGTGAAGTAATCTGTAGCTAGCAACAGATACTTCTTCTTGCTTGGAGTTGGTGGGAAGGGACCTAAGAAGTCCAACCCCCATTGATGGAAAGGCCATGGACTTGATAGTTGATGAAGCTCATCTGTAGGGTGATGGATAGCCTGAGCGTGTCGTTGGCATGGCTCGCATCTTTGAACCACTAGGTGAGCATCCCCTGCCATCGTAAGCCAGTAGTAACCTTGTAGTTTTGTCTTGGCTTCAAGAGATCTTCCCCCCGAATGATTCCCGTAGGCCCCAGAGTGGATATCAATCAGGATTGCCTTTGCTTGTTCAGGGCCAATGCACTTGAGCAGCATCCCATTGTGAGACTTGAAGTATATATCGTCTCCTTGAATGATATAGCATGGAAGCTTTCTTTGAAGTCTTCGGGCTTGATTCAGACCTTTTGGTATTTTGCCATGTTTGAAGAAGTCAAAGATTGACTGTCTCCAATCCTCAAGCTCACTTGTAGTGGTAAGGTTCAATACCAGTTGATCTCCACCCCCAGATCTCTCTGTAGTAGCAATGATCTGTTGTTCGGGGGTGGTCTTGGGCATTTCTTGATAATCGATTTGTATTTGTCTTCCTCCGAGTGAGTCTCCAAGAACTGAGGCGGCATTGGCTAAGGCATCTGCTTCTCGATTCTCTGCTCTTGGGATTTGAATGAATTCAGTACTAGTAAAATGTTGTTGAAGACGTCATACTAGGGCCAAGTAGAGTTGCATTCTTTCTTCATGAGCTGTGTACTCCCCGTTGATTTGCCTTATGATTAGCTAGGAGTCGCTGTAGACCATGATTTGATCTACCCCTAAGGATTCAGCCATTTCGAGCCCGGAGATGAGTGCTTCGCATTTGGCTTCGTTGTTGGTGGCATTGAATCCGAGGAGAGTGGCCTTCTGAAGATGTTCGAGTTCGGGGGATATCAAGACTATCCCAGTTCCCGAACCGATCGTACTTGAAGCTCCATCAGTATAGAACTTCCATGGAAGAGTTGTGACAATATCCTGAAGGCTTGGATCGGCTTTTGTTGCAAGATTGAACGGAGGATCAGCTTCATCTTCAAGGCGCATATCGACATCTTCTTCCCAAGTTATGGGGTCTTTGACTGGAAAGTCAGTTAGAAAATTGTCAATTGCCTGCCCCTTGATTGAGGTGCGAGGTTCGAATTGTATCCCCAGAGCACTCATTTCGATCACCCATTTGGTCATTCGACCTGCTCGACCAGCTTTGTCAACAATATCTTTGAGTAGGTGTTCTGAAATGACTGTGATCTGATGAGAAACAAAGTAGAGTTGGAGACGGCGTGATGCAGTGAGCAAGGCCAGTATGAACTTTTTAGTTTTTGAGTAGCGAGTCTCAGCTGGAAGAAGAGTATGGCTGATGTAGTAGACCGGATGCTCGACGCCTTTTCTTTGATTGACTAGGACCGCACTGATCGCTTGATCGGTGACAGCGAGATAGAGCCATAAGTCTTCTTTTGGAAGTGGAGCCGTCAGGATAGGAGCTTGCACCAGATATTTCTTGATGTCTTGAAAAGCTTCTTCACAAATTGGACTCCATCCAGATGTATCCGCCTTTCGTAGCTTGTCGAAGAGCGGTTTACACTTGTCGGAAGATTTTGAGATGAATCGGTTAAGAGCTTCCAACCTTCCGGTGAGGCGTTGAACTTCCTTTCGATTTGTAGGTGAGGGCATATCCAGAATAGCTCGAATTTGATCTAGGTTGGCTTCGATGCCCCTCCTGGTCACAAGGTGACCTAGGAATTTGCCAGATTGTACTCCGAAAGCACACTTAGATGGATTGAGCTTCATGTGATATTTTCGGAGGATTTGGAATGTTTCAGTCAGATCGGATAGATGGTTTCCTCGAGTGGAGCTCTTTGTGAGGAGATCGTCGATGTAGACTTTGACGTTGCGATCGATCTAATCTTCGAACATCTTTGTGACTAACCTTTGATAGGTAGAACCAGCATTTTTGAGGCCGAATGGCAATACGTTGTAACAATAGAGACCTCGGCTAGTCACAAAGCACGTTTTTTCTTGATCATTAGAGTGAAGTGGAATTTGATTGATCCCAGGCATATCTTCGAAGCACCATGCGAAGACGTCGATGTTAGTTTGAAGGAAGGATACCATGTTTCGCGCTTCTGCGTCGCTGAGACCGGTACCGATGAATGTTTGTCGAGAGAGATTTCCACTGCCGATATTGATAGGGATGATTTCTTCAATTGAAGGTGAGGCTTCCCATTCGATTGGTGGGGGCTCGATCAGTGGAATCTCCTTTGATTGCTATTTGAAAGAAGGGCCAGCTTCGTCTCGTGGCCGCTTTGGAGGAGCAATATTGATCTTACGATCTGTTTTTGCAGCAGCAGCTTTACAAGATCGCCCGGCTTGTTGGTCTCCTCGAATGCAGATGATGCCTTCTCCCGTTGCAAATTTGAGGAGTTGATGATAAGGAGAGGAGATGGCATTGATCTGGCGGAGGAATGGTCACCCAAGAATGGCGTTGTAGCTGGACGTTCCTTCGACGATAGCAAATCTCACCGAGACTCGAGTTTCTCGGTTGAGATCGAGAGTGAATCTTGATTCGCCCATAGTGATGCTTTGTTCACCGTTGAAGCCGGTAATCACCGTTGGAACGACGTCAAGGCTTGAATATTTATGTCCCACATGTTTGAAGCAGTCTGAGAACATAATGTCGATGGAGCTCCCGGTGTCGATGAGGATTCGATTGACAGTGCTTTCGTCGATAAGGAGCTTCAAGACCAGGGGGTCTCGATGTGGAGTATGAACTCCTTGAAGATCAGTATCATTGAAAATGATAGAGGGCCAAGACAAACCCTCGATAGGCTTCTCGATCCAGGTGTCCTCTTTATTTGCAGAAGAACGAACGTGAAAGTTGCGTCGGATTTGCCGATCGACTTCCTCCCGGTCACCGATTGATTATGCAATGATCCATGAATACCGAAGACGTTGGCACTCACAGTGAGAGGAGATCGGCTGGAAGAGATTTGATGGACCCAGCAAGCTTCTTTCCCCTTTGTAAAGGATCGACGTTCATCTTGCCCATCTTTGGTAAACTCTTGGAGATGGCCTTCTCGCAGCAAATCATCGAGATGAAATCTTAGCCGATAGCACCGATCGGTGGAATGGCCGTGACTTCGGTGGAAGTCGCAGTAAACTATTTTGTCAGCCGTGAATTTAGTGTTTGGCTGAAGAGGATTGGGCCTTCGAAGGAATTCTTCGTGTTGAATACGGTCGAGGATCTGCTCGATCGGTAAATTCCACTCGGTGAAAGTGGTCTTTGTCGGGGATCGACGTTCGTCGTTCTTTGACCGTTTGTTGGCAGGGGGGGCTGCTGCCTCAGCGTTGTGAGCTTTGGCAGCATATTTCGGAGCTTCTCTCTCGGCAGGCCTTCGCTTCGACTCTCGCCCTTTTCGGGCAACTTGATCGTCTTCAACCTCAATCTCCCTCTGGATTCGATCAAATATTGAACCCAGGGAAGGAGGGGGATTACGGATGAAGTCGTTGTAGATGTGTAGATCAAAGCGGAGAGTATTCTGGAAAGCCAACATGATGGCTTCATCATCCAGATGCCTTCCGGAAAGGGCGGCGTGCTCATTGCGAAATCTCCTTGTGAAGCTGCGGAGACTCTCGTCAGCACCCATCCTCAACCGGTAGAGGGAGTTGAGTTTCTTCTCATGCTTTAAGTTCAGCTGATAATGCTACACGAAGCGATTGGCCAAAACACTGAACTGGGTGATGGACCCAGCTCGGAGATTATGGTACCAATCGAGGGATGGTTCATCGAGACTCCCCGCGAAGGTGCAGCAGAGTACGTTGTTTTCCTCCTCGTGCGGCGTCAGAGCTTGCTTGAAGGCGAGTACATGGAGAGTTGGATCTCCCTTGACGCAGTTGAATTTGAGGAGAGTGGGAGTTCTCCATCCCCTTGGAAATGTTGACTTGAACAAGCTCCGATGGAGAGATCCGGCAGAGGAGTACCCATCTCTACGACCATGCCCCCGACTTGGATGTAGATCGAGAGGCAAGATCGAGAGGTCTTGTTCAAGCCTCTGAGTGTCAGCAGGTTGGAGTCGGTGGCGAAGGTCCGATTCGAGCCCACGCTGAAGTGGAATGGAAGGAGAAACTATGCTCTTCGAGGGAGCCCCCTTCATCTGGCGTTTCCTTGTTATATCGAGCTTTGAAGGTGGCATCTTGGCACAGTTGCGACCAGAAGAGGATTGGGAGGATTCATCGTCGATGCGATCCCAAACACTCTGCTTCCATGGGGTAGCAGAAGGAGTGGGGTCACGACGAATCCTCTCAGGGGCAGCAGTGCCCATTGATTTCTGCTGATTGGAGTAGATCGATTGGTGCGGTAGATCAATTCTCTCATTGGTGGAGGGAACAGGAAGGGCGATACCGGCTTCAGAGGCTGCCTTCTTGAGAGCATCTCTCTCAGCAGTGAGGGTGGCATTTTGCTTTGCCAATTGAAGCAGTTGAAAATCGACCGCCAAGATTTGATAAGTCGATGGAGGGTTCTCAGCAGGAGGAGGAGCAGTCTGCCCAATTGATTGATAAAAAGGGGCGATCGGTCGATCGACTGATCTCCCACTTCCTGAGTGAATCCCCACATCGGGGACAGCAAGGGGCTGTCCGAAATTGAGCCTTTGACTCATTGAACGAGTCTCATGACGAGGTTGTCGAGTGTTACTTCCTTCTGGTTGACCCTGATGCTTCATCCTCGCCATTTAGTAGAGAGCGAAGGGTACAACGAGAATGCTGGTGTCCCATCGGTTGTCTGTTCAACCGAAGGGGCGAGGAAGTTTGACTATCGATCGGTTGTCTGCTCAACCGATCTAATAATAATTGTAGAGAGGACTTGGCTTTTCGTTCGATCCCACAGATGGCGCCAAACTGGCGGGGGAAGATCTTCGTGCCGACCCGAAGACTTCGCCGCACCAGTCAATTAAAGGGTCAAGTCGAAGATCGTTGTTTGATCTATTGATTGGAGTTGCAGTTCTCAATACATAAACAGAGAAAGTTTGACACAAGAGGGTGATCTCGGAGTTCAGCCGAAGCCTACATCTCCGTGCTATAGGGAGCAACCTGAATTCACTAACACTTGTATCGAAGTGATCTCGACAGGCCGAGTATCACTGAAACCACTTTGATCTCTTCAAAGACAAGAAAAAGATCGAAGAGAGGAAGAGGAGGGATAGAAACTGAAATCCAGAGCTTTGGTTTCTGAAAATCAGATCTCAAAACTGGAAATCGGATGGTGCTGGCTATGGGGTTTCCTGGCGGCAAATGGCGGTTTCTGCTGTCGAATCTGGGGATCCTCCAAGTAAATCTGGTGGGCCCCGCCACTGTCTCCTGGGGGATTCCACAGACACTTGGGCCCACCAGGCAGGGCCGGTGGGTCCCGCGGTAGTCTTCGTGGACCCACCATACAGGGTCGGTGGGTCCCGCCGTAGTCTTCGTGGGCCCACCAGGCTGGGCTGGTGGGTCCCGTTGTTGTCTGCGGGGGCCCACCAGGCCGGGCCGGTGGGTCCCGCTGTTTGCAGACTTCTCGCCAAAATTTGCACCCACAATAACGTTCATAATATTAATAGAAGTATCCCATTGTTGATAACTAGGGTGCCAACAACCTCTACCCCTACACTACCACCCCTTTTTAAATCACCACCCCTTTGTAAGAGGAAACTAGACCCGATGATTATAAATTCCTCCAAATGTACTCGTAATCGTTATTTTGTCACTCCACCAGTTATTATGGTACAAGATTCAGAAGTATTCTCAGAAAAAGATGTAGACTTTGTACCGTGCAGTCTAGATGTTGAGATAAATATCAAGGAAAAGGAACATGCACAAGACCCTCCTATGTCAGACATTGACATGGACGACAGAAGGTATGATTAATTATTATGTCATGTTTTAAATATATTATTGTTCGTTTGTAAATACATTCACTATTATAATAAATGTATCCATGTATTTGAAGGTTTTCTCCTAGTGTATATGTCAGACATGATCCAATCACTTTAAGTATTGATGGTTTCTCTAGCAAAAGGGAAATAGATCTAAACGTCGATCCTATTGATGATGGTTGAGGTGTACTAAAATCATTCATGGATAGCTCTATTGATCCTATATTTCTACATTCGAAGAACCCTCTTGGAGATAACATAGTAAAAGATAGATCTACCGATCCTGCATTTCTACATCTGAAAGATCCTTTTTACTATAATGATGAGAAAGTAATATCTATAAAGAATACCGTTGACTCTCTTAAGGTATATTCAAAGCATATACACATGCTTACTCACACCCAGTAGAATCAAATATCTTCATCATCCGTCTTCGGGTATGAATGTATTGATTATATTGGAATCCTCAATTCATATATGTTGTTCTATTCATTAAGTTTATTATTCTCTTTTGCAGGACTTTCACAACTACTTTGATGCCTAAATATCAATAAAAGGTTAAAGCTCCAAAGCCTTCATCTACCTTTAGGTATGAATGTATTTCTTTATACTTTGAGTAATTCATAATGTGAACAAATTTATTTCAATTCTTTAACAACTCATATTTTTGTTTCTAATTTTCAGGACTTCCACAATTGATTCAACACCAATGTGTCCAGCAGTCAATTATAATAAAAAATCTAGTTGGTTAGAAACAAACAAACAAACAGAATTAAAATTGGAGATGACTGAACCATTGGCAATAACTGATCCAATAGAAGGATATGATGATACTTATGTATACAATAAATTTTTGACTGATATAGAAGTCAGAGATAATTATCATAAAGTGCACCTCTATCAGATGTTTAAGGACAAGGGAACCATGATAAATATGTTGAGTAAATTGGCACTATATTCAAACTTTGAATATAAAGTTTTCAAGTCCATGACTGCGAGATATACTATCATATGCAAAGCTGATAAGTGTAGATGGAGATTGCATGCATCTCGACAGAAAAGTACTAATGTGTTCAAGATTACTGTGGGTGCAAATTTTGGCATAAATCTACCACGGGACCCACCGGCCCTGCCTGGTGGGCCCACGAGGACTACAGTGGGACCCACCGGCCCTGCCTGGTGGCCCCACGAAATCTACCACGGGACCCACCGGCCCTGCCTGGTGGGCCCACGAGGACTACAGTGGGACCCACCGGCCCTGCCTGGTGGCCCCACGAAGACTACCACGGGACCCACCGGCCCTGCCTGGTGGCCCCACGAAGACTACCACGGGACCCACCGGCCCTGCCTGGTGGCCCCACGAAGACTACCACGGGACCCACCGGCCCTGCCTGGTGGGCCCACGAGGGCTACAGCGGGACCCACCAGCCCTGCCTGGTGGGCCCACGAGGACTACAGCGGGACCCACCAGCCCTGCCTGGTGGACCCCCGAAGATAACCGCGGGGCCTGCAACTTTACCTGGAGGATCCCCAGATACTGCAGCAGAAACCGCCATTCGCCACCCAGAATGCCTATAAATAGCATAGCCTTTGAATGTAAATGGATCGAATTCTCAGTTCTAAAAACCAGAGCTCTGGGATTTTCAACTTCTGATCTACCATCTCTCTTCGATCTTCTTCTCTCTTTCGAAGAGATCAGGGAGCTTTCAGTGATACTCGGCCTGTCGAGGTCACTTCAACATAAGTGTTAGTGAATTCGGGTTGCTCCCTATAGCACGGAGACGTAGGCTTCGGCTGAACTCCGAGATCACTTCTCTTGTGTCAAAATCTCTCTCTCTGATTGCTTTTCTGTTTACATATCAAAAAAGCAACAACTTCAACCAACCGATCGACCAACGATCTTCGACATTAACTTCGACTCCAATTGACTGGTGCTGCGAAGGTCTTCGGGTCGGCACGAAGATTTTCCCCCACAGTTTGGCACCGTCTGTGGGATCCGAGCGAGAAGCTGTGTTCTCTCTACTTCGACTACCATATCAATATAGCCAAACTTCCTCGCCCCCTCGGTTGATTAGACAACTGATCGGACGTCGGCAATCTCGTTGTACCCTTCGCACTCTGAATGGCGAGAACCAAACACCAGGGCCAACCAGAAGGAAGTAACACTCAACATCAACCTCGTCCTGAGACTCGTTCAATGAGTCAAAGGCTCAATTTTGGGCAGCCCCTTGCTGTCCCCGAGATGGGGGTTCATTCAGGAAGCGGGAGATCAGTCGATCGACCGATCGCCCCTCATCCTCATCAATCAATTGGGCAGACTGTCCCTGCTCCTGCTGAAGATCCTCCATCGACTTACCAGATCTCTGCAATCGATTTCCAACTACTCCAATTGGCGAAGCAAAACGCCACCCTCACTGCTGAGAGGGATGCTCTGACGAAGGCAGCTTCCGAAGCTGGAATTGCTATTCCGATCCCCTCCGCAAGTGAGAGGGTTGATCCTCCTCGACATTCAATTTACTCCGAACAACGAAGGTCAATGGGCACTGATGCTCTCGAGAGGATTCGACGCGACCCAACTCCCTCTGCTGCTCCTTGGAAGCAGAGTGTCTGGGATCGTCTTGAAGACGAGTCCTCCCAATCTTCATCTGGTCGTAACTGCGACAAAAGAGCACCATCGAAGCTCAATCTGCCAAGGAAGCACCAAATGAAAGGCGCTCCTTCAAAGAGTAGAGTCTCCCCTTCCATTCCACTCCAACGTGGACTTGGATCGGACCTTCGACATCGACTTCGACCGGCAAACACTTCAATACCAGAGCAAGACCTTGCGATCTTGCCTCTTGACCCACCTCTAGGTCTTGGATCGGACCTTCAACATCGACTTCGACCGGCAAACACTTCAATACCAGAGCAAGACCTTGCGATCTTGCCTCTTGACCCACCTCTAGGTCGAGGACATGGTCGTAGGGATGGCTACTCTTCTGCCGGGCCACTTCATCGAAGCCTCTTCGAATCAGCATTTCCAAGAGGATGGAGAACTCCTACCCTCCCCAAATTCAACTGCGTCCGAGGAGATCCAAGCCTCCATATACTTGCCTTCAAGCAAGCTCTAACGCCACACGAAGAGGAAAACAACGTGCTCTGCCGCACCTTCGCGGGAAGTCTCGACGAGCCTTCACTCGACTGGTATCACAATCTCCGAGCTGGATCCATTACCCAGTTCGGTGTTTTGGCTAACCTCTTTGTGCAGCATTACCAGCTCAACCTGAAACCCGAGAAGAAGCTCGACTCTCTATATCGACTAAGGATGGGTGCAGATGAGACTCTCCGCAGCTTCACGAGGAGGTTTCGCAACGAGCATGCTGCTCTCTCTGGAAGGCATCTGGATGATGAAGCCATCATGTTGGCTTTCCAGAACGCTCTCCGCTTCGATCTACACATCTACAACGACTTCATCCGCAATCCCCCTCCTTCTCTGGGAGCTATGTTCGATCGAATTCAGAGGGAGATTGAGGTGGAAGACGATCAAGTCGCTCGAAAAGGGCGAGAAACTAAGAGAAGGCCTGCTGAAAAAGAAACACCTAAATATGCTGCAAAGGCTCACAACACTGAAGCAGCAGCCCCTCCGGCCAACAAAAGATCAAAGAATGATGGGCGTCGATCTCCAACGAAGACCACTTTCACCGAGTGGAACATGCCAGTCGAGCAGATACTCGACCGTATTCAACACGACGAGTATCTTCGGAGGCCCAATCCTCTTCAACCGAATTCCAAATTCACAGCAGACAAAACAGTCTACTGTGAATTCCATCGAAGTCACGGCCATTCCACCGATCGGTGTTTTCGGCTGAAATTCCATCTTGAAGACTTACTACGAGAAGGCCACCTTCAAGAATTCGTCAACAATGGGCACGATCAACGTCGAACCTCTGCCAAGGGGAAAGAAGTGTGTTGGATACATCAAATCTCTTCCAACCGGCAACCAATTTCTGTGAATGCCAATGTCTTTGGCATTCATGGAACCTTGCACAATCAAGCTTTGACCGGGAAGGAAGTCGATCGGCAGGTTCGACGCATCTTCCATGTTCGATCTACTGCAAACAAAGAAGATACCTGGATCGAGAAGCCCATCGAAGGTCTGGCTTGGCCATCCATAGTCTTCAACGACACCGATCTTCAAGGAGTTCACACTCTCCATCGAGACCCCCTGGTCTTGAAACTCATCATCGACGGAAGCACCGTCAATCGAATCCTCATAGACACTGGAAGCTCCATTGACATTATGTTCTCAGACTGTTTCAAACGTCTGGGACATAAGTATCAAAGCCTCGACGTCGTCCCGACTGTGATCACCGGCTTCAACGGTGAACAAAGCATCACAGTGGGCGAATCCAGATTTACCATCGACCTCAGCCGAGAGACTCGAGTCTCGGTGAGGTTTGCAATCGTCGAAGGAATGTCTAGTTATAACGCCATTCTTGGGCGACCATTCCTCCATCAGATCAATGCCATCTCCTCCTCTTACCATCAACTACTCAAGTTTGCAACTGGAGAAGGCATCGTCTGCATTCGAGGCGATCAGCAAGCTGGAAGATCTTGTGAAGCTGCTGCTGCTAAAACAGATCGAAAGATCAATATTGCTCCTCCAAAGCGGCCACGAGATGAAGCTGGTCCCTCTTCTAAATAGCAATCAAAGGAGATTCCGCTGACCGAACCTCCGCCAATCGAATGGGAAGCATCACCTTCAATTGAAGAAATCATCCCGATCAACATAGGCAGCGGAGATCTCCCTCGACAAACATTTATTGGTACCGGTCTTAGCGACGTAGAAGCGCAAGACATGGTATCCTTCCTCCAGTCCAATATCGACGTCTTCGCATGGTGCTTCGAAGACATGCCTGGGATCAATCCAGATGACGCTTGTCACCGACTTGCGATCAAAGAAGAGGTGAAGCCCGTCAAGCAAAAGCCTCGCACCATTCGACCAGAGCTGCAAATTGCTGTTCAAGAAGAAATTACCAAGCTACTCGCAGCCGGATTCATCCGAGAAGTAGAGTATCCAACTTGGATCTCTAATATAGTGGCTGTTCCAAAGAAGAATGGGAAAGTCAGAGTCTGCATCGACTTTACCAATCTCAACAAGGCTTGCCCCAAAGATCCTTTTCCCATGCCAAGGATAGATAGACTCGTCGACGCCACTGCTGGCCACGAGCTATTGTCTTTCATGGATGGGTATTCCGGATACAATCAAATTCCACTCCACGCTGATGATCAAGAGAAGACATGTTTTGTGACTAGCCGAGGCCTTTATTGCTACAATGTCATGCCATTCGGCCTCAAAAATGCTGGTTCCACCTATCAAAGGCTAGTCACCAAAATGTTCGAAGATCAGATCGGTCGCAACGTCGAAGTCTATGTAGATGATCTCCTCACCAAGAGTTCCGTTCGGAGCAAACATCTATCTGATCTGGCTGAAACCTTCCAAGTCCTCCGAAAGTATCGAATGAAGCTCAATCCAGCCAAGTGCGCCTTCGGAGTTCAATCTGGCAAATTCCTGGGTCATCTTGTGACCAGGAGAGGTATTGAAGCCAATCCTGATCAAATTCGAGCCATCATCGATATGCCTTCACCTACAAATCGAAAAGAAGTTCAACGTCTCACTGGAAGGTTAGCAGCACTCAATCGATTCATCTCAAAGTCCTCAGACAAGTGCAAGCCACTCTTCGACAAACTACGAAAGGCGGATACCTCCGGCTGGAGTCCAACCTGCGAAGAAGCATTTCAAAGTATCAAGAAATATCTGGTGCAAGCTCCTATCCTGACTGCTCCACTTCCAAAAGAAGACTTGTGGCTCTACCTTGCCGTGACCGATCAAGCAATCAGCGCGGTCTTAGTCAGTAGAAGAGAAGGCATCGAACATCCAGTCTACTACATCAGCCACACTCTTCTTCCGGCTGAGACTCGCTACTCAAAAACTGAGAAGGTCATCTTGGCCTTGCTCACTGCTTCGCGTCGTCTTCAACCGTACTTCGTCTCCCACCAGATTACTGTCATTTCAGAACACTCACTCAAAGATATCATTGACAAAGCTGGTCGAGCTGGTCGAATGACCAAATGGGTGATCGAAATGAGTGCTCTGGGGATTCAATTCGAATCTCGCACTTCTATCAAAGGTCAAGCAATTGCTGATTTTCTAGCTGACTTTCCAGTTGAAGACCCCATCACTTGGGAAGAGGATGTCGACATGCGCTTGGAAGATGAGGATACTCCTCCGATCAATCCTGCAACAAAAATTGAAGTTATTTCTGCAACTCCTCCATGGAAGCTTTATACTGATGGAGCATCAAGTTCGATCGGTTCGGGAACTGGGATAGTCTTAATATCCCCCGAACTCGATCATCTCCAGAAGGCCACTCTCCTTGGGTTTAATGCCACCAACAACGAAGCTGAATATGAAGCACTCATTTCCGGACTCGAAATGGCAGAATCTCTGGGGGTAAATCAAATCATCATATACAGCGACTCCCAATTGATCATAAGGCAAATCAATGGAGAGTACACAGCTCGAGAAGAAAGAATGCAACTCTACTTGGCCTTAGTACGACGTCTTCAACAACGTTTTACTAGCGCTGAATTCATTCAAATCCCCAGAGCAGAGAACCGAGAAGCAGATGCCTTAGCTAATGCTGCCTCAGTTCTTGGAGACTCACTCGGAGGAAGGCAAATACAGATCGATTATCAAGAAGTGCCCAAGACCATCCCCGATCAACAGATCCTTACTACTACAAAAGAATCTGGGGGTGGAGATCAACTTCAAGACTGGAGGCGACCAATTTTCGACTTCTTCAAGCATGGTAAAATGCCAGAAGATCCAAATCAAGCCCGAAGGCTTCAAAGGAAGCTCCCATGCTACACTTTACAAGGTGAAGATCTATATTTCAAATCTCACAGCGGGATGTTACTCAAGTGCCTTGGTCCTGAACAAGCACAAGCAATCCTGATTGATATCCACTCCGGAGCTTGTGGAAATCATTCGGGAGGAAGATCCCTTGAAGCCAAGACGAAGCTACAAGGGTACTACTGGCCAACAATGGCAAGGGATGCTCAACAAGTCGTTCAAAGATGCGAGCCTTGCCAACGACACGCTCGAGCTATCCATCTCCCTGCAGATGAACTTCATCAATTATCAAGTCCTTGGCCTTTCCATCAATGGGGGTTAGATTTCTTGGGTCCTTTTCCTCCAACTCCAAGCAAGAAGAAATATCTACTGCTGGCTACTGATTACTTCACCAAATGGGTTGAAGCTGTGCCCCTCTTTCGAGAGACTGACGACGAAGTGATCAAATTCATTCGGCACAACATCTTCTCAAGGTTTGGCACACCTCAAGTTCTTGTTGCTGACAATGGAGCTCAATTTGACTCAGACAAATTCCGAGAGTTCTGTCTGAACAACGGTATCAAGCTATTCTATTCAACTCCAAGATATCCTCAATGCAATGGTCAAGCTGAAGCCTCAAACAGAGCTATACTTGATATACTCAAGAAGAAACTCAACGACAAGAAGGGATTGTGGGAGCAAGTCCTACCTGAAGTTCTTTGGGGGTATCGCACAACTCCGAGAAGATCCACAGGGTTCTCACCCTTTCGTCTAACATATGGATCGGAAGCAATACTTCCAACGGAAAATATATCAAGTACTTTGAAGACCAAAGCTGTCGAAGAAGGAGTCAATGAAGAACTTCGGATCAATGATCTAGACTTCTCTGAAGAACTACGAGATCAAGCTTCTCTTCGTGTAGCCCAATATCAACAGAAGATCAAAAGAGCCTATGACAAGAAAGTCCACAAGAGACAGTTCCCAGTGGGTAGTTTAGTTCTCAGAGCAGTTTTCTACAATACCAAAGAGCACAGCAGTGGAAAGCTTGCTCCCAACTGGGAAGGTCCATATATCATTGAGTCAGTTGGAGGCAAAGGTTCTTACAGACTGATCACACCAGAAGGAGATAGATTGCCTCGAGCTTGGAATTCTAGACACCTCAAGTTGTTCTATCCATAATGTAAATTCTGTGATGAATAAAGCTCTCTTTCAAATGTTCAAGTGTACAAGTGTTCTGATTTTCAATCCAAGTTCTGAAGCAGTTTCAAGTTATCCATATTCAAATTACCAGGTCTTTTAACAAGTTTGGGTGTTAGGGTTGCGACCCAACCCCTTACTAGCAAATGTTAAAAACTGACCATTTTCAAGTTACCAGGTCTTAACATGTTTGGGTGTTAGAGTTACGACTCGACCCCTTACTAGCTAATGTTAAACTGACCTTCGAAATCCAATATCCAATTTCAATCAATTCGATATCGTCTAACAGGTTTGGGAGTTTGAGTTGCGACTCGACCCCTTACATTCAAATGTTATTCGAATTCAAGTTCAATTTTCAAAGTTACAAGTTTGGGTGATTGAGTAGCGACTCAACCCCTTACATTCAAGTATATGCGTATTCAACTTATGTTCAAATGTATGAATACTCAATCATGTCAAATAGCATTCCAGAACTCAACATTCAAAGACATTCAACTCAAAAGAAGTGCAAGTTTCAAATACCAAAAAGATGTCTTCTATTATCATCAAAATATGTCAGATACAAGGAGCTGTTACATTTCAAAAATTTACAAGTACAACAACAAAGAAGAAGAAAAGTCTCAGGGCTTGGCCACACTCTTTGCATGCGACTTCTCCCCTTCAGATCCAGGACGAGCTTTACTCGCCACTGATGCCTTGGAGGATCGGACGCTAGCTACATGAGTCCTGAGCGCTTCTGCTGCCTTCTCTGCTGTTTCCTTGTAAACCTTGCACTCTGACAGCGCATGCTCCAGTGCCTTCTTGGAAGTCTCCTCTCTGGCAGTGAAGGCAGCATGCTGAGTAGCAAGTTGTTGCTTCAGCTCTTGAATCTCTATGGTGCGGCCACAGGACACGTCCTCAACCCTGGAGAGTCGAGTCTTCAAGGATTCGAGCTCGTGACTCTGTGCCTCACACCGATCCTTCAGCCCCTTGATCTCCAGCTTTCCCTTGCGAAGTTCCTCAATCTTAGATTTGAGAGAGGCTTTCTTCGAAGTCAGGAGCTCTCTCAGCTCATCTCTCTCCGCGGTCAACTGATTTATTTCAGCTACAGCTTCTTTTGCTCCCGCCCTCAAGGAGAGTTTGGTTGCAACATTCATAAGTGCTGAGTTCTGCAAAAGAACAAAAGAGTTGAATTATTCTGAAGAAAGATACGATTCAAATGATCGATCAAGCAGATGCACCTACCAACAGGTTAATTCTATCGAAAGCTTCATCCAAAGTGGCACTCGGAAGGTTGATGAGTTTTCTGATCGCAGCAGTGGGGCGGTTGATATCAACGTCACCCAAGCTCCTTATTGTTGGAGTCAATCCAGCAGGCGCACCTGCAATCAAAGGGAATCAAAGTGTTAGATTATTTTCGAACTTCAGAAACAAGACATTCAAAGCAAGTTAAGTTCAATTACCTGATGTTTCGACCCTCGGCTCTTTGCCCTTCCGAAGATCAGAGCCACTCTTAGGAGTCGATTTCTCCTGAATCGGGGTTGGCGATGGTTGAGGTTGAGGAGCCCCATCGCCCACTCGACTTCCCCTCTCCAAATTAGCAGGGGGGGAAGCATTCCTGGGAGGTGAGGCTCTCTCTCCTTGCGACCCGCCTGGCTGAATGAGCCCGGCCAACATGGCCTCCACCTCGTTGAGCAGAGAGTGAGAGGGAGGAGGGGGTTGCTCAACCTCTACACCCCCACTCATTGTTGCTCCCTCAATGCGAAGAGCGTCGGGGGGGATTTGATCAAGAGGCGTGGGGTTGCTTCCAACCCCAGCACTCTTCGATAGTTTAATTTTGAAGCGCATCGGCCTCTTCAATTCGTCAAATTTGTAGGTGGGAACCACCTTTTTGCCGTCGCCTTCTGTGTCGAGAATTTCCTCCATCTGACGGGCTTTAACCTCGTCAATGGGAATAGGGATCGAGTCCTCCCCCGTTGCACCACCAGTGGGGGTGGGAGGAATTTCTTCCTCACCACCCCCATTCTCATCATCCCCACTGGAGGGGGTAGAAGACGGATCGTCCTCGCCGTCCCCGTCCTCATCTTCGCCATTGCCACTATTGTCGTGGCTGGCATTCTCAGTTTCTTCTTCTTCATTCTTCTTTTCTTCTTCTTCATCTTCATTCTTCTTGTCTTGGTCTTCATCTTCCTTAGGCTTGACGAGAGTTTTTCGCTTCTTCTTCACTGGGCCTCTTTGGAGCACCAGTTTCTCGTCCATGGTAGGTAACCGGCGCCTCGCAGTGTAGATTTTCTTCTCGGCCCGAACCTTCCGGATGACCTTGCCCGACTGAGGGTCCTCCTCGTAGTCAGAGTATAGGACTTCGTTGTCCTCGTACCTGTCCTTTGATCTGTGGAGGAGATTGGCCTTGCCATATCTCACAGGACAGTTAGAAAACTGTTTCCATGATCTGGTTCCACAGGTCAGCTCGAGGAACAAGTTATCTATGGCTCCCGCCCTCTCAGAATTCCAGGCGAAGATACCTCCAGCGCTGTACATCTTAACCGCCTCGTGCACGCTGTCTCGGGGGGTGTCGGGCACTGACATGGACGTCCAGGCGCCAGATACAGAAATAGGCCAGTCCGTGTACAACTTGTCCGATGGGACTGTATCGGTGAGCGGGCGCAGGGGAGATACTCCAGTCAAATTATAGAAAGGGCTGTCCTTCCTGTAATTCCATCGATAATGAAAGAAGAAGTATCCGAGCTCAATCCTGGCAGGTTCACCTTCCGGGATACTGGAGTAACAGGCCCTCAAGTCCTCTTGAAAATCTGATTCCACCCGGCAGAACGCATAGATGATTCGCCAGGCATTCCCTGTGACTTGCCCCGGGCAAAGGCCAGATGTATTCAGTAGTCTTGCAGCGAAGGGTGGCAGAGGCAGACATAGGCCGCAGTTCATTTGGCCGATGGTCACGATGGTTCCCATGACCTTCTCGTTGCTGGCAAAACTGGTGAAGACGGTCTTCTTGTCGATGCCGAAAGCCGTCTGGATGCTAGGGAGTGAAGGCTGCGCTCCCTTCCCTTCAGTGAAATAAGAGAGAAGTGCTTGCCACTTCTTTCTCTTCGTATCTGTGAACTCACCACCAACATTGTACATGTACTCCGTCTCGTCTGTCAGGGGCATAAGAGGACCCAGAACAAACTTCACTTTGGGGATGAATTCTGGCCTTGATGGCGCTGAGGCAAAACCTACCCCTTGGTGCCTCTTGCCCAGTTGGCCAAGTTCAGCGAGAGCAGCCTTGCCTTTGCCACGGCCCCTCGGAGGAGATTGAACCTCGACAATTTCCTTCCCCTTTCTCTTCGAGGGAGCTGTACCGGACTTCTTCGAACTGCCAGATGAAGCCATTCGACCGATCGAACGAGAACAAGAACAAGAGCAGAAAATCAAGAGAACAAGGGTCTGGACTTCGAAAAATTTTGGAAGCGTGAGGCAAAATGACAACCGATGAAAGCTTTTGTACCCAGGGTAAAACAGGTACGCAAATCGAGAAGACACGTGTCTTCACCATATCAAATCGCGTGTTTTTGCAGGTACACGTGGCATCCATCCATAGCAAGCGCAAAATCAGGCGAACCGTCGGACCAGACGAAACGTCGGACCTACCGGTCCACGTGAACCAACGGTCCAAGCGGGCCGCCGGTCTAAATAAACCGGACCGCCGGTTCAAATCCGCGTTCAAGCCAACCAAAGAGTCAAAAACAGGAAAGATCAAACTCCAATCAAAACTCTTCCAGAAGATCGAAGAAAGGAACAGTTATGAAACCTCTCTGAGGGCAGGTTCAAAACTTTCAACTCATCTTTATAAATTTCTACTGGATCTGGCAAAAAACCAAGGTTTTTTGCCGATCGCTCGAACCTTGACCGGATATTTTTTCACCGATCGGACAAACATGTCCGATCGGCGAAAGTTATCTGATCGGTCAAATTTCTACTGGATCTGGCAAAAAACCAAGGTTTTTTGCCGATCGCTCGAACCTTGACCGGATATTTTTTCACCGATCGGACAAACATGTCCGATCGGCGAAAGTTATCTGATCGGTCATATTTCTACTGGATCTGGCAAAAAACCAAGGTTTTTTGCCGATCGCTCGAACCTTGACCGGATATTTTTTCACCGATCGGACAAACATGTCCGATCGGCGAAAGTTATCTGATCGGTCAAATTTCTACTGGATCTGGCAAAAAACCAAGGTTTTTTGCCGATCGCTCGAACCTTGACCGGATATTTTTCACCTATCGGACAAACATGTCCGATCGGCGAAAGTTATCTGATCGGTCAAATTTCTACTGGATCTGGCAAAAAACCAAGGTTTTTTGCCGATCGCTCGAACCTTGACCGGATATTTTTTCACCGATCGGACAAACATGTCCGATCGGCGAAAGTTATCTGATCGGTCAAATTTCTACTGGATCTGGCAAAAAACCAAGGTTTTTTTTGCCGATCGCTCGAACCTTGACCGGATATTTTTCACCGATCGGACAAACATGTCCGATCGGCAAAAGTTATCTGATCGGTCAAATTTCTACTGGATCTGGCAAAAAACCAAGGTTTTTTGCCGATCGCTCGAACCTTGACCGGATATTTTTCACCGATCGGACAAACATGTCCGATCGGCGAAAGTTATCTGATCGGTCAAATTTCTACTGGATCTGGCAAAAAACCAAGGTTTTTTGCCGATCGCTCGAACCTTGACCGGATATTTTTCACCGATCGGACAAACATGTCCGATCGGCGAAAGTTATCTGATCGGTCAAATTTCTACTGGATCTGGCAAAAAACCAAGGTTTTTTGCCGATCACTCGAACCTTGACCGGATATTTTTCACCGATCGGACAAACATGTCCGATCGGCGAAAGTTATCTGATCGGTCAAATTTCTACTGGATCTGGCAAAAAACCAAGGTTTTTTGCCGATCACTCGAACCTTGACCGGATATTTTTCACCGATCGGACAAACATGTCCGATCGGCGAAAGTTATCTGATCGGTCAAATTTCTACTGGATCTGGCAAAAAACCAAGGTTTTTTGCCGATCGCTCGAACCTTGACCGGATATTTTTCACCGATCGGACAAACATGTCCGATCGGCGAAAGTTATCTGATCGGTCAAATTTCTACTGGATCTGGCAAAAAACCAAGGTTTTTTGCCGATCACTCGAACCTTGACCGGATATTTTTCACCGATCGGACAAACATGTCCGATCGGCGAAAGTTATCTGATCGGTCAAATTTCTACTGGATCGGTCAAAAAACCCTGTTTTTTGACCGATCACCCGATTCTTGACCGGTTGAATTTTGCCCGATCGGTCAAAATTTGACCGATCGGTCTAAAGTGACCGATCGGTCAAAATTTAACCGATCGGTCAAATTTCAGCTGATCGGTCAAAATTACTACTGGATCGGTCAAAAAACCCTGTTTTTTGACCGATCACCCGATTCTTGACCGGTTGAATTTTGACCGATCGGTCAAAATTTGACCGATCGGTCAAAATTTGACCGATCGGTCAAAATTTGACCGATCGGTCAAATTTGACCGATCGGTCCAAATTGACCGATCAGTCACTTTTTTCTCTAACATGCGACAAGTTTCTTCGTGTCCGTTTTTCAAAACAGGAAGTTGCTATTTTTTGCACCAAGTCCAAGCCAGCCAGAATGCACCCTAGCTAACTTGGAGGGGGTAACTGTGGGTGCAAATTTTGGCATAAATCTACCACGGGACCCACCGGCCCTGCCTGGTGGGCCCACGAGGACTATAGTGGGACCCACCGGCCCTGCCTGGTGGCCCCACGAAATCTACCACGGGACCCACCGGCCCTGCCTGGTGGGCCCACGAGGACTACAGTGGGACCCACCGGCCCTGCCTGGTGGCCCCACGAAGACTACCACGGGACCCACCGGCCCTGCCTGGTGGCCCCACGAAGACTACCACGGGACCCACCGGCCCTGCCTGGTGGCCCCACGAAGACTACCACGGGACCCACCGGCCCTGCCTGGTGGGCCCACGAGGGCTACAGCGGGACCCACCAGCCCTGCCTGGTGGGCCCACGAGGACTACAGCGGGACCCACCAGCCCTGCCTGGTGGACCCCCGAAGATAACCGCGGGGCCTGCAACTTTACCTGGAGGATCCCCAGATACTGCAGCAGAAACCGCCATTCGCCACCCAGAATGCCTATAAATAGCATAGCCTTTGAATGTAAATGGATCGAATTTTCAGTTCTAAAAACCAGAGCTCTGGGATTTTCAACTTCTGATCTACCATCTCTCTTCGATCTTCTTCTCTCTTTCGAAGAGATCAGGGAGCTTTCAGTGATACTCGGCCTGTCGAGGTCACTTCAACATAAGTGTTAGTGAATTCGGGTTGCTCCCTATAGCACGGAGACGTAGGCTTCGGCTGAACTCCGAGATCACTTCTCTTGTGTCAAAATCTCTCTCTCTGATTGCTTTTCTGTTTACATATCAAAAAAGCAACAACTTCAACCAACCGATCGACCAACGATCTTCGACATTAACTTCGACTCCAATTGACTGGTGCTGCGAAGGTCTTCGGGTCGGCACGAAGATTTTCCCCCACAATTACTTCCTTATACAATCAGCATAGCTGTTCTTTTGGAAAACATGGTGAGGATCATTGTCAAGCAAAAAAGTCGTTTAATCAGTGAGTTTGTAAAACATAAGTTAGAGGCACATGTTGCATATGCTCCAAAGGCTATTATATGTGATGCACAAAAGGAGTTTGGCGTGAATAGTAGTTACAAAAAAGCATGGAGGGCAAAGGAAAGAGCAATAAGGGAATTAAAATAGACATATGAGGACTCATATGCCATACTTCTAGTATATTGCCACGAGCTTAAGAAAAAGAATCCAGGAACCATTACCTACGCAGAAGAAAGATTCAAACGTTTTTTATGGCTCTCGGTCCCTACTTAAGAAGCTTCCAAAGACAGACCTTAAGACCAGTAATTTCTGTTAATGGGACACAACTGAAAGGAAAGTATAAGGGCATTTTATTTCTTGCGACAACGTTAGACGGTGATAATCATATTTTTCCTATTGCTATGGGTGTTGGAGAGTCTAAGAACAACTACAGTTGGAGATGGTTTTTGACAGAATTGCGTGATGCCTTCGGTCCTATTGAGAGATTAGTGATCGTATCGGATCGACACAAGGCTTTATTACAGCAAGTTCATCAAGTATTCCCCCATGCATATCATGCATATTGTGTTTTTCACATAGCACAAAATATGTTTGCCAAATTCAAGCAGAAAGAGTTATATTCATATTATTACACGGCCGCTAAAGCAACACGACTGACCAAATTTCATCTGTTAATAGAAATAATTAAAAGGATGAATATTGATGCTTATAGATTACTAAATGACATAGAGAAAGAAAGATGGACTACGGCGTACTTTCCTGAAAAAGGTATAACATAATCACCACAAATAGTTCTGAAAGCTATAATAACATCCTGAAAGAGCTCAGAGAAGATCCTATCACGATGATTGCTGATGGATTTCGTTTAAAACTTCAAAGGATATGGTACAAGCGGAGAAATATGGCAGCAATATTGACCACAAGGCTAACAAATTGGGCTAAGAAAATGTTAAGCAAACAAATAGAATTGGCTCGTAATATGACTTGTCATCCGATTAATCATGATGAATTCATGATTAGATCTTTAGGATATGAGGATCAAATTACATTAAGCCGTAGAAGGTGTACATGTCGTAAGTTTGATGTGATGACAATGCTATGTTCACATGTTTTATGTGGAATTGCTAATTATAATATGGATCTTTATGAATATTGTGCACACTACTACTCGACCGAGAACTACAAATTGATATATGAAGAATCAATCTACCCAGTAGCTGACAAGATGCAATGGAAAACTTTAGCAGACAATCTTCAAACTGAAAAATTGGGACCACCTTTAGGTAGAAATCTGGCAGGAAGACCAAAAAAAAAATGGATTCTATCATAGGGGGAAGAACGTAAGACTGTAAAGTGCGGAAGATGTAAGAAGACTGGGCATAATAGAAGAGCTTGCAAGCAACCAATTCAACAAGTCTAGTGACAATTTTCTTTTTCTGAAATGGTTGTGTAATATTTGGTTTCTTTTGTAATGTAATGTTGCATATTTTTGTTAGGAAATGATATGTAATTTTTTACTGTAAAGTGCGAAAGATGTAAGAAGACTGGGCATAATAGAAGAGCTTGTAAGCAACCAATTAGATGAAATGAAATATTGCATATTTTCAGTATATATTTGAAATAAAATGATATGGAATTAGATGCAGGTATGCGCAGAATAGACGCAGGTACACGCAGAGTTAACACAGAGAAAATACACATATGTGTTTAACATATTCTACATAGTAGCAGAAACAACAGAAGTCTCTATGCGCAAGATAGACGTAGATACACGCAGATGAAATACATACATGTGTTTACCATATTATACAATAGAAGTATACAATACTTAAAGCGCAGAATAGACACAAGTACACACAGAGTTAACATATATATGCGTTTATCAGAATTTTCTAACAACAGCAGAAGTAACAGAAGTCTCTATGCGCATGATAGATACAGGTACAGGTATAACAACAGAAGTATACAAGACTTTATGCGCAGAATAGATGCAGGAACACACATAGTTAATGCAGAGAAAATACACATATGCATTTAACTATTCTACATAGCAGCAGAAACAACAGAAGTATCTATGCGCAAGATAGACGCAGGTACATGCAGAAGTCTCTGACAACAGCAGAAGTAACAGAAGTCTCTATGCGCATGATAGACATAGGTACGCGTATAATAATAGAAGTATATAAGACTTTATGCACAAAATAGACGTAGGTACACACAGAGTTAACACAGAGAAAACACATATATACGTTTAACTATTCTACACAGCAGTAGAAACAACAAAAGTATTTATGCGTAAGATAGACGCAGGTACACGCAGAAGTCTCTAACAACAGCAGAAGAATAACATAAGTCTCTATGCACATGATAGACACAGGTACACATATAATAACAGAAGTATATAAGACTTTATATGCAGAATAGACGTAGGTACACACAGAGTTAACGCAGAGAAAGCACACAGAATATTCAACTCCTTTTTGTAGAAGGAACATACACGATAATATTTTATTCATACAAGATGACATACAAAAAATTTCTTCATCCACCAAGACACTAATCCAAAAAAAATTTACATAAAACTATCATATCCTTCCACCACTAATCCAAAAAATATTACATACAACTATCATTTCCTCCTTCCACCAAGATACTAATCCAAAAGATATTACATCCAACTGTCATGTCCTCCCGCTAAAATATTAACCAAAAAAGATTACAATCAAATGTCATGTCTTCATACCCCTAAAAATCATAGTCTCTATCACCCAAATATGAAACAAACATCGACTTCAGTTAAATTAATTCGACCTCTCCTTTTATCAATTGATATGCGATTCGTCTTCTAAACACTGATATATCTTGCTGCATTTATACACAATGGATTAGATATGAACATTATAACGAATATATATAGGATAATTGGCACTATTAAATTTATAAACATTTGAAAACAAACCTGATTAAAATTAATGGAACGATTGCATGTAGCATAATTTGCATAAGCCATTATAAACACGCCATAATCATACCTACAAGAGCATTTATTACTAATTAACTGAATCATAAAGTTACTCACGAGTTTGTTTGCTTTGGAAGATTTTGATTGTCCAATGACATCTTCCACTCTTTGTTAAGAGCATATTTACCTCCCAAAGTATAAAATATCAAGGGCATGAGGTATAGAAATTTATTTATCTCTTCTGCATACATCTCGAGTGGCTTAGTGTATAATGAATCAACTATAGCTAATGTCCGTGACTCATTGTATATGATTGCCAACCACCAATGCATATTATTGTAGTTGACCGGGATGACAACAAAATGACAATCCCATAATGGTATAGGTCTTCCCGTCCCAAAATCTATAATCCGGTTATCCGACTTTTTCAGGTAGGTAAGAAGGTTCTCATTCATTAAGCCAGATTCATAAAATAATTTTTCAATATTGGGTAAAGTAAGACCTTGTATTTTGTCACTTTTTATAAAAGTTTGGAGTTGGATATACATAGATTAAACTTAAGGCTGCTCATAACAAGAACCATTTGTTAATGAAATAAACATATGATGTAATAGACATAAATGAAAGAAAAAATTTATTCTTGAAGAAAAATACCCAAAAAAATGATTTGGCAATAGCAATGTTAAACTTATTGGGCTGGTTCGAATCGCGAAGTGTCAGCATTCGCTTCTGAAGTAAGGTACAATATGCATCAACGTGCTGCATATGATAAATTTTATGTTAAATTTCTTTCAAATATAAATATGCTAATAAATTTTTTTTAAAAGTAATGTCATAACTTACATCGCTCGCAAACCATCCTCTGCTATCATGCAATTCCAAGATAATTGATGGAGTAATTAAAACTCCATCAAGATTGCTAAAGGGCCTGCAATACAAAGTACAGATTTTATATATAGTTTAATAGAACGATTAGCATTGAAAATCATATATTTTAAATTTACAATTAATTACTATTGTTATCCATAAAAGCCAAAATCTTTTGTCTTTCACTATCCGAGAGTATTTTCAAGCCTTTCACACCCACCGATTGATGTGATGGTTCGGTATAATATCGTCTAGAAAGTTTTTTCTTGATAGGATCCGTGTATGGGGATGAAACATGGGGCCTGAGTTTTCTTTCACGCTTAGACACATATTTTTTCACAATCTATATAAAAACATCATATTATGATTGACAAAAAATTTAATGAATAACAATTAGAAATCATCTTATAACTATAATCTATATTAGAAATAATATATTTTAAAATCTTATTTAAATCATATATTTTCTTTAGGTTATCGTTGTTGCTCCATTGAAGTTATGTCAGTTGGTTCTTGGGATGATACCATGATATAGACATCATCATCTTTCTCTTTATGGGCCCCTTCACTCTGCATATGTCAAGTCCAACATAAAATAACACGTAAGAGTTTATAAACTATTAATGATTTCTAATAATTGATATTTTTTATAGTTATAATAATATAATTATACGGTTCTGTTTGAACTCAGTCATGACCATCGCATCATCATTCAAATCATATGTAGAGTTTATCCCCTTTTGTTCTACTTCTTCCTCCTCCTTGTGCAAAGACTTGATAATTGTGGGTTTGTAGGGAGTGATAGCCTATTATAATAGCAACAAAATAATAGTGCTTGTTGACAGTATCAATATCATGCAACAAATAGAAATAAAGATAGTAACAGATCAAATAATTAACTAACAAATAAAAATAGTATACGTAAGTATTTTAAAATACCATGCTCATATCTTGATGCTCTGGAGGCGGAGTCACTTCTCGCTGGGATGATTGCGTAGATGGTCTTATCTTTCACTCCAAAATTTGATCCTCCAATGACTTTATTTTTGTATCATAATTCTCTTTCAGTGAGACAATTATTTTCTCATATTTCCTCTCAATTGGAGAGATAATTCTATGAACATGTGCCTCCACTATTTTTTTCCAAATTAAATCTTTTAGGTGGTGGAGGTACTCCCACATTGGCTATGGGATTGACTTCTTGTGCCGGCTTAAAAAATATTGACCAAATACCATTACTTTCATCATTCTTTTGTTTATCTTCCTTCTCCAATAAACTATCTCCCTTTTATCCTCCTTCCTCAAAAAAATTGCTACCTTTGTTACCTCCCTTCTCTAAAAATAGTCGTAGAAATTCTAAACCCATCTCATGTTCGGTTGGAGCAAGACTTTCCAAAAGTAGACACTACAATATAAAAAAAGATTAATATATTAAGTTCAAACTAAAATGAACATGAATATAAGAATGTCATTGAGAAATTTAACTTACTTCATCTTTCTCAATCTCATGTTTGATATTGATGTTGGTCAAACCTTTCTTGAAAATGAACCATTTTAGGATTCTCGGAAACTTGTCTTTCAAACTCATTTTAGCAACATAGTAGGCCAAGTGGGGGGCCAAGTGGGGCATGCGCTCGCAAGCCCAAGCCTATCGAAAGTAAGAATGAATAGAAACCAAGTAAATAATAAAAATAAATGAAGAAAAAAAATATAGATATGTTGGAAATGAATACCTGTAGAGCATAGGAGCATCCTGTGATATTATATTTCTCCGGATTCTTTCCCTCTTTGATAGCTCCTTCTAAGCCGACTTTTAAAGTATTATAAACCAAGTTGCCCCATGGGTATCGATTGAATCATTCTAAGTCTTGTGCCAGTAGAAGATACTTATTTTGGACCCCGCTAATTTTGTGGGATCCCAAGAAGTAGCTATCAAGTATCAGAACCAATGCCAACTTAATTGCGTCATCCATGACTTGACACTTTTGAATATTCTTCCATAAACTATCTTGAGTTACATTCGTATCATGAAAATAGATCTCTTTCAATTGGCCACCATTGCCATCATCAGATATTATCGGATGAGGGACCGGATTACTATATCTTAGACCGAGAATCAGAGTGAACTCTAAAGGTGTCATAAAGCACTCTCGGTCCTTGATTATGAACTTCAAGCCACTCTTATGGCATTTAAATAAAAAATGTGTGAGGCCAGGCAAAAACATGGTTCTAGATGTGCAATGGATGTCAAACACAAACCCAAAGTATGAGCTTCTCATTTGGTCCATGTAAGTTGTGGACTGAGTCTCTCGATCCGATCGTTGAAATTCTTTCTTAATCTCGCTAATATAAAAACTTATATTTCTAGCAACTGGGATTTGATCGACCAAGCCAGATCCTTTTCCAACTTTCTTCTTTTTCTTAGCTTTACATTTTTCTGAAGATGGAGGCCTCTTTTTGTCTTTTCCTTCTTTTTTATGTTTAGATAGAGTCCGACTATTTTGTGATCTTTTCATCGGAGGCATCTAACTGAAGTGCAGCCAAAAACTTGGATAGAAATTAATCTCACCTAAGTTAGTTTAAGTTTATGGAATATGGTAAAAGCATATAAACGCAGCAGGTTTACGCCTAAACAACATGTACATAATATAGAAACTGCTAAACGTAAATAAACACAGAAACTTTACTTCTAAACAGACAACATATACATAATACAGAAACTGCTAAGCGCAAATAAGCGCAAAAACTTTACGCCTAGACAACCTGTACATAATACATAAACTTCTAAGTATAGATAAGCGTACATAAGCGCAGATGAGCGCCTAAACAAATATACAGAAACTTTACACCTAAAACATACATATATTACTGAGCGCGGATTTACGCTTAAAACAACCTGTCAATAAAACAAGTGCTAAAATTTATTAATATTTACGCCTAAAATAATATGTACATAATATAGAAACTGTTAAGCGCATATAAACGCAAAACTTTACGTCTAAACTACATGTACATAATATAGAAACTGCTAAACGTAAATAAGCGCAAAAACTTTATGCGTAGACAACATGTACATAATACAGAAACTGCTAAGCGTAAGTAAGCGCAAAAACTTTACGCCTAGATAACCTGTACATAATCAAATTTCTACAATATCTAGGGCTTCATTTTTTTGGGTTTTTACTTCTATTTCAGTCGATTGCAACAATGAGTGTTCTTCCTTACTCTAGCAATGGCAGTTCCGGTGGGATTTAGGTGGTATTCTGGCATACCTCAATCGCCAACGAGATCCGATCGCCAACGATTTCTACCGTGTGACGGTTCTTCACGAGATTTGATCGCCAACGAAGAAACACTTGGGGAAAACGGGTTCTAGCGTCACTCCGACATGGTTTCGACGTGATTCCCGTCGATTTTCTTCGATTGAAGGGGTCCGGCCGGAATGTTCACCGATGACGGCAAGGAAAACGGCAACGAAAGGGATAAAAGATGGCTTTGATGCAGTTAGAGGAAGCGGTTAAAGGGATAGGCATTTTTGGAAGAAATAAAATGGAGACACACGTGCATAGGATTTCACATGTGTAAGTGATAAAAAATAAGAAAACCTGATGGTCATTTTTGGATATATGGAATACCAGGTGGCCATTAAGAAAAATTTCTCTTTTTTTTTTTGGGTGGTAGGAACGCCTGCCCACTTTCTTATAACCAAACATATGAAGGCTGAGTTCCTTCTAGAAGTCCAAGTTCATAGAACTCCTATTTCACCGGTTCTCCAACTTCCTCAACACTTCGGACAGCCAAACACGCGGCAAAACACCGCCATTGTTAGGTTATGCTCCCTTGCAACGGTCTATACAAGCTCGTCCATTAGCCCATCGGATGAGAGAGAGAGAGAGAGAGAGAGAGAGAGAGAGAGCGCAATTGAAGCTCGTCCATTAACCCCTCGGGTATGAGAGAGAGAGAGAGAGAGAGAAAGAGAGAGGACCAGGTCCCTCCGTTTATTCTCCATCTTTATAATCCAACAAATTACAATACTTGAAATTGAGAAATCCATTTTATTTCGTTTGTTTTCTATTTTCCTGTTAATTTTTTTTCCTGCGTGATTAGTTCTTGTATTTCGATTGATTTCCAGTAGAATTGTGGGGTGAGATCAAAGTAGTGACGACTTAGGGTTCTCTCTCTTCCAAACAGAACTCTTTTGTGTTGATGCATTTACCGAGTAGTTGGTATAATCTTTCTTTGTGGCAGGGGACTTCTACATTTATTTGTAGATTTTTTAGTGCAATTTTGTTTTCTTTCAAAGGAAAAAGAAATCAAGGAAATGGATGCATTTTTCAATGGCTTGGATTGTAGGCTGAGGGTGTCCGGCATGTTGGCCGATTCGATCATGATGGGGATCGTGAATTCCGCGATGGAGGATGCGTACAAGAAGAGCTGCTCGAAAGAAGGAGATGTGGAGCGGTTGAATGAGAAATCCAGGTTCTGCGAGCTAGCAATAATGCAGTTGGAGTGGTGCCTCAAGTACTTGCAGGAAGAGATGGGCACCAACATTGCTGAGAGCACCCATGACCGTGAGAAGCTGCTCTCGGACCTATTGGAGACCCGTGATCGGATCCATAATCGGCTCAAGGAGACCGAACTTGCGATCGCGGAGAAGGATAGAGAGTTAATGGAGAGAAAAGAAAGTCTGTCAGAGCTCACACTGGCGTTGGAAGTGAGAGACGATGATATAACTTCTTTGCATTCTGCCCTTCAGCTCGAAAGAGTAAAGGGTGAGAGAGTGAATGAATTTGTTCCTTGGAACAAGAAGAGCATGAAAAACAATGGAGATCTCGCATTTTACGAATTGAAGAAAACTATAGATCAGCTGGTACGTAAAATTGGGGGCAAGTTAGCCGATGGGAGGCGAAATCTGACAATCTTGAAACTAAACGCAAGTTCCGCATGTACAAGGAAATTGGGGTCTGATCTCAATGTGGATGATGATGAAACATCTTGTGACCGTAAACCAATGGTAGAAGATTTGCAACGTGATGGATCGGAAACGGTACATGAGCGGTTTGATAAGCATGGAGCATCTGAGAGCGACCTCTTGATGGTACAAATGGAGACAGAAATAGAGGAGATCGCTACGAATGTTGACATTCTTAAAGAAAATATTGACTCTTCTTTCATAAAGATGGAAAGTACTATTTCCTTGTTGAAATCATTGCTGGATGAGCGGCAGTGGGTTTGGAACATTGAGGAAGGAATATTCAATGTTATCATCGGGTGCTTCATGAGGGACATGCAACATGGGTTCAATGTGTCGCCTCTGATGTTAGATATGAACTGGTCAGCTTTAATTGATGACATTACAAGCTTGCATAATGAACTGGAGATGTTGGCTACTCAAAAAGATGTGCAGCCAAAAACTGACGGCGGCATGGAGAAAAGAACGCATCGTTATCTTTCATCAAGATCATTTGTGGAAGACAACACCCAGAAGACTGCATCACTACAATATAAGAATGAAATGTATGATTCCGCCCGAGCTTCAAGGAGAGGAGATGAGGACTTCAGTGATGCTTCTTCCAAGGATGGAAGAGTCAGCACTACAGAAGGCTTATCTAAAGAAAACCCATCAGGGCATTCTGTTGCCGATATGATAAGAAATCACGAGTCTATTATATGGAAGAAGACTCAAGAAATCAATCGTCTCAAGGAAGAACTGCTCAGTGAAAAAGATTTATCGAACATAAGAAATGATAAAAACCTTGATTCTGTTAAAGAAATGATTGCTAGGGTCATTGCAAGACTGGACGATGTCATTAAAAAGAAGGCCAAGTCAGTTGTAGCTTGTGATAATCACAGAAGGGCCTATGAAACAGGCAAGACTTTTGTTCAGAATGGTTTATCTGGATCCAAGTTTGTGGAGGAAGATCAAACACCGATAATGATTCATGGGCAATCAGGCAAAAACCTATGTTGCCGTTTAACTAGTACTGAACTCTGCGAGGAGATAAGACTGTTAAAACAAGAAACAGAAGATTTGGACACTAAAGCTACGATACTTGAGGAGACGAATGCAATTATTTTCAAAGGTTTAATAAGAAGACTGCATCATGAATCCATTGACTATGATTTAGGGACTTTGATGAGGGAGGATACATATAGAGTTACCTTCAGTGAGACGGCCAAGGAATGGAATAACCAAAGAGTAACTTACAGTATCAAGAGACTTCTCATGGAGGATATTTACTGTATTGTTCTCACTGAGGTAGTCAAAGATATTAAAAATGCTGTACATTCAACTTCAGTGAGACGACAAGAGGAAGACTTACCATTTGGTGACAATCTAATGCACGATAAATATAGAGTACTCTTCAGTGAAATGGTCAAGGAATGGGATAATGAAAGAGAAACTTGTAATATTGAGAAATTTTTCATGGAGGACATTTGTCATCTTGTTTTCGCTGAGGTAGTCAAAGATATTGAAAATGCTGTACATTCAACTTCGGTGAGAGGGCAAGAGGAAGATGTATCATTATCTAACAATGCATGTGAAAATTATGTGATCAGTGAAAGGATAGACCAGACGCAAGAAACGGATTCCCTATCAAGCCAATTTGATGCTGCAGGAGATTTAGAATTTAGTTATAACTTAGAATTGATGGACCCACATAATCATCTTGACCTTGTTGGATGTGATCTTGAAAAATCTAATGAGCAATATATCGAACATGGACAACTGTTGGTTGAGAAGGATGATGCTTTTAAATTGTTAACTGGAAAATTCGAGAAGGCTTTGCGGCAGATAGTATTCAGTAAGATGCAGTTGAGAGAATCTACGTCAAGTTTACAATTGTCTCTTAATGAGAGGGAGGTGCCACAGGATCTGGTCACTTCGACCAGTAGCGTAACGGAAGATAGAACTCCCTCCCTATGTTTGCCAACAAGTTATGAACAAAGGTGCTGGACTGAGTTGCAATCCATGCCAGTGCATCTTACTAAGTTTTCACAGGCAATTGTGGATTTTGAGCATATGGCATGTGGAAAGATAATAGCAAATGCTTCAAGGTATTACAACTGTTCTAGTTCATAATTAGGGGCATATACAACAAGTAAATGATTCTTCATGAAGTTATTTGTTATGAACATTACTATATCCCCTGTAATACACACACACACACGATTTCCGTTGTTCGATGTCCAAAATACATGACCAGGGAGCAGCCATTCAGAAGGCCCTTGCATAATAAGAGAGTAACATAAGAATTGGGCTATGAAACATCGAAAATAAAAACAAAATTTGTTGGCCTATATACTCAGAATTACATGGAATAAGACGAATTAAACTTTTAAACCCACCGTCATTTAGTTTAACATAGAACACTGTTGTAGACTGTTAATTCTTGACTGCGCTCTATGTTGATAGCTAGTTGTCATAATAGATTGTTAGTGCCATAGTTAAAACTCTTGGTGGCTCATGAAATTTACCAAATTCCTTTTTAGGCTGTAGTAGTTCCTATAATGATATCCACACTAGCATTTGGGCACAATCCTTTTCTATGAGGATGCAGTGATCTGAGATAAGGATGTTACAATTACCTTTTTATGTGCTATCCAATTAAACCACTAGTTAACTTATTCAAAGTCAATAAATTATTAACCCTTTCCAGTAGTAGCATACTCCATCTTTTACTTTGTATGGTCCAAGCTCAAGATGAGGAAGGAAGTAAATCCTATTTCCAAAATTTTCATGAGATAGTACATGCTTGAGATGATTTATGTTAAACACATTTTGAATAGAACATAGTTTAAAGGTTTATTTGTTACTCATAACCTAGGAGAGAGGGAGAGAGACATGGTTTTGGGGAGAATCAATCAAATTTTCATTAGGTCCAATGGACCAAATATAGGCAACTACAAGTGGGTATATCTCCCATATAGCGGATATGTTGTATATGCTCTCCGGAGGAAACGAAGAGGAAGGAGATAGTCTCGGCCTCCTACTCCTGACGGGAGTAGTAGAAATCGAGCTCAATGTGCTTCATCCTTTTGTGGAAAATCGGGTTGTTAACGATCTACATGGCACCCCGGTTTTCACAGTGAAGTGCTGTAGGCAAAGATATCTCAACTCCTAGATGTCAAGGAGACGTCGCAAATGAACGATCTCCTTGGTGGTGGAGGCCATGGCTTGAAACTCCTCCTCGGTACTGGAGAAAGAAACATCTTTCTTCTTGCTACGCTAGGAGATGAGAGTCTCCAAGGAATAGGCAGTAGCTGGTAGTCGAGCGACGAGTCGTTGGATCTCCGGCCCAATCAGAATCAAAATAAGGGTGTAGGACCAATGAAAAAGTCGAGGATAGAAAGAGCGACCTGGTGATGGTACCTCAAAGGTACCGAAGAATCCAAAAGAGGGTAGCATAGTGAGTAGAGCGAGGAGCCTTGACAAACTGGCTGACGATGATGACTGCATGAACAATGTTGGTCATGGTGTTGCAAGGGTAGACCAACGATCTGTCGGTTCCGAGTAGGGTCTGAGAGAGGCTCACCATCTGTAGGACGGATCTTCACGTGAAGCTCGAGTCGAGTGGGAGCAATGCGATCATCGAAAAGAGTAGCTCGACTGAGGATGTCAGCATTGTACTTTTGTTGGGAGAGCAGAATCCCTCGCTCACTGTGGGCGTTCTCAAGCCCGAAGAAGTAGCGAAGGGGACCTTAGTCTTTTATCCGGAACTGGTATCGGAGGTGCTGCTGAAGAGAGATTATGACAGCAGAGTCATCACCTGTGATGATCATATCAACGTATAGTGGGAGAATCGTTCGGCCCTGAGGTGAGAACCGTACAAACAGAGAGTGGTCTTGCAAGCTCTCAATGAAACCGACCACGGTGACTATTGGTTTGTAGCACTCAAACCGAGCACGAAAAGCCTGTTTAAGCCCGTAGATAGCTTGGCGAAGATGGCAGCCGTGTTCATGGGGAGTGCTTAGGCCAGGAGGAAGCTGCATGTAGACTACCTCTAAAAGGTCACCATGAAGAAATACATTCTTCACGTCCATCTAGAGAAGGAGCCAACGAGACACCGATGAATAGCCGCAACCGGTAGGAGGGTACAATCTGTGGTCATCTAAGCCACGGGCGCGAATGTTCCCACGTAGTTTATCCCGTACTGCCACAGGCCACCAACCAATCTTTGTGCCGCTTGATGGATCTAGTAGGTTGCCGCTTGAGCTTGTAGACCTATTTGTAGCTGACAGGATCAACACTAGCAGGAAGGGGGATGAGGTCTTAGGTCTGATTCTATTCGAAGTCCTGAAACTCCTCGCCCATGGCTTACCGCCACTGAGGGGACTGGACGGTCTCTCGGTAGGATTGGTGCTCCTGGTCAGAGTGAAGGAGAGCAAGAAAAGCAGTGAACGAGGGGGAAAAGGAGGTGACAGTGGCAAATCCAAAATGATCCGATGGCCCAGAGTCAAAACTAAAGCGGTCAGGCGGGTGGTGCTCGCGCTGAGGGTAGCGGGGGGGGGGGCAAGCGAGGATTCTCGACCGAAGAAGACTGGCTGGGCACAGTAGGAACAGTAATAGAGGTTTCAAGACCACTAGGAGAACCATAAAAACCATCTCACATCGGAGGGGATGAGAGTAAAGAGGTAGAAGCATGCTGACGAGTGTAGACTTGAGAAAGAGGGGTAACAGCTCGATAATGGGAGGAGGATACGAAAGCAGGAGAGGAATCTAAGTGTCCCTAGAAACATGGGGAGTATCAAAGATGGATGGGAGAGGTGGCAGAAGGGGCTCAAGAGTCAAAAAAGAGTAGGAGTCTCGAGAAAGGTAAGGTCTTGAGTTGTAAAGGTGTAGTAAGGGGTGTTCTTGACAAAGGAGATGTGCCAGGAGATTCAAAGATGATGAGTTAAGGGGCTATATCAACGTACGCCTTGTGCTCAGTGCTGATCCCCAAGAGGATGCACTTAGCTATCTTTTCAGACAGATTCGTGTGCTCGCGGGGACAAAACAAGTGCAACAAAAAGTACGCATCAAACTGTAGTCAGGAGAAGTGGAGAAAAGACGCTCATGGGGTGACACATCTCCTGGGAGAATAGACGACGGGGTGAGATTGATAAATTTGACTGAGGTCAAGTTAGCCTCAGTCCAGAAGGTGCGAGTGACGGAGGCAGAGAGAAGAAGAGCATGTGTAGTCTCAAGGATGTGGTGGTTCTTCCTCTAGAACACTCCCTTCTGCTCGTGAGTGTGAGGGTATGAGTGTTGGAAAAGGGTCATGTGGGACTGAAGGGTCCATATAGCAGTGAAGAGTACTCAAAGCTGTAGTCAGACCGAAAGGTCTTGGCGCGACAATCAAACTGCATGTGGACCATCGAAGCAATGGTCCGGTAGACCTAGGGAACCTTCAAGAGGTGCCAGAGAAGGTAAAACCAGGTGTACCTACTGAAGTCATCCACAAAATAGATATAGTATCGATATCTATACATAGAAGAGAGTGGAGTAGGACCCCAAATGTCTGAATGTATTAAATCAAAGGGAGCATAACTTTGAGATACTAGAAGGAAAATCTAGGGCTGTAACTTTGGCAAGCTTACAGCCGGTACAGGTGGATAAGAAGAGAAAGGGCCTCGATCTAAAGCTTCAGTCTAGAGTAAACATTTAAGTCGAGACTCAGAAATATGACCCAATCTCCTATGCCGCAAGTTTGCATCAAGAGAGATTAACCCACAAAAGCCAAGAGGAGGAATGAGGGGAAGGCGAAGGTACTTTAGGTGGTACAACCCGACTGTCCTACAACAATCTCTAATCGCCCGACCGATATGTGGATCCTGCACACCACAAGAAGAGGGAGAGAAAGTCACAACACGCCCAGAGTCACAAAAGCTGCTAATAAAGATACGTTATATGCGAAGCTGAGGGACATATTGCACAGAGGGTAAGGAGAGGCAGTTACTGGGCTCTATAGTGTTGGTAATCAATTCACACTGCGGGATTGCTAGAGAAGAGCCATCAACGGTGTGTTTCGAAGGGATGTAAGGTGCATGGTGACAAGCTGTAAGCATGGAAGCTCCTGGAGTCATATGGTGAGAAGCCCTAGAAGCCATGATCTAGGTAGCGAAGGTACCAGGAGTGGTAAAGTGAGCTACATCACGAGAAAACTCGGTAGAGCTAGAGGCCACTGCTGGTCGATACGAAGCCGAAGCTGGGCAAGCTGATGCTGAAAGAGCTGTAGGGTATATTGAACATCCGGTGCACTACGAGGAGAGGGCAGAATGGTATAAGGACGGAGCGGTAGCAACGACACCAGTGTGGCCAACTGGCCGATCATGGCCCTTGAGCCCCTATTGCTTCTCCGAGTGCAACTTCTAACATATAGCAACGATGTGACCTGGTTTGTGGCAGTGAGTGCACACAAGCTGATCACGAGCAGTAAAGGAGGCTGTAGGGACAGAAGGAGTTGCTGCCAAAACTCCTTTAAAGCTGGAGGTGGTGGGAGGTGCCCTGGTGGTGATAGTGCGTAGTCTGGTGTCCTCAGTGACAAACTCAGCGATAATAGCATCTAGATGTCAGTGGGGGTCTCGGTGGATCAGGGCACCGACTAGCATGGTTTAAAATATCGGCGATATATAGCGATGTATCGCTGATATATCATTATATCGTCGGGCTCCGACATTATAACAGACTAAATTCCCTTGTTTTGGGCAAAAGTCGATATATCGCTGATATATCATTAGATATCGTTAATTTATTGCCAAGTTCGGTGATTAATTGGTTTCCAACATTTATAGGATTCTCGACAAAAGGGGACATGTCGCCCTGTTATCGCAAGTATCGCCCCGAAGAGCCCTTTGCCCCTTTTTTTCTCATTTCATCCATTTTTTTTGTTTGATTTAGGTTTCTAAACACCATTTGTTGTTCTTGGTGGATTTGAAGCCCCCTTTTATGAATTTAGGGTTTCTTCCAAGCTTCTAAGTTGAGGTATGTTTTCAAATTTTTTTTTTATTTCTCTAATTTCTTAAATCGATCTTTGTGAAGAATAGATGATAAACTTGAATTGCATCAAGTTTTATGTGATTCATTATGATTATCATTTATGGATTTTATCTATTTAAACCCAATGAACCCTAATAAAATTTGAGTATGTCAATATAAAATTTATAGAAATTGCTTGTATTACTTTTCTAAATTAATTTGCATATTCTATTACAAAGTTTCTAAACTCATCTATAGAGCTTAAATTGTGTGCCCGATAGAGTAAATAATTATTTTTTGTATGTTATTGATCTTAATGGTGTATTTATACGTCCTAAAGGGATATATAAAAAAATCCTCCTAAAAAATATTTATTTTGCCATCTTTCCCCTCTTTTTTTTTAATTTTTAGCGATATTTGGCGATAAATAGCGATATATCCCCAATTTTTTCCCCAGACAACTTGGCGATATCGGCGACGATAACGATACTTAAAAACACTACCGGCTAGTGCTCCGTACTCTAGGCGAAGAGCCATCTGAAATTGGTATAACTGATGGCATTCCCAAAAGGTCTGGTGTGCGACACGACACTCAGCAAGTACAAAAGGGATGAACGACAGAACCTCCCACTAGTAATCGTGTATCTGCGCATAAAACTGTTGGATTGTTCGGTACCCTGCTGCTTAGTTTGCACTTGAGAAAGATGAGTGTACTCACAAGCTACACTGGACTCCATGAACAGCTAGACGAGGTAACACCAGATCAAAGCACTCGCACCGAGAACAGTGGGGTCAACGCGCATCGTCCAGTCAACAGAGGTCACCAGGTAGGCGGCAACCTGAGCATAGGAGTGGTCCCATCAAGTTGTCCAAGAAGACCACACCCGAGGAAAGTGGTCTGGACGGTGGCTACCCTGGCTTCCCAGTCGTTGGAGTGAACAAGGGGAGAGTTTGTCGATCTTAGGAGAAAGTCGTGCTTGTACTTGAACGGAAGGCCCTCGGGAGGAGGTGGCACAGTCGAAAATGGATCCACAAAAAAAGACTCGGCCATCGTTGTACAAAGACAAGGATGCAGAGACCTTCATACTGGGTGCCAAAAGAGGGTTGTAAGCTACTGAGGTACCAGATCTGGGTACTGGGCTGGCAAACAGGTGCCAGATCTGGGTAAAGGTCGCTGATTGTAGGGTGCCCGATCTGGATCTGGTGCCTTCTGCCGAGAGGATCAATAGAGAGAAAGAGGTTGGAGGGAATCTACAGGGATGAGGAGGACAGTAGAAGGGATGAGGAGGCCTACTTGAGGTGCCGGATCCTGAAGCGCTCGAGGAGGATGGAGTGGCGGACTCTGCAGCTCGCGAGGCGCAATGGTCTTTTCATTGAGTTGACATCGGAGCTCGAGGGGGAGGTCGGGATTGGGATAAGCAGCGAGAAAAGCTCAGAGATTGAGGCAAGAGGGGATCTCGTCGGAGCAGATCTCCAGCTTCGGTCGGAGCATGATCTCGAATTAGATCTCTGAGCTTGATCTCGAAGCAGATCTCAAAGCCTTCCAGCAAATCAAAGCTAGTCGGAGAGGATCAGAGAGGGAGCTCGAGTGGTCGGTCGGAGGTGTTAGAGAGGAGATCGCAGTCGGTTGCAAGAGATCACAGAGGACCTCAGAGAGAAGTCGAGCCGATCTTGATGGATCAGTTGTGAGAGCAGATCGTTGATGATTTGGATCGGGAGCACACAGAACAAACGATGCTTGATCTCGAGCAGCATTGCTAAGCAATATCGGCTGGAGGGGAGGTTTAACGGCCTCCAGAAGGGGCCCGGATTTGAAAGCTTTGATATCATTTTACTCGTAACCTAGGAGAGAGGAGTGAGACTAGGGTTTTGGGGAGAATCAATCAAATTCTCATTAGTGTCAATGGACCAAATATATAGGCAACTACAAGTGGGTATATCTCCTATACAATGGATACGATGTCTATGCTGCACAATATCTCTAACATTATTAAAATGTATCAATGTCCTCACCCTTTTACATAGGCTTGGGGAAAATATCAAACAATAACTGAGAGCTGAGATAGTGGAAACCAACTTGATTACTATGTGACAAATTCAAGCTATAATGTATTCGTGGCGTGTATTATATACATTCATAGGGTGACAGATATTGTTGTTGTGATTAAAGTGTTTCAGTTCTGAAAATTTTCCAATAAATTATAATTGTATTTCTTACTGAGAGATTCTTGCGTAGGTTGGAAGATTTGAACCATCAGTGGAATTCCCTTGTTGTGGAAGTAAAGTCAATTAAGAAAAAGGAATTGCTTTATCGTAAGGCCTTTACAAGGCGTTGTTATGACCTCCAGACAGCTGAAGCAGAGGTTAGCATAAATTACTGGTATATGTGTACGCATTCATCCTTATCTTTTTCTTTTAAAGGTTGGTTTATCTACTTTTTATTTTTCCAGATTTTAGTTCTAATGATTCATTTGTGAAGACTGTTTCTTCAGGTCCCTAGTTGATCTTTCTATCTTGTCATGTAATATGAAGCTAATGTTTTCTACTTGATTTAACATCTCCCACCTTTGATGTTAGCACAACCATCCTAAACATAGGCATCGTTCATCACCACATAAATAATGGCCATCCCTGTGCAAAGTTTCTTAAAAGAAACCACATGAATGTAATGGCCATGCCTGTGCAAAGTTTCATAAAAGAAATGGGACCTGCTTTTGGCAGCTTGACCCGTGTATTGATTAAACCATCTCAGTACATTCTTTCACTGTAACGGCAAGGTGTTTTGACATGGAAGTGTGGACCTGCTCCATTGGTAATATTTTAATTTAATAAGTATTTCATGTAACTTGCGGACCGAGTTGGAAGATCAGCAAAATGTACAGTAGGGAGGCAAGTTGCGTACACTGGTATGTATGTACTGTCACATGTAAAGTCAGCAAGGTGGTGCCATTGTCTCTCTAAACAACTACCCTCCAAACTCATGAAGGACCAGATATGGGGAGTTTGTCCAGAAGATATTAAAAGATGCTAGTGTGTTTCCTGAAAATCTACAAGCTACTTTGTAGGCTATATGGGGAGGCAAGAAAGTATGGAGATGAATGTGTGGACTGAGTAGCAATCAATATCAGTATGTTTTTGTTTGTTTGTGATATACATGGCTCTCGTTGCTATGGATCCAACTCTCTGCTATCACAATTGAGGGTACTAATAAAGCAGTAGTGAATGTGACACCCGTATCTTCTAGAAGACAACAAACCTGAATAGCCTTTGCAGCAATATGGTCCTTAGCAGTTAGCAAAATACCTCTACATGGGGAATGGAGGCAATATTTTGTTTTTAGCTCTTCTAGAAGGTGGGTGAGTCTCCAAGAAAACAGAAAACAAGAAGTGGAATGCCAACCACCCACCTAGTCAATATTGATGTTTGTGCGGCTCTGACATGGAGGTAGAGGAAAGAAACAAGTGATTCAAGGTTTCCAAAAGGTAGTAAAGAATTTGCATAACATGAACACAGTGAACGATAGAGGAGCATTAGAAATGTGACAAACCCTAGAGGAAGAGAAGGAAAGAGAGAGAGAAGGAGAGCTAGGGTTTGGGGAGAGAATGGAATGAATCTCTCATTAGGCCAATTGCCAATATAAGGTGAATACATGTGAGTCATATATACCCTAAGTGTATGTATATACACTAATACATCTTAACACCCCCCCTCAAACTCAGGGTGGATCATGCACCAAGAGTTTGGCAATCAAAGATCGAAAACATGGTGTAGGATGTGACTTCGTGAAGAAGTCTGCGATCTGCTCTGCTGAGGGAGTGAAAGGTAGTGAGATTGTCATGGCCTCATACTCCTGTCGGACGAAGTGACAGTCAATCTCGATGTGCTTTGTCCTTTCATGAAAAACCGGGTTGCTAGCAATCTGAATAGCACTCCGGTTATCACAGTGAAGTGGAGTAGGCTCGGAGAAAGCAACACCGAGATCACTGAGGAGACGTCGAAGGTGAACTATCTCCTTAGTCATGGAGGCCATGACCCTATACTCAGCCTCAGTGCTAGAGAGAGACACCACTTTCTGCTTCTTGCTGCGCCAGGATATCAAAGAGTCGCCGAGAAACAAACAGTAACCAGTGGTGGAGCGGCGTGTAGTCGGATCTCCAGCCCAGTCTGCATCTGAGTAGGCTCTAAGTCTGAGAGAGGAGGTCGACGACAGAAACAAAGAGCGAGTAACTGTCCCTCTGAGGTACCGGAGGATCCGAAGAAGAGCACCGTAGTGAACTGAGTGTGGAGCTGCAACAAATTGACTGACAATGCTGACAGCGTGTGCAATGTCAGGCCGAGTGATGCAGAGATAGACGAGCTGTCCCACAATCTGCCTGTACCGAGTGGGATCTGAAAGAGGAACTCCATCTGTAGGACATAGCTTCGAGTGAAGCTCAAGAGGGGTGTCTACTGTGCGGTCATCTGTGAGGGCAGCACGACTAAGGATGTCTGAAAGGTACTTCTGCTGAGAGAGCAGAATGCCATCTGTACTGTATGCTACCTCAAGACCAAGAAAATAGCGAAGCGTACCCAAATCCTTCATCTGAAATTGGTTCCTCAAGTGCTGCTGAAGACTAGCAATCGCAGCAGAGTCATCTCCAGTGATGATCATGTCGTCCACGTATAACAGTAGAATCGCCCGGCCCTGCGGGGACGACCTGACAAACAGAGAGTGGTCCTGACTGCTCTCTGAATAACCAAGTTCCCGGACAGCACGGCGGAACCGCTCAAACCAGGCACGAGAAGCTTGCTTGAGCCCATAAATGGCCCGACGAAGATGACACACGTGCTGAGAAGGAACACGGAGACCAGGAGGAGGATCCATGTAGACAGTCTCAGACAGGTCACCGTGGAGAAAGGCATTTTTCACGTCCATCTGAAGAAGAGCCCATCGATGAACAGCTGCAACTGCCAAAAGAGTGCGAACGGTGGTCATTTGAGCCACCGGAGCAAAGGTCTCCTCGTAGTCAACGCCATACTCTTGAGTAAAGCCACGAGCCACTACCCGAGCCTTGTGACGCTCAATGGATCCATCAGGGCGGTGCTTGACCTTATAAATCCACTTGCAGCTGACAGGCTTAACGCCAGAGGGCAAAGGGACAACATCCCAGGTATGAGTCTGCTGAAAGGCCTGAAACTCCTCATCCATAGCCTGACGCCACTGAGGAAACTGAACTGCCTCAGAGTAGGATCGGGGCTCCTGATCTGCGTGTACAGCAGTAAGAAAGGCAGTAAACTGAGGCGAGTAACTGCATACAGCGGCAAAGCCAATACGATCAGGAGGGCCAGTGTCGTGGCTAAAACGGTCAGGCGGGTGACGCTGGCGCGAAGGGTAGCGAGGCGGGCCTGGATCCACGACTGGCAACGACGGAGCAGGCACAGGAGGCGAAAGACGAGGAGTGACCTCAACAGCAGGAGAGCCGGCATCCGCTGAGAAGGAAGGACACGGAGACACAGGGGTAGGCCGGCGAGAGTAGACCTAAGGAAATGGAGAGACAACCCGGGGAGGAGAGAGAGGCACGGGCATAGAGGAGGAAGCCTCGGAGGAGTCCCCTGGAGACGCTGGGGAAACAACTGGCAAAGGATCCCGTGGTGCCGAGGGAGCTGGTGGTGGGGAAGGGGCCGACGGAGTCGGGGGAACTAGAGAGGCCGACGAGGGAGGCATAGATGTCGATGATGGAGGAGAAGAGACCTCGAGGAATGTGAGATCCTGAGCTTCAGGAGAGTAGTAGGGCGTATCCTCGACAAATGAGACGTGTCGAGAAATACGCAAGCGACGAGCAACAGGGTCATAGCAGCGGTACCCCTTGTGCTCAGTGCTGATCCCAAGAAGAATGCACTTAGCTGCCTGAGCAGACAGCTTTGTGCGCTCATGGAGAGGAAGAAGAACAAAACAGGTGCACCCAAAAATGCGAAGAGGGCTATAGTCAGGACTGGTAGAAAGGAGACGCTCATGAGGAGATAAGTCGTCCGGAAGAACTGACGAAGGAGTGATGTTAATGAGCTGAACTGAGGTGAGGAGAGCCTCAGCCCAGAAGCGCCGAGGAATAGAACCAGAAAGAAGGAGAGCACGAGTAGTAGCAAGAATATGGCGATGCTTGCGCTCAGCAACACCATTCTGCTCATGGATGTGAGGACACGAGTGCTGGAAAATAGTCCCATGGGACTGAATAAGACTGCGCATAGCGGTAGATAGATACTCAAGAGCACAATCAGATCGAAAAATCTTGATGCGCCGACTGAACTGCGTGTGAATCATGGAGGTGAAGTCCTGATAGACTTGGAGAATATCCGATCGACGACGAAGAAGGTAGACCCACGTGTAGCGACTATAATCATCCACAAACGAGACATAATATAAATATCCAGTCATAGAAGGGAGAGGAGAGGGGCCCCAGATATCAGAGTGAACAAGATCAAAAGGAGCAGAGCTCTGAGAAATACTGGATGAAAAGGGAAGGGCAGCAGCTTTTGCGAGCTTGCAGCCAGTACAAGTAGATAAAGATGAAAAAGGACCACGACCTAGAGCTCCAGAATGGAGTAATCTCTTAAGTCGTGGTTCCGACACATGACCTAGCCTCCTATGCCACAGGTCGGCAGTAGGAGAGACAACTCCACAAAACCCAGATGATGACGGATCCAAAGAGTGAAGAAACTCCATCTGGTAGAGGCCGCCTGCCCTACGACCTGCTCCAATCGGTCGGCCAGTACGCAGATCCTGCACAGAACAAGAAGAAGGGGTAAATGTCACAGAGCAGCCAGAGTCACATAAAGCACTAACCGAAATCAGGTGCATGTGGAGTGTGGGAGCATGGAGCACAGAAGATAAGGAGAGATGGCAAGCAGGGGCGGAGGCTGAAGTAATGGATCCAGACTGGGAGATAGCTAAGCGAGAACCATCTGCAGTGTGGATCGGTGGCAGGTGCGTCGCAGGCTGACAAGCAGTGAGCAGAGAGGCATCGGGAGTCATGTGGTGTGAGGCGCCCGAATCCAGTATCCAAACAATGGGACTACCGGAAGAGGCAGAGAAGGCTGAGGCGTTGGAAGATCCAGGAGGAGCGGCAGACTGCTGAGAGAGTCGAAGCTGAGCTAGTTCCTCACGAATAGACTGTAGGTCGCCAGCTGTGACAGAAGAGGCAGCAGCAGCAGTAGGAACAGGGCGACCACGACCTCGAGCTCGTCCTCGACCTCGATCTCTGTAGGTAGGACGCTTCTCTGGATGTAGTGAGAAGCAAGTGTCCACGAAGTGACCCGGTGTCTGACAGTGAGTGCAGAACGGTCTACCATGGAAGGGATGAGCTGGTGGGCCTGAGACCGACGGCGGGGCAGCAGCAAGAACACCCTGAAGACCGGATGGAAGAGGAAAGGCCCTGGAGGCAAGAGTGCGCAGACGAGTCTCCTCAGCGACGAGCTCAGCCACAGCCTCATCAAGACGAGGAAGGCTGTCCCGGTGAAGAAGCTGACCGGCCAGAGCACTGAACTCTGGTCGTAGGGCAGCGAATAGCTGATAGAGCTGAAGGCGCTCCCGGTAGAGCTGATACTCGACAGCACGAGACGGGTCAGGAACGGGAGCGAGATCCTGAAGATCACACCAATATGAGCGCATCTGACAATAAAACTGTTGGACCGTCAACTCGCCCTGTTGTGCTGACTGGGCCTGTGTGAGAAGCTGATACTCACGTGCTCCGCTCTTCTCAACAAAGCGAGCAGTGAGCTGTCCCCAAATTGCTGCAGAAGTGGCAAGCCCAACCATGTCCCGGCGAAGAGAACGATCCACAGATGCAACAAGGTAGGCCTTGATGCGCTGATCGCGAAGGCGCCAGGGACCGTATGCTGCATCGGAAGCAGAAAGCATGAAAGTGCCATCAAGGTGACCTCGAAGATTGCGACCCTCAAGGGTGGATTCTACCGTGGCGGACCATGCCGGCCAGTCGGAGGCCTCTTGGAGAAGAAAGTCGGTGGCGAGTGGGAGGAAATCCCGTGGAATCTCATAGGGTGTCACCGAATGAGAAGGCGGAGTCGTCATCGAAGAAGTCGAGGACATGTCCGGAGAGAGAGGGAAGGCTCCAAGAGCTCGAGGACACCCCCCCGGATCAAATCAGCTTGCTCGAAGAGTGAACTGATCGGAGAGACAAGGAGACCACGCGGAGAGGTGGCAAGCGGAGCGTGCGGGATCGGCTGGAGCAGGGCAGGCCGGCTGGAGCGGGGCCGGCTGGGCCGGCTGGAGCAGGGCAGGCCGGCTGGAGTTGGGCCGGATCTGCGTACTGGGCTGGAGCTGGGCTGGCTGGAGCAGGGCAGGCTGGATGGAGCTGGACCGGATGACCTAGCCTCGTGGGCCGGCTGGAGCTGGGCAGGAGCCGGGCCGGATGGGCCAGCTGGAGCGAAGCAGAGCTGGAGAGCGGATTGCACGGGGTGAGCGAAGCAGAGCTGGAGAGCGGATTGCACGGGGTGAGCGGCTGCTGAAGCGCGGGGTGAGCGGCTGCTGAAGAACGGAGCGGATCGCGCGGGGTGCGGGCTGGATCGGATCGCGCAGGGTGCGGGGTGCGAGCAGTGGCTGCTGAAGCGCGGGGTGAGCGGCTGCTGAAGAACGGAGCGGATCGCGCGGGGTGCTGGCTGGATCGGATCGCGCAGGGTGCCGGGTGTGAGCAGATCTGGATCTGATATGATCTGATCAGGATCTGATCAGATCTGGATCAAGATATGATCGATCACGGGGAAGATGCGAGCAGATCTGATCAGATCTGGATCAGGATCTGGTCGTAGGCAAGATGCGAGGAAGATCTGGGCGCGAGGAGACAAGGGAGCCGTTGACGACGCCGGCGATCAACCTTGCTCTGATACCATGTGACAAACCCTAGAGGAAGAGAAGGAAAGAGAGAGAGAAGGAGAGCTAGGGTTTGGGGAGAGAATGGAATGAATCTCTCATTAGGCCAATTGCCAATATAAGGTGAATACATGTGAGTCATATATACCCTAAGTGTATGTATATACACTAATACATCTTAACAAGAAAATTTGATGACATTTGCATTGTGCATGCAATGACATGCCGAGAAATGGGCAATTAGGTAAGGTCAACCACAAACTAGTGATATCATATTGTTTAAGATATGTGGGGTATACAGAGAGTAGGTGCAAATAGAAGAAGAGAGTGTGTGTATATCTAACTTGATGTGCAGGCCACTCTGTATCTATTTATACTTGGCCATATAGCCCTAATGAGATACAATTGAATCTCTCCAATTCCTATCATGGTATCAGAGCAAGGCTCACAACCCTAGCCGTTCCTTGCGCACAATCGATTAGCCGGTCCTCCTTGTGCACGATCGCGATCCAAACCCAGCCGGCCCTTCTCTCTCCTTGCGACTGCCAATTGCGATCCCAACCCAGCTGGCCCTTCTCTCTCCTTGCGACTGTCAAGCGTGATCCTAGCCGGCCTCTCCTTGCGACTGCCAATCGCGATCCTATCCCAGTTGGCCCTCTCCTCGAGATCGCTACTGCTGGTTGCGATTCCAGCCAACCAACCTCCCCAAGTGCACAATCGCCTTCCTAGCCAGTCATCTTCTCGCGATCCTAGCCGGCCTCCCCCCCCCCCAACGCGTGATCTCTGTGCCTGCATCTACCTCTGGCACCGGCAGCCCCTTGCGCGAACTCTGCGTGTGCGTCTTCCCATGCGCACGACTCCGACCTTGGCCCCTCCTCGTGAGTAGCCTGCTTGCCTCTCCTTGCTGTGTGATGCCGACCCCTCTGGCACCGGCATCACCCTTGCGCGACCTTTGTGCATGCATCTCCCCACTCACACGACTCCGACCTCGGCCCCTCCTTGCAAGCAGCCTGCTGTTTTACGCTCCTGCATCATGACCTCCTTCAAAGACGATCGGATCTTCGGGAGACGTCTCCCCATATACAGTGATCTCCTTCTTTCCACTCAAATGGACTGGACTCCTTGGTCGGCATCGATTCTAAATGAGCTAAAATGCCAGTTTCTCTACCGTCGCCTCTTCCACGTCGTCCTACCCTCTGAGGACATCTATGCCCTCTACACACCTGGGATGTCGGCATCGTCTGTCAAGAATGCAGACGGCACTGCGTCCGAGATCGCTGCTACGCCGGTGATTCCTCCCTCCGCTGTAGATCTTCAACGTGTGATGGCTCGTTGGTCTTACGATAATGCACACGTCAAGGCTTTCTTTGTTGCATCGGTGAATACCTCCCTACGCAGCGAATTGGTTGCCTTTCCGACTGCCTGTGCTATTTGGATTTTGGACGCATCTCTGCGGCCTATTTGTTCAGTCGGACGGTGCGCACGAGGCCCATCTCTTAAGAGATGATGATAGCCCAAGTAGGGTACCCGGCGTGTGGAGGCGTACTACACTTTAATAGGGACCCTCTGGCAGGAGCTCGAGCAGATGGTGCCTGGACCCAATGCATCGTGTAGGGTTTTAGGGTGCATGACTAAATATTGCACACACTTACACACTCTTCCGATCAATTGATTCGTCGGTTAAGTTGATGCAGGGTGTGTCCTAGGATGCCTATATGATGTATGATCAATGTATGAGATTACTTGTGCACTTATGATGATGCAAGGACAACAATATGTTAACTAAAAAAAAATTCTGCACTACCCTAATGATGCTAGATAAGGACAGCACACTTGATGTTTCACGTGCAGACCTATGATCTAGACTTGACTATCAAGCATGCAATGCAATGAATACACAAAATCAGCAAACTAAAAAGGAAAAGATTGCTGATTTTCAGCGTTTAAAAGAAACCCGAACATGTTTTTTCGAGCTCTGATACCAACTTGATGCAGACACAACCTAACTAGGCCGCTGCAATCACTAAGTTAACATCCATGTGATCAATTAACTAGGAATTATTATCAATATTGTGCACAAAACGTCCAATTAGTGGTCAAACATGTAGTTGTTTATCATAGAATTAAAACAGATATGCAGTATAATATTTAGAAAGTTAAAATCTAACAATAAGATGCAATTCCACAAGCCCACGGAGAAATTCAGCAAATAATATATAGAGTACTGCAATTAGATTTTATATAAAAAAACATGCAAAACAGGGCAGCAAGGGTACCAATCAATCGCAGGACCGACGGACAACGTTTTGGGCAACTCCGGGGTGTCGAAGATGGCTAGGGAAAGGCCGAAGACAGCGGTAAAGGTGGGGATTTAAAAGGATAGTGGTGGGTGCGTGATGTGTTGCGGTAACGGCTTGCGCGGAGGCGGCGATGTTCCAAACGGTCTCCTAAAAGGTTAGGGCGCGGTGAAGCGGGAGATGATGCGCAGAGCGAGGATCTCGTGTGGGTAAAAGACGATGGATGAAAATAAAGAAAAGATCAAAGGCGACGAAAGATGGAGATAAAGGGTGTGATACAACTTGGGTTTCTGCCGTGGGGTGCGAGGATGATACGCCGGAATTCCTCCACGGAGCAAGGCCGAGCGTCGAAACACACCGGATCCTTTGGAAAAGCAAAACCAAGTCCTTTCGAGGCGAAGTCGAGGAAGAAGAAGCGTCCCGAGGCGAAGTCGGGGAACAAGGCGACGATTGGCACGAGTCGTTCCCGTAGAGAATTTTCTCAAACCAATTCAGATCGGAAAAACAAAGAGAAGAGCCCCTCTTTTGTAAGATTAGGGTTTCGTATCGGTGGCGAGGATCAAAGGGGAGGATGGATTAAGGGTAGGGATGCATTGGGCCATGAAAGGAAAAAAAAAAGGATGAGAAAAAAGGAAGAAAAGAGAGAACGGAAGAAAGGGGGGGCTAGTTTCGGTGTCCGCTCCAAAAGGGATGGGAGGAGAGAGAGAGAGGGACGCGGGTAGGGGAGAGAGAGGGTTTCGGTTGGGATTAAATCCCTTCGGGTGCTACTTGGATGCCATGTCATTTATGGGGGTGCCGGGATGGGTAATGGGCTGCAATTGACGTGCCACGTCAATTAAGGGGATGCCAAAGTTGCCCGGGAGTGGCAAAATAGGCCTGAAAGCTCCCGTTGCTAGCCTACATGCAAAATTTTATTACTTTCAGCCAATAATCAGCTTCTGAGGCTCAGATCTATGCCGAATAGCCTTCAAAAGCAGTCGTGGACAATCCCCCATGACATAGAACTATATTTAAGTGCAGAAAATGATAAATAAAAGCCCTAAAACATCCAAACAGGCCTCAAAATAACTGAAACACAATAAACGACAACCGAAAGTAAACTAACAAGTCTCTACTACAGATAACTGAAATAAACAATTGAAACGAAGTCCGATTGATGCATCTCAGGGAGCATCAAATCCCCCGGCCTCAGAAGAACTCGACTCCATCGAGTGGCCATCAAAACTGTCAAGCAAGTCAGGTCTTTGGCGTCTTAGTTGAGCCTCGTCCATCCACATACTTTCAGAGAGTGGTCTGCCTACCCACCGAACCAAGAAGCGTCGGAACACACCGTGGCGGGTAGCAAGCTCTCGAACGTCCACTATCTCCTCAATCTGCGCAGTGTCATCCCTGGTAGCATCTGAAAAGGGCAGTGTAGGCACTATAACAATCTCTGACCGATCGCCATAGAAAGGAAACAACTATGATGTGTTGAAGATCGATGACGTCGACTGTCGTCTGGAAGGTCCAGTAGGTAAGCATTGGGCCCCAATGCTCGAAGGATGCAATAGGGTCCAAACTTCCTTTGGCTGAGTTTCCCATAAGAACCCACGGAAAACCTCTCTCTGCGAAAGTAGGATCCAGTCCCTTGTCTGAAAGCTCTGCTCTCGCCTGTGGGAATCTGCACTTGCCTTATACTTGTCATTGCTCTCTTTCAGTTTAACAAGTGTGTTTCGCTGCACGGTCTTGATGTGCTTAAGGTAATCCTCAGCGACACCACTCGCAGAACCTAGCAGTGTTAAAGAACTCCTATCTAAAAAGTGTGGAATGGAATAGCCATAGACGATTTCAAATAGAGTTTTGCCCACAGAATGATTTATGGAATTATTTTATGCGAATTCAGCTTGGGGCATAATCTTATACCATTATTTCGAGTGTTCACCGGCTAGGCATCTAAGCATATCCCCTAGGCTACGATTCACAACCTTAGTTTGACCATCTGTTTGGGGGTGATACGCACTACTGTATTGAAGTTTGGTATCTAGCTTTGACCACAGGGTGTGCCAGAAGTGACTTAGAAACCTAGTGTCCCTATCAGATGTAAATGATTTTGGAATGCCATGTAGATGCATTATTTCTCTAAAGAAAATCTCTGCTACATGTGATGCATCTGATGTTTTCCTACATACAATGAATTGTGTCATCTTGGAGAATTGATCAACAATGGCAAAGATGGAATCGACTTTAAGCACAGTTTGAGGCAAGTCAACGACGAAATCCATGGTTATGTCTTCCCATGGTCGACTTGGGAGGGATAGGGGAATATAGAGGCCAGCGTTCTGCTTTTTTGCCTTTGAACATTTGGCATGTCTAACAGGGTTGCACAAACTTGACGCCTTTTCTTAGGTGAGGCCAAACGTAGCATCTTTCCACCGACTCAATAGTTTTGGTTTGGACGAAGTGACCTTCCAAATTACTTCCGTGCAAGTTGTGGATCAACGTGTCTCTAAACGACTCGTCGGGGATTTCCTCAGAAGAGGTCCCTTCATTGGTGTTTTGGACAAGAATCTCGTGAAGGGAACACTCAGGAATGCATAGACGAATACCACGGAATAAGAATCAATCTTGGATGACGTAGGATGTCGGGGAATCAGTACGGATTTCTAGATGGGACCGAAGTACGGATCAGTCGCGTATGTTGCTTTCAAAGCATAAAAAGAAACGACGGGCTGCAAAGTGACTAGCATCAGGCCTTGTCGACTCATAGCGTCCGCAGCTCTGTTCAAGACTCCAACCTTATATCGAAGGTTGACAGTGTACTCTTGCAAGAAATTGGACCACTTAGCATGACGTTGGTTCAAGCTACGCTGAGATTTCAAATAGCGAAGTGCTTCTTGGTCAGAATTAAGTACAAATTTTCGCTGGATCAAGTAATGCCTCCAGTGCTTGAGGGCTTGAACGACCATGTAAAACTCAATGTCCTATGTCGAGTAATTCAAACGCACGGCGTTCAGCTTCTCGCTGAAAAATGCGAAGGGACGTCCCCCTTGACTAAGGATTGCTCCTGTCCCGATGTGAGAGGTATCACAATCAATCTCAAAGACCTTATCAAAGTTTAAGAGTGCTAAAACTGAAGCACTCATCATCTTGGTCTTGATGAGATCGAAACTAGCTTCAACTTCAGGGTCTAAAGAAAACCACCCTATACAGTTGGGGAGAGGTGCAATGACGAAACTAAAGTTCTTAATGAATCTACGATAAAATGATGCTAGACCATGGAATTGTCGCACATCACAAATGTTCTTGGGAACGGGGCATGACTTGATGGCTTCGACCTTCTCTGGATCGACCCGTATCCCTTCTGAGCACACAATGTAGCCTAGAAAATTCAAGCTGTCAATCAGAAAGGTGAACTTCAGATTGATATACAGTTTATCTTCCCTTAGCGTTTTCAAAACTTTTTGCAAGTGCTCGATATGTTGTTCGGGTGTTGTACTGTAGATAAGAATGTCATCAAAGTATACGACAACGAACTTTCCGATGAATGGTCTGAGCACCTGATTCATAAACCTAATAAAGGTACTTGGTGCGTTCGATAGACCAAATGGCATCACTAACCATTCATATAATCCTTCCCGGGTTTTAAATACAGTTTTCATTCGTTACCGGGTCGTATGCAAATCTGATGATAACTGCTACGAAGATCAATTTTCGAAAATATTTTCACGTCATGTAGCATGCCAAGCATGTCGTCCAATCGGGGAATCGAAAATCTATACTTGACCGTTATCCGATTGATGGCATGACAATCTATGCACATTCTCCATGTCCCATCCTTTTTGGGAGTCAGAAGTGCAGGTACTGCGCATAAACTCATGTTCTATTGGATTAGTCCATTTTGTAGCAATTCAGTCACATGTCGACTCAACTTCTCATATTCAGATGGACTCATCCGGTAATGAGGAAGGTGAGGTATTGTCGCTTTTGGGACCAAATCAATGCAATGTTGGATGACCCGAAGAGGTGGAAACCCTTCAGGTAGCTCCGCTGGAATGAGATCATTGAAGTCTTCAAGTAGGACTCGAATCTCATGAGGAATGCTAGGGCCCTCTTTGGACTCCTTTGCTATAGCCTATAAGGAATACAACGGAGCGAGATTCTCTGAGCCCTTCCTCAAAGCAAGCTTGCGTCAGTAACACTGGTAGTGTCTTTGGTTTCCCTCTTTGGACTCCTTTGCTATAGCCTATAAGGAATACAATGGAGTGAGATTCTCTGAGCTCTTCCTTAAAGCAAGCTTGCGTCAGTAACACTGGTAGGGTCTTTGGTTTCTCTTTTGGCACATTCGGGGTAACATGTAGGGGTGTCGGCTCACTAAAAAGTGGCTTTAGTAGCTCCTTCTGAGGCACTAAGGTGATGTTATAGTCATCCTTGCAAAAGGAGTATGTGTTATTTTCCCCATCATGCTTTGTCTTTCTGTCATATTGCCACGGGCGGCCCAACAAAATGTGACAACTGCCCAAGGGCGCCACGTCACACCAAACGACTTCCTTATACATCTTGTTAATGGTGTACTCAACCAGGCATCGCTCTTTAATAGAGACGTCGGATCCCTTCTTAAACTAAGACAAGTTGTATAGCTTGACCAACTTCTCCGTCTTGAGCCCTAACTTGTCAGCCATGATTTGGACGACTAAGTTTTCTGTACTACCACTGTCTATGATGAGGACATAATGTCTCCCTCTTGAAGTACAAGTGGTGTGGAAGATGTTCCTTCTAAGCCACCGATCTGGTTCAAGGGCTTTAGGTATTGACAAAACACGGTGGATGACTAGTGCATTTGTTGCTTCATCAGCTTTAGTGATGACCTCACGTGTTTCGTCATACTCCTGATAATCAGCATCTCTAAGATCATCATCATGCTCTTTTTTAGCCACGTTGTTTAGGGTTTCTTAGCTGCTCTTCACTTTCTGTCAGATGAGTCTGAGGTCTCCTCTTTGGGCACTGAGCAATCAGATGTCTTGTCTCTCCACACTCAAAGCATTTGTAAGTCGCTCCGGGTGTTCGACTACCTGTCGCACCTCGCTCATGACTTGGTTGTTCAACCCATCCTAGGGGCTGATTGGGTCTTCCCGGATTGTAGTTGGAGTGGGAACAAGAGGGGTGACTTTGTTAGGGGTTGCTCCTCTTCTAGCTGAAGAGGCACCTGGGGGTACTCTAGGGGCAACTTCTCTCCTAAAAGCCCGTTGCTGAATTCTCTCGGCCTTGATGCCTAGATGCTTCCATCACAGTGAGGATGGTCTGCATTGCTAGTGCATCCTGGATTTGATAGCGCAATCCCGAGATATAGCGTGCAATCTTTTGTTCATCATCTTCAAGAATGACATTTCTAATAGTCAGGATGTCAACCTCTTCTGTGTACTCCTGTATGGTTCTATTGCCTTGCTTCAGACTAAGCAACCTTTGGTACAATGAAGTATGGTAGTTAGAAGGAAGTTACTTCAGTCGCATCTTGTTACGCATCGTTACCCACATTGCGACCTTCTGTTTCCCTTTTCTGAGGCGACTCACTTGCAACTCTCGCCATCATACCAAACCGACTCCTTTTAATTTAGTTACCACTAGTTTGACTTTTTGATCATCAGGGAGATCTTTCCATTCAAAGAAGTGCTCGAGGCTTTCTATCCAGTCAAGGAATGATTCAGTATCATGGCTTCCCCCAAAGTCATCGATGTTAACTCGGACTACATATCCTTGGGATCTCTCGAGGGCTCGCACGAGGCGCTCTCCCATGCCGTGCTGCTCACATGCATGTCGCTCTCTAGGGTTTCTTGGACGACCGAACTGAATGTATTCTCTTTTGAAGTCTATATCGGATTCGTCCAACTCAATTTCTGACTCATGCGGTGAATCAAAATATTCAGCCCGATTTCGGTCTGAGGTTGGTATCGGTTCTGATTCTGAGGTAGGGCTTGGTTCTAGTTCTGAGGTGGGGTTTGAGCTGGATTTCGATTCTGTTCTTGGTTTTGATTCGGCTCTCCTACCTTGAAATCTCGGTATTTGGATTGACTCCTGCCCCTCCCGAGTCCTCTCCGACCTGTCGGGTTTGAGGGTTGACGCCACTGTCCTGGAGAAGTAGTCCTAGCCGATCCGTGATCTCTTGCAACAAGATTGTATGTTGATCTAATATATTTTTGGTTGCTTCTTGCCACGCTCCACGAGGTTGCGGGTCTCGAGGAAAACGTCTTTCATTCCGAGCATTCTGATGCAGATGGGTACGATCAGTCATTGATCCTTACTTAGTGGAATATATCGATTTTCCGATATGTAGGGGCCTAAAGGACAGATCTAGGGTGTGTCCTAGGATGCCTATATGATGTATGATCAATGTATGAGACTACGTGTGCACTTATGATGATGCAAGGAAAGCAATATGTTAACTAAAAAAAAATTCTGCACTACCCTAATGATGATAAATGTGAAGGACAACACACTAGATGTTTCACACGTGCACACCTATGATCTAAACTCGACTATCAAGCATGCAATGCAATGAACACACAAAATCAGCAAACTAGAAAGGAAAAAGATTGCTGATTTTCAGCACTTAAAAGAAATCCGAACAGGTTCTTTCGAGCTTTGATACCAACTTGATGCAAACACAACCTAACTAGGCCAATAACTAAGTTAACACCCATGTGATCAACTAACTAGGAATTATTATCAATATTGCATGCAAAACATCAAATTAGTGGTCAAACATGTAGTTGTTTATTATAGAATTAAAGCAGATATGCAGTAGAATACTTAGAAAGTTAAAATCTAACAATAAGAAGCAATTCCACACACCCATGCAGAAATTCAGCAAATAATAAATAGAGGACTGCAATCAGATTTTATATAGAAAAGCATGCAAAATAGGGCAGCAAGGGTACCAATCGATCGCGGGATCGATGGGCAACGTTCTGGACAACTCCGGAGCGTCGAAGATGGCTAGGGAAAGGCCGAGGACAACGGTAAAGGTGGGGATTTAAAAGGATAGTGGCGCGTGCGTGATGTGTTGCAGTAATGACTTGCGCGGAGGCGGCGATGGTCCTAACGATCTCCTAAAAGGTTAGGATGCGGTTGTGACGGTGAAGCGGGAGATGATGCGCGGAGCGGGGATCTCGTACGGGTAAAAGACAATGGATGAAAACAAAGAAAAGATCAAAGGCGACGAAAGATGAAGATAAAGGGGGTGATACCACTTGGGTTTTCGCCGTGGGGTGCAAGGATGCGTCGGAATCCCTCCATGGAGCAAGGCCAAGCGTCGAAACACACTGGATCCTTCGGAAAAGCAAAACCAAGTCCTCTCGATGTGAACTCGAGGAAGAAGAAGCATCCCAAGGTGAAGTCGGGGAACAAGGCGACGATCAGAGGCACGAGCAGTTCTCGTAGAGAATTTTCTCAAACCAATTCAGATCGGAAAAACAAAGAGAAGAGCCCCTCTTTTGTAAGATTAGGGTTTTGTATCGGTGGCGAGGATCAAAGGGGAGGGTGGATTAAGGGCAGGGATGCATTTGGGCATGAAAGGAAAGAAAAAGGGAGAGAAAAGAGGAATAAAAGAGAGAACGAAAGAAAGGGGGGGTCGGTTCGGTGTCTACACCGAAAGGGATGGGAGGAGAGAGAGAGATTGATGCAGGTAAGGGAGAAAGAGGGTTTCAGTTGGGATTAAAGCCCTTCGGGTGCCACTTGGATGCCATATCATTTAAGGGGGTGCCAAGATGGGTAATAGGCTTCAATTGGCGTGCCATGTCAATTAAGGGGGTGCCAGAGTTGCCCGGAAGTGCCAGAATCGTCCTGAAAGCTCCCGTTGCTAGCCTGCATGCATAATTTTATTACTTTCAGCCGATAATCACCTTCTGAGGCCTGGATCTACGCCAAATAGCCTTCAAAAGCGGTCGTGGACAATCCCCCACAACATAGGACTATAATTAAATACATAAAATGATAAATAAAATCCCTAAAACATCCAAACGGGCCTTGAAATAACTGAAATAGACTATAAATAGCCCACCCCTACACCCTTTAGCTACTAATGAGTTTTTGGGTTTAGTGAGGAATTATAAGAAGGCTTTATCTCCTCTCTTCGTCCCCTGCTCCTCCTCTCTTCAACCTTCCATTAGTTCCATAACCATGGGGGTTGCACTCATCCTTTGCATGGTCTCTTGAGTGTTTTCCAACGCTTTGAGATCATACAAAGAAGAGAGGGCAAGACTACGCTATGATCCAAAGTGTCATTCAACACTTAGATCCTTGCTAGTACTTGAGGGTTTTTGGGCTTTAATCTTTGTTAGTGTGTTCATAGATGTTAGATTGAGATTTCCTTGGAGATCAAGATCTTCTTCTACCCTTGTCACTAACCTCGATCAAGCTTTTGTTTTGTTTTCTTTCTTTATTTCCTCCACATATATCTTTGCTTCTTTCCCACTGCCGTGTGGAAGTCTCTTGCAGGAGCGCTTGGGGTGATTGCGGTCACACAAGCATCCATCGCCGCCGAAGATAGGGTGGGCCTCTACAGCACCGAGGTGGATCAGGAACTCGGATTAGAGCGAGGAGGATTGTGAGCGGACCCTTTGAAGGGTGGTTGTGGCCAACTTCACCGTCGGAGTGGGGCGTGGCTCAGGGGCAGCCGGGATAACCACTTTGTAACCATTAGTATTTGCTCCACTTTCGCGGGTGCGTAGGGAAGACTAGGTTGCAGTCGAGGCCCAGCATTACCGGAGAGTGGTTTTTTCTTCGGTTAGGGGTTTTCATCTAGAAAAATAACTTGTTGCTCTTTGGCGTCAATCTGTGATCATTGCTATACGCTTTCCACATCTTGGGCAACCTAACCTGTGCTTACATTTGCCCGTTGTGGGGCACACCAACTAGCTTTTTCTAGTTGGTCTCTTAATGCACGGTGATTAGCTAGCCAAGTTTTGCTAGCTATAAAATTTCAGTGTGCGAAGGGAAAACCCTAGAGTGGTATAGAGACACACGTAGTCATCCCTTACCATAAGTGGACTCCGTCACATGGGTGCGATGCACCGGGACATTTTACGAGTTGACTAGTTGACTTCACTAGGGGCACCTTCTGTGTTTACTAAGGGCACCCCAGTAAATAGTGAAATCATTAGTGCACCCCATTTATATGTGTCTTGCAAGTTTTCATACACGTGTGACGGTCAACTAGTGTCATTGGGGCGTTTTGGTAATACCAAGCATCACTATGGACTAGGAGAGCCGGCCCTACATGTTGGGAGACTAAGTCAAGGCCGGCCCCCCTAGTTTGTAGGAGGTTGTTACCTCCAATATAAAGGCAGGCCATAGGGGATAAACCTAGGGGTTTGACTAGGTCTTTGCAAGCCCTATAAGCTAGGAAGAGATAGAGACTAAAGGGAGAGAAAGGGGGGCTGGCCCTAGCTTCTAGGAAACCTAATCCTAGAGGGGGTCGGCCCTATAAAAGAGTAGAGGGTTGGAGGGGGCCGACCCTAGAGAAGCTTGCCCGACCCCTCCTATCCTCCTCTCGTTTTCTCTCGTCTCCCTCGCTTGTGACTTCGATTCGTCTTCCTCGCATGGTGTTTCATAGATGGAGAACGCTTGTTATATGGAGGCACTCAGAGATCCATCGATGAGGTTCCGTGCATCGTGCGAGATCGGATGAACAAGAAGGCGTTCCTCGCAATCTTATGCTGTCCAGATTTTGCGCAGAAGATCCACGATGTTTCTGTTGCTGCGAGAGCTACAAGAGTCCAAACGACCTCAAACTGTTGTAAAAGTTGTGTCTCGAAGTCCTGTTGCTCCAGTTCAAATTTCAGCCCAATCGGAGTACGGGATCAAAAGTTATGGCTGTTGCACCGAATCCTCTCCGAGCAGATATCAATAAAGAAAATTTATCGCGGTGAAAGAATCCGCACGAAGGTATGACTTCTAACATGTAGATTTAGTGTAGAGATAGAATATGCATGCATGCTAGATTATTCTTTTCGCTAGATCGACATTAGGGGGTTGACTAGTTGGCATGCTAGATTCATACACGCACGTGTAGAACGTTTTGATGAAAATTTTGATTTGTAACGCACACCATCCATGGTCTTTGCGCCTACCCTTTGCTTCCGCTGCTGGTCTCTATCATAGGATTATTACCAACAATTTTTCCATCGCCGGCTATAATATTGCACACAATGTTTGAGTGGTAAAGTTGAATTTCTGGGCCTTTCTTCACTCAATAACTGACTCTTCTGCATGTTTAGCTGTTCTCTTGATGGACCTTTAACTCATTTTTTTGCATATGCCTCCTTGTAACCTAGTGCATAGACTAGAGTTGCTTGGGGTGGTGATCTTACTCATTGACAATCAACTAGGTTTCTATTCGTTTCTTGGTTATTGTTCACTTTGAAGAGCTAGAAATAAGAAATAATCACCCCATTGTTGAGGGTGAAACTTCTTCAATGATTTACATTGTTGTAAAAGTTACATGGCTTCGCCTCTCTAATTTGGGTTCCGTTTAACTATGCCTACTCTTATTGTTACATCTGAGTCAAGTTATACATCTACAGGAGGAACTAGAAAAGCTCAGAGAAATAGACTGCAATTTCAACTTTTTCTACCCGTTCACTTCCATGTCTTACGTATTTAATAGCTAATGGACTTCTTATTGCCTCTGTAGAGTACTGCATATGCACAACCTTCTATATCCTCCTCAAGCAACATTCGACTTTATTTTATTAGCATATATTGGTGTTAGATAAAGCATATTATACACTGATGATATATGAATAAACCACTTTTCAATAACAATGTTTTTTATTGAAATTTTCTTATGAATATTCATACATGCTTATGGAGAAAATCATCTTTTTTGTTATGTTGCAATATAGGTGGATTTGCTGGGGGATCAGGTTGATCAACTTCTTGGCCTTGTTGAGAAGATATACGTAGCAGTGGATCATTATTCACCAGTCTTACAACACTATTTTGGAGTAAGATGTTCATTCCTTGTCAAAACTAATTCATATTCCATACATCTGTATTTATAAGTTTCATCATATGATTTCCTTAATCAAGTATGAAGCACAGACACGGGTACGGCGACACGACACGGACACGGCGACACGACATTTCCTCAAAAATGAAGGACACAACACGGCTAGGACAGGCAATTAATATTTATAATTTTATATAAATAATATATAATACATGAATACTACATAGAGATGTTTAACTTCGGAGAATAATTCATAAAGCATGCTCCAACTAGATGGAAAATTACTTTATGGTCATGTTTAAGATATTTCGATTGTTTATAAGTTTCATCATATGATTTCCTTAATCAAGTATGAAGCACAGACACGGGTACGGCGACACGACACGGACACGGCGACACGACATTTCCTCAAAAATGAAGGACACAACACGGCTAGGACAGGCAATTAATATTTATAATTTTATATAAATAATATATAATACATGAATACTACATAGAGATGTTTAACTTCGGAGAATAATTCATAAAGCATGCTCCAACTAGATGGAAAATTACTTTATGGTCATGTTTAAGATATTTCGATTGTAGCATAATACCCCAATTTGACAACTACTAAATTTCCTCTTTTGGTAATTTCAATGATGCAATCTAATCAAAACTGAATTGAAGGAGGCAAAATGAAGTTTATTTACTATGGAGTTGGGTTTGGCACTATGGGATCCTCACTAGAGGTCATAAGGGTAATAACAACCGTCCAATAAAGTCCACAAAATCTACAAAGTTCTAGAATTATTGCTTAAAGATTATCTTAATATTTATAAGAAAAACCCTATTAATTATATCCTATGATGTTATAGCCTTAGAGGATATAAATTAAAGCCAAATCTTAATCACAACCGTCCATCACACCAAACCCCAAACAAATCATCCAACTCATCCCGGATCGCATGCAAACAACGACTGTGTCGTGTCCCGGCCGTGTCCCAGCCGTGTCTGGTAGCGTTGTGGACCAAAAAAAACCAGGACACTTCGGAGCCGTGTCCGACACAGACACGGGGCCCTCTAAGAAGTGTCCATGCTTCATAGATAACTTGATATGAGTTTTGTGTTAGTGATAAGAACATCCAACCAAAGATAGAGAATATTTGATCAAGTATCATAACCAGATGTTAGAGTTGGCTGAGAATTTCCTCTCCCAATTGTGTAAATCATATTTAGTTTAAGTTGCACCCTCTGGTTTTGGTATGGTATATTTTGGTTTTTCTTTTATGAATTCAAGAAACTTGTCTTAATTGTTGGATCATATAGTGATAGTTGTGATGCGCTACTCCTTAAATGCAATGCTATATCTTGTTACCATAAAGGAACACTTTTTTTAATGGTTCAATTCATCAATGATTCAGCGAGACCATGGCATAACAGATCCTCTTACTACAAGTCTCTTAGACAAGTGACGATAGTCTCGGCTCGGTCATGACATCTTCCGTCAAGAAAATTTCTGTTTCAATGTGTTAATGTATATACCGGGTCGGGTTCTATGTACAGTCGGGTCGGATTCTATGTGTATACATGTACTTATATATTGGGCTTTAGTCCCTCAATGAGAACCATTCCATTCTCTCCAAACCCTAGCCTCTATCTCCTAACATGGTATCAGAGCCCTAGGGTTCTCCCGTGCGACGACGGCGACAACAAAAGCCACCTTTGGTCTCCCCCTCCGGCCTCCCTCCACCCGGCAGCCCCCCCTCTGGCCTCCCTCCACCCGGCAGCCCCCCCGACCCCTCCCCTCCACCCACCGGCCCCCCCCACCCCTCCCTCCACCCGCCCGGCACCCCCCCAACACCTCCCCCACCCTCCGGCCCCCCCCGACCCCTCCCCTCCACCCGCCGACTGCCCCGACACCTCCCTCCACCCGCCGCCCCCCCCCCCGACCCCTTCCCTCCACCCGCCGGCTCCCCCGACCCCTCCTTCCACCCGCCGGCCCCCCCGACCCCTCCCCTCCACCAGCCGGCTCCCCCCGACCCCTCCCTCCACCCTCCAGCCCCCCCCCCCCCCGTCCTCTCCCCTCCACCCTCCGCCCCCCCCCGCCCTCTCCCCTCCACCCGCCGGCTCCCCCGACCCCTCCTTCCTCCCGCCCGGCACCCCCAACCCCTCCTTCCTCCCGCCCGGCACCCCCAACCCCTCCCTCCCCCCTCCGCCCCCCCTCCTCGACCCCTCCCCTCAGCCCGTCGGCTCCCCCGACCCCTCCCTCCACCCGCCCGGCACTCCCCAACCCCTCCCTCCATCCTCCGCCCCCCCCGCCCTCTCCCCTCAATCCCCTTCTCTGTACCGAACTGTCCGTCTCCTTTGTACGGACTGCCTTAGACCTCCCTTGTGCCGGCTCGTCCCCGTACTTCAGGGGTATGGCTTCCTACAGCATCTCTCGGCTCCCATACTGCCTGCACACAGTCGCTGATCGTCGAGTCCCTCCGTCTCCTCGTTTTGATGGTATTTTCGGGCCACGTCCCTCCATCACGTCAGTCGATTGTGGATGTCGTCAGGGTCCCCTCCATCATGATGGCGAGACTGCTGCTGCTGCTGCTGCTGCTAGTCTCCCTACTCCAGCATTGCCTGCCACCACTCCTGCTCCGTCTCGGTTTTACTCCGACCGCCTCCAGAGCTTTGAGGAGTTACTGTTGCGATACCTCGCCTCCACCAGCTCTTCGATAGATCACAGTCTCTCTGCCACTCCGGGTACTTCTGCTCAGTCTCGGTCTTACTCCGACCGCCTCCAGCGCTTTGAGGAGTTACTGTTGCGATACCTCGCCTCCACCAGCTCTTCGATAGCTCACAGTCTCTCTGCCACTCCGGGTACTACTGCTCCATGGATCTTCGACTCGGGTGCCTCCTGCCACCTTACCTCCGATCCTTCTGTCCTCACGGATTGTAGCCCTGCTCCTACCCACATGGGGATCCACACTGCTGACGGGACTCGTGTACCCATTACGCAGTGTGGATCCATCACCCCTGCCTCCGATCCCACTGGTCGCCTAACCTTACCTCGTGTTCACCTTGCTCCCCGCTTAAATATTAACTTAATATCTGTTAGTTCTCTTTGTAACTCGGGCCTGATCGTTACATTTACTTCTTGTTATGTGCAGGATCCGCGGACGGGTCAGAGAGTTGGGCTGGGTCGTCGAGCAAGGGGACTCTATCAGTTGGATCACCTCCAGGTTCCCATTTTCACTCCGTTAGCTCTGTCTGTTACCTCTGATGCCGATTTGTGGCACAAAAGGTTAGGTCACATATCCAGTGATCGACTCCAAAGCGTTTTTCGCTCTGACGCTTTGGGTTGGGTGTCCTTCTCCCCTCTCTCTGTCTGCACTGGGTGTCGATTAGCAAAGCATCTTGCTCTTCCTTTTTCTACTAGTGTTTTCCGTTCCAGCGCCCCTTTTGATCTCGTGCACTCTGACGTGTGGGGTCCTGCTCCAGTTGCCTCTTTTACTGGTTTTTTGTATCATGTGAGCTTCATAGATGATTACTCCCGCTGCACCTGGGTTTATCTCATGCGTCGCCGCTCCGAGATTCCTTATATTTACAGGACCTTCACTATTATGCTTCACACCCAGTTTGGTCGGTGCATTAAAACTTTTTGATCTGATTGTGCCCAGGAGTATCTCTCTTCTGAGATGCGCGAGATCCTTCAGACTCACGGCACTCTTCACCAACAGTCGTGTCCCCACACCCATGAACAAAACAGAGTCGCCGAGCGCAAACATCGTCATGTCCTCGAGACAGCACGAGCTCTACTTCTGTCTGCTTCTGTTCCACATTCCTACTGGGCTGAAGCTGTCCTGACCGCTGTTCACCTCATCAACATCACTCCGTCCTCATCCCTCTCTGGTATTTCCCCGTACGAGCGGCTTTACTCCACATCTCCTGACTACTCTCTTCTTTGTACCTTTGGATGCACGTGTTTTGTCCTCCTCCCTTCCCATGAGCGCATCAAACTCTCTGCTAGGTCTGTTAGGTGTGTTCACTTAGGACTCAGTCGGGAGCACAAAGGCTATCGGTGCTATGATCCCTTGGCTCGCCGGATCCGTGTCTCTCGCCACGTCTCATTTGTAGAGGATGTCCCGTACTTTTCCACTAAGTCCCGGGATCTTCCCTCACCACTTACGTCATCTTCTACGTCGTCACCCGCTCTCACGATCCCCTTCCTACCTCTATATCCTGCTCCTACGCCCACCTTCCCGGTTGAGCCTCCTCCACCACCTCCACCTCCACCTCCACCTCCCTCGTCTCCACCACCTCCCCCGCCACCTCCCTCTTCCCCGTCACCTCTACCACCACCACCTATTACTCGTGTCTATGTTCGTCGGTCTGCAGCTCCTCCTCCAGAGTCGGTTCACACTGGTACTCCCTCGCCTGATGCTGTTGCTCCCTCCTCACCGGTCGTGGATCCTGCTACTGTTCGGTGCTACCCGGCGCGCGAACATCACCCTCTTGACAGATATGACTACTCTCCGGACAGGTTTGGCTACTCTGCCTTTACCTCTGACTCTCCTGACTCCTCTGGCTACACTGCCATTGCCTCCTATTCTCTAGCTTATTAGGCTTTTCTTACCGCACTTCACACCCACCGGGAGCCCCAGTCGTACTGTGAGGCAGCCTTACACCCAGAGTGGCGGCAGGCCATGTCAGTAGAGCTTAAGGCTTTTCAGCGGACCTAAACATGGGATTTGGTGCCTTGTCCCTCAGGCGTGGTGCCTGTTAGCTGCAAGTGGATCTTCAAGGTCAAGACTCGCCCTGACGGATCCATTGAGCGACACAAGGCCCGCCTCGTTGCTCGTGGCTTCTCCCAGGAGTATGGGATTGATTACGAGGAGACGTTTGCTCCAGTTGCTTGGATAACTACTGTGCGCACCCTCTTAGTTGTGGCAGCTGCTCGAGGGTGGCCTCTCCATCAGATGGATGTCACCAATGTGTTCCTTCACGGTGACCTCTCCGAGGAAGTATGTATGGCTCCTCCTCCGGGCATTTCAGTTCCTCCAGGGCACGTTTGTCGTTTACGCCGTGCTATCTATGGGCTCAAACAAGCACCTCGGGCATGGTTTGAGCGTTTCCGCAGTGCAGTTCTGGCAGCTGGGATTATCGAGAGATACTCTGACTACGCTCTGTTCACCCGCTTCTCCAGTCAGGGTATTGCTGTTCTACTTCTGTATGTGGATGATATGATCATCACCGGGGATGACAGTGCTACCATAACTTCCCTTCAGCATCATCTTTAGAGCCAATTTGAGATGAAGGATCTAGGCCCTATCCGGTACTTTCTTGGCCTTGAAATTGCCCGGTCAGCTCGAGGATTGTTGATCTCCCAGCAGAAGTACATCTCTGATATTTTTGCCGAGACTGCTCTTACTGATTCTCGTACTGCTGACATGCCTATGGAGCTCAACTTGAAGCTCCTCTCTTCCAATGTTTTCAGAGGCGGAGACGTAAGGCGGGGTGTTTTACCTGATGTAGGGCGGGGCGTAAGCCCCAGAGCGTGGAGCGTAAGCCCCACGAATTTTTTATTTTTTAATTTAAAAAATATATAGAAATAAAACATATTATATAAATAGGGAAAATAGATTTAAAACAAACAAAATAAAAAATATTGTGAACAAACAAAGCATTTAAGCCTACAAAATTGGTTGATAAATCACAAATATATACAAAACGATAATAAAAATGAACTTATTATTGTCTTTCAATATCATTTAAGATCTAATTCTAAATTTCTAACCAAAATTCAAACTATCTACATTTATATTCCATAGATTCTATCATTCTATACATGATATATAACCAATTTAAAACAACTTTTATTCCCAAAAATGTCATAATCGCCATCCAAGAGAGCAAGACGCATATAAAAGATCACACGGTAGCAATCAAATCATTTTTTTTCAACTATGCAGACAAACTCCAGTGGGGCGTAAGCCCAGGCCATTGGGGCGTAAAAGGCGTGCCCAGGCATTCAGGGCGTAAGCCCCAGTGGTTCGGGCGTAAGCCCCACAGGAAAAAAGCCCCAGATTGAGCCGCCTCGGACGTTTTAGGACCGTCCCGCCCCGGGGCCACCCCGAGCGTACCCCGGGCCGAGTTTTTTAAAACACTGCTCTCTACCGATGGTGAGCTTCTCCAGGATATCTTTCGTTATCAGCGGCTGGTTGGGATGCTCATTTATCTCACCATGACGAGGCCTGATATTGCCCATGCCGTTGGTATTGTCAGTCAGTTCGTTCAGTCTCCTCGCTCGGTTCACTATGCAGCAGTCCTTCGGATTATTCGGTATCTCCGTGGCACTATCACTCGATCGCTGTTGTTTCCCTCCACATCTCCACTGGTTCTGTGTGCTTACTCCGATGCAGATTGGGCTGGAGATATTGCTACTCGTCGATCTACCACCAGCTACTGCGTGTTCCTTGGTGATTCCCTCATTTCTTGGCGCAGCAAGAAACAGGAGTCTGTTGCACGCTCCAGCACCGAAGTCGAATACCGAGCTATGGCTTCCACCACTGCAGAGATTGTCTGGCTTCGACGTCTTCTACTCGACTTGGGAGTCTCTACTCGACTTGGGAGTCGGGATTTCTGGGGCTACACCTCTATTCTGTGACAACTGGAGTGGCATTCAAATTGCTAGCAATCCGATTTTTTATGAGCGGACCAAACACATCGAGGTCGACTATCATTATGTTCGGTAGGAGTTTCTTACCAACATCATCTCCCTGCCGTTCATTCCCTTGACAGAGCAGACTGCTGATTTTCTCACCAAGCTCCTGACGATTGCTAGATTTCGTCATTTTATAAGCAAACTCTTGGTACATGATCTACCGTGAGTTTGAGGGGGAGTGTTAATGTATATACCGGGTCAGGTTCTATGTACAGTCGGGTCGGATTCTATGTGTATACATGTACTTATATATTGGGCTTTAGTCCCTCAATGAGAACCATTCCATTCTCTCCAAACCCTAGCCTCCATCTCCTAACACAATGGTATTGCAGCTCGGACTTAAAATTCTTCTTTGAGTGCCTATATTATTACTCATTTTCTTCCTCTCTCTTAAGGACTCGGCTTTGAACATAATTACTCATAGGAGATACTACCTCGTATCAAGAGTTTCATAGATGTTTAGGACAACAATTGCTTTCCGCTATGCATTAGATGTTTCCTTTACTAAATATCTAATATGTTAATCATGGTTGCAAGTTAGTTAGGGTTTTTCCCTTTTGGTTTGAAAAACCAGTGATATAATTTTTGATACTGCATCGAAAACCTTAAGTCATTTTGAAACATTTCAGTCTTGACTCTTCATGATTCAGTTTTTTTGTATTTTGCTTACATTTAGGATGTTTCAAAATTATTCAATTAATGGTTTAATTCCACAAGATGACTGCTTTACAGAATGTCATTTTTTAGGGGCAATCCAAATTTTTTAATGGATGCCAGATTTGAGCTGTGACAAGAATCAGATATATTTATCTTGTAGCAGCAACAATAACTTGAAAAAAAACAGGGCTTTTATGCCATTAAGATGTGGTCAATTATGGTGGACATCTCAGCAAGAAATCTCTAGAAAGTAATTGGGCATTAATTTTTTGACTGGCTATCAATCTATTTTGAATTCTTTTGTGGATTGTTCCATGAAACCAATTGTATGCAATTTGGCAGGTATGGGTGGTGTTCATAAGAAGAAGAAAGAAAAAAGAGGGGAGGAAACTGAATAGAGGAAAATCTTAAAAAGTAACGATAATATATGAAATTAATAACAACAATAATTTGTTAATGATGATGATGATGATGACAAAGCTATGACTAGCAAAGTCCAATCGGGCCATATTTGGGATTAGATCTCTAGATCTGGCATCGCTTCGTTTCGAAGGCTGAAGTCATGTTAGTTCAAGGTTTTTCAAATGCTTATTCGCCACTTGAAGCTGCATACTTAGGCTCAACTCTTCGCTCTGTCCCTTTTACTAAAATCTATGATCCTCTCCTCATAAATGGCTTTTCTGTTCTTCGTTGTACAATTTGATAACATCTCAACTTCTATTCCACAATGTTATTTTCCACCCGTGCAAATTTTATTGTTTCTTTGTCCTCATTTCTAATTATATCCTTTCTGGTTTTACCACACATCCACTTACCATCCTTTGACACAATCATCCTTTATGTACTTTCTTTATAGCCAACACTTCTAACCATACAACATTGTTGGACTGATAGCAATCCTACAAACTTTACCTTGAGTGGCCCCAGTATGTGTTTATCATGTATCAGCTCGATAACCCTTCCACTTCAACTGACCTCTACTAATCTTTTGTGGGAACTATCATGGTCTATATTCCCAACTCTTTCTAGGATAATGTTAGTCTTTTGTATATACTAATGCACATATCCTTTGTATATGAGCCTCTTTTCAGGACACTACATATTTGGCTATTGGACCTAATGAGAAGTTATTCCTCTCCCCGAAAACCCTAGACTCCTCTCTTTTCCCTAGGGTTATTGGTGACATGGTATCAGAGCCAGCAATCCGGCCATCTTCCACAAGCCAGTGCTCTCCCTTCCTCCTCAATTGCGACGGCCTCTAGATCCATTGATCCCCTTTTACCGATCGTGACGTTGCTCATCCGATGAAATATCTATCGATCCTAATGCAGGCTTGATCTTCATCGGGAGTTTATTTGCTGTGTTTTCTATTTACATGCACATTTATTATTGTTTTAGGCCTTTAATTGTATTATTTGTAGTCAAACTTGTTACCCAATTCATGGGGGATATCCATGATCTTATCCGAGAGCTTTTCGGATTGCATCCGGGCATTTTCGGGTAAGTTTTCAGCATTATATTAATAAAATCTGGGTGTGTGTGTTTGCGGGGTAAATACAGACGAGATTAAGTCTCGAAATCAACGGTTAGATGGCAAATAACTTAAAATTTTGATGACATGGCATATTGGACTTTAGTTAGAGACTAATTGGGCTTATCTTAAGCCCAATAGAGCTTCACAAAGGAGTTGCCACTCCCCCCCCTCTCTCTCTCCATACTCGCGCGCGGCCCCCCTATCGTCCCCTCTTTCTGCACGGAAACCAAGGCACCCGACCCCCCCTTTGCCGTCGTCTCTTCTCTTTTTCTCTCTCCATCTCCCTTATTTCTCTCTTTTCCTTTCCTTTCTTTGCCAAATGCATCTCCACCATTCCTTTCTTGTTTTTCCTTTGATTCAAACCATCCATTGGAAACCCTAGCGTTACAAAAAGGGAAAAGAAAGAAGAATTCAGATCTTGTTTGCTGAAATTTGTGCCTCCACGTGAGAGCTTCCGGGAGAGACTCGTGTCCCAGACCACCGCCGCGTCCTCGACTTCGCTTCGAGACGATCCGTGACTTCACCTTGCATAGGTTTGGTTTGTTTTCCGAAGGACCCAGCTTCGCTCGATGTCCGGCCTTGCTCCGTAAGCGGGATCATCAGCGCATCCTCACATTGACTCACGGCGGAAACCCCAGGTATTATCTATCATTTTATTTTATTTTTTCTCTGCTTCTGCATCGTTTGCACCTATTTCCATCGCCTCTGCTCCGCATCGCAACCGTATCTATTCCCGTTTCATCTCTCTAGTTGAAGCCCCAATATATGCCTAATCATCATATTTGCCATATTTAGTCTATCGGTAACCCTGGTAAGCACCCATAGCCCTATTTTTCATAAAATATGATGCATGTCACTCTTTGAAATTTGATATTTACTGCTGCGAATAAAATTATTATATGCTGAATTTTGTTTTCGTGTTTTAATTGCATCTTGATTTGTTAGGTTTAATCTGTGCTTTTTGTTGAATGCATAGTTCTTTAGAACTACATGGAATAACTTATATGTGTTGTTCTTTTGAGTTATACGGTGCTATATTGATAAGTAAATCTTAGTTTATTAACTAAAGGGAAACCCTAAGGGCTTAAGGTTGTAGTGCTCCTTATCGGAGCCTACACCAAGTTGGTATCAGAGCAATCTGATACCATATCCTATCATAGCGTCCGATCCCCTTATTTGCTTGATCCATTAGATACCCGAGCCTATAAAGAATTTGTTAAACTGTTCAAATCTTTGGGACCATGTCCTACCCTTTTCCCAAGATCATTGATAGACATAGCTACTCCTGTTTGATTTGAGATCAAGCCCATAATCTTGATCTATCTTCCAAACCTTTTATTTAATGGATTTTAAGAAGTTCTTCATTGCCATCCTTAAAAGCCAGATATATAGAAACCCAACTCTTACTTAATGATATTGAGGATGAGTTGGCATGGCGGGAGAAGCAGAATAAGAAACTTGCCAGACGCAGTAGGCCCCCACCTCCAGCAGAGCCTCCACCTCCTGTGGAGTACTCGGTTCCACCAGTGGCACTACTTGAGGAGCGTTCACCTTCGGTGGAGCTTTCTTCTCTAGTGCCTACATAGGTGTCATCTCCTCCTTCAGCGACTCCATAGCAGTACCTTCCACCTTCAGCAGTGCCTATAGAGAAGCCACATCCCCCAACAGTGACTGCAAAGAAGCTTCTCCTACCTTCCACAGAGCGTACAGAGGAGACACCTCCTCCTGCAGTTCTCCCTAAGGCCGAGACACCTGTGGAACCTCCACCTACTGTGGAGCTTCTACCACCACTGTAGTCAGAGCTAGTTATGGAGTTTCAGCCACGTGAGCCGCTTGAGCAGTTCGACTTCGCTGGGGGGCTTTGAGAAGAGAGGCCAAAACGGATTAGGGTTCATTGAGAACCCTAATCTCTTTTATATTAATAATAAAGGTAGAAATTATAACTAAGTCCATAGACCTATACTAATTAATATAAAGGACAATCTCCAATACTCTCCCTCAAGCTGGAGCAAAGATATCAAACATGCCCAACTTGGATATAGTAGAAAGAAGATGAGTAGGTCCAATTGCCTTGGTAAAAGCATCAGCAATCTGGGCAGTAGATGGAACGAACACCGGAGTGATGGTACCAAATCGAACATGGTCCCGGAGGAAGTGAATATCAACCTTAATGTGCTTTGTCCTCTCATTAAGAACAGAGTCGGGAGCAAGCATAATTGCTGACAGGTCACTGGTTATAACAAAAGAGGCGAGAACAACCTGATATAGGAAACCCAAGCTCTGTTAGAAGAGAGTGTAACCAAATCAACTCAGTAGTCCCTTGTGTCATAGCACGATATTCAGCCTCAGCAGAAGAACGAGAGACAACATGCTGTTTTTTGTTTTTCCATGAAATGAGATACATACCATAAAATGTGCCAACTCCAGAAGTAGAGCAACATTCTGTAGGGGAACCCGTATAATCTGAGTCAGTATAACAAGACAACTCTGATTCATACTGAGCCCTATAGAAAAGCCCAAGAGCTGCTTTAAGAAAGTGTAGAATCCTCAGAGCCGCCTCCATGTGTAATATGCGGGGAGTATGCATAAATAGACTAACCACACTAACCGCAAAGCTAGTATCAGGGCGAGTATGCGTCAGATAGATCAATCGACCAATAAGACACTAATAGAAACTAGGATCAGGAAGATCACTAGACTCTGTATGAAGACGATGATTAGGATCCATTGGTGTACTCACCGATCTACACCCAAGAAGACTAGTGTCATGCAGTAGATCAAGGGTATATTTCCACTGAGAGATGAAGATACCCTGTTGAGAGCGAGCTATCTCAATCCCCAGAAAGTAACGAAGTGGATCAAGTTCCATTACTTCGATGGCTACCTGAAGAGTAGTCTTGACGGCAGTAATCCTAGCTGCACCATCTCCTGTAAGAATAATATCATCAACATACACCAGAACAATAGTACGTCAACCCTCTGCAGTGGTCTTGATGAAGCATGTTGGATCAGTGTGACAACGAGTGAATCCGATTCAAAGAATCACAATACTAAAGGACTCAAACCAAGCCCGGGGAGACTGTTTCAAGCCGTAGAAAGCCTTGAGCAAGCGACAAACTTTGCCCGAATACTCTTCTTGAAGATGATACCCGGGAAGGGGATCCATATAAATCTCCTCGGCCAAATGTCCATAAAGAAACGCATTCTTGATATCAAGTTGATAAAGAGGTCAATAGTGGCTAGCATCAAGAGAGAGTAGTAAACGAACACTGGTTAGCTTGGCAACAAGCGCAAAGGTAGCACCAAACTCATCCGCAGACTGAGTGAAACCACGAGCAACCAGTTTGGCTTTGTAGCGATCAAGAGAGCCATCAGCATGATACTTAACAGTGTAGACCCACTTACAAAGAACTGTACGCTTCCTAGGGGGTAGAGGAAACAACGACCAAGTGTCATTCTAACTCAAGGTAGACATATCAGCATCTATAGCTTTGACCCACTCAGGGTCATGAAGAGCCTCAGTAGTAGAACGAGGAATAAGAACAGTTCGTGGTGGTAGAGTAAGCATGATATGCATGGAAAAGACCCTGATAAGAGACAACACTTGCTAAAGGATGATCAGTAACACAAGCACGCTTTCCCTTGCGAAGAGCAATAGGCAAGTCATTAGAAGAAGCAGGAGGAATGATAGTAAAGGAAGATATACCTGACTCCGGAATAGGCTCTGGCACAGTGAGAGGAGTAGGCTGGACAATCGAAGGCTGGTGCGATCGCCGGTGATATATCTGTGTAATAAGCGGGCGAGCATACTAGGGGTAGGAAAGACAGGCATAGGCTTAATAGCAGTAGACGACACAGGGGCAGAAAATAAGGTAGGTGGAGGCAGCACTCGAAAATAGGACTCATCCTCATGATAGGTGACATCCATAGAATGATAAATCGGACGCGAATTGGGTTCAAGGCAACGATAACCTTTGACACCAGAAGAGTAACCAAGAAAGATACCGAATAGACTTGTAGTCAAGTTTGGATCGAGAAGGACTACGGTCCTGGACAAAACACACACCAAAAGACACGCAGCGGAATAGGAAAGAGGGGTTGGTCAGGATGAAGAACCTAAAATGAGGGGGCCCCATTAAGGGAACGGGATGGAATGTGATTGATCAAATAAGTGGCAGTATGAAGAACAGAACTTCAGAAAGACTTTGGATCCAACATCCCGCGAAAACACACCGAACAACATTCAACAAATGACAATTTTTCCACTCTGCCACACCATTCTGCTCAGATGTATAAGGACAGGAAAATTGATGAGGGTACCTGTTCAGCAAGAAAAGAAGTAAAAGAGCGAGAAGTATATTCACCACTATTATCAGAACGAAGAACACGAACACGAGCACCATACTGAGTTAGTATCATAGCAAAGAATTGATAGTACATAGCAAATACATCAGACTTGCGTTTCATAAGATAAACCCAACAACAACGAGAAAAGTCATCAATAAAGGTAACATAGTAACACAAATCATCATAAGACGTCGTGGGAGGTAGACCCCAGACATTAAAATGAACCAATGCAAAAACAGAAGATGACCGACTAGTAGAAGGAGAATAAGAACTACGTGTGTGTTTAGAAAGTTCGCACATATCATAATGAAAAGAAGAACTAAAAGAGAATTCAGGACAGACAGGCGCCACAGTTTGAGGACTAGCATGACCAAAACGAGCGTGCCGTAGAACACCAGTCGGTGAAGAAAAGGTGTGAGCAGCAGAGGAAGTAGTTGGAAATAGCAGAGCAACAACATCAGCAGGTGGGGGAACAGGTGATCGATCTTGCACGTACAACCTATCATTCTCACGGCCTGTGCCAAAAATCCTCCTCGAAGTCAGGTCCTGAAACACAGCCACCAGGAAAGAATGTCACAGAACAATGCCGAGAATGAGTCAAACGACTAACAAACATTAGATTAAGGGTCAATTTAGGAATATGCAAAACAGAATCGAGACAAATAGAAGAAGAAAGAGGAGCAATACCCTTGCTGAGGATAGAAGTAACAGATTCATCCGCAAGGCGCACATTCCACTGACGATAAGGCTCAATATGGGAAAGAAGATTTAGCTCACCAGTTATATGATTAGTGGCCCCAGAGTTGATGATCCAAGATCAACCTCTGAAACCTAGAAAGCGAACGGAGTACCTTAGGAGGAAGCAGTGGATGCCAATGGCTGAGAAGTCTGTAGGTGTTGAAGTTGACTCATTAGATGCTGCACTTGAGACATCACCTGGCTCAAATCCGAAACACCTAGAGGCGAAGAAGACTACACTGACAAACTAGAGAGGTCTACAGTAGCAACGGTCGGTGAACGAGGAGAAGGTGCGGAGCAGTACCAAGGTTTGGGTACAGCTGGAAGCATCTCGAGGGATCATGAAATGGCTTTCCACAGTAGGTACAAGGACCGGGAGGACCAGTAGAGCCTTAACCACCAGGCAAGCCACGTCCACCAGACATAGAGCGACCTCCATGGCCGTGAACATGTGAGACTGAAGGACGGGAACCAGAAGCAAGAGCAATCTGCTCAGTCGGAAGATCATTGGTAGGAGGGACAAGCACCCGCAGAGCACCAGTAAGAACAAGGCGACACTCCTGGTCAGCAACAAGAGAGAAGGTATCAAGAAGACCTAGTAGAGGGGACATCCCAACAATCTGATCATGGACAGCCTCAAACTTTGATCGAAGTCCCATCAGAAACTGATACGTCTTTTTTCAATTGTCAGTACCGAGCAGTGCGATATCAATAGGATCCTGGAAGGCACTCAATGCTCTAGATCCGAGAGCTCAAGAAAAAGACTTTGAAGAAAAGAAAAATACTCTTGAAATGAACAATCGCCCTGAGTAGCGGTAGTGATCTCTCGGTAGACAGCGTAGATCCGAGCATCAACCCAAGTATGTCCATAAGTCCGTTATAGGGCAGACCACTAACCAGAACGGAATCATGGTGCATAAACTGCTCATAGAACTTGGGTTCCATGGAGCATTGAAGCTAGCCAAGAATCTGAAAAAATTTTGGTGGTCCACTTAACACCTCAGCAGCCTCGGTAGGTTTTGGGACACCAGTAAGCTAGGCAAGCTTATCCCGACCAGCAAGGTAAATACGAACAGAGTTCGACCAAGAAAGAAAGTTATTGTCATCCAAAAGAACGGTAGTAATGCGTCGGGCAAAACCCTATTGGGAGCCGACAAGTGGGGCTACCTAGGAGTCCATGGGAGTTGGTGAGAAATATAGGAGAAAAAGAAATCGGGAAGACCCTTGCACAATATCAGCAAGGTAGAAAGCAAAGCAAAAAAAAAAGGTAAAAAAAAAAACGTGAATGGGATCAACACCTCCTAAAAAAAAATTTGTAAGAGAAACTTAGACCATCTCAGGCAAATGCATCATACAAGCACCAGCGATAAGCACAGCGGACAACAGAGGGGGTCGTGGATGGCGTAAGAGGCCAGAGGGTGGGTTATGGGGTGGTCGGTGGGGTGACCGTCGGGCCTGAGGAGGGCAGCGGGAGACAGCAGGGAGACTAGTGGGCCTGTGAAGAAGAGGGATGGAGACCGACAGAGCACTGTGGGGGCCACGAGGGGCTTGCAGGGTGAGTGGGGGGCTGTGGGAGGTCAGGAGCCGTTGGGGGGGGGCTATGGGAGGTCAGGGTTGCGGCGGGGGCCTGCGGGGGCTAGTGGAGTGGCAGGGGGACCTGCGATGGAGGTCGGGACGGGAAGGGCGCACGATGGAGGTCGGGATCGGGAAGGGGGGTGCGGGATGGGATGAGATCAGCTAGGAGGGGGGGCGCTCTGATACCAAGAAGAGAGGACAAAACGGATTAGGGTTCATTGAGAACCCTAATCTCTTTTATATTAATAATAAAGACAAAAATTATAATTAAGTCCATAGACTTATGCTAATTAATTTAAAGGACAATCTCCAATGCTTCGCACCCCACGAACCAACTGTTTGGCTGGGGCGTGGAGGCTTTACACTCCACAACCTATACGACATATTCAAAAAACTCCTAGCGCAAGGCTAAGTCGAGGAGCACGCTCAGGCGATCCTTGTCCACTCAAAATCCTACGGCTCATATCTAACGAGGCCTAGGTTGGGTTTCGGCATATCAATTAGAAATCCTCTGAGTGGTCAAGTTGATTTCGAGTGCTAGTAAAGGTCCTGCGCAGCGGGAAGTCTTGTGTGCAGTCTAGGTAAACTGAGCACGAACGCCCTTGGCAACATGTAAGACCAAGCCCATCTTCGACAACTGTAAGCCCATACTTAACCCGAGTTTTCTCTCGGTCTGTAAGCCAGAGTCTTACCTTGGCAACCCTATAAGGCCGAGTCTTACCTTAGCAACCCTATAAGCCCAAGCCTCACCTTGGCACCCCGCAAACTCGAGTTTTTCTTGGTACTATAAGCCCAAGCTTCGCCTTAGCAACCCTATAAGCCCGATTCTTACCTCGACAACCCTATAAGCCCAAGCCTCGCCTTGGCACCCCATAATCCTAAGCCTTGCCTTGTCAACCACTTACTCAGAAGAGCCTAGCACAAGGCTAGGTCAAGGAGCACGCTCCGGCAGTCCTCGTACTTGGAAAAGCCTAGCACATGGCTAGGTTCTATGAAGCACGAATACAGACACGGGACACGGACACGACAAAACTCAAAATTGTAGGATACGGCGAAGATACGAGAATTAAATTATATATATATATATATATATATATATATGTATGTATAATACTAAAAATATTTCACAAGTATATAAAAATACAATTAACAAATGATTCATGATCCAGCTAGTCATAGTCATATATTAGTCATTAACCACATCCATAACATGAGTTCATAACAAAAAGAAAAATTAACATTGCGCGATTTCAAAATTAGTCAATAACCAAAACTCCACTCCACAACCATATCTATAACATGAGTTCATAACAAAAAGATGTATGAGAAACATCAAAAAGATACATGAAAACCCCCAAAAAACAACTATGAACTCTAGTTCATCATCTTCAGGCTAGGAGGACTTCATCTTCATCTACATGAGCTTGTTCATCATTAAATATAATGCTCTCCAAGTCCGGTTCATCAAGTGAAAGATCAGCTATTTCAAGAATCCCAGCACCCTCCATCGTATCAAATGTATCTCCTCCAATGTCCCACATCTTTGTCTCACCTTGATTATATTGTGGAGTCTTTCTTCATAAAAGACGGAGATTTGAATGTACATATACCAAACCTTCGCCTCTTTGTGGTGTTATCTTGTTCCTTTTCAAAGAGTTTATGAATAAGTATGTACTCCAATTCCTCTCACAACATGACGAGGAACACGGTTACCCAAGTAATTTCATAGCTAATGGTTGTAGTAGTGGCGTAGACGATCCATGAGAAATCCACTAGTGAAGGAGTTTCTGAAGGATATCTCAACTCCCTTCATGGCCAAGCTTCGCTTAATCGATGATGCGCAAAGCTAACAGAAATCATGCGTCTTGGTCTTTCACCAAGCGCTAACCCCGTGGTGTTCTTACATTCTTCCCGTGTCGTATTAGAGCCTAAGACATTGTCATCCATGAGCAGACGCGTCGAGGAGCACATTAAACTTGAGAAGTTAGCTCTATGAGCAGTCCTCAACCAGCCCGAACCGAGGACCAGGAGTAAACGGCCTCCGAAGTAGTACACAAAGGTGCTCTTCAAACCCCGTCAGAGGTAGTTCACCCCTCTGAACATATCCTATGACCAGCTTCTGATGTTGATCGAGAAGGAGCCATTTATCAAGTGTCTTGAGTCTCTGCTTCCCAAAGAATTTGTAGGGTAGGATATGCATAAGAGCTGCATTTTTCCACCGAAGCACATGACACAACACCAATAGATGCCAAGAGTTGAAGAACCAAATCGAGAACCTCATACAGCAGTGCAAATTGCAACGATATGTGGCCAATCCTCCCTAGATTAAGGATTGGCCAGTGTAACTTCGCAAGGGCTTGGAGGTGCATCAGGAAGAGATCCTAACGGGATCCTCCCAATATTCGTGTGCATGATGCCCAAAAGCCAATAAAGAATTGGAATTGAGTCTATGTTGAGGAGATCAAGCATGTGGGACATGCCAACACAGTGTCCATCTGCTCCAATCAGATGGCTCCAAGAACAAACCTCTAAGTGGTGATACAGTTAACCACAGAGGACTGCAAGGTGGTGGTTTACCCGTAGAATCATCCATTGGTAATCCGAATCAAGATTGAGGATCCAAACATGTGCCGAGTATTGCTGAATATCAGGATCTCGATAAATTTTCTACTCCAAAGTCCTATCTGGACTTGAATTTGGATGGGAGTGCCTTAATCAAGACTAACTTTGCACTGCTTAGATTCACAAAAGAATCAACCAAAATTTCTAAAGATATAACTCTCCCGTGGTAGTCGAAGCTGTCACAAATATGGTGATCTTCATCATCGCGGATGATGGTGAGTCACCTTATAACTCTATCCTAGGGAGTCCATGATTTCAGAAAATGAAAGCCTTGCCTTCGACATATCATCAAACGCTGCGATTTTCAATGCCGAGAGTAGCCACATTTTGTTAATGATCATGGGGACAAGAAAGTTGTGATAACTTAATCGGAGAAAATAGTACGAACATGGTTTGAGGGTTCGTCTGAACCCGGATCGAACCAATGAACCGGTTCGGCTTTTGGCCAATTCGAACCGAAATGTGACGACCAATAGCCAATAGCCAATAGCCAATAGCCAATGGTCATTAGCTAATAACCAAGACTCCTGAGGCTTTGATACGATTTTGTAAATATTGTGAGGACCAAGATCCAATAGCCAATAGCCAATAACCAAGACTCCTGAGGCTGTGATGCCAAGATGAATGAGGAGACATGTCCAACGCTACGATTCAGCCCCATATCGCCTGAAAAGAAGGAGATCCTAAGCTACTTATATAGTTTTCCCTCCCAAACATATAGATGACACGTTTTAAAATTTTGCGCCGCTACGGAACCCATAAGAACTCTGTAGTTAAGCGTGCTTGGGTGAGAGTAGTATTTGGATGGGTGACCTTCCAGGAAGTTCTCGTGTGGACACGGGCAAAGCGGACAATGTCTTGTGTGTTTGGGGTGGATATTACAAAATGGTATCAGAGCCGATTCTCGCAAGGGGGGGTCTAACCCTAAACGTGGACGTGTGGCCCTTAAGGGGGGTAGATTGTGACGACCAAGATCGAATAGTTAATAGCTAAGACTCCTGAGGTTATGTTGCCTACGCTGCTACGGATCCCATAAGAACTCCGTACTTAAGCATGCTCGGGCGAGAGTAGTACTAGGATGGATGACTTCTTGGGAAGTCCTTGTGCTGGCATAGGCAAAACGGATAATATCTTGTGTATTTGGGGTGGATGTTACAGTATTATATAAGTAGCTCATGATCTCCTTCTTTCCAGACGATGTGGGGCTAACTCGTGGCCTTGGGCACCTCATCTCACCTTATCCATTTTGGCAACACAGTCACATGAGTCTTGGCAATTGGCTATTAAATCTTGGTCGTCACAATCCATCCTCCTTAAGGGTCATACGTCCACGTGTAGGGTTACCCGCCCCCTTTCACGAAGATAATCGGCTCTGATATCATTTTGTAACATCCATCCCAAACACACAATATATTGTCCACTTTGCCTGTGCGCCGCTACAGATTGTTGTAGCTCGTGTGTCCTTAGCGTGGATTTTCTGTATTAACATTAATAAAGATGACTTTGGTTATTACTTTTATTAGAATACTACTCTGGTATATGATAATACTCATATAATAAAAGAACCCTAGGGAACACAGTAGGCCACTGAGGCGCATGGAGGATCCATGCTTGGGAGACCTAGTGGACCAGTTCTGTGTAGACCTAGAACTAGTTCACAGCTTTGGTGATGCTGGTCGCTTCACCGAGAATAAACTATTGGCAGGTAGAGGATGTGGTGAAGTCTCCACCACGGGAACGTGGGATTCCCATTACCTGACCAAGCACGATGATCGTGTTGAACAGGAACCAAGACGGTGCACAGTTCAGTGATTCAGAAACTGGTGCATAAACCGTCTTACTACTATAGATAATTTGTCCTTAACCCTGAGGGACCATGTTCACCGGGCCAACCAGTTGTGTGGTGCTTTGATGTGCCAACGTGTGCGGACCTTCGATAGTCCAATACCATGGTACGTTAGGTTACCCGGCTGGCGCTTGAGTGACATGTAATCCCTACAGGTTATCCGACGTCCAGTGTTGGATGGGTGCGTTTTGATGAGTCAATCTGTCCACACAGTTAACCCAGGCCTGGTGGTTGTCAGTATGACTGACGATGTTCCGGATGCTAGGCATAGCACCGGAAGGTGTGTGGTGTTATAGATGACAAGTCATCAAACCCTAGTCAGATGATCGATCGGGATCTGACGGTGCTCCCCACCGCCCGAGTCGTATCATGACACCAGTAATAGGAGAGACTAAGGATTATCGGAGTATAGTAGAGAACAGGGTTACGAGGGAGTAACATAAGTTTAGGATCACTAGAGTTCAACTCGCGTCACACTTTGGGTGGCTACGCGGGTTAATCGGATTATGGCTGATTAACGGAACTTTCGGTGTGTCACCGGAACAGTTAATCAGGGATCCAGTTGAAGCTAGAGATCCCGAACCCTGAAGGTTCCACCCTGTCGTTGCGTATAGGAATTGTTCCCCGACCTAGTTGGATACGTTGGATGCGAAGTAGTGCGATGGAGCGCAAGCCCGGAGCCAAAGAACCTAATTCACATGTGTTACGGGTCGTAGGGGTATTTTGGTAAATACTGAAATATGGCTCAGAACATATTAAATATGGATCTTAGATTAAGCGAATAATTCCAGGAGCTCACAGGTGCTGACGGAACTCGATTCCGAGTAGCGCACCTCACTCAGTCTCACTTTCAGTTTTCCGCTTTTCGTAAAGGGCGTTTTCGTCCGGACTTCACGATAGACACCCGGAAGACCTAAATCCGACCCCCCCTCATCCCTATCCACCTAGGGGCCGGCCCTAGGCTCCTTGGAGCTATGGGAGACCGGCCCTATAAAGGGAATAGAAAGGGGAGGGGCCGGCCCCAAAGTTCTACTCCCTCCCCTTCAAAAATCCGACCCTTTGTGCTCCTCCTTTGTGGTTTCGGCCAAGGAAAAGAGAGGAAGAAGAAGGGAGAAGGAAGAGGAAGGAAAGAGAAGGAAGAAAGGAGAAAGAGGAGGAGAAAATCTCGCAGCTCGCCATAGTCTTCGCAACGGATTCTTCTGTCGGCTCGAAATCCTTGCACTCAGAGACGGGATTTCGAGGATTCATCAATTCGCAAAGGACAAGGTGCTATCCGACAGTTTCCCTTGCGATTCAAGTGCGGTTCTTCATCGTTCCGTAATCTCCGAATCATAGATCCATAAGGTATGATTAATCTAAACACCTAAGTAGATGCATGCATGTCTTCCGTAGATCGTAGTATGCCTCTAGGGTGTCCGCACATATGCTAAGATCATAGATTTGCATGTAGATTGTTTTGTATCACGAATTGTAATAAAACATACACCATATGATCTTCGGATCTTTCTTTTTGCTTCCGCTGCGACTCTGATTAGCGGAACCCAATTCCAACAATTGGTATCAGAGCACGCTTTGGTGTATGTTTCATGCATGAATTCGTGAAAACATCATGTGAATATATGATGGCATATGTTTTCGTCGGGGTTCGACGTAGATCATGCATATGGATTGTGCTATGTATCGTCTTTTTGCAGGTGCCGCGCTGAAAAATAGTAATCTGTGATTGCATGCTTCCGGGGGTCGGACCCGGATTTTATTTTGTATTGATTATTATTGTGGATTTGTAAGGCTCTAGATGGGCGAGGGTGGGGGTCGACCATCCTCGGTTCCTTGGCCATGTTTCTAGGATTGTCTTCTTTACTTTCTAGCGAAATTGTACACGAACGAGCACTTGCTCGGAGCGTGTTAGTTTTTCGGTCACAGGAAAAAAAAGATGATGCTACATCCACGGTTCGGGCAAGCGGTACCATGGCGTGCAAAGACCCGGCGAAAGCGTGCACATTGGCGATGAAGGGGATCGTCGTCAGAGATCATGCAGAACGGAAGAGCGGGATATCTTGGCTGTGCTATTCAGGTTCAGGGGTCGGACCTTGGACTTGAACTCAGTTTGGATGTTTTTCTGTTGTTTCTCTTTATTTCGTATTTAGAGAACCCCGATGATAATATGATTATCTTGATTGTGAGTTTGTCTCTAGATCAGGCTTAGGGTTAGTACTAAGCTTATGGATTCATCGGTGTCTCTAAATGCTTCTAACACGTGCGAATCCGGTGGCTAGCTAAAAGGAAAGGTGGTAACCGCCCTCGTGGTAGTTCAGATAACCAAGTACTGTGCACCGAGATAGACGCAGTGTTAGATTTGTTTAGTGATAATTAACTAATGTCTCCATAAGAAGTATGATAACCCTAGTGGGATGCCCTTTCCCCACGTGGTCCTAGCGACCAAGTTAGGTTAGGATTTCACTGTGTGATACCCGTTTCTAGATGACATTTGATGGTAGTATGAACTCATCACGATTTGGTTATGCCACCATTAGGTTGAGGTCCGGGGGAGGGTTGTCGGATGTCCCTATTTGGCCAGCATCGAAACCTATAATGAGATAAGGTCTACTATGACATCAGGCATCAAATTGTGAACGAGGCGTCATCGTAGTGGGAGTCCTTTCCACGTTGACCTTAGGCTAGGCTCCAGATCTTAGTATTGTGGGCAAACTAGTGAAGTATCGGGATCCTTGGAATCTATGTAATGTGATCCTTGCAAGAAAGGCGAAAGCTGAGTATTCAAGGTAGGGACTATGATATTTTTCGAGGATACTAATGCTTTGCGGGAGGGTTTGTAATCCTAGTGGGAGCACGGTAGACCAGGGTCTATGTCTAGGAGGTCGTGACCATTCTAGATATGCATAAAACTTCATAAAGAAGGGATGTGTAAGAGGTTCCCTCCAAAGGGGAGCCCCTGGCCTCCATAATCAACCGGCTAAGGGTCTGGGTGGGAGGTACGTAGTTCGATATTCCCACCGGGTGAGAGCTGTGTTTCCTTCCATGCTGGTTCGCCTAGTGGTTTCCTTCGGGACATGGAGGATGCCGGTGGCAGTTGGTGACGGTTTTATCTTGCACCGCGGGAGCCTATGAACCCCCCTGCCGACACCACCTAGATTTGTGGGAAGCATCCGAAAGCTTGTGTGAAGCCGTTGTTGCTGCGCACGCGGGTCACATAAAGCTGGCCAAAAGGAGACTGGGAGGTCTTTCAGTTTGCCGTGAGTAATTCTGATGACGATTGGGTCGTTAAAACCCCGTTGGCAGAAGCGGTTGCATGCTCTCACCGAGATGCTGTCTCCAATTCAGGGCCGATAGTCTCAGTGCTCGAGCCTAGGGAATTTAGATTCCTGGATGTCTCCACTTGAGGTGGTGAAGACATAGCGGTTGGAGTAGACATTATCTATTTCTAAATTCTATGAAATAGATTGTAGTAGACCCTAACTATTGCTTTAAACCATTGTTTACAGAAATCATGACCAAGCTCGACCCCCTTGCCTCCATACTTAATGATAACAAACTTACGGGACCAAACTACGAGGACTGGAAGCGTAACCTGATACTCGTCCTAAGGGTTGACAAACACACAATTGCCCTAAGTACCCCCCAACCGGCCATGCCGGGACCAGATGCAACTGAGGCCCAGTTAAAGGAATGGAAAGACTGGCTAGATGCTGATTAGATGTGCAAGTGCTACATAGTGGCATCCTTGCAGACCGTCCTTCAGAAGCAAGTCGAAGACATAGCCTTTGCTTCAGACATGATGCTCTACCTAAAGGAAATGTTCGAGGGTCGTAGTCGGGTAACTCGTTACCTGACCATCAAGAAATTGGTGTCCACAAAGATGGCAGAGGGGACTTTAGTTCGGGATCATATGCTGAAGTTGTTGGCTATGTGAACGAGCTTGGTTCCTTCGATGTCATCTTGGATGCAGAGATCCAGACCGACATTTTCCTCGCGTCTCTGTCAGGAGCGTTTGAGGGCTTCGTTACCAACTTCAACCTTAACCGGTTGGAGATGTCTAACGCAGAGCTCCTAGCGGCGCTCCAGGCGGCAGAGGATGGGATGAAGGCAAGAGCCCAATCCCTAAACGTGGAGCAGAATTTTTCTCTGGAAGCCAAGGGTAAGTTTCAGAAAAGAAAGTCTAAAATACCCGTGAAGATGGGCCAGGTGCAGTTGCAGGTTCCCAAGCAGAGTGGTCCGGCGAAGCCCAAAGGAAAATGTTTTCGATGCGGCAAGAAGGGGCACTGGAAGGGCGACTGCCGCGCGGCTCCCAAGAAGGCTGAGACAGGTATATCTCAAATCCACATAGTGGAATCCCTAGTAGCATCCAGTTCTCCACTTTCATGGATTGTGGATTCTGGTTCCACTAACCATGCTTGCAATAATTTGCAGGGGTTTAAGGAGACAAGAAAACTGGATGATGGGGAGATAATCCTAAGCATGGGAACTGAGACCGTGGTAGAGGCTGAAGCAGTTGGAGATGTCATCTTGCAGTTCCTTGATGGAAGAAGTTTATTACTTAGAGACATACTTTATGTACCGTCCTTGAGACGTAATTTAATTTCTATTTCCTTATTGAATAATGAAGGTTTTTCAGTTTTATTTGATGCTTCTGGTGTGTCAATTAAATTGAATGGTTCCTTTTTTTGTAAGGGAATGATACAGAATGGTCTCTATGTAATTAACTCCAATCATAAGCAGGATAACATAACTGAAGCTTGTGTGATTAATTCATCTAAAAGAAAAAATCCCTCAGATAATCCAACACTTCTTTGGCATCTAAGGCTTAGACACATAGCCCCAGACAGGATTCACAGGTTGGTTAAGGTAGGACTCTTAAGTCCAAATGTTTCAGAAAGTCTACCGACGTGTGAGTCTTGCCTGGAAGGTAAGATGACTAAAAGGTCTTTCCGAGCCAAAGGTAGCAGATCTAAGGAGGTATTGGAGTTGGTACACACTGATGTATGTGGGTCCATAAGTGTCCGTGCCATAGGAGGCTTTGAATATTTCATCACCTTCACGGATGATCACTCGAGGTTTGGATACATATACCTAATGCGGCGGAAGTCTGAATCCTTTGATAAGTTCAAGGAGTTCAGAGCTGAAGCAGAAAAGCAGACGGGTAAAAGTATCAAGTCTCTTCGATCGGATCGAGGAGGCGAATACCTATCGGATGAATTTATTGGGTACCTGCGTGAGCATGGGATCGTATCCTAGTTGATTGCACCAGGGACACCACAACAGAACGGTGTATCTGAGAGGAGAAACCGAACTTTGTTAGACATGGTTCGGACTATGATGAGTTATGCAACATTGCCACCTAGTTTTTGGGGATATGCCCTAGAGACGGCATCATATACTTTAAACTTTGTTCCATCAAAGTCAGTACCCCTAACTCCTTGGGAGCTGTGGTTGAAGCGAAAGCCAAGCCTACAGCACTTTAGGATTTGGGGTTGTCCAGCACATGTACGAAAGGACAAGCGAGATAAGATGGAGTCAAAAACTAAGGTATGTCTGTTCGTTGGGTATCCGAAAGGGACAAAGGGTGGTTTATTTTATGATCCTGATGATAGAAAGGTTATCGTCTCGACGAACGCCGTATTCCTGGAGCAGGATTATTTAATAGACCATAAGCCCACCAGTAAAGTAGTTCTTGAAGAATTGCTTGATACTGATGGGAGTACGCAGACAAAAAACGTAGTGGGAGCCGATACCACTAAGATTAACGGTACTGTAGAATCGACTCCTATGGAACCACCGTAGGTTCGTCGTAGTGGGATGACCACAAGTGCTCCTGATAGATACATTGGAGAAGCCTTTATGGTTGATCCAGAGTTTCAGGAGAATGATCCTTTGAACTATGACGAAGCGATGGTATCCACTGACCATGCAGCATGGCAGGAAGCCATGGAGGCAGAACTGACATCGATGTCCCAAAATTCGGTCTGGACACTTGTAACATGATGCAGACGAGCCTACTACGTGCAGTTTTTCTACAGCTGATCGTGTATTTTCATCCTCCCCGGAGATCCAGGAAGCCGATCGTTGATCTGTCTGCACCAGTGGAAAGCTCATTCAGAGATCTAACACTTTGGTTTTTATTTTGTTTCGATCCGATCCACGGATCTTTAGTTATTTCAGTTTTTATTTCTGGTTTGGGTAGGTGCGAGCCATGTTCACATCCGGTTCGAGCCACAGATGCCGAACTGACTCATTTCTGTGTTAGGTTTTAGGCAGTAGGATCTTAAGTTAGGATAGATCTCAATGGATGAGATTTTATGGAGATCAAAACCCAAACCCTAGCCTAAAAATCCCAACCGACCGGTCCCTCTCTCTCTCTCCCGCGGACACCCCCGACTCCCCCTTCTCACCCGCGCGTCCCTCTATCTCTCTCTACCCGACCGGCCCTTCTTTCTCTTTCTTTCCTTTTTTGTTCCCTTGTTTGTTTCCCCTATAAGTTCTAAACCCTAATTGAGGGAAGGGGAGATGAATTGAATTGAAACCCTGACAACGGAGAAGCGGATCGCTTGCTCGGTGTATTCCTTCCGACGAAATCCTCTTTGCTTCTAGTCTATTCTTCCTTCCGCAAGCTTCTATCCCGTCGCCTCGCACTTCGTCTACGGCTTCACGGAAGATCGACGTGGAGTTTCTTCGTCTTCAAAGATCCCTCGTCTCGGCTTCTTCACCCCGTCTTCTGGACCACGCCTCCCCTTCCACGCTTCTCATCTGCAACAACGGAGCATCGGATAGCCGCCGGCATTGACCAACGCACGGTTTGGATTATCCTCTGATCTTTTCATGTGATATTTTTCCTTCTCGCAACCGGCCTTATTGCTGATTTCATCGTAGGACTCTTAATATTTTGTTTTCCTGAGGATCTCATCCATTAGGTTTATCGTTAGATCTTGTGTTAGTTATTGAGACATTGGCCTTATTTGTTAGAGATTGTTATTGCTTCATTGCTGGAATTCAGTTATATTAATCTGAAATTAAGTTTCATCTGGTCAATTTTATTGTTTCTTTGAATTAAATCTGATTGGTAATGACTGAATGTTGAATCGTGATTCTAAGCATTGTTGAAATTTGTTTATACATGCTGAAATCTGATTTAATGTTTTAAATTCTGCACTTGGTTTATTTCAAGCATCCACATCACATCAAGTTGGTATCAGAGCGTATCAAGTTGGTATCAGAGCGCACTAGTCGTCGCGTCCTTACGCAACGGCCGGTCCTCTCGCATCATTCGCATCATCTCGCGTTTGCTGAAATTTTTATTTTTATTTTTTTCCTTCCTTCATTTTAGTTAGTGCCTTGCAGTAATTAGTAACACGCATCGCGTGATCGCATACATTTTAGGACCATCCCTTTCTCTCTGTAGTAAGTCGATAGCATCCACAATGGCCGAATCTTCTCCACCCCGTACTTGGCACGATGCCTTCATAAGGCAACAGGAACACATGGGTAGGCTTCAGACCCAGGTAGAAAACTTGACCTTGGCCTTCACCAAATCCCAGAATCCACCTCGACCCCATCGAGAACACAGGACTAGAGCATCGCCAGGGCGTAGCAAATTAGACCTAGAGTCCGGAGGTGATAGCGTCAGTTCCTCTGACGGGACTGATAGGCGAAGTAGACGGACACATAGGAAAACGAAATCCCATTGGGGCTGGGATCAGGGCATCAAAATAGAAATTCCTGAGTTCGAGGGTAGGAAGGATCCCGAAGAGTTTCTAGAGTGGGCCGAGAGAATCGACCAGTATTTCGAGTGGAAAGAAATCCCCCGCGACAAACAAGTCAAGTTTGTCAGCCTTAAACTAAAAGGTCATGCACTGATTTGGTGGAAACAGTTGCAGACCACTAGGGGTAGAAAAGGAAAAGAGAAGATTTCCACGTGGACACATATGCGAGGAAAAATGCAACAGAAGTTCCTCCCTTCTGATTTCAAGCAGAATGTGTTCCAGAAATTCCAAAACCTGCGACAGGAGCACAAATCTGTAGATGATTACACTAATGAATTCTACAAGCTCCAAGCTCGTAATGATCTGCATGAAGATAAAGAGCAGAGCGTCGCTAGGTACGTTAATGGTCTTAAGCCCTCAATTCAAGAGGTGGTGTTCCTTCACGACTTGTATCAGGTCAGTGATGCGCACCGTCGGGCTAAGAAAGTCGAGTCTCACCACTCCCGATCTGCGTCCCGACGGTATGACAACACTAGGGCACCATCCGGATCTGTGAGTAGACCACTCCCTAGACCTTCACCCGTAGCTGGCACAGTTCCTGCACCCACTGAGAAGGGTAAAGGAGTCTTAGGACCCAACTCGAGCCAGATTAAGTGTTTCAAATGCAATCAGCCGGGTCACAAGTCAGCAGATTGTCCTCGCCGTCAATTCCATCCACAGACAAATCTTGCGGATAATGACGAGGATAGTCCTGAGTCTGAGGGCGAGCACTTCAATGAGTTAGTCTTGGAGGGAGATGATGTGACTGCACCACTGTTGGTTATTCACCAGTCGCCATCACCCCAAGCACCCAAAGCGTTGTTACCCCACGAGCTCTGTGGAGGACCCCCTAAGCCACACTCCAAGAATCAGAGGTTCGAGCTGTTCCGAACAGTGTGTAATGTCAATGGCATGGACCTTTGTCTCTTGATCGATGGAGGTTGTACCACCAATCTGATAAATGAAAGGGTAGTTAGGAGCAAGAAATGGAAAGTTAAACCATTGGCTCACCCTTACAAGACATCCTGGCTAGACAACACCACGAGCAAGCTGGTAACTCACTGTTGTTTGGCAAAGTTGTCCATAGGGCTATAATATCGAGATGAGATCTGGTGCGATATCCTTCCTTTAGAGGTTGCTGATGTTATCTTAGGGCGTCCATGGCAGTTCGACCGAGATGTCCAACATCACGGAAGAGCCAACACCTATACTTTCCTTAAGGATGACATCAATGTCACCCTATGGCCTACATGTTTTTGGAGGCACCGATCCCACGCACCTCAAGCTCTTCTGAGTCAGAGTCCGTTCGTGTCGCCATTCGCTGAAAGTTCAGTTGGGTGTTCATCTGATTTACTAAGAATTGATAAGGGATTAGAGAACATTTTGAATTCCATTGCATGCACATCGCATTTAGAGTCGGTAGGCATTCATGACACTTGTATTCATCATTTGCCTGACTTCCATACATTCATAGATCATTCATATGTGCATCCCTATTGTCATCCAAGTGTTGAGTTAAGCAATAAAGACGATTTTGGCATGTTTGATCACTTTTCGATGCAGAATATCTATGAATCATGCTTTCAACTTTCAACCAACCCATCATCTTTAATTTTTCGAAATCATAACAAGTGGCATGATGAGTTCTTTAATTTCTCATTTTATTCACTGAACCCCGACAATGATTGCATGACATATCTTCGTCATCTAGAATCCCCTTGTTTTTCACCGTGCGCAGGCCACTTTGAGCAACACATAATGCACCCGCAACCCATGGCCTTTCAAATACACCATTGCCAATCGCGCAAGCCGATGACCCGCAGCACATTATGCTCCCGCGACCTTTCCTTTTTCATGTCATTTGAATTTCATGTCAACCCAAACTCCTATTATCACATGAAATTATCTGAGTATGTTGACGATCTTATCGTGCCGCGGAGGATGTTGGTTTTGGCTTTCAGGTCTTCGCTTGGCATCGAGGGGCAGGGGATACGAGATGGAGTTGCTGCGTACTTGAGGTGGATTACTTGGCCACCAGACCCGGAAGAGCAGTTCGAGCAGATTCAGCGGTTGCAGTTACTACTAGGAGAGCCCCCGCCGGATCCAGGACCTTGCTCAACAGGAGTCGAGTTCTTTTGAGTCCGGGGGACTTGATGCAGACGAGCCTACCACGTGCAGTTTTTCTACAGCTGATCGTGTATTTTCATCCTCCCCGGAGATCCAGAAAGCCGATCGTCGATCCGTCTGCACCAGTGGAAAGCTCATTCAGAGATCTAACACTTTGGTTTTTATTTTGTTTCGATCCGATCCACGGATCTTTAGTTATTTCAGTTTTTATTTCTGGTTTGGGTAGGTGCGAGCCATGTTCGCATCCGGTTCGAACCACAGATGCCGAACTAACTCATTTCTGTGTTAGGTTTTAGGCCGTAGGATCTTAAGTTACGATAGATCTCAATTGATGAGATTTGATGGAGATCAAAACCCAAAACCCTAGCCCAAAAATCCCAACCGGCCGGTCCCTCTCTCTCTCTCCCGCGGATACCCTTCTCACCCGCGCGTCCCTCTCTCTCTCTCTACCCGACCGGCCCTTCTTTCTCTTTCTTTCCTTTTTTGTTCCCTTGTTTGTTTCCCCTATAAGTTCTAAACCCTAATTGAGGGAAGGGGAGATGAATTGAATTGAAACCCTAACAACGGAGAAGCGGATCGCTTGCTCGGTGTATTCCTTCCGACGAAATCCTCTTTACTTCTAGTCTATTCTTCCTTCTGCAAGCTTCTATCCCGTCGCCTCGCACTTCGTCTACGGCTTCACAGAAGATCGACGTGGAGTTTCTTCGTCTTCAAAGATCCCTCGTCTCGGCTTCTTCACCCCGTCTTCTGGACCACGCCTCCCCTTCCGCGCTTCTCATCTGCAACAACGGAGCATCGGATAGCCGCCGGCATTGACCACGCATGGTTTAGATTATCCTCTGATCTTTTCATGTGATATTTTTCCTTCTCGCAACCGGCCTTATTGCTGATTTCATCGTAGGACTCTTAATATTTTGTTTTTCTGAGGATCTCATCCATTAGGTTTATCGTTAGATCTTGTGTTGGTTATTGAGACATTGGCCTTATTTGTTAGAGATTGTTATTGCTTCATTGCTGGAATTCAGTTATATTAATCTGAAATTAAGTTTCATCTGGTCAATTTTATTGTTTCTTTGAATTAAATCTGATTGGTAATGACTGAATGTTGAATCGTGATTCTAAGCATTGCTGAAATTTGTTTATACATGCTGAAATCTGATTTAATGTTTTAAATTCTGCACTTGGTTTATTTCAAGCATCCGCATCACATCAAGTTGGTATCAGAGCGTATCAAGTTGGTATCAGAGCGTATCAACCACCTCACAACATTAAACCTATTGGGTGTAAGTGGGTGTACAAAAGGAAAAGAGGCCCGGATGGTATCGTTGAGACTTACAAAGCTAGACTAGTCGCTAAGGGTTATACCCAGCGAGAAGGGATCGACTATGACGAAACCTTTTCGCTAGTGGCTATGCTTAAGTTTATCCGGATCCTCTTGTCCATTGCAGCCCATTATGATTGGGAGATCTGGCAAATGGACGTCAAGACCGCATTCCTCAACGGGGATTTGGAAGAAGACATCTACATGTCTCAGCCTCCAGGCTTTGTCGTAAAAGGTCAGGAAGGTCTGGTGTGCAAGTTGCAAAGGTCCATTTATGGACTGAAGCAAGCATCCAGAAGTTAGAACATGTGTTTTGATCAGGCTATCCAGTCTTATGGATTTGAACAGAACGTGGATGAACCATGTGTTTATAAAAGGAGCGATAAGACTGCAGTAGTTTTTCTAGTGCTTTACGTGGACGATATCCTGCTCATCGGAAACGATGTTGGAACGTTGTCTACAGTGAAGGTGTGGTTATCCTCTCAATTTGACATGAAAGACCTGGGTGAAGCGAGTTATGTTCTGGGGATCAAGGTAACTCGAGATCGGCAGAACAGGATTCTCTCGCTGTCACAGTTAGCCTACATAGATACTATCTTGGTCAGATTCAGTATGCACAACTCCAAGAAGGGACTGGTTTCATTCAGACATGGAATGAAGTTGTCCAAGGATCAGGGTCCTAAAACTCCTGAGGAGAGGGCAGAGATGCAGAAGATACCTTATGCTTTGGTAGTAGGGAGTCTGATGTATGCCATGTAGTGCACGATACCAGATATATGCTATGCAGTAGGCATGATGGGCAGGTATCAATCAAATCCGGGTCCAGGGCACTGGACTACTGTGAAAAGTATACTCAAGTATCTCTGTAGGACGAGAGATTATGAGTTAGTTTACTCTTCACAGGAACTGATGCCGATTGGATATACGGATTCTGACTTTGCGTCAGATCCGGAATCTAGGAGATCGACGTCAGGGTTTGTGTTTTCATTAGGAGGTGGAGTTGTCAGTTGGAGGAGCGTGAAGCAGGGATGCATCGCGGATTCGACGACAAAGGCTGAGTACGTTGCGGCGTGCAAAGCAGCTAAGGAGGCGGTGTGGCTCAAGAAGTTCCTCACGGACTTAGGATGCGTACCGAGAGCTCAAGATCCTATTGTCCTTTACTGCGACAATAGTGGAGCGGTAGCACAATCCAAGGAGCCAAGATATCACCAGAAGAGCAAGCATATCGAGCGGAAATACTACATAATCCGGGACTTGCAGAAGCGAGGGGAGGTAGCAGTGACTTAGGTGGCGTCTGCAGATAACATGGCGGACCCTTTCACAAAGGCGTTACCAACCAAGGCTTTTGAGAAGCACGTGGATGCCATGGGAGTTAAGACTGTTGTTCCCCGCTAGGCCAAGTGGGAGATTGTTGTAGCTCGTGTGTCCTTAGCGTGGATTTTCTGTATTAACATTAATAAAGATGACTTTGGTTATTGCTTTAATTAGAATACTACTCTGGTATATGATAATACTCATATAATAAAAGGACCCTAGGGAACACAGTAGGCCACTGATGGCGCATGGAGGATCCATGCTTGGGAGACCCAGTGGACCAGTTCTGTGTAGACCTAGAACTAGTTCACAGCTTTGGTGATGCTGGTCGCTTCACCGAGAATAAGCTGTTGGCAGGTAGAGGATGTGGTGAAGTCTCCACCACGGGAACGTGGGATTCCCATTACCTGACCAAGAACGATGATCGTGTTGAACAGGAATCAAGACGGTGCACAGTTCAGTGATCCAGACACTGATGCATAAACTGTCTTACTACTATAGATAATCTGTCCTTAACCCTAAGGGACCATGTTCACTGGGCCAACCAGTTGTGTGGTGCTTTGATGTGCCAACGTGTGCGGACCTTCCATAGTCCAATACCACGGTACGTTGGGTTACCTGGCTGGCGCTTGAGTGGCATGTAATCCCTACAGGTTATCCGACGTCCAGTGTTGGATGGGTGCGTTTTGATGAGTCAATCTGTCCACACAGTTAACCCAGGCCTGGTGGTTGTCAGTATGACTGACGATGTTCCAGATGCTAGGCATAGCACCGGAAGGTGTGTGGTGTTATAGATGACAAGTCATCAAACCCTAGTCAGATGATCGATCGGGATCTGACGGTGCTCCCCACCGCCCGAGTCGTATCATGGCACCAGTAATAGGAGGGACTAAGGATTATCGGAGTATAGTAGAGAACAGGGTTACGAGGGAGTAACATAAGTTTAGGATCACTAGAGTTCAACTCGCGTCGCACTCTGGGTGGCTACGCGGGTTAATCGGATTATGGCTGATTAACGGAGCTTTCGGTGTGTCACCGGAACAGTTAATCAGGGATCCGGTTGGAGCTAGAGATCCCGAACCTTGAAGGTTCCACCCTGTTGTTGCGTGTAGGAATTGTTTTCCGACCTAGTTGGATACGTTGGATGCGAAGTAGCGCGATGGAGCGCAAGCCCGGAGCCAAAGAACCTAATTCATATGTGTTACGGGCCGTAGGGGTATTTTGGTAAATACTGAAATATGGCTCAGAATATATTGAATATGGATCTTAGATTGAGCGGAATAATTCCAGGAGCTCACAGGTGCTGACGGAACTCGATTCCGAGTAGCGCACCTCACTTAGTCTCACTTTCAGTTTTCCGCTTTTCGTGAAGGGCGTTTTCGTCCGGACTTCACGATAGACACCCGGAAGACCTAAATCCGACCCCCCCTCATCCCTATCCACCTAGGGGCCGGCCCTAGGCTCCTTGGATCCATGGGAGACCGGCCCTATAAAGGGAATAGAGAGGGGAGGGGCCGGCCCCAAGGTTCTACTCCCTCCCCTCCAAAAATCCGACCCTTTGTGCTCCTTCTTTGTGGTTTCGGCCAAGGAAAAGAGAGGAAGAAGAAGGGAGAAGGAAGAGGAAGGAAGGAGAAGGAAGAAAGGAGAAAGAGAAGGAGACAATCTCGCGGCTCGCCATCGTCTTCGCAACGGATTCTTCCGTCGGCTCGAAATCCTTGCACTCAGAGACGGGATTTCGAGGATTCTTCAATTCGCAAAGGACAAGGTGCTATCCGACAGTTTCCCTTGCGATTCAAGTGCGGTTCTTCATCGTTCCGTAATCTCTGGATCATAGATCCATAAGGTATGATGAATCTAAACACCTAAGTAGATGCATGCATGTCTTCCGTAGATCGTAGTATGCCTCTAGGGTGTCCGCACATATGCTAAGATCATAGATTTGCATGTAGATTGTTTTGTATCACGAATTGTAGTGAAACATACACCGTATTATCTTCGGATCTTTCTTTTTGCTTCCGCTACGACTCTGATTAGCGGAACCTAATTCCAACACAGATCCCATAAGAACTCTGTAGTTAAGCATGCTCAGACAATAGTAGAACTAGGATGAGTGACCTCCTGGGAATTCCTCATGCGGGCACAGACAAAGTGGACAATATCTTGTGTGTTTATGACGAATGTTACACGAAACACTCCCGGGACTTGAGATATGCCCTAATTCCTACTAAGTTCTCCATTTCGATGTGGTTCGACCAAAATCAAATTCTATTGAGCTGAATAAAGCCCAAATATGTTCAAAATAGACCAAATTTGGCCCGAATTAGCTAAATCAAACCCAGATCTTTATATTTTTTCTAACTTAATATTTTTTTGTCGTAGTCTGAACTCGAACCGATCAAACCAAGTCATTTTTCACCTAGTTTGAAGCCCCACCCGAGATCTCTAATTTTGATTATGAACAAAAATCATGACACAAGTTCTATCCAGAATTATCAAGTCGAAAATTGGGAAAACAATCGACTAGGGAAGAAGTCGGGAAAATCCAAAAAAAGTCTGAAATGTCTGGAAAGAAACGGGAAACAAACGGTAAAGATATACAATATATTTATATATAGATATTCCAGCAGGTTTTTTGAGCTATACATGACAGGATTGAAACGTGATTAGTCAAGATAAAAACACGTAAATTGGGAATAAAAAGTGAAAATCGTGATTTTTTCATAAAATCGTAACTTTTTCAAAAATTCGGGAAAGGGTCATGTAGCTAACATTTATTGAATAAGTCGTGTTTTAATCACGACTTATTAAAAAAATTGGAGGTTTTGGTAACAGAGGTTCTATGATCCAATAGAGTTTGAACAAGCGGTCTTAATATTCTTTGAAAATTGTGTATAAAACTAGGATTGCAAATTGATTGTAAAGGTGAGATGCTTTTGGTTTATGATGCATAATATTAATCCTAGTAAATTTACATTAATCATCAATGAAATGGCATAACATCTATTACCACCTTTTGATGGCATAGAAGTCCAAACATCTGAGTGAATCAAGTCAAAAGGTACAGATGAAACAATAACAAGCATGATAAGGAAGAGCGTGAGATGATGGCAATGGTCATTGCCTCGGATACAAGAGGGATGCAGTGGAGATGATAGATATATGACGGAATTTCTTTGAAGGGCTAATCACCAGGAAAAATGAGCTTGATGCTACTCTTGGCTGGGACCCATCAATCAGTGTTTTGCAAGAAGGTCAATGCTCTGACACAATGCCACAACGTTCGAGAATGTATTTGGATTTTGAGGATCATGGAATTTTCTCTCATTAGGGCACAAGGAAAATATATGTACATTAAAATTAATACAAGTCTCAGGTGGATGTCTTATGTATGTTCATTGTATGTCTAAGCCCTTCATACTACTAACACAACACAACCTTCTACATTGATTTGATACCATGTTAAAAAAAAATAAGTGTACTCCATAGATCCGCTAGATTATACATCAATCCTGTACATTAAAGGCATGATAGGAGGGAAAGAATATGCTGAAGAAGAACAATATAAATTTTAGGTTAAATTGCACTTTACCCCCTTGAAGTTTAGCCTAAAATCACATAACCCCCCTGAAGTATTTTTTTTGTTCCAAATCGGTCCCTATAGTTTGAAATGTTAGCACAATACCCCCTTTTGTGAACTACTAAATTTCCTCTTTTAGTAATTCTATCTAATCAAAATTGAATTGAAGGGGAATGTAGTTTATTAACTATTGAGGGATTAAGTGTTTTTGGGCTAAACTTAGGGGGGGGGGAGTGTAATTTACCCTAAATATTATAACTCAAAGGACGACATACAAAAATGTTGATCGGAAACACTTTTATCCTTTGGCTGAGTCCTCGTGCCTATGTATATGTGACAAACCCTAGAGAGGGAGAGAGATATGGCTAGGGTTTGGGGAGAGAATGGAATTAATCCCTCATTAGGGCAAAGGCCAATATATGGGCAATACATGTGAGTCCTCTATACACTAAGTGTATGTATATACATGAATACATCTTAACACCCCCCCCTCAAACTCAAGGTGGATCATACACCAAGAGTTTGCCAATCAAAGACCAAAAGCGTGGCGTAGGATGTGACTTCGTGAAGAAGTCAGCTATCTGCTCTGCTGAGGAAATGAAGGGTAGTGAGATTGTCTTGGCCTCATACTCTTGTCGGACTAAATGACAGTCAATCTCGATGTGCTTCATTCTCTTATGAAAAACCGGATTGCTAGCAATCTGAATAGCACTCCGGTTATCACAGTAAAGTGGAGTAGGCCCTGAGAAAGCAACATCGAGATCACTAAGGAGACGCTGAAGGTGGACTATCTCCTTGGTTGTGGAGGCCATGGCCCTGTACTCAGCCTCAGTGCTGGAAAGAGACACCACTTTCTGCTTCTTGCTGCGCCAGGATATCAGATAATCGCCAAAAAACAAGCAGTAACAAGTGGTGAAGCGGCGTGTAGTCGGATCTCCAGCCCAGTCTGCATCTGAGTAAGCTCGAAGAGTGAGAGAAGAAGACGACGACAGAAATAAGGAGCGAATAACTATCCCTCTGAGGTACCGGAGGATCCGAAGAAGAGCACCATAGTGAATTGAGCGTGGAGCTGCAACAAATTGACTGACAATACTGACAGCATGTGCAATGTCAGACCGAGTGATGCAGAAGTAGACAAGTCCCACAATTTGCCTGTATCGAGTGGGATATGAAAGAGGGATACCATCTGTAGGATGTAACTTCGAGTGAAGCTCAAGAGGGGTATCTACTATGCGGGTATCTGAGAGGGCAGTACGATTAAGGATGTTAGAAAGGTACTTTTGCTGAAAGAGCAGAATGCCGTCTGCACTATATACAACCTCAATACCGAGAAAGTAGCGAAGAGTACCCAAGTCCTTCATCTGAAACTGGCTCCGTAGGTACTGCTAAAGACAAGAAATAACAGCAAAATCATCCCCAGTGATGATCATGTCGTCCACGTACAACAGTAGGATTGCCCGGCCCTGTGGGGACGACCTCACAAACAAAGAGTGGTCTTGACTGCACTCGAAGTAACCAAGCTCCCTGACAGCACGACGGAACTGCTCAAACCAGGCACGAGGAGCCTGCTTGAGCCCATAAATGGCCTAACGAAGACGACACACGTACTGAGGAAGAATATGAAGACCGGGAGGAGGATCCATGTAGACAGTTTCAGACAAGTCACCATGAAGAAAGGCATTCTTTACATCCATTTGAAGAAGGGGGCCAGCGACGAACGGCTGCAACTGCTAGAAGAGCTCGAATAATGGTCATCTGAGCCACCGGAGCAAAGGTCTCCTCGTAGTCAATGACATACTCCTGAGTAAAGCCACGGGCCACCACCCGAGCCTTGTGTCGCTCAATGGATCTATCAGGTCAGTGTTTGACCTTATAGATCCACTTGCAGCTAACAGGCACAATGCCAGAGGGCAGTGGGACAACATCCCAAGTCTGAGTCTACTGAAAGGCCTGAAACTCCTTATCCATAGCTTGACGCCACTGAGGAAACTGAATTGCCTCAAAGTAGGACCGGGGCTCCTGATCTACGTGCACAGTGGTAAGAAAGGCAATAAACGGAGGCGAGTAACTGTAAACAGAGGCAAAGCCAAAACGGTCAGGAGGCCCAGTGTCGTGGCTAAAGTGTTCAGGTGGGTGGTGGTGGCGCTGAGGGTAACGAGGCAGCACGGATCCACGACCGGCGATGACGGAGCAGGCACAGTAAGCAGAAACCTAGGAGTAAACTTAAAAACAGGAGAGCCGACATCCTCTGAGAGGGAAGAAAATAGAGACATAGGGGCAGTTCGGCGAGAGCAAACCTGAGAAAAGGGAGAGACAATCCGAGGAGGAGAGAGGCACGGACGTAGAGGTGGAAGTCTCGGAGGAGTCCCCTGGAGAAGCGAGGGAAACAACTGGCAAAGGAGCTAGTGGTGCCGAGGTAGCCGGTGGTGGGGAATGAGCCTGTGAAACCGGAAGGGGCCCAGAGAGCCCGACGGAGGAAGCGCAGGTGTCGAGGATAGAGGAGAAGAAATCTCGAGGAATGTGAAATCATGAGCCTCAGGATAGTAGTAGGACGTATCTTCGACGAAGGAGACATGTTGAGAAATACGCAAGCGACGAGAAACATGATCATTGCAGCGGTATCCCTTGTGCTCAGTGCTGATTTTAAGAAGGATGCACTAAGCTGCATGAGCAGACAGCTTCGTGCGCTCATGGGGAAGAAGGACAAAGCAGGTGCACCCAAACATGCGAAGAGGGCTATTGTCGGGAGTGGTCGAGAGGAGACGCTCGTGAGGAGACAAGGCATCCGGAAGAACCGATGAGGGAGTGATGTTAATGAGCTGGATTGAGGTAAGAAGAGCCTCAGCCCAGAAGCACCGAGAGGCAGAACTGGAAAGGAGAAGAGCGCGAGTAGTCGCATGAATATGGCAATTTTTTTGCTCAACAACGCCATTCTGCTCGTGGATGTGAGGACACGAGTGCTGAAAAATCATCCCATGGGACTGAATGAGACTATGCATGACTGTAGATAGATACTCAAAGGCACAATCAAATCGAAATATCTTGATGCGCTGACTAAACTGTGTGTGAATCATGGAGGTGAAGTCTTGATAGGCTGGGAAAATATCCAAGCGACAACGAAGAAGGTAGACCCACGTGTAGCGACTATAATCATCGACAAAGGAGACATAATATAAATACCCATTCATAGAGGGAAGAGGAGAAGGTCCCCAAATATCAGAGTGGACAAGATCAAAAGGAGCAGAGCTCTGAGAGGTACTATATAAGAAGGGAAGGAAAACAACTTTTGTGAGCTTACAGCCAGTACAAGTAGACAAAGACGAAAAATGGCCACGACCTAGAGCTCCAGAATGGAGTAATCTCTTAAGTCGTGGTTCCGACACATAACCTAGTCTCCTATGCCACAGGTCAAGATCAGGAGAAACAACTCCACAAAACCCAGATGATGACGGAGCCAAAAAGTGAAGAAACTCCATCTGGTAGAGTCCGTCTGTCCTACGACCTGCTCCATTCGGTCGGTCAGTTCGCAGATCCTACACAGAACAAGAGGAAGAGGTAAATGTCACAGAATAGTCAGAGTCACACAAAGCACTAACAAAAATTAGGTGCATATGGAGTGTGAGAGCATGAAGCACAAAGTGTAAGGAAAGGTGGCAAGCAGGAGCGAAGGCTGAAGTAATGGATCCAGACTATGAGATGGCTAAACGAGAACCATCTGTAGTGTGGATCGATGACAGGTGCGCCGCAGGCTGATAGACTGTGAGTAGGGAGGCATCCGAAGTCATGTAGTGTGAGGCGCCCGAATCCAGTATCCAAACAGCAGGTCTACCAGAAGAAGCAGAGAAGACTGAAGCGCTGGAGGGTCCAGGAGTAGTGACAGACTGCTGAGAGAGTCGAAGCTGAGCCAGTTCTTCACAAATGGACTGTAACCCGCCAGCTGAGACGGAAGAGGCAACAGTAGCAGTGGGAGCCGGTCGACCACGACCTCGACCTCGGCCTCGATCTCTGTAGGTAGGATGCTTTTCTGGATGAAGTGAGAAGCAGGTGTCCATGAAATGACCCAGTATCTGACAGTGACTGCAGAATGGTCTACTATGGGAGACAATAGCAGCGAGAGAAGACACAGAAGACGATGGTGGGCCTGAGACTGATGGTGGAGTAGCAACAGGTACACCCTGGAGATTGGGTGAAAAAGGTAAGGCCCTGGAGGCGAGAGTACGCAGATGAGTCTCCTCAGCTACCAGCTCAGCAACAGCCTCATCAAGACGGGGAAGGATATCCCGGTGAAGAAGCTGACCCGTCAAAGTACTAAACTCTGATCATAGGGCAGTGAATAGCTGATAGAGCTGAAGGCGCTCCCGGTAGAGCAGGTACTCTAGAGCACATGACAGGTCAGGAACAGGTGCAAGATATTGAAGATCCCGCCAGTAGGAGCGCATCTGACAGTAAAATTGCTGGACGGTCAACTCTCCCTGCTGTGTCGACTGGGCCTGCGTGAGAAGTTGATACTCACGTGCTCCGCTCTTCTCAACAGAGCGAGCAGTGAGGTATCCCCAAATTATAGCAACTGTGACAAGTTCAACCATGTCTCGACGAAGGGAACGATCCATGGATGCAACAAGGTAGGCTTTGATATGCTGATCACGAAGTCGAGGACCATATTCTGTTTCGAAAGCAGAATAGGTGGTAGAGCCATCAAGGTGTCCTCGGAGATTGCGGCCCTCAAGGGTGGATTCCACCATGGCAGACCATGTCGGTCAGTCAGAAGCTTCTTGGAGAAGAAAGTCTGTGGCGAGCGGAAGAAAATCTTATGGAATCTCATAGGGAGCCATCACAGGATGAGAAGGTGGAGTCGTCATCGAAGAAGTCGAGGACATGATGAGGACGAGGAATGGCTCGGAGAACAGCGATCAAACAACGGCACAGGAGGAGGCTTGGTTCACATGATCAAGCGAGAAGGCTATCGATCGGCTCGAAGAGGAAAAGGCTGCAAAGCCAAGGCTCGAAGAGGAGCCTACAGGGTGGATGCACAGAGATGAAGGCTGCAGGAGGAGTCGCAGGGCTGGGACTTGCGAGCTCAGGCTGGGACTCCTCTCTAGGCTGGCACACAGAGAGGAGGAGAGGAGATCGTGAGGAGAAGAAGAGAAAGCTCCGGCTGGGACTCCCAATCTCGGGTTCGGGGCTCGCGCGCGATAAGAGGAGATGCCACTCGCGATTGTAGAAGTTGCGATCTCGGGCTCGGGGCTCGTGCGCAACAAGAGGAGAAGCTGCTCGCGATCCAAGGCGCTCGCGCTCCATAAGGGAGGAGCCGCAGGGCTATCTTGCGATCCCTGGGCTCTCGCGCGATAGAGGACTCGCGATCGCAGGAATCTGCGACTAGAGACGCGTGATCTCGATCGCAATGAGTGACTCATGATGCGATGAGGAGAAGGCCGTGATCTCATGAGGATCTCCAGGATCAGAGGATCGTGACTCGCGATCAGAGGATCGTGGGCTCTGATAGCATGTGACAAACCCTAGAGAGGGAGAGAGATATGGCTAGGGTTTGGGGAGAGAATGGAATTGATCTCTCATTATGGCAAATGCCAATATATGAGTAATACATGTGAATCCTCTATACACTAAGTGTATGTATATACATGAATACATCTTAACAGTATATATGTAGGTAGACCTCAGGAACCATAGCGTAACTTCTACACTTTCCTCTTCACCTCTTCTCAAACTATTCTAGAATATACTCATCAATTACCAGCATGCGGAAACTATGTGTACATTATTATACCATTATAATGATAACTAGAAAATGACTATCTTGTCCATGTACCAAAGTTGGCACACTATTTTCAGTAGGGACAACATATGGATGTCTGAATATTTCTAACAGAGCTGCTTTTTTTTTCCTGGGAACTGGAATCCTTAGGAAATGGTTCCATTCCCATATTCATTCGAAGACTTAAAAAAGACTTCCAATTCTCCCTAGGAAATGAAAGCTTGTTTTTAGTAGGATTTTACTTCTCAACCAAACACCTAAGATTTGTAAATCCCTCTATACCTTCCCCATCCTCGTCAAGAAAGCATATATGTGCCTCCTACAAAAGGTGGGCTTTCATATCCCGTGGAATATGGTGAAAGCAATGTCTGCATAGATGAGGCATATGTGGTTTTATGAAAAGAGCATGGGAATGGATCCATTTCCTAGGGAATTCCAATTCCAGGAAAAGATCACTGCACTGCTTAGAGGAAACGGAGTGTTCCCCTCATTCCTCAACTATGAATGCCCTTGAAAATCTTAGGAAAAATTAAAGTAATTTGATTTTAGCTTCAATATGGGAATTCATATATACACCTGTTTCTCTGGTATTTATACATTTAAACAAATTTGCTTTCTTCTTTCATTAGTAAGTAATGTTTGATTGTATTCCTTCAGGTAATGGATATTCTAAGAATGATGTGAGAAGTCTTCTATCTTTGTAAGTAATGTTTGATTGTACTCCTTTAGGTAATGGATATTCTAAGAATGATGCGAGAAGAATTGCAGGGAGGAGCAACTTCTACGTTCAGTCTGTAATACTTATTTTTTTCATAATTTTTTTTTTAAAAATTTATCATAATTCTTTATGCCAAATTAGCATACCATGGGCCAATATTGTAGCAAAACCCACTAAGTATAATTTTTAGAGGTTATTTACTTTCTATTTGGCTACGTGGATCTCCATTATACCTATAAGAATAGGCGAGCTGTGTAGGCAGGGGCCACTACCAGTTTAATAATGTTTTGGGAGGAGTATCAGGTTGTACTTGTTTACTTGGCAGCTAGACAACAAAAATATGCAAAATTAAACCCAACGTCTCTGATGCCATGGGAATTCATATACATGCTTTCACCATAAGATCTCATGTATCAAATAAAATAGGAGTTATAAATCGGAGTCATTAGTCTAAGGCCTTTCTAACTAACCATATATTATATTAAATCCTTGTGTCTATTGCCTTCAGCCTTAGTCTCTCCATCACTCCCTGTTTTTTTAAGTGCCCATTTTAACCCTCGATTATTTATTTATTTATTTTATTGGACTTTACCTCTGAGCATCAATCAATTTGGTAAGTTAGAGTAACAATTTGGTAATATTACATGTACAGTGACTGCTAAAATGATTTTATTATAGCAGGGTATCAATTCGGACGGGAGTTAATTTATTGTAGATACAGTACAATCACTGTAACGTCCGAATTGATACTCCAAATTGCTACATTGATTCACTGTAGCAGTAACAATTCAATTGAAAGTGATTTTACTATTGCTACAGTAAAATTATTGTAGCAGCCGAATTGAAACTTCAAATCACTGTAGCAACCGAATTGGTATTGTACTATAGTAAAGGAATGATATTTTTGTGATTTGTAAGGGGTTTAAAAGTCAACATTGGCATTTGGGTTGTTTAATGTAAATCGTGTCTTTTCTAAACCCTATATTTTTAGGAGGGGCTGGAGCTCAAAAGATCTTGTTGTCAGGACTAACTGTAGCTCAAAAGTAGGACTTTTGATTGTACCTCCTTCGTCCTCATATTGGTGAAAGCATTAACCTGGATACAAGGCATGGTTCCTGGTGGTCAAACAAAAAGAATATGGGTACAGACCCAATTCCATACCACAAAAAGAATGCATATCGCCCTTGAGATAGCCTTTTGTAAAATATCATGTTGGTCTTGGGAATTGCAAAGCCAATGTCCGTTCTTTTGGCGAGTAAAATAGAGAGCCATGGCTGCGTGGTAATCCACTTTAGTGGGAGACTCAATGGACTAGTACCATGTAACCTAAATCGTTCACAGCTCTAAGTATAGTTGGTCGCCCTATCAAGATAAGCTATTGGGATGACAGAGCATAAGTGTCTCCACCACAGTCATCAGCAGATACAGTTACTGTGGCCGAACGGAACCAACACGGTGAGCATATACTAGTGCACTAAGCTGTATTTCTGCTTAGGGTAAAACGGTCATAAACCCTAAGGAACCACGACTGGTGGATGATGCATGCAGATGCTAAAAGAACTCAAGTGCTGAATTTAATTAAAGATAGAATTATGCACGTCTTGATTCGAATTTCAGTAAAGACTAAGAACCCTAGTCATCATCCAATCATGCCCAAACAAGTTTAATTTAACGAAGCAATAAAACTGACATGAGAATGATTAATTCCAGATTTAATAAATAAATTCCAGCAATAAAGTGCTAACAAGATCTCAAATATAAGCCAAGTCTCAAAGATAAAACATAGATCTAAGCGATAGAAAACCTAATGGATGAGATTCTTCAGAAGTCAATTACTTTGAAACCCTAATTTAAATTCAGCAATAGGCCGGATTGAGAATGATGTTTATCACATGAAAATATCGAGGGACGATTCAAATCGTTCTTTGGTCAATGCCGGCCGCGATCAAAGGCTCTGTTGTTGTAGATGAATGGGCAGAAGAGGAGGCATGGTCCGGAAGAAAAGGATGAAGAAGCCGAGATGATTTGATCTTGTAGAAGAGATGACCTCCGCGTCGATCTTCCGCGAAGTCATAGACGAGGGCGTGGTGACGAGGAAGAAGCTTGCGGAGGGAAGAAGAAGACTAGAAGCCAAAGGATTCTTCGAATAAGGTGCTGAACAAGCGATCCCGCTTCTCCGTTCTAGGGTTTCAATTCATCATCAATCGTCCTTCTTCAATTAGGGTTTGTAGGCTTTATAGAGAGGGAAACAATAACGAAAAAAAAGGGAAGAAAGAGAGAGACACATCTGCACAGAAAAGAGGGAGAAGGGGACGCGGGCATGCTTCCCGAGGCGTGCCTGCGCGGGTCTTTTCGCGGGAAGAGATAACCGGACGGGTGAGGGGGGTTCGGCTAGGATTTTTGACTTCCTTTGAATCTCATCCATTGAGATCTAAATCGACTTAAGATCCTACGGCTAAAACCTAAACATAGAAATGAGTCAGTTCAGCATATGTGGCTCGAACCGTATGCGAACATGGCTCGCACCTACCTAAACAGAAATAAAAACATAAATAACTCAAGATCCATCAGTCGGATCGACAAAAAGTAAAAACCAAAGTCATAGTTAATCGAAACAGCTCTCCAATGATGCAAACGGATTGACGATCGGTTTCCTGGATCTCCATAGGGAATAAAAATACACCATCAGCTGTGAAAATCTGCACGTAGGGCTCGTCTGCATCAAGTCCCCCAGACTCAAAAGAACTCAACTCCTGTCGAGTAAGGTCCTGGGTCCGGTGGGGGCTCTCCTAGAAGTAGCCGTAACCTCTGCATTTGCTCCAACTGCTCTCCCGGGTCCGGTGGCCAAGTAATCAGCCTCAAGTACGCAGCGACTTCATCTGGCATCCCCTGCCCATCAACGTCAAGCGAAGATCTGAAAGCCAAAACTAACATCCTCCTCGGTACGAAAAGATCGTCAAGATACCCATATAATTTTATGTGATAATAGGAATATAGGTTGATATGAAATTCAAAAGACATATGAAAGGAAAGGCCGCGAGAGCATAATATGTTGTGGGTCATTGGCTTGCGCAATAAGCTATGGTTTTTTTGAGAGGCCATGGGTTGCGGGTGCAATATGTGTTGCTCAAAGTGGCCTGCGCACGTGGCAAAACAAGTGGATTATAGACTAAAAAGATATATCATGCAATCATTATCTGGATTTAGCGAATAAAATAAGAAATTAAATAACTCATCAAGCCACTTGTAATGACTTCGAAAAAGTAAAAATGATGGGCTTTTCGAAATCTGAAAGCACGGCTCATAAGTACCCAGCATTAAAAAGTGAACAAGCTTAGCAAAATCTTTTTTAATGCACAATTCAATACTTGGTCGATAATATGGATGCACACATGAATGGACTGTTAATGTAAAGATGTCAGACAAATGATGAATGCGAGTGCAAGGGATGCCTACAGATTCTAAATGCGATGTGCATGCGATGGAATGCAAGATATTGTCTAATCCCTTCTCAACTATTAGTGAATCGGAAAAACACCCTACTAAATTATCTGCAAATAGTGGTATGGGATGGCTCTGACTCAGAAGAGTTTTAGGTGCATGGGATCGGTGTCTCTTAAAACACGTGGGCCATAAGGTGACGTTGATGCCGTCCTTAAGGAAAGTATATGTGTTGGCTTTTCCGTGATATAGTGCATCTCGGTCGAACTGCCATGGACGCCCAAGGATAATATCAGCTACTTCTAAGGGAAGGACATCACACCAAACCTCATCTCGATATTACAGCCCAATCGACAACTTAGCCAAACAACAATGAGTCACTAGTTTGCTCGTAGTGTTGTCTAGCCAAGATGTTTTGTAAGGATGAGCCAATGGTTTGACTTTCCACTTTTTGCTTCTGACTATCACTTTACTGATTAAGTTGGTGGTGCAACCTCCATCTATCAAGACACAAAGGTTCATGCCATTGACAGTGCAGACTGTTCGGAACAGCTCGAATCTTTGGTTCTTGCAATGTGGCTTTGGGGGTCCTCCACAGAGCTCGTGGGGTAGTAACGCTTTAGGTGCCTGGGGTGATGGAGACTGATGAATAACTAATAGTGGGGCAGTCACGTCATCCCCTTCCAAGACCAACTCATTGAAGTTCTCGCCCTCAGACTCATGAATGTCCTCTTCATTATCCGCGAGATTCGTCTGTAGATTGAATTAACGTCGAGGACAATCGGCTGACTTGTGACCGGCTGGTTACACTTGAAACACTTCATCATGCTCGGGTTGGTTCCTAAGACTCATTACCCTTCTTAGTGGATGTAGGAACTGTACCAGCTACAGGGGAAGGTCCAGGGATTGGTCTACTAACAGATCCGGATGGTGCCCTAGTGTTGTCATATCGTCGAGACGCAGATCGGGAGTGGCGAGACTCAACTTTCTTAGCTCGACGGTGTTCATCACTGACCTGATACAAGTCATGAAGGGACACCACTTCTTGAATTGAGGACTTAAGACCATTGACATACCTAGCAACGCTCTGCTCTTCATCTTCATGCAGATCATTATGAGCTTGGAGCTTGTAGAACTCATTGGTGTAATCGTCCACCGACTTATGTTCTTGTCGCAGGTTTTAGAATTTTTGGAACACACTTTGTTTGAAATTAGAAGGGAGGAACTTCTGTTGTATTTTCCCCTCATGTGTGACCAAGTGGAAATCTTGTCTTTCCCCTTTCTAACCCTCGTGGCCTGCAACTGTCTCCACCAAATCAGTGCATGACCTTTCAATTTGATACTAACAAACTTGACTTGGTTGTCTCGGGGGATTTCCTTCCACTCAAAGTACTGATCAATTCTCTCTGCCCAATCTAAGAACTCTTCAGGATCCATCCTATCTTCAAACTCAGAAATTTTGATTTTGATACCCTGATCCCAGCCCCAATGGGATTTCGTCCTTCCATGAGTTTTTCTACTGCGCCTATTAGACCCGTTAGATGAACTGACACTATCACCTACTGACTCAAGATCTAGCTCACTACGCTTTGGAGATGCTCTAACCCTGTGCTTTTGATGGGGTCGAGGTGGATTTTGAAAAATGGTAAAGGCCAAGGTTAAGGCTTCGATCTGTGTCTGAAGCCTATCCATGTTTGCTTGTTGTCTTTTGAAGGCATCTTGCTAAGTGCGAGGTGGGAAAGGTTGTCTTGGTGGTTCAGCCATCGAAGATTCTCTAGAAGATGCTATCAACTCACCACAGAGAGAAAGGGATGATCCTAATATGGATACGAACACACGGGATGCTAGTTTCCTAATTAATGCAAAGACACAAAATTAAAATAAAAATAAGAAAAATAAAAAAAAATTCAGCAAGCACACAATGATGCGAATGATGCAAGAGGACCGGCCGTTGCGTAAGAACGCGACGACTAGTACGCTCTTATACCAACTTGATGCATGCAGATGCTAAAAGAACTCAAGTGCTGAATTTAAAAACAATTAAAGATAGAATTATGCACGTCTTGATTCGAATTTCAGCAAAGACTAAGAACCCTAGTCATCATTCAATCATTCACAAACAAGTTTAATTTAACGAAGCAATAAAACTGTCATGAGAATGATTAATTTAAGATTTAATAAACAAATTCCAGCAATAAAGTGCTAACAATATCTCAAATATAAGTCAAGTCTCAAAGATAAAACATAGATCTAAGCGATTGAAAACCTAATGGATGGGATTCTTCAGAAGTCAATTATTTTGAAACCCTAATTTAAATTCAGCAATAAGCCGGATTGGAAATGATGTTTATCACATGAAAATATCGAGGGACGATTCAAACCGTGCTTTGGTTAATACCGGCCGCAATCAAAGGCTCCGTTGTTGTAGATAAATGGGCGGAAGAGGAGGTGTGGTCCGGAAGAAAAGGATGAAGAAGCCGGGATGATTTGATCTTGTAAAAGAGATGATCTCCGTGTCGATCTTCTGCGAAGTCGTAGACGAGGGCGTGGTGACTAGGAAGAAACTTACGGAGGGAAGAAGAAGACTAGAAGCCAGAGGATTCTTCGAATAAGGTGCCGAATAAGCGATCCCGCTTCTCCGTTCTAGGGTTTCAATTCATCATCAATCGTCCTTCTTCAATTAGGGTTTGTAGGCTTTATAGAGAGGAAAACAACAACGAAAAAACAGGAAAGAAAGAGAGAGAGACACATCCACACGGGAAAGAGGGAGAAGGGGATGCGGGCACGCTTCCCGAGGTATGCCCACGTGGGTCTTTCCATGGAAAGAGAGAGCCGTACGGGTGACGGGGGTTCGGCTAGGGTTTTAGGGTTTTTGACTCCCTTTGAATCTCATCCATTGAGATCTAAATCGACTTAAAATCCTACAGCTAAAACCTAAACATAGAAATGAGTCAATTCGAGATCTGTTGCTCGAACCGGATGCGAACATGGCTCACACCTACCCAAACCAGAAATAAAAACATAAATAACTCAAGATCCGTCAGTCGGATCGACAGAAAGTAAAAACCAAAGTCATAGTTAATCCAAAACAGGTCTCCAATGATGCAGACGGATTGACGATCGGCTTCCTGGATCTCCGTAGGGAATAAAAATACGCCATCAGCTGTGAAAATCTGCACGTAGGGCTCGTCTGCATCAGTGGACTAACCAGTTATGTGGTGCTTTGGTGCACTAATATTTGAGGGTTCAGTTACGTGAATCAAAACCACGATGTGCTGGATTACCCGACTGGCGTCACATTAGCATGTCACTAACGGGAGGTGCGTTCCTTGGTCTTACTTGCATCGTATTAAACCCAAGCCTGGTGGTCATCAATTGGACTGTTGACCGGATTTGGTTAAACGACAGGGTAATCGAGGTATGATATAGATAGTCAACCTGGAAGGAATCGAGTCATATGACCACTCAAGTCTGACGGTGTTCTCCACAGCTTGAGTCAGGTCATGGCACCAAGTAGAGGGATGAGGTTACTGTTGGATTTTAATCCTTATACCAAAGTCGCAATGAAAGCAAAAGCATAGATCCGAAGATCAGGCGGTGTATTTTTTATCATGCTTATTCAACAAAACAATCTACATGCAAATCTATTAACCTAGCATATGTGTGGACACCCTAGAGGCATATTACAATCTATGAAGGATCTATATGCATGCATCTAATTTAATGTTTAGAATCACATACCTTGCGGATCTTTAATCTGAATGAGAGCGGAACAAAGTTGATGGCGATCCACATATAAATCAAGAGGGATGGTGTTGGATAGCACCTTGTCCTTTGCGAAGGAAGGAACCCATGGTATCTTATCTCTGAGTGCAAGGACGATACGTCGACGGAGGATTGCATGTAGCGAAGACGATGGCGAGCTGCGAGAACTCCTCTTTCTCTCTTCTTCCTTTGCTTTCCTTCCTCCTTCCTTCTTCTTCCTCTTTCTTCCTTGGCTGAAACCACAAAGAGGGAGAGGGAGAGGGGAAGTCGTTCATGAATAGCTAACGGAATACCGACTAATGGACGAAGGACCTGTCACTAGGATTAGACCACATAGCTTGCTGTGAGACGAGACCGAGACTATAAGTTCCAACTCGAAACCCTAAAAGAATAGTCCCCACTATAGACGAATATCCCCCATAGTACAATGTTCAGACTTTCTACTAATTTACTATACTAGCTACGTTCATCTACGCCAAGGAAGAAAGAGGAAGAAGAAGGTCAGATTTCTTAAAGAGAAGGAGAGGATGCTAGGGCCAGCCCCTCCCCCCTTCTTGTACCTTTATAGGGCAGTCACCAAGTGGCTTGTTCAAGCGCAAACTACTTGTGGCCGACTTCCTAGGGGCTAGGCTTGGGTTACTGGCCACAAGAGGGGGTTCCGATTTCCTAGGGGCTAGGCTTGGGTTAGGGCTTCCTCTTTAATCTCCATGTAGCTTTGGATGAAAACACCCTTCATGGTGGGTAAACGCTGATAGAGAAATATAGTGAGAGGCGCTAGTCGGAATCAAGTTCCGTTAGTGCCTATGAGCTCCTAGAATTATTCTGCTCATTTTAAGACCCATATTCAATATATTTCGAGCCATATTTGAGTATTTACCAAAATACCTATATGGCCTCTAAACATATGTGAATTAGATTCTTATGCTTCAGGCTTGCGCTCCATCGCGTCACTTCGCATCTAACATATCCAATCGTGTCGAGAAATAATTTCTATACGTAATGACATGGTGGAACATTCAGGGTACAGGATCTCTAGCTCCAACCGGATCCCTAATTGACGTGCTAAGAGGACAAGTTCTTTGCGATACATACTGTGAAACAGGCCTTGAGCATTTCAAATATAATCTTCATGAAAATGATATACCTTGGTTCTATATGCATCTTTGAATGAAGTTACTTCTTGTATCCCGTCTTGTGCAATCTTCCTTCCTTGTCTGGGTTTGATCTTCACTTCAGTATTGCAGAGCCGAAGCTTCACGCCTGGCCCTGGCCACTTCAACTGTTGCCCCTCTGGGGCTGCAATCTCCTTTATCTCCATCAGGTCATAGCGTCGGTGAGGGTTCAGACGCACCACACCTCAATCACTTTGCCGGTTACAAGGCTAAGACCTGGGTTTCGTCGTTCATCATGCTATCACCGATGGGGAACCTCACCTCGGACCCATTATGCCTCGATCGTTGGCTTCGAGCTAAGGCTCGGGTTTATCATCATCATCAGGTCTTTCACCGAAGGAGAACCGCAGTTCAGACCTTTCATGCCTCGACCATTGGTATCGAGCTAAGGCTTGGGTTTGTCATCATCCTCAGGTCTATCACCGAAGGGGAACCGCAGTTCAAACCCCTCATGCCTCAACCATTAGTACCGAGCTAAGACTCGTATTTGTCATCATCCTCAGGTCTATCTTCGAAGGGGAACTGCAGTTCAGACCCCTCATGCCTCGACCATGTGTACCGAGCTAAGGCTCGGGTTTATCATCATCCTTAGGTCTATCACCGAAGGGGAACCGCAGTTCAAAACCCTCATGTCTCGACCATTGGTACCGAGCTAAGGCTCGAGTTTATCATCATCATCAGGTCTATCACCGAAAGGGAACCGCAATTTAGACCCTTCATGCCTCGACCTTTCCAACTTCTTTACCGACGAGGAGCCGCAACTCAGACTCGTCGCCTCGGCCGTTTTCGTCTATCACCGGTGAGGAGCTGCAACTCATCTTTCACCATGCCTCAACTGATTCGTCTGGTACCCAGCTAAGGCTTTGGATTTTTCATCAGGTTTATCACCAGTGAGGAACTATGGTTCAAGCTCACTATGCCTCGACCGTTTTCATCGATTGCCGAGTTATATTAATATCGGGCTTACAACAAGCACCTTGCTAAAGGGGAATTTGACCTATGGCTTCAGAAGAAGAGATCTTATTGCTGACGAACTAATCGGACCTTAACTCTTATGCACCATAGGGTTTTCGGGTGATGACCCAACCTTTAACTTTAAGAAGGGGGGCATGGTGTGTCTCTCATCGCGGAGAGATTGACCCCCTTGTGAAGAGTGGAGGATTTGTCATGCAGCGAATAAAAACCCGACCTGAGTCATGACCGAAAATTATTGACATAAGAATTGTCATTCGTTTATTTCAACCATCCTAGACTTCTTCGTTTTAACAATAGCATTTCGTCATATTATTTGCGTTCCATGGATGAAGAAGATAGTGACCTTCCGCGGTCTTCAAGTAGTAAGCTCCTCCGAGTACGATTTGATCGATGATATAGTGGCCCTTCCATCTTGCTTCGAGTTTCCCATGTACTGGATTCTTTATGTGGGGGGTCATCTGTCGCCAAACAAGGTCTCCTTTCTGGAAGACTCTAGTCTTCACCCTCTTATTGTAGGCTCTCTTCAGCTGCAGGACATAACTGGCCAGGTTAGCAGCAGCTCAGTCTTTTCTTTCATCTAGTAAGTCCAAGCTGCTAGCCATCCACTCATCTTTTATTCCCAAGTTAGTTGCTCTGGATCTGGTCGTCGGGTAGATCGCCTCCGTTGGAATTGTTGCTTCGGCCCCAAAGGCGAGGTTGAAGGGGGATTCTTGCGTAGGTCGCCAAGGTGTCGTCTGGTAAGCCCAGAGTACGCCATTAAGGGCTTCATCCCATAGTCCCTTTCGCCTGTCGAGCATCTTCTTCAGATTGGCAATGATCGTCTTGTTCGTTGCTGTAGACACAAATTGTGTCAAACCCGAACCCGACTAGCATGCACCGACCCGAGGTCGAACCCGACACGAACCCGGGCCCACTGAGCCCGACCCGAGCCAAACAATGGGCCGGGCAGGCCCACCCTCAAGTGGGGCCCACCCGGCCCCCTTCTAGAAAACCATGCCCCCTACCCGCGGGTAGGGGGTGGCCGGCTAAGCAAAGAAAAAAAGAAAAGGAAAGAAAAGAAAGAAAGAAAAAGAAAGGAAAGACAAAGGAAAGAAAAAAAAAAGGAAGAAAAAGAAGAAAAAGGAAAGAAACACCGCCGTGCGTGGGGGGAGGTTGCATAGACGTCTAGACAAGTGTGGATCTGCACCGATCCCTCGATCTGACGGACAAGAAACGAAGCCGGGTCGCCATCAATTTAATGTGCAAGATTCAAATAAATTCAAAAAGAATTGAGCCATAACTACTCCGCCATAAAAGGAAAGTATATAAAGGTTTATTCCCCCCATCAATGAAGGAATGAATCTTGGGTAGTTATGGGAGAGATATTAAAGGGATTCAAATAAATCTTCCAATATCTCTCCCATCCCCCTTCACCTATAAATAGAGGGGGAGGGGGAAGGCTCGCAAGGTCGAAGACGAAGACAAAAGCGAAGAAGCTCTGCAAAGGAGGAGACGCGCCCTTCATCGACCCAAGGCTTCACGAGGCTCGGACATGCCTATCCCTTCGAGACCGGCTTAGTCCATTGAAAGTCCTCATCAATGTGAAGACCCTTGCCCAAAAAGATCACCCCTTCAACTCCGTGCACGAAGAAGAAAGCTCGGAGAAGAAAAATCCTTCAACTTCGAAGATGCCAGAAGCAAAGGTAGGAGAAGAAGATAGGAGTGGCATCACCCCATCGTCTCCAACAAACCTTCAACTCCGAAGACACCAGAAGCAAAGGCCGAAGAAGAAGATCAGAGCGGCATCACCCCGTCATCTCCAACAAGACTTCGACTTCAATCAAGCCCAAAAGCCCGAAGAAGAATATAGGAGCGGCATCACCCCGTCATCTCCAACAAGCCTTCGACTCCAATCAATCCCAAAAGCCCGGAGAAGAAGATAGGAGCGACATCACCCCATCATCTCCAACAAGCCTTCAACTTCGATCAAGCCCAAAAGCCTAGAGAAGAAGATCGAAACGGTATCACCCCGTCGTCTTCAACCATGTCCGCTCCATTCATGAAGAAGAAAGCTTGGAGAAGGATACCCGAAGTGCTGCTACACCCATCGTCTTCAAAACAAAATCTTCAACTCCGATCACGCCAAAGAATCCCGGAGGAGAGGAGAAGTCAAGTCGATGCCACAACCGTGGAGGAAGCTGAAAGAATAAAAGAGAAGTGAAGGCGTAGCCATCGCCGTTCGAGAAGAAGAACAAGTCAATGCTCAAGCAAAAGCCAACGCAAGAAGTCAAAGCAAAAGCATAGGTAAAGCCCGTGCCAAAGCAACGTAAGTGCCAAAGCCAAGCAACTACGCTGGTCACGAGCAAAGCACCGCACGTTCTAGTCGATAGAATGCGAAGTCCGGAAGAATTAAAACATCGCAAGACTCTACCCGTCTACGTTCAAGTGTAAGCGCCAAAGTAAAACAAAAACCAGAGCCATGCCAAAGCAAAGACAAAGGCAAAAGCCAAAGCTAAAACCGACGCCAAAAGCACGATCGATGTTGCGAACCGACAATCAATGATACCAAGGTCTAGCAAGGATCGAGGGAGACACGAAGCCAAAAACCCCCTAGCCAAGAAAGCACGAAGCACGAAAGGACAAAAGCAACGGCGACAAATCCTTAGCCTCTCAAGAAACTATCACCCTGTAAAGGTCTCTGTCCTTGGCAACCCCTTCAGATCTCTCGCACAAACACTATGTGGAGACGCGGATCAAAGGGAACCTCCAGAGGATCTCTCCCATAATTTCCTGATTAAATCTTCGCCGCACCCGGTTCACCACCCCCGAGTCCCGGTATCTGTAATCTCGTGTGTTTGCAATAAAGACGACCCGAATATTTTTCTACGCATACAGATTTCTGGCACGCCCGGTGGGACCTTCTCTTCTTTCAACCCGTACGTTCAAAAGAGCTGCTTAAAGTTTGCCATGGCCAGGACAAACGACGATGTGTTTGCTCCAACAAGTCTTTCACCTATCGCCGAGTCTCCACTACTCCAATATGGTGATCCAGAAAACCCTTAGGATGATGCTCCCATAATAGTACGCGTCTACACTCGGTGCACTCAAACTCTTGCGGATGTCTTCACACCAGAAACTGCTGCCGAGGATGCTAGCAAAAGCACCGACGAGGGCTAGGTGTATGAAGAAACGAGCCTCGATCCTGAAATATCTATCCAGAAATTTGGGAAGGACCAGCCCCAACCTCGAGCCCGTTCGGATTCTCCAATGGACTTTGCACCTCCTTTACAAGGGGCAAACGTTTACCATTAAGTAGAAGCAAATTGGCACAACTGCATTTCTGACGATGACGGCGAGAATACGGGCATGCAGCACCGGGACGTCCTATGTCATCATCCTCCATCCGCTTTTCAGCTCCAAGTCATGTAAATAGGCGAGCACATGACTCAGATTACTTGGCTGATGGAGGAGAAGGACCGACACATCAACACTTTACTTCAAAAGCTAAGCGTGAGGGATGCTGCAGCAATTGATCAACCTCTTACTTCTCTAGTAGCCGCTCTAGCTCTGTCTTCAACTCCCACTCCTGCAGATGTTATTCCAACGATTCTAGCGACTACTCCTGCACTCTCCTCGGCTCTTGTCCCAGCGAAGGTCATCTCTCTAGTGTTGTGATATTTTAATTGTACTCGCAAGTGCACGAATCGTGGATTATAGTGCAGCGGAGCGAGGTCGATCCCACATGAACTTTGATAGGAAACTTAATAAATTTAAAGTTGATTTAAACCTAATCTAGCTAACAATGGTTGAGAGTCTGATTAGATTGACTAAGCAATTAAATTAACAAAAACTAAGTATATAATAAATACTAAAGCAATTTAATTATGAAAAAGTACTTGGATTAGGGGAAAGCTTAGGCTTCAGGATTCATCCTAGCATCCTATGATAGTTTAGGGTTGATCATTATATTGTACTCAATTAGATTATCGTAAGGACAAATTCTAATCGGATAATTTAGCAATGAAAACAAGTATGGTGTAAATATATAGAATACTTATAAAAAAATAAGCATTGGGCATACTATTGCATGTAACATTGATTCTTAGCATTAACCATCATATGATCATAATGAATCTAAGATAAGCATTCACTATATCTAATGCATGAAAAATCTAGAGAATATATCAACATACGTTAGTGGAATATTTTATTTTTAAACATTGATAACAAAGTCCATGATCAACCCCAAAAATAACATAGAACACTAGTAATTCCCTATTGACCCAAGCTATGGAATTTAGCCACGCATCATCTCATATGATATCATTTTTTGGTTTATAATAAACAAATAACAAGAAATAGAGGAACCGGATTATGACGATCTTCTTGGCTTCTCCCCCGTCTTTGCTTCTTTGCTTCTCGTAATCTAGGCTCGATGATGGTGTGGCTTTCACGATGGCAACGTGCGGCTTCGTGATGATGGAGTTTGGCGTGATCGGAGAAGATGGTGAATGGTGGTGGATCTAGGTGTTAGGGTTTCAGATTCAGAGATGGTAGCAGCTCTTCGTGTTTGTCCGTTCCCTTATATAGGATAGAGAGGGAATTTGCAACTTAAGGACGTGAGAGGGAAAGATAGAGAGAAGTTAGGAGGGGCTACGTGCATGGGTTGAATGCATCGACGGTTGTGATTGGTTTCGAGTAGAGAGAGGTAAGGAAAGAGAGAAGAGAGACGATCGTAGGTGAGAGAGAAGTTCACGGGTTGGAGAGAAAAAGTAGAAGACGAGAGAGAGAAGAGAGATATGAAAAGAGAGATCTGGGCGGTTAGAGATCGAAAGAGAGGGGAACTTGGGTTGGCTACAGATAAGGCAAGAGAGAGAAAGAAGATCGAGTAAGAGAGAGAGAGAGAAGATCGGTTGAGAGAATCCTGAAGAGAGAAAAGAAAATGGGAGAGAAAGATATGGAAAGAGAGAGAATCAAGGAAGAGAGAAAAACAGAGAGAAGTTTGTGGATAAGGGAGGATCGCGTGCAGATTTTAGAGAGAGAAAGAGGGATATCGGGTAGGCTTGGGTGCACGTTTGGCTCTGATCTGATAAGATGGAGGCGGGATACAGACGACTGGGTATGGGCTGTTGCGATGGTGTCGGATGTGTGGACGGACGGCTGTGATCGGGTTCCATATGGGTAAGAAAGACATGGGGTGTTGTGTAATTGAGTATAGGCTGTTTTGCATGCATGAGGTTTTGAACTAGACGGTTGTGATGCGATCAGACGGGTAAGGGTGGTCGGTTGCATGTCTTAATATTAGGTTATTGGGTGAATTAATGCAAGCATTGATGGGTTTGCAAAGGACGGTTGTGATTAATCTAGAGAGGAGAGAAACAGAGAGTAGGCTCATGCATGGAAATGATGGTTATGGTGTGATGGATTCCATGGAAAATGGTTAGTTGTGATTTGATGAAATGAACGTGCATGCATGGCTAAATTGATGGGATATTGTGTTTGTGCAAAATGGATGGCTACGATTTAGTAAGAAATTAAGATGGGATCGAGGCCTGGATGTATGCATACACATGGTTATGGGTAGAGTTTGTGTATGAGAGTCGAAAAGGGACGGTTGCGATGGGATCGTGCATGAATACATCGATGGTGAAATAAGAAGAGAAAGGAATGGACAACTTGGGTTGGTTAATGGGTTCAAGCACAATGGGGTCATATGGGAGGCTTGGTCACCCACTCATTATCTCCGAATTCATCAGCAAATTCATCATCGCTCCTTCGTATGATTATAGTCATCTTCTGGTTCGAGTCATGCGTTGCAGCGGCTTGTTGATGTCTTTCTTTGGTCGAATTATCGCAAGTATAATTTTCTTTATCGTTCTTCAGAATAGGCCTTCAAACTGTGCAACCTCCATTGGAGTGCCGTGAGAATATCCACTTCTTAGTCATGATGCCCTTGAGCTGATTGCATCGAGAACCGGGTCAATTTTCTAAAAAACACACATGAAATGACACTTATCAGGCTCACATGGTATTATCTATAAGAGGATAATTTGGGCTATCGGGCTCTGTACTTAGCATATGCATGAGTCGTATGAGAGCGAACCAATATGTTGTTATGTTCATATGAAAGTCTACTATGCAGTGATGCAAGGAGAATCATTCAGTTTACGTGTATTATGAAAGTTTTACGTAGCAAACTGACGCTATATGCATGATAAAGAAAGGATATTTCGCACCAAATAGACGCTCAACATCTAGCACGAGTCTCGGTAGCCACACAATCATCGGTGGTAACCTTAATGACTGCCCAGCAGATACAGTCATTGGTGGCCGACATAATGCGTTCCCATGGTGGTAGTCTTCCTCCGATCTCGACGGTGTACTCATAGCCTTACACCGCAATGATCCAGCAGCTACGCTTCCCCACCGGGTTCTAACCACCAAAGTTTTAGTACTTCAACGGGAAGGGAAATCCTACCAAAATGGGCCGTTCTAATACTGGATCCTGTACAATTCAAACAACGTCAAAAGGGGAATTTCGGTCGTTCTAATGTCTTTGGCCCTCTGCACTATTTATACGGTTGGATGGCCCTTCACTTTCCGAAATGGATTTTCACCAAGCGTGGGCATCCAACCGATCTGCCGTTATTGTCAAGCGTAGGGGGAATCTTGAATACCTTCATCAGCTGGGAATGCCCAAATGAGTGTGCTCAAACCCTTTTGCAGAAGATGGGGGGCACAGACTTCAAGTTTACGTCGGAGCACTCAGTGTTACCTTTAGAGATGTCGACGGTTTATGACAATGAGGAGCTCTCTGATGGCATGTACTGGAACATGGTCAGCTGCCACCCCGGCTGCCTGGTTTGGTGTCGAGGAGACTCAGTGGAGGTGGAACGGTATTTCCCTTACCGTTTTGCTCGTCAACAGGGATTTCGGTAGGAGGTGCCTGACATGCCGCAGTGGTTACAAGGGCATATTAGCCCGCAGGAAGGCTACCACCTCTTGGCCTCTTTTTACGCTCGGCTGATCGGCTGAAGTTTCTTCCCTAGGACCAAGTCGGGATTGAGGGATGCCGCGACTCCAGGTTACTGCAAATAGATCAAAGAGCGAGTATCCCCATTACTTGTGTCAACCCCGCTCAAAAAGGAATCAAGGACAAGTGATGTGCGTTTCCCGCATAACACAAGCGTTGCGTGTTTTCTGCCGACGCACTCGTCCATGAGGGGGCATTTGTAGACACAAAAATTATGTTAGACCCGAACCCGACTCGTAGGCACTAACCCGGGATCAAACCTGACACGAACCCGGACCCACTGGACCCGACCCGAGCCAAACAAGAGGGCTGGTGGGCCCATCCTCAAGTAAGGCCCACCCGGCCCCCCTTCTAGAAAATCGTCCCCCTACCCGCGGGTAGGGGGTGGCCGGCTAATCAAAGAAAAAACGAAAGGAAAAAAAAGAAAGAAAGAAAAGGAAAGAAAAGAAAGAAAGAAAAGAAAGGAAAGAAAAAGGAAAGGAAAGAAAAGGAAAAAAACTAAAAGAAAAACCTCCATACGCGGGGGGAGGTTGCGTAGACGTCTACACAAGCATGGATCTACACTGATCCCTCGATCTATCGGACAAGAAACGAAGCCGGATCGCCATCGATTTAATGTGCAAGATTCAAATAAATTCAAAAAAGATTGGACCATAATTACTCCACCAGAAAATAAAAATAAATAAAGGTTTATTCTCTTCATCAATGAAAAAATAAATCTTGGGTAGTTATTGGAGGGATATTAAAGGGATTCAAATAAATCTTCCCATATCTCTCCCATCCCCCTTCATCTATAAATAGAGGGGGAGGGGGAGGGGGAAGACTCATAAGGTCGAAGACAAAGACAAAGACGAGGAAGATCTACAAAGGAGGAGACGCGTCATTCATCGACCCAAGGCTTCACGAGGCTCGGGCAAGCCTATCCCTTCGGAACCGGCTTAGTCCATTGAAAGTCCTCATTAACGTGAAGACCCTTGCACAAGAAGATCACCCCTTCAACTCCGTGCACGAAGAAGAAAACTCAGAGAAGAAGAACCCTTCAACTCCGAAGACGCCAGAAGCAAAAGGCCGGAGAAGAAGATCGAAGCGACATCACCCCGTCGTCTTCAACGACCCTTTAACTCCAAAGACGCCAGAAGCAAAGGCCGGAGAAAAAGATGGAGCGGTATCACCCCGTCGTCTCCAATAAGCCTTCGACTCTGATCAAGCCCAAATACCGGAGAAGGAGATCGGAGCGGCATCACCCCGTCATCTCCAATAAGCTATCAACTCCGATCAAGTCCAAAAGCCTAGAGAAGAAGATCAAAGCGGCATCACCCCGTCGTTTTCAACAACGTCCGCTCTATTCATGAAGAAAAAATCTTGGAGGATACCCGAAGCTGCGCTATACCCGTCGTCTTCAGAATAAATCCTTCAACTCCGATCACGCCAAAGAAGCCCGGAGAAGAAGAAGTCAAGCCGACGCCACAATCATCGAGCAAGCCGGAAGAATAAAGAAGCCCTGAAGACGTAGCCATCACTGTTCGACAAGGAAATCGAGTCAACGCCAAAGCAAAAGGCAACGCCAGAAGCTAAAGCAAAAGCACCGGTAAAGCCCGCGCCAAAGCAACGCAAATGTCAAAGCCCAACAACTACGTTGGTCACAAGCAAAGCACTGCATGTTCTAGCCGATACGATGCGAAGTTCAGATGAAGCTAAGCATCGCAAACCTCTACCCATCTATGTTCAAGCACAAGCGCCAAAGCAAAGCAAAAAACCAGAGCCACGCCAAAGCAAAGCCAAAGCCGAAAGCCAAAGCTAAAGCCAATGCCAAAAACACGATCGACGCCATGAACCGACGATCAAGGACGCCAAGGTCTAGCAAGGATCGAGGAAGACACAAAGACCGAGGAACAAAACCAAAAACCCCTTAGGCAATAAAATCCTTAGCCTCTCAAAAAATCCTCACCCTCTAAAGACCTCTGTCCTGAGTAACCCCTTCAGAGCTCTCGCACGAATACCACGTAGAGACGCGGATCAATAGGACCCTCCAGAGGATCTCTCCTATAATCTCCTGATCAAATATTCCCTGCACCCAGCTCACCACCCCCGAGTCCCCATGTCCCGGCATCTGTAATCTTCGTTTGTTTGCAATAAAAATGACCCGTATCTTTTTCTGTGCACACAGATTTCTGACACGCCCGGTGGGACCACAACACCATTCTCCTGTAACCAAAGTCGTTCCAGTCAAAAAGAAGAACGGTCAAATCAGAATGTACGTGGACTTCAGGGACTTGAATAATGCATTCCCCTAGGACGACTTTCCATTACCAATCACGGAACTAATGATGGACGCGACGACAGACCACAAAGTGCTAACTTTCATGGACGGATCTTCAGGCTACAACCAGATCAGGATGGCTCCAAAAGACAAAGAGCTCACAACGTTTTACACACCGAAGGGGATCTACTGCTACAAAGTCATGTTATTCGGCTTGAAAAACGTAAGAGTCACCTACCAACGAGTCATGCAGAGAATCTTCGACGACATTATTTATGAAAATATGGAGTGCTACGTCGATGACCTTGTCGTAAAATCCAAGAAGAAGTCGACACATCTTCAAGACCTCGAGCTGATCTTCAAACGATATCGAAGGTACCAACTCCGTATGAATCCACTTAAGTGCACATTTGGAGTCTCCTCGAAAAAATTCCTCGGCTTCGTCGTACGGCATAGAGGCATTGAGATAAATCAATCTAAAATTGATGCTATCATTAACATGCCTACACCTAAGACGGTTCGAGAACTCAGAGGTCTTCAAGAACATCTAGTATATATCAGAAGATTTATCGTCAATCTAGCCAGGAAATGGTGCCCCTTCAGTCGCCTCATGAAGAAAGGAGCACCGTTCAAATGGGATGAAGCTTGCCAAGAAGCTCTCCAAAGCGTCAAGGAGTATTTACTCAAGCCTCCAGTATTATCAGCACCAGTTGAAGGAAGGCCACCACTCCGAATCTTCACCTTGGCAAGGGAAAATCCACCGATGAATATGCATGGGTCATGCTACCCCAGAGGCGAAGGCCATGGCCGACGAGACGACACAAGCTAGATCGAGTGATGATGAAACTCTCTGAGCGAAGAACTCCCTAGCAGATCTAGATAGCTACAAGAAAAAGAGGAAAGACGGTGAGAAGGGCAAAACTGTTACCTCCTGCGATGCAGCAGTAACCTTCTTAGACGAAGATCTGCAACTCGGGAGCACGACTACACAACCGGCCCGTCTATGTCTCGAGATACATCAAGGAAAAACTAGTAAAATGAATCCTGCTGGATAGTGGCTCCGCTGTCAACATCATGCCCTTCCAAACAATAAGGCAGCTCGGCATTACCACCGACCAGCTCTTACAAAGCCAACTGGTCATTCAAGGGTTCAACCAAGGCAGACAATCAACTATCGAGATCATTCGTTTGAATCTTTTCATCGGCCAGCTCGACACAACGGTCCTCTTCAGAGGATCGAGCGGACTTGTAGTCGTCTTTTGAGTGCCCGTCGGGTCCCTTCTTTGGCTCCCGTGTTAGGGGTTGATCCTACGGGTGCCCCCGCGCCGTTTATTCTTCAGAAGACAATCGTCGAAAGTGCCCTGCCAAAGAGATAGAAGGTGTGCATTCCGTGTGGGGCAACTTCGAGGGCGCCCTACCCGGTAGAGGATCTCGAGGAGCCTGGCCTCTTAGGGTATGCGGTGATTCCCCTGTTTGGGATAGCTTTATCCGACTTCGCAGGTATGCATAAAGTTTCTCTTCTAGTTCCTTCTTTAATTTTCTAGGGACTTCGTCCTACTGAGTAGTGCGTCCTTTTCTTTGGGCAGACTTCGTCATAGTAGTGGAGCGTGAGCCGGATTCTTTGAAAGCATCCGAAGGGCATTCGCTTACTGGAGCTGTCCAGGAAGTTCCTAGAAAGTGTGGACTAGACGTTCCCTTGGATGATCTAGACCTTCTCGGACTTTGCAGTGAGAATTTTCCTAGCGGCGACATCGATCTAGATGACATCGATGCTAACGCTTTGTCTTTCCGTAGGGAGGCCGAGGTTTCAAGTATCGGCAGGCAGCACACCCCGATCACTGTCTTATCGGGCTAGGTGGATAAGACGACCGATGCGGCAGTGGCGATAGTTCCCCCAGTTTCACCGATCTCGTTAGCGAAGATGGCTCCTCCAGCGACTGCAACAGTGGGTAAAGTTTTGCCCACGTATTCTGAGGCACCTTATCAGGTGTTGAGATCGAGGAGCAGAGTTTCAGAGTTCCTTCTAGAGAGTTGTCAGCAGTACGTCAGATCGACGCTTGAGTCTTTCCATAATGAGGGTTTTGGTGCTCTCAGGGACTGGTGGTCTGTCGATGGTGCTGAGTTTTGCGCGAGTCTTGCGGAGTTCAAAGTGGATAGTTCTTCCTTCACTACGCAGATGAACTCTCTTGTGGTTGATAGTGAGGCTTATCGCTCTCGGCGAGCTTTATTGAAGGAGAGTACTCCTTCCGAGTTAGCGACAATCGAGGAGAGTTTGGGCCAGTCGAAGCGCCAGCTTGCAGATGCGACTTTAAGCTTAGCGAAGGTGCAAAAGAAGGTGGAATCGGTACGAGTCTCGCTTCAGAAAGCGGAATCTCGTCTGGAGTGAGCCGAGATCGCGGAGAAAGCTTCGAGGGCGAGCTTCTCGAAGCAGCAAGCAGACTTGTCGGCCCGTCGTGAGGGTATGGCCATACGCCCTTTGGAGCTGCAGCAAGTAAAGGCCACTAGAGTAGAGTTGTTGCAACACCTTCGAGCTTTTGATACCCTCTATTAGTTGTATTCTGTTTTGACATTCAACGCTGGGTTTTCTTTTCTTTTTCCGGACTCATAACATGTACTATTTTTCTTTGAGTATCGAATAATATCTTTATATTTTTCAGATCGTTTGTATGGAGTATTGTTGGCTCTCTTTTTTTGTCGGACTGAACCTGAAGTAACTTCTCAGGCTGTCTACGTACCCCCCTAAGGGGGATCAAGTCACACGTATTTCCTCCCTCATCAGAACCAGTTGAAAAAAAAAACTGAGAGACAAAAAGAATGAGGGACCCACAGCCCCTCCTCTCTCCCATCCGGACCTGTGCATGAAGAGAACGCTGCACACCTTGAGCCAAAAAGGGAAGAGGGGGTCTGCAGCCCCTCTCTTCTTCACCGGTCCAGTCGGAGGCCGCCCGACTCGCGCCTGCGCCCTTCTCTGACATGATTGGGGTCCGCGCCCGACCCGTGTCCGCACTGAAGGCCACCGCCGCCACCTATGCCTCGTGTCCACACCGAAGGCCACTGCCGCCGTCGACCTCCGTGCCCCGCATGCTGCTGCCTGGGCCCCGGCCATCGCGTCGTACACACCCGATTGCGCTTCGATCGACGCGCGCGCCCACCTGCGCCCTAGCCTCCTCGCCCACCGCCTGTTTGCGCCTCGGTTATCATGCTGCACGCGCCGCAGCCTGCACCACCGCTGCTATTGCCTTTGCAGACCAGTGGAAAAGAAAGAAAAAAAAAAGAAAAGAAAGAAAAAGGAGGAGAAGAAGAAGAAGGCGAAGATGGTCGCCAGCTTAACCGCGGTGCTCCGTCCTCCTCGCCTCGGCCATCTTCCCGCCCTCGCTTCAAGCCCGCTTTCGCGACGATCTTTAACTCGCGCACCATCGTCAATTCACTGATGATCTCCAAGCGCCGATGATCCGCAACCACCGCCACAAACGAAAGAGGCGATAACTTGGAAGACGAAGCTAGTTCTGTGCAACCCTAGGCAGCCTCTTCCGATGGCGGTCTCCAAGCTCCATCCCTCCTCAAGAACAAACGTTGGATGAAAGGGGTAGTGGCCCTTAAATAGGCCTTAACCCCATCCACAAAAAGAATCTAGGACAAGCACTGTGCATTTCCTACATACGCAAAAGCTACACGTTTTTCGCGTAAACAAGGGTTACGCGTTTCCCGCTGACGCACTTGTCCTTGAGAGGGTATTTGTAGACACACAAATTGTGTCTAACCCGAACCTGACTCACATGCACCGACCCGGGGGTGAACCCGATATGAACCCGGGCCCACCGGACCCAACCCGAGCCAAACAAGAGGCAGGGTGGGCCCATCCACAAGTGAGGCCCACCCGGCCCCTCTTCTAGAAACCCGAGCCCCTACCCACGGGTAGGGGGTGGCCGGACAAGCAAAGTAAAAAAAAAAAGGAGAAAAGGAAAGAAAGAAAAGTAAAGAAAAGAAAGGAAAGAAAAAAAAGGAAGAAAAAGGAAAGAAATATCGCCATGCGCGGGGGAGGTTGCGTAGACGTCTACACAAGCGTGGATCTGCGCCGATCCCTCGATCCGACGGATAAGAAACAAAACCGGGTCGCCATCGATTTAATGTACAAGATTCAAACAAATTCAAAAAAAGATTGGGCCATAACTACTCCGCCAGAAAACATAAATAAATAAAGGTTTATTCCCTCATCAATGAAGGAATATATCTTGGGTAGTTATGGGAGAGATATTAAAGAGATTCAAATAAATCTTTCCATATCTATCCTATCCCCCTTCATCTATAAATAAAGGGGGAGGGGGAAGGGTCAAAAGGTCGAAGACGAATACAAAGGTGAGGAAGCTCTGCAAAGGAGGAGATGCACCCTTTATCGATCAAAGGCTTCACGAGGTTCGGGCAAGCCTATCCCTTTGGGACTGACTTAGTCTATTGAAAGTCCTCATCAACGTGAAGACCCTTGCACAAGAAGATCACCCCTTCAATTCCGTACACGAAAAAAAAAGCTTGGAGAAGAAGAACCCTTCAACTCCGAAGACGCCATAAGCAAAAGGTTGCAGAAGAAGATTAGAGCGGCATCACCCCATCGTCTCCAACAACCCTTCAACTCTAAAGACACCAGAAGCAAAGGCCGGAGAAGAATATCGGAGCGGCATCACCCCGTTGTCTCCAACAAGCTTTCGACTCCGATCAAGCCCAAAGGCTGGAGAAGCAGATCGGAGCGGCATCACCCCGTCGTCTCCAATAAGCCTTCGACTCCGATCAAGCCCAAAAGCACGGAGAAGAAAATCAAAGCGGCATTACCCCATCGTTTTCAACAACTTTCGCTCCATTCACGAAGAAGAAAGCTTGGAGAAGGACACCCGAAGCTGCGCTACACCTATCGTCTTCAGAACAAAGCCTTCAACTCCGATCACGCCAAATAAGACCGAAGAAGAAGAGAAGTCAAGCCGACATCATAACCGTCGAGGAAGTCAGAAGAATAATGAAGCCCTGAAGACGTAGCTATTGCCGTTCAAGAAGGAGATCGAGTCAACGCCAAAGCAAAAGTCAATGTCAGAAGCTAAAGCAAAAGCGCCGGTAAAGCCCGCGCCAAAGCAACACAAGTGCCAAAACCCAGCAACTACGTCAGTCATAAGCAAAGCACTACGTTCTAGCTGATACGACGTGAAGTCCGGAAGAACCAAAGCATCGCAAGTCTCTACCCGTCTACGTTCAAGCGCAAGCGCCAAAACAAAGCAAAAGTCATAGCCACACCAAAGTAAAGCCAAAGCTAAAGCTGATGCCAAAAGCACGATCGACGCCACGAACCGACGATCAAGGACGCCAAGGTCTAGTAAAGATCAAAGGAGACACGAAGACCGAGGAACAAAGCCAAAAGCTCCCTAGTCAAGAAAGCGCAAAGCACGGAAGGGATAAAAGCAACGATAATAAAATCCTTAACCTCTAAAAAAACCCTCACCCTGTAAAGACCTCTATCCTGGGCAACCCCTTCAAAGCTTTCGTACGAATATCACGTGGAGACACGGATCAAAGGGACCCTCCAGAAGATCTCCTCCATAATCTCCTGATCAAATATTCACTGTACCCGGCTCACCACCCCCGAGTCCCCGGGTCTTGGCATCTATAATCTTTGTGTGTTTACAATAAAGACGACCCATATTTTTTTCTACCCACACAGATTTCTACGCACATAGATTCCTCGGCTGTCGCTAACTCGGAAGGAGTACTCTTCTCCAATAGAGCCCGTCGAGAATTTTAAGCCTCACTATCATCCACAAGAGAGTTCATCTGCATGGCGAAAGAAGAACTATCCACCTTGAACTCCGTCAAGCTCGCACAAAACTCGGTACGATCGGTAGATCACCAGTCTGGGAGAGTACCAAAACCCTCGTTCTGGAAAGACTCAAGCGTCGACCTGATGTACTACCGACAACTCTCAAGAAGGAACTCCAAAACTCTGCTCCTAGGTCTCAACACCTGACGAGGTGCCTCAGAATACGTGGGTAAAACTTTACCCACTGTTGCGGCCGCTGGAGGAGCCATCTTTGCTAACGAGATGTGTGAAACTGGGGGAACTGTCGCCACTGCTGCACCAGTCATCTTCTTCACCAAGCCCGAGAAGACAGCGATCGGTCTATGCTGCCTGCCGACACTCAAAACCTCGGCCTCCTCGTGAAAAGACAAATCGTTAGCATCGATGTCATCTAGATCGATGTCACCGCTGGGAAAGTTCTTCTCGCAAAGTCCGAGAAGGTCCAGATCATCCAGGGTAACGTCTAGCCCACACATTCCGGGTACTTCCTGCACAGTCCCCGTAAGCGAACGGCCTTTACACGCTTTCAAAGAACTTGGCTCACACTCCACTACTACGATGGAGTCTGCCCAAAAAAAAGGACGCACTACTCAGTAGGATGATGTCCCCGGAAAATTAAAGGAGTTAGAAGAGAAACTTTATATGTACCTGTGAAATCGGATAGAGCTACCCCAGACGGGGTAATCACCTCATCCCCTAAGAGGCCAGGCTTTTCGAGATCCTCTACCGGGCAGGGCGCCCTCGAAGTTTCCCCACGCGGAATGAACACCTTCAGTCTATTGGGTGGGGCACTTTCGACGGCTGTCTTCTGAAGAATAAACGGCGTGGGGTCACCTGCAGGATCAACCCCTGACACGGGAGCCAAAGAAGGGACCCGACGGGCACTCGAAAGACGACTACAAGTCTGCTCGATCCTCTGAACTCCCAACCAAAGGTGACGATCCTGGCTTGCCCTTTGACTATCTTTTTCGGAACGAAGGTGATGTCGAACTCGAGAAGTAGCAGTGCCCACTTTGCTAGACGTCCGGAGAGTACTGGTTTTGACATGATGTATTTGAGATGGTCGTCTTTTGATATGAGTCTAACGATATGAGCCAGCATGTAGTGTCGCAGCTTCTTTGTAGTGAAGATGAGCACCAGACAGACCTTCTCGATCGGAGAGTAATTTAGCTCCGTGCCGATGAGGGTACGACTCAAGTAGTAGCAAGCTGTCTCCTTGCCTAGTACGTTGTCTTGAGCCAGGAGTGCCCTCACGGATTGCTCCTGGGCGCTAATGTAGAGAATTAGTGGCCTTCCTTCAACTAGTGCTGATAGGACTGGAGGTTTGAGTAAATACTCCTTGACGCTTTGGAGAGCTTATTGGCAAGCTTTATCCCATTTGAATGACGCTTCTTTCTTTATGAGACGACAGAAGGGGCGGTATTTTTCGGCTAGGTTGGCGATGGATCTTTTGATATATGCTAGATTCCCTTGAAGACCTTTGAGATCTCGCACCGTCTTAGGTGCAGACATGTTAATAATAGCATCAATTTTAGATTGATCTATCTCAACGCCTCGATGGCATACAACAAAGCCCAAGATTTTTTCAAATGAGACTCCAAATGCGCACTTGAGTGGATTCATGCAGAGTTGGTACCTTCGAAGCCGTTTGAAGATCAGCTCGAGGTCTTGAAAATGTGTCGAATTCTTCTTGGATTTTATAACAAGATCGTCGACGTAGCACTCCACGTTTTAATGAAGAATATCGTTGAAGATTCTCTGTATGGCTCGTTGGTAGGTGGCTCCTGTATTTTTCAAGCCGAATGGCATGACTTTGTAACAGTAGATCCCCTTTGGTATACGGAACATCGTGAACTCTTCGTCTTTGGGCGCCATCCTGATTTGGTTGTAGCCTGAAGATCCACCCATGAAAGTTAGCACTTCATGGTCTATCGTCGCGTCGACCATTAGCTCCGTGATTGGTAGTGGGAAGTCGTCATTGGGGTATGCATTGTTCAAGTCTCTAAAGTTCACGCACACTTTGATTTAACCGTTCTTCTTTTTTACTGGAATAATGTTGGAGATCCATATCGGGTACTTGACCTCTCGAATGAAGCCAGCTTCGATGAGCTTGTTTACTTTGCTTTCTATCTGGGGTATCAGTTTCGACCGATAGCGTCTTTGTCCTTGCTTAATGGCGCTAGCTCTGTGTTTGACACCGAGTTGGTGTACTGCGATTTTAGGATCGAGACCTGACATCTCCTTGTAGGACCATGCAAAAACATCTATGTATTCTCGGAGTAGCTTGATGTATGCGGCTTCTTCTTCAAGAGTAAAGAGTGTGCTGATGAATGTAGGCCGATGCTCGTTTTCTGTGCCTAAGTTTATTTCCTTCAAATCGTCAACGGTGGAGTACCCCCTTCTTCGAGGACTGGCAGAGTGTCTTTCAACTCGTCGTCCAAAGTAGAAGTATCACCGTTGTCTGATTCGATAACGGAGATATAATTGATGGTCACCATGGGTGGGTGAGCAGGTATTAAAACGGCATCCTTAACCAGCATTCTCAAACGGTTGAATACCAACTTCTTTTTTGGTTGCTTGATTAGCCCGCGTCTTTCAAACACGGATGTAGATTTTGACTGGCTTTGATTGCTTTCTTTATGCTTCTGGAGCATGGTCCGACATTGAGCTCGTCACCGTCTTCTTTTGACTAACTTACTATTGGGACGGACGGCGTAGATGGAGCGTGCATCGAAGATTGTCGATCCTTTAGCTGCCTCATCTACCATCTTCACCTCAATGTATTTGGAGAAGATCTTCTTGGTTGCGATCATGATGACCATCGGGGTTTGATTGGAGCTGATGCCTCGTTGATTTGGGAGAATTTGTTCTTTGTTTTGAAAGAAACGAGCTTGAGTCTTGGTCATCCCTTATAGTGTCGTAGCTGGAGGAAGTGTGCTTATATGCTTGACGCTTTCGCTGTCATAGTCGACTTTAAACAGCAACTTGGCGATATTTTGCCCCCCAGCTCTCTTTAGGCTTGAATTCGAGTTGATTGGAGTTGATAGGTCTGATCGGGCTTGAAGCTTGTGTCGGCCTAGGTAGTGGCAACGTCATTTCTTGCAGAATGATGACATTGGCCTCCGATAATGGCAGAACTGGCTCTTTTACCGAACCAAGACGCGATCGCTCATGTTTGCAAAGCCACTGAGGCATGAGACACAACACTAGCATAGCTTGGACTGGCAACGGAGCATGTTGTGCGGATTTTGACTTGAAGCTAACGCGCATTCTTTGTTTTGGCCTTGGTTCTTCCTTGACCTCAAGCAATGTCTTGCCGGAAGGTCGTTCCGGGTTTGCAGGTGGAGGAGTTTTATCCTGCTTTACTTCTTCAATTTTAGAGTCGAGGAGCTTTAGCTAGAAGAACTTTCACAATAAGGTCTTTTGCCTGGTTGAACTTGGCATCAGCAAGGTGTGTTCAGCGTTATTGAATGGCTTGTTATCAGCAACGATGCACTTCTCCATGCCTTCCTTGTAGTATTTGAGGCACTAGTGCCAAGTGGACACTACAACACCATTCTCATATAGCCAAGGTCTTTCCAGCAAGAGGCGATACGACGTCTGATAGTCAATGATATAGAAAAGGATCGTTGTGTCGAGCTGGCCGATGAAAACCTTCAAACGGATGATCCCGATAGTGGACTGTCCGCCTTGGTTGAACCCTTGAATGACCAGCTGGCTTTGTGAGAGCTGGTCAGTGGTAATGCCGAGCAGCCTTATTGTTTGGATGGGCATGATGTTGACAACAGAGCCACAATCCAGTAGGATTCGGTTTACTAGCTTTTTCTTGATGTATCCCGAGACATAGACATGCCGGTTGTGCAGTCGTGCTCTGTGTTATAGATCTTCATCAGAGAAGGATATTGCCACGTCGTAAGAGGCAATAGTTTTGCTCTTCTTACCGTCTTTCCTCTTCCTCTTGTAGCTATCCGGATTCGCCAGGAATACGACAATTGCTAGATGAGTTTTCTTTGGAATGTGCAAGACTTATATGAGTGGCAAGTGCAAGATTGCCTCGTTATGGGAGGCAGTGCCCTTTTTGTCGGAGCTGTCCCTCTCGTCGTCAGAGTCGCCTTCTTCGGAAGACTCGCTTTTTTCTTCCGGTATCTTGTGAACTTTAACTATGCAACAACAGATTCTAAGATATTGATTGGCTGGGAGGAAGTGATCAGGGGAGAACACTTGCAGCGTTGCCAGTTCTGGAGGGCTCTGATGGAGGAGGTCATCTGGATTTGTCGGCGGCACCTTGAACATCGTTCTCTCTAGAGCTTTGGTTTTCTTCTTGTAAGTTCTTCGTTCAGGGAGTTTCCTCGTCACTCGATCTAGCTTGTGTCGTCTCGCTGACTGTGGCCTTCGCCTCCGGGGTAGCATGACCCATGCATCTTCATCGGTGGATTCTCCTTCGCCAAGGTAAAGATTCGGAGTGGTGGCTACAGGTTCTTCGTTGATCAAAAAAGTTTGTTCTTCTGGAGGCTTTGTCGGCTCGTCTTCTGATCCCCAGCCGTTGTGCTTGATATCTTCTATTAAAATGGACGAAGGCTTGGAGTATAGCACGTAGTAGTCGAACTTTCCCGAAGGTTGGCCTAACAAGCTAACTTCTAGATCTCCTCGCTCGTATCTTTCTCGGAAAGCATGTTGAGATGTAGCTTTGCTCGGGAGAGGTACTTGCTCTTTCGCACTCGTCCTCCGACTCCCAGCCAGTTGGTGTGATCTCCTCCATTGAGACTGATGGAGTCTGAGAATAGAGAACGTAGTAATTGAACTTACTCGAGGGTTGGCCCAATAGGCCGACTTCTATATCTCCCTGCTCGTACCTTTCTTGGAGGGCACGTTGAGATATAGCTTTGCTCGGAAGAAGTGTTTGCTACCGTGGTGATGGTTGCCCTCGGGACAATGGTGTTTCGTTCCTAGTAAGCACAGGAGCACGCCGTTGTCACTTCGAGATCTTCGATTGTGAAGCCGACTTTGCAATTGGCCTTTGACGATTGATAGGCAACTTGGGCGTTCCCTATCGTGTAGCAACGATAACCGACGGGAAGGAACCGAAGGTGATTGACGTCATGTTTGCTGCAGCGATATCAACGGAGTCGATCTCGATCTTCCCTTGCTTTGTGAACCTCATGATTCTCTATTTGAAGACAAAGCACTTCTCGATTGGATAGTTAACCACTCAGTGGTATTTGCAGAAGAGTGGGTCATCGACACGATGCATTTGCTCAGGCCTCTTTGATGGAGAAAGTTCGATCATCTTTTCCTGCAGCAACTGATCGAACATGGAGGAGACTTCCGAGTCTAGGAAGAGATACTCTTTTGCTTCGAGCTCCTCGAAAGCCATCCTTGGTTGTCTTTGAGGTGGAAGTGGTGATATAGCGGCCCCCTTTCCTTGATCCGGCTTGCCACTGATCTTGAGCGGTTTGGAGGTTGAAGCGACGTCGGCAACATTGACTTGTTTTGCTCTTGGTGCCGACGGCTTGTCCTTCTTTTTCACCTTCTGAAAGTCTTTACACTTCGAGTTCCTGCTATTTGCTAGGCTGAGCTCCATGTCATGAGCCCGAATTGTGAGTTTTTCAAAGGACCAAGACTTGATCCCTTTAAAGATGTAGAGCAAGCTCCAGTGCAAGCCTTGGGTGCACATCTCGATGGCCGAGACATCAGACAAACGGTCTCGTAAATTTAACGCAAGGTTCCTCCAATGATCAATGTAGTCGATCACCGGCTCGTCCTTCCTTTGCTTGACGGCCGTAAGCTCGGTCATGCTAATGATGCGTCGGGTGCTGTAGAAGCAGTTGAGGAACTCCCTCTCCATCTGGTCTCAGCTATCGATGGATCCAAAAAGGAGATCAACATACCAGTCAAACACGTTACCTTGAGGGTGCAAACGAACTGCTTCACCATTTCGTCACCGTATGTGCCGGCGTTATTGTAATTTCGACGAAGTGGGCGACGTGCTGCCTTGGATTTCTCTTTCCGTCAAAGTGCTGGAACTTTGGTGGCTGGAACCCGGTAGGGAAACTGTCACGCCCCAAATTCTGGACTAGGAAGAGAGGGTCCAAAACTCGAGGGTGATGTTTTGAAATAGAGGAAAATATAATTACAGAGAAAACATAATGCAGAAGCAATAACTAATACTTAAATATCCATTCCACTAACAATATTCTTACAACGTCTTACATTCCAAATACAATAACAAATAAAATGGTAAATAACTAGACAACTCCAAATGTCACTCCTACCCTCGCAGATCCGGTGAAGAACTGCTACTCCAACTGAAACTGCCACAAAGCTCCTAACGCTCCGCCTGAGAGAAAGAACCTGGGGGAGAGAAAAAACAACAAAACAACTCCCCCTGAGTATAAAGCTCAGTGGTCCTAAAGAACAAGTCGGAGAACGCGAGAAAAATATATAGTAGAAAATATACTACTAGGATAAAGTAAAGCTGCAACATAACTGAGTAACCAACAAAAAAATTTACAACTATTGCAAGTCTATACTAAGTTATCTATTCTACTGTGTCTAGTAATCCCATATTATATGTTCAATGTCCTAACCGACAATTCCCTCATGAGGCATCCCATTCCACTTCATGAGAGAATCCATTTTCTAGGTCGTGCATTGTGATGCAAAGTCCTATGCTAAATAAAAGAAAAGAAAGAAAAAGAAGGAGGGGGAAACAAGTCTGAATCCCAAGTTTGAGCTAGGCTCCTGACTTGGTGGCATTACTATTGGGTTCTTTTTTTCGCAACATGGGAACCACTCCGTTCCTTATGCTCGGGATACAGCCTCGAGACATACTACCCTAGTGTCCAAAAAGGGGGCTTGGTCTTTCACCATGGGGCACTCATACCCAATTAACTTACTTTCTATGAGGGCTAAACCCCAGGATTAGGTCACTCCACCTCAATTTTTCTGTGGGAAATAACCCGTGGCCTAACCCCATGATCCACCCTACTTGTTTCGGTTTGTGCACAGCTAAAGGTTCACTTACCTACGATGTGCACGCGGATCTATTCCGAGAGCCAGCCGGGCAACTAGGTTGCCACGACGCCAGGACTTTTCAGAAGATGATACAAGCTTTATAAAATCATATAAATCAATATTCTCCTAATCGACCAGCCTCCAAACAATTTATATTTAAATAAATAGAACAAAAAGATAATATCTACCAACTTGGCAAATCAAAAGGTAAATGCCCATGATCTCTAACTAAGCATGCAACATATTATGCGAATAATTTATTTTTAATTAAAATATCTATATGTAGTACGACTAACCTGTTGGAGCGTGTCTATCGATCGTGAGTCGCTCCGCTCCTAATCTGAGAATAGTCTGAACAAAGCAAGGAATTGTATAAGAAACTAAGGCTAAAGTGTTTGGATCCAAAATCGAACTGGGTTTGGTTCAGCTTGGATCGGGTTTGGGTCAAGTTTAGGTACATGAGTTAGGTTTAGGTTAATTCAAGTTTGGCATGGGTCGGGTCCAGACATAGCCTAAATGTTAGTCCCAATCCATATTTAAAAGGTTGGGGTGCTCAAAAGAAATTACTAAGGATTGTATTGGAAATCGGGGTGCTCTAATAAATAGGGTTGTAATACATAAAAAGGAGGATAATGAGTTGTATGTGTACTAAATAACGGATATGAGTGTAGAGGTATAACTAGTTAAAGGCTAGGTGAGTACAACTTCAGGCACAAAAAAAAAAAAAAAAGAAAGAGAGCTTCTAACTACGTTGCATGGAAAAAGGGTGGATGACCCACCACTACAATGCATGGGAAAAGGGATGGATGGTTGAGATGGATTCGGTATCAAACCCAATTTCCAACTTCTCTTCTTTTGCTATCAGAACCAGAAACAGTAGACGGCTTCCACATACGACCCTATATCAGAGCTTCCGGCTAGCAGCCAATCGCCAGACCCATCGGGTTAGAAGTTCAGCATGTCTGCATAACCACTAAGCCCTAGCCGGCTTGACGGGAAAAGAAGAGAAAACGAATGGGCTCTCAGGTGGGTTTGATGGTGCAGAAACGCAACCGGTATTGGTCGGATGATTCCTTACAAGGATCACGATAAGGTCGTCGATAGAGGTGGGGTCAAGGGGTGGTTTGTATGCATACGGCTATGGCCGCATGGTTACAGTGCTGATATGTTTAGGAGGGGAGAAACAGAGGGAGGAATGAAGGGGTTGGCCTACCTCGATGGGGAAGAGGTCACTGGGGCCTCGTTTGCTCCTCTCATCTTCTCTCGATCTCGATCTCTTCTCCTCTCTTGATCCCTTGACAACTCCTCACGATCTCACAATCGTAACCGAAGAGGAGATAGGTTTTTGGCCAGATAAAGGGGAGATTAATTCGTGCATGACTTGGGGTAGTTAATAGGTACTTTAGGGATACGTTGCTTATGGGATGAGGAGATTAATTCGTGCATGACTTGGGGTACTTAATAGGTACTTGGGGGATACGTTGCTTATGGGATGAGGAGATTAATTCGTGTTTGACTTGGGGTAGTTAATAGGTACTTGAGGGATACGTTGCTTATGGGATGAACTTGATTACCAGACTTGGAAAAGTTTCAAATCTTTGGAAATCCATAAAGGTAATTAAAGAGGAGTGGTCAACTTGGGCCTCCCTCTCTCTAAGACCAAGCCCAATAAAAGAGAGGAATCAGCCTTCCTCACAAATAAGCCAGGTTTGAAATTGGAGATCTTCCCAATAAGAAAACAAAACGACTAAGGAAAAGCCCTGTCTAAAAACCAATATAGGTAATAAAAAAAAAAAAAAACCCCGGAGTGCTACAACATAACCCCCTAAAAGAGAACTTCGTCCTCGAAGTTCAACCAGAAAACCCTTCGAAAAATTGGGATACTGAGTCTTCATCTCCGACTCGAGCTTCCAAGTAGCTTCCTCGGGAGTATGGTGTTGCCACAACACCTTGACCATACGGATGGTCTTGGTGCGCAATACCCGATCTTCAGCTGCCAAAATCTGCATCAGACGCTCCTCGAAAGTCACGTCCTCACTGAGACTCAACCCCTGCCAGTCAAGAACGTGTGACGAGTCTGGCTCATACTTTAGAAGCATCGACACATGGAAGACCTGGTGGACACTGGAGAGCTGAGGTGGCAACGCTAAACGGTATGCGACATCCCCAACTTTGTCAAGTATCTCAAAGGGACCAATGAACTGGGGTGCTAGTTTCCCCTTATGCCCGAACCTAAAAAGACCTCGTCGTGGGGAAACCTTCAAGAACACCCGGTCACCTGCCTCAAACTCCAATGCTCGCCATCGAGTATCTGCGTAGCTCTTCTGCCGGCTCTGAGCTGCCCGCAGACGCTCTCTGATCACCTGGATCTTCTCCGACGTCTCCTGGACCATATCTAGTCCTAGCAAGCTCTTCTCTCCGACCTCAGCCCAGCAAATCGGAGAACGACACGGTCTCCCGTAGAGAGCCTCAAAGGGAGCCATGCCGATGCTGGTTTGGAAGCTATTGTTGTAGGCGAACTCCACCAAGGGAAGGTGATGCTCCCAACCTTCTCCAAAATCCATCATACAAGATCGAAGCATGTCCTCTAGTGTCTGGATTGTACGCTCTGACTGACCATCCGTCTGAGGGTGGTACGCTGTGCTGAAGTGGAGCTTCGTCCCCATAGCCTCCTGTAAGCTTCTCCATAAATGTGAAACAAACCGTGTCAGCCATAGAAATCTGAAGACCGATTACTGGGGTATGAGGTGAGAAAAAGTGGTTTTTGGGATCAAATCAATTAACTATGCCGATTGGGATTCTCACTGGGCTCCTTCTACGCTCACACACATGGAAAGAAAATAAGGGAAAGAAACAAGAGATGATATTTTGAAACTTGAAAATATTTTTATTTAATTTAGAAAATCAACAGGGATAAAATATTAAATCAGGATCGACCTTCAAAAGGGGTATCCTTTCAGTATGTGCGACCTAATGGTGTCACTACTTACTGAAAGAAGATCCTCTAAAGGTGCACGAGGCTCAAGCCTCCGACGGCGAGCCAAGTATCTTACCCACTCCCTAACACTCAGTGCATCGGTTTGGAGGTCCTATCTACTGGCTTGCCAAAATCAGGTCAATTATTCTTTTTATATTTTTCATTGTGATCTAACCTATGTTTGGGGCCTTGAGGAGAGGCCTACCCAAAAGGTTCAGCTGTCACATTACCACTTATCAGACTAGCTAACTAATAATAAAATTATTATTCCAATTCAATTCGATTACATCGAATGCTAGGATTGACATACTAGAAAGACAAGCTGCTACCCTAAACTAACTGCTGGACTCCTATTGCTGCTCCTGTGCCTCCGTTCCTGCAGAAGAGTCTACTCGTGGGAATGGGTAGCCACCAAAAATATATTTGGGAGATTAGCCAAATAAATGGCTAGTGACAAACTAACAATTTTAATAATTAACAATGCTCGTATTTTTAGATAATTTACTGATTAACCAAATTGTCAAGCTATGTTCTCAATCACATTCTATATATCCATACAATTTCTACATTCACATGCAAATCCTACTGTCACTAGGTCATCGTGTGAACAGTCATACAATTCAAAATATATAATCAAACAATTACACACGCAAACATGAACCCCGGATATTTTGTTTAACCTGCCTCCAGTCGGGCATTACTATCGGGCATTTTATTTCGGTATAGAGGGCCAACTCTCTCGCCATGCATCCACCAACTCCATGCACAATTCACCCAGATGATCATAAGGGGTTTTCCGTCTTTCACGATGGAGCTCTACCGCCCAACTTGTTTTACTATAAGGACTTTAACTCCCCGGGACAGGGTTGCTAGGCCAATCCCTACTCGAGGGCACAACCTATTGGCTTTACCACAACCCTTGCACGTGACCCCTAACTTACTTAACTTTGGCTGTACGCGAGAGTGGTTCACGGCCCTTGCGCGCACAGGGTCCCTACCCTCTAACCAGGTAGATTTTCAACAATTAACACATCATATGGTATTGAAGGAACTATACAATGATTAATCATATTCGATGGATTACCTCGGGATTCATACCCACTCACAACCCAGCATCATAATTAAAAATAAAGCACTCGCCCAAAATCCATTTACTAAGGTTACCACGCTCCTCTCAGGAGGGTGGGTCCCGATAATTCTTTAATCATTTATTTACTCATTTTAATGGAATACCTACCTATGGTGTCCATGCAAACAATAGAATAATTATTATTAAATTATTAACTTTTCATGCATGAGTCACCGGACTCGCGACTCCTCATGCAAGGTGGGGTCCACTCGACCACATGCGACGACGTCCGATAGGACCCGCATGCAGCGTTATGAACACCTACCCTTAATTTCTATATCAATATTATTAATTATTAAAGGAAGCGTGCTGTGTCACCTGGTTGACGTGCCCGAATTCCCGTCTCTGGCCTCTGCTCCGTCCACAGTTGGATCGTCCCGGTACGAACTGGTAAGTTGCATGCATCCATACATTACTAATATGCTAAAAGCGAGAATTTCAAATTTATTTGTGTGGGGACTGAAGGTAGCTATCGTGTCATGGACACGAAAATCGATGTGGTTAATGGGATAGCATTGTGCGTGATCGGGTTGTCCTTACCCAACTTGCACCATAAAACGATCTAAGACTTTGTATTTGGATTTGAATAAAGTTGCATAGGCAATTGATTTGGTAGGTCAACTTCAGTTTGACCGAACGTGATTTAGGACAGGTTGCGATCAACTCGACCTAGGTCTCAAGGGCCAATGATTGTCATTCACACCTCACAAGCCTGTTTCGGACACCATGAGGGTTCGTGATCGGGCTAATACCATGCTAGCAACAACTTCCTCAAAAGGACGAAGAAATACAATAACCCCAAGACAAGGTTTGGCACTGGTTGTCTTGGCCGCTTTATTGCCAAGCCATCTAGTAGTTGGCTTCTACTGTCTGCCAGTTGACATCAAAGTCGACGGCGACAGATGGGAGGGGCGGCCTGGAGCGCCGGCGAGCGCTCGGCCGGCCTCTCTCGCACCACCCCCACCGAGGAGGCACGGGACGAGGCGGCCGGAGCTCTCGTCGGAGTCAAAGAGCTCGGACGGCGGGGGGTCACGCGGGGTTGGGTCGCAGAAGAGATGAGAGGAGGAGAGGGTGGCTGACCTGGGGGTGCCGACACGCTCGTCGATGCTCCGACGAGGGGCGGGTCGCGATGCTCTGATCTTCTCTCTTGATCTCTTCTCCTTCTCTCTCTCCCGTTCTCTCTTTCTTGGTTCACAATAAGAAATGAAGGGGCTGTTGTTATGGTACTAAAGATAGTGTTTTCATGGTAATAAAGAGGGTTGGGGAAATAAATTGTTAGCCTCTTTAATTCATAATAACGATGAAGTAATAAAGGAAGAAGAGATCTGGTTGTTAAAGCTATCAAATTGTTAAGACTTTTAACTCCTAATAAAGAGAATGAACTAAGAGAATAAAAGATTGAGTTTTATCATCTTAACTCTTTTATTTCTTCCCATCCGTAATTAAAATTTGAAGTCACGGAGAGAGAAATTTTGTTGTTAAGGCTATCAGGTTGTAATGGCTTTTAACTCCTAATAAAGAGTAGGGAATATAAGAATAAAAGATTTAGTTTTATTATCTTAATTCCTAATAAACCTGTTATTTTAATTAATTTATATTATTATCAAAAATATTAATGCCATGCCTTGTTACACGTGCTCGCATGCTCGTGTATCGATCACCATGCCTCCAGTGTCACCTAGCGACCCGGACCCGGGGCCCACTGCCCGGTCCAACTCATGTTCAAGCACACACCATCGACAACCATATTTGGGAAAACAAATCAATCAGTTTAGCAATAATAAAATAATAATAAAACTGGGCTGCCCTGAAATCAAACGTACCGGGTATTACATCCTACCCGCCTTATTAAAATTTTCGACCCGAAAATTAACTAACACTAATCATCAAACAAAGAAGAGTATCGGGACCGCATCGCTGACTCGAGCTCCCACATAGCTTCCTCCTCATTACAGTGCTGCCACTGCACCTTCACCATGGGGATGGTCTTTGTACGAATTACTCGATCCTCACTAGCCAAGATCCTGATCGGTTGCTCCTCATAGGACGCGTCTGAACTGAGGGTCAGGTCCTGCCAATCTAACACGTGCGACGGGTATGGCTCATACCTCCGAAGCATCGACACGTGAAAAACACCGTGGATACTAGAGAACTGCGGGGGCAGTGCCAGACGATATGCCACCTCGCCAACTCTCTCCAAAATCTCGAAGGGACCTATGAACCTTGGAACCAAATTTCCTTTCTTCCCAAACCTCGTGATGCCTCGACGAGGGGAAACCTTCAGAAAAACATGATCCCCAACAGTAAACTCAAGCGGGCGTCGACGCACATCCGCGTAGCTCTTCTGTCGACTCTGCGCCGCTCTAAGTCACTCTCTAATCAGTTGGATCTTCTTAGTCGTCTCCTGGACAAGCTCTGGCCCCAAGAGACTCCGCTCTCCTACCTCCGCCCAACAAAGAGGTGACCGACATGGCCTCCCGTACAAAGCCTCATAGGGGGCCATACCGATGCTAGCTTGGTGACTATTATTGTAGGCGAACTCCACAAGAGGTAGGTGCTCCTCCCAACTGCCTCCAAAATCTACTGTGCAAGCCCGCAACATATCCTCCAAAATCTGAATCGTCCTCTCTGACTGGCCATCCGTCCGTGGATGAAATGCAGTGCTAAAACTGAGCTCCGTCCCCAAAGCTGTCTGCAGGCTCTCCCAAAATCGAGAAACGAACCGAGGATCTCGATCCGAGACAATGGAAACTGGAACTCCGTGCAGCTTGATAATTTCCCTCATATACAACTTCGCTTGGTCGATGGATGTCATCGTCGTCCGCACCGGAAAAAAGTGCACCGACTTTGTCAGTCGATCCACAATCCCCCAAACAGAGTCATGTTTGTTTCGGGTCAGAGGCAACCCCGAAACAAAATCCATCGTGATGTGTTCCCATTTTCACTCAGCTACTGGAAGCGGCTGCAGCAATCCAGCCGGTCTCTGGTGCTCAGCCTTGACTTGCTGACAAGTCAAACATCTAGACACAAAGGCGGCCACGTCACGCTTCATGCCCTCCACCAAAATTGCCTTCTCAAATCATGATACATCTTGGTGCCGCCAGGGTGCACCGAGAATCTGGATCGATGCGCCTCTGACAACACCTCCTCTCGAACCTCCTCATCAGTAGGGAGGCACAACCTCCTCTGGAACCGCAGACCTCCATCAACATCAACTGACCAGTCAGGAACGAGCTCCCCATTGTCGCACCGTGCTCTAATCTCCTCCAACTCAGAATCCAACCTTTGTGCTGCAATCACCTTCTGCAGTAGGCTGGGCTGCACTCGTATGGTGCGCAACATGGTATGAGAGGGCTCCCATTGAACCCAGAAATCAAAGCCTTCTATCGTGGCCAGAAAATCCTGTCGATCAGTCACCAATCTAGCAAGCTAACTGCGGGACTTCCGGCTCAATGCATCTGCAACAACATTCGCTTTACCAGGATGGTAAAAGAGTGAATAGTTGAAGTCTTTTAGGACTTCGATCCACCTCCTCTGACGCATGTTTAGATCCTTCTGACTCGCGATATACCGCAAACTCTTATGATCACAATACATGTCGAACTCCTCACCGTACAAGTAGTGTCCCAAATCTTCAAGGCGAAAACCACTGCAGCCAACTCCAAATCATGGGTTGGATAGTTTTTCTCGTGAGTCTTCAACTGCCTCGAGGCGTATGCAACCACCCTGCCATCCTGCATCAAAACTGCTCCAAGCCCCATCAGAGAGGCGTCGGTGAAAACAACATAGCCCTTGCCACTGACCGGAATCGTAAGCACTGGGGCCGAAGTGAGACACCGCTTCAACTCCCGAAAGGACTTCTCACAATCTTCCGACCACTCGAACCTGACACCCTTCTTTGTCAGACGGGTGAGAGGTGCTGCTAGATGAGAAAATCCCTCCACAAAACGTCTATAATAGCCTGCTAGCCCCAAGAAACTCCTGATCTCGAATACGTTCTTCGGCTGCTCCCAGTCCATCACGGCCTCTATCTTCGATGGATCCACGGAGATACCTTCCTGCGATACAACATGTCCAAGAAATTTCACCTCCTGCATCCAAAACTCACACTTACTGAGCTTGGCATACAGTTGGTGGTCTCTGAGGGTCTGCAATACAGCACTTAGGTGCTCCCAATGATCTTCCTCCGTTTTGGAGTAAATGAGGACATCATCCACAAATACCACAACGAATCTGTCCAGGAACATGCTGAAGACTCGGTTCATCAGATCCATGAATACTGCAGGGGCGTTTGTTAGACCGAAAGGCATGACCAAAAATTCATAGTGCCCATATCGTGTCCGAAACGCCGTCTTCGAAATATCCTCCGCTCTTACAGCCAACTGGTGATATCCGGTCCTCAGGTCAATCTTCGAGAAATAACAAGCATCATTCAACTGATCAAAGAGGTCCTCGATTCGCGGCAAAGGGTACTTGTTCTTGATCGTGATGCTATTCAGCTTGCGATAATCGATGCAAAGCCTCTTTGTCCCATCCTTCTTTTGAGCAAAAAGGACAGGGGCTCCCCAAGGAGATGTGCTCGGACGAATAAAGCCTCTATCGAGCAACTCCTCCAACTGGATCTTTAGTTTCTTCAACTCCGCAGGAGCCATCCGGTACGGAGCAATTGAGACCGGTGCTGCTCCCGATACCAGATCTATAGTAAACTCAACTTCCCGAGGTGGAGGCAAGCCTGGGAGCTTATCTGGGAAGACATCCGGAAACTCACGAACCATCGGTGGTAGCACCACTGGTTTCCCATCTTTATCTCTGCTTGGTAGCTGCGCCAGTAAGCTAAGGGTAAACTGTTGCAGCGGTACTGGATATAAAATCTTCTGCTTGTCTCCCATGAAGTAGAACGTCTCGCTCCCCGGAGGTGAGAATGTGACGTTCTTAGTGAAGCAATCGAGGTTGACGTGATAGGCTGACATCCAATCCATCCCAAGCAGTACATCCACTCCTCCTAAGGCCAGAATGATGAGGTCTGTCGAGAGCTCTCGGTCTCCAATATGAATGATGCAATCCCGGTAGATTCGGTCCACATCGGTACTTACCCCGAGCGGTAAAAACACTGACAGAGTATGACCCAGTGGAACCGACTCCAGTCCCAAAGTCTTGACAAAACTAGGGACGATATAGGAGTGAGTAGACCCGCTATCGAAATGAACGGAAGCAAGGGTCGAAAAGACAAGAACGGTACCTAGCGTTATCGGAAACACGTAAGAAACTAATCTAGCTACCGGTCACTAGTCGCTACCAGTTCTCACAAGTCAACACTAATAGCGAAGACAACTACATAATTACTACCACGAATAGAAATTTTAGGTTCAGGGTTACCTTCAATCGCTTTCCCAGAAGCCTCTGGGTCTTGACCGACTAGCATATATGCCCTTCCCTGAGCCTGGTTGCCTCCTCCGCCCTGACGGGAGAAAGGTCTCTGCTATTGTGGATGGGGAGGACGTTGTTGCTGCTGAGCTCTTTGTGGAGGCCTCTGCTGCTGCACAGGTGGTGGCGGCAGAGCAGGCCTCTAGGGTGGAGCAGGTAGGAGTGGCTGTCGATGAAGCTGTGGGCAGTTCCACTTCAGATGCTCCAAAGAACCACACTGGAAACATCCACGCCGCTGGGGTCCAAGAGCTGGAGAACCACGAAGGTACTGAGGTTGGCGCGATGGGGGTCGAGTCTCCATAGGCCTAAACCTCTTCTGAGTCGGTAGACCGTTACGACTGTTGCCACCCCGCTTCTCCAGGATAGCACGTGATTCCTTCAACTCTTGCTCCACTGCCAGGGACTGGTTGACCAACTCCTCATAAGATTGCCCCAAGAAAGGGGTAACCCTACCTCTGATTGCTGGATTCAAGCCATGCTCAAAGCGTAAGGCTCTCCTACCGTCGGTCGCTACCTGGTGTGGGGCATACCTCGCAAGCTCCGAGAACTTGGCCTCATACTGTGTCACAGTACGAGACCCCTGATAGAGTGCTAGAAACTCCATCTCCATCCGGTTCTGCACGGTAACCGGAAAGAACTTCTTCCGAAATAGTTCCTCGAACTCCTGCCACGTGATCGCTCATCGATCTGCTGTTCTGGTGCGCTGGACTGTCTGCCACCAGAAGTCTGCCTCAGTCTCAAACTGGTACAAGGCGAAGATCACTCTCCTATCATCGGTGATGCCTAATGCGCTCAGAATCTTCTCGATCTGCTGGAACCATCGATCGGCCTTTAAGGGGTCTGGCTTACCCTTGAAGCTCGGTAGTCCCATCGCCTTAAAATCCTTCAGTAGTTTCCCCTGCCGCTCACCCTCGGCCAGCTGACGAGCTTGGGCCTGGGCAAGAGCAGCCTGCGCTAGCTCGGCCTACTGCTGAGCAGCCGTCTGCTGCTGCGCAATAGCAGCCTGCTGTTGTTGGACCATGGTGGCCATCCCCTGGAGCATTTCCATCATCCTCGCCGTACTATCAGACGCAGAGGACGATCCTGCTCTGTTGTTCGCACAATTTCCACTCCTAGTGCCCGCCATCTGAAATGGAAAGATAGTCCTAACGTCAACCATCCACTAACCAACTGCGAAAACTCTAGACTCATAATACTAGAGACTAACCCCTAGGAACATATCCCTAGGCTCTGATACCTGCTGTCACGCCCCAGAAATCTGAAGACCGATTCCTGGGGTGTGAGTTGAGAAAAAGTGGTTTTTGGGATCAAATCAATTAACTATGTCGATTGGGATTCTCACTGGGCTCCTTCTACGCTCACACACATGGAAAGAAAATAAGGGAAAGAAACAAGAGATGATATTTTGAAACTTGAAAATATTTTTATTTAATTTAGAAAATCAACAGGGATAAAATATTAAATCAGGCTCGACCTTCAAAAGGGGTATCCTCTCAGTATGTGCGACCTAACGGTGTCACTACTTACTGAAAGAAGATACTCTAAAGGAGCACGAGGCTCAAGCCTCCGACGGCGAGCCAAGTATCTTACCCACTCCCTAACACTCAGTGCATCGGTCTGGAGGTCCTATCTACTGGCTTGCCAAATTAGGTCAATTATTCTTTTTATATTTTTCATTGTGATCTAACCTATGTTTGGGGCCTTGGGGAGAGGCCTACCCAAAAGGTTCAGCTGGCACATTACCACTTATCAGACTAGCTAACTAATAATAAAATTATTATTCTAATTCAATTCGATTACATCGAATGCTAGGATTGACATACTAGAAAGACAAGCTGCTACCCTAAACTAACTGCAGGACTCCTATTGCTGCTCCTGTGCCTCCGTTCCTGCAGGAGAGTCTACTCGTGGGAATGAGTAGCCCCCAAAAATACATTTGGGAGATTAGCCAAATAAATGGCTAATGACAAGCTAACAATTTTAATAATTAACAATGCTCGTATTTTTAGATAATTTACTGATTAACCTAATTGTCAAGCTATGTTCTCAATCACGTCCTATGTGTCCATGCAATTTCTAAATTCACATGCAAATCCTACTGTCACTAGGTCATCGTGTGAACAGTCATACAATTCAAAATATATAATCAAACAATTACACACTCAAAAATGAATCCCGGATATTTTGTTCAACCTGCCCCCGGTCGGGCATTACTATCGGGCCTTTTATTTCGATGTAGAGGGCCAACTCTCTCGCCATGCATCCACCAACTCCATGCACAATTCACCCAGATGATCATAAGGGGTTTCCCGTCTTTCACGGTGGAGCTCTACCGCCCAATTTGTTTTACTATAAGGACTTTAACTCCCCGGGACAGGGTTGCTAGGCCAATCCCTACTCGAGGGCACCACCTATTGGCTTTACCACAACCCTTGCCCGTGACCCCTAACCTACTTAACTTCGGCTGTAAGCGCAGAGTGGTTCACGGCCCTTGCGCGCACGGGGTCCCTACCCTCTAACCAGGTAGATTTTCAACAATTAACACGTCACATAGCATTGACGGAACTATACAGTGATTAATCATATTCGATGGATTACCTCGGGATTCACACCCACTCACAACCCAGCATCATAATTAAAAATAAAGCACTCGCCCAAAATCCATTTACTAGGGTTACCATGCTCCTCTCAGGAGGGTGGGTCCCGATAATTCTTTAATCATTTATTTACTCATTTTAATGGAATACCTACCTATGGTCTCCATGCAAACAATAGAATAGTTATTATTAAATTATTAACTTTTCATGCATGAGTCACCGGACTCGCGACTCCTCATGCAAGGTGGGGTCCACTCGACCACATGCGACGACGTCCGGTGGGACCCGCATGCAGCGTTATGAACACCTACCCTTAATTTCTATATCAATATTATTAATTATTAAAGGAAGCGTACTGTGTCACCTGGTTGACGTGCCTGAATTCCCGTCTCTGGCCTCTACTCCGTCCACAGTTGGATCGTCCCGGTACGAACTGGTAAGTTGCATGCATCCATACATTACTAATATGCTAAAAGCGGGGATTTCAAATTTATTTGTGTGGGGACTGAAGGTAGCTATCGTATTATGGATACAAAAATCGATGTGGTTAATGAGATAGCATTGTGCGTGATCGGGTTGTCCTTACCCAACTTGCACCGTAAAACGATCTAAGACTTTGTATTAGGATTTGAATAAAGTTGCATAGGCAATTGATTTGGTAGGTCAACTACAGTTTGACCGAACGTGATTTAGGACAGGTTGCGATCAACTCGACCTAGGTCTCAAGGGCCAATGATTGTCATTCACACCTCACAAGCCTGTTTCGGACACCATGAGGGTCCGTGATCGGGCTAATGCCACGCTAGCAACAACTTCCTCAAAAGGACGAAGAAATACAATAACCCCAAGACAAGGTTTGTCACTGGTTGTCTTGGCCGCCTTATTGCCAAGCCATCTGGTGGTTGGCTTCTACTGTCTGCCAGTCGACGTCAAAGCCGACGACGGCAGATGGGAGGGGCGGCCTGGAGCGCCGACGAGCGCTCGACCGGCCTCTCTCGCACCACCCCCATCAAGGAGGCACGGGACTAGGCGGCCGGAGCTCTCGTCGGAGTCCAAGAGCTCGGACGGCGGGGGGTCACGCGGGGTTGGGTCGCAGAGGAGATGAGAGGAGGAGAGGGTGGCTGACCTGGGGGAGCCGACACGCTCGCCGATGCTCCGACGAGGGGTGGGTTGCGATGCTCTAATCTTCTCCCTAGATCTCTTCTCTTTGTCTCTCTCCCGTTCTCTCTTTCTAGGTTCACAATAAGAAATGAAGGGGCTGCTGTTATGGTACTAAAGATGGTGTTTTCATGGTAATAAAGAGGGTTGGGGAAATAAGTTGTTAGCCTCTTTAATTCATAATAACGATGAAGGAATAAAGGAAGAAGAGATCTGGTTGTTAAGGCTATCAGATTGTTAAGACTTTTAACTCCTAATAAAGAGAATGAACTAAGTGAATAAAAGATTGAGTTTTATCATCTTAACTCTTTCATTTCTTCCCATCCGAAATTAAAATTTTAAGTCACGGAGAGAGAGATTTGGTTGTTAAGGCTATCAGGTTGTAATGGCTTTTAACTCCTAATAAAGAGTAGGGAATATAAGAATAAAAGATTTAGTTTTATTATCTTAACTCCTAATAAACCTGTTATTTTAATTAATTTATATTATTATCAAAAATATTAATGCCATGCCTTGTTACACGTGCTCGCATCCTCATGTAACGATCACCATGCCTCTAGTGTCACCTAGCAACCCAGACCCGGGGCCCACTGCTCGGTCCAACTCATGTTCAAGCACACACCATCGACAACCATAATTGGGAAAACAAATCAATCAGTTTAGCAATAATAAAATAATATTAAAACTGGGCTGTCCTGAAATCAAACGTACCGGGTATTACAAACCGAGGGTCTCTATCTGAAACAATAGTGATGGGGACTCCATGGAGCTTCACAATCTCTCTCACATATAGCTCACTGTAATCATTCTGCGCCATCGTCTTGCGAACAGGGATGAAGTGCGCTAACTTCGTCAACCGATCAACTATTACCCAGATCGAGTCATGGCCCTTCCGAGTAGCTGGTAAACCGGACACAAAATCCATCGTGATGTGCTCCCACTTCTACTCCGCTACTGGTAAAGGCTGCAAGAGTCCTGCTGGCCTCTGATGCTCCGCCTTGACCTGTTGACAGGTCAAACAACGAGAAACAAACTCTGCCACATCCCTCTTCATGCCACTCCACCAAAACTGCCTCTTCAGGTCTCGATACATCTTGGTGGCTCCAGGATATATCGTAAACCGAGAGCGATGAGCTTCTGTCAGAACCTCCAAGATGAGCTCCCGATCGGTAGAAAGGCATAACCTCCCTTGAAACCTCAAGCCAGTATGTGCACCTATGGACCAACCATCCACTACATCTCCTTGTCTCAGACCAGCTCGAATATCCTCCAATTTTGCATCATCTCTCTGTGAGTTGATGACCCTCTGGAACAAAGAAGGTTGAGCTTGGATACTACATAGGATGATACGAGAAGGCTCCTTACGAACACGTAAGTCAAAGCCCTCAATCCTCATAAGAAACTCTTATCGATCTGCTATCAGACGAGCCAGCCTACTACGAGACTTCCGACTGAGTGCATCTGCAACCACATTGGCCTTCCCGGGATGGTAGAAGAAATCATAGTTGTAGTCCGTTATGACCTCAACCCATCTCCTCTGCCTCTGGTTCAAGTCCTTCTGAGAGTTAATGTACTTCAGGCTCTTGTGATCACAGTACATCTCTGTGGGGGAAAATCTTCGTGCCGACCTGAAGACTTTGCTGCACCAGTCAATTGAGGTTCGAGTTGAGGATCGTTGTTCGATTATTGATTGGGGTTGTCGTTCTCAATACACAAGCAGAGAGAGATGCAATCAGAGAATAGACACGAGATATGATCTCGGAGTTCAGCCGAAGCCTACGTCTCCGTGCTATAGGGAGCAACCCGAATTCACTAACTCTTTTCTCGAAGTGACCTCGACAGGCCGAGTGTCACTAATGCCTCTCCGATCTCTTCGAAGATAAGAAAAAAAAGATCGAGGAGAGGTGAAGGATCGGAAGTTAAAAAATTCCAGAGCTCTGGTTTTTGAAAATCAGATCTCAGAACTGGAAATCAGATCATTTACATTCGAAGGGTCTGCTATTTATAGAGAAATCCTGGAGTAGATGGCGGTTTCTGGTTGCTTCTGGAAGAAACTCCAGACAGGGCTGGTAGGTCCCGTGGCTTGTGGGTGCAAATTTTGGCAAGAAGTCTGCAAACAGCGGGACCCACCGGCCCTGCCTGGTGGGTCCCCGGAGACTACAGCGGGACCCACCGGCCCCGCCTGGTGGGCCCCTGAAGATAACAGCAGGACCCGCCGGCCCCGCCTGGTGGACCCACAAAGACTATCGCGGAGCCCACCGGCCCTGCCTGGTGGGCCCAAGAGCCTGTGGAATCCCCCAGGAGACGGTAGCGGGGCCCACCAGCTTTACCTGAAGGATCCCCAGATACGACAGCAGAAACCGCCATTTACCCCGGAATTCCTCCCCGGGAATTCTATAAATAGTAGAGCCTTCGAATGTAAAAGGATCCGAAAATTCTGATTTCCACTCTGAGATCTGATTTTCAGAATCCAGAGCTCAGGAATTTCTCAGCTTTCCCTCTTCCACCTCTCTTTGATCTTCTCCTCTCGTTTGAAGAGATCAGAGTATTTTCAGTGATACTCGGCCTGTCGAGATCACTTCGATATAAGTGTTAGTGAATTCGGGTTGCTCCCTATAGCACGGAGACGTAGGCTTCGGCTGAACTCCGAGATCACATCTCTTGTGTCCAACTTTCTCTGCTTGCATATTGAGAGTTCTAACTCCAATCGACAGATCGAACAACGATCTTCAACTCAAAACTTCAACTGACTGGTGAAGAGAAGTCTTCGGGTCGGCACGAAGATTTTCCCCCACAGTTTGGTGCCGTCTATGGGATCCGAACGAGAAGCTGTGTCCGTTCTACAACTACTATTAGATCAGTTGAGCAGACAATTGATCAAATAGCCAAACTTCCTCGCCCCCTCGGTTAAGCAGACAACAGCTCAGACGCCGGCACTCTCGTTGCACCCTTCGCTCTCTGAATGGCGAGGACGAAGCACCAGGGTCAACCAGAAGGAAGTAACACGCGTCAACCTCGTCCTGAGACTCGATCAATGAGTCAAAGGCTCAATTTCGGGCAGCCCCTTGCTGCCCCCAACATGGATACTCGATCAGGTAGTGGGAGATCGGTTGATCGACCGATTGCCCCACCTCCTTATCCATCAATAGGGCATACAACCCCTGCTCCCGTCGAAAACCTTCCCTCAACCTATCAAATCTCGGTGGTCGATTTCCAACTACTTCAATTGGCAAAGCAGAATGCTACCCTCACTGCTGAGAGGGACGCACTCAAGAAGGCAGCCTCCGAGGCTGGAATTGCTCTTTCTATCCTCTCGACTAATGAGAGGGTCGATCGGCCACGACCATCAATCCACTCCGAGCAACGGAGGTCAATGGGCACTGCTACCCCCGGGAGGATTCATCGCGACCCAACTCCCTCTACTGCCCCATAGAAGCAGAGTGTTTGGGATCGCTTTGACGATGAGTCCTCCCAATCCTCTTCTGGTCGTAACTGCGACAGGAAGGCACCTTCAAAGCTCGATATACCAAGGAAGCACCAGATGAAAGGCGCTCCTTCAAAGAGTAGAATCTCTCCATCTGTTCCATTTCAGTGTGGACTCGGATCGGATCTTCGTCACCGACTCCAACCTGCTGATATTCAAAGGCCTGAACAAGACCTCTCGATTTTGCCTCTCGATCCACATCCTAGTCGAGGGCATGGTCGTAGAGATGGATATTCCTCCACCGGGCCACTCCATCGGAGCTTGTTCGAATCAACATTTCCAAGGGGATGGAGAACTCCCACTCTCCCCAAATTCAATTGCGTCAAAGGAGATCCGACTCTCCACATACTCGCATTCAAGCAAGCCTTGACGCCGCACGAAGAGGAGAACAACGTGCTCTACCGCACCTTCGCAGGAAGCCTCGACGAGCCATCCCTCGACTGGTACCATAATCTTCGAGCTGGGTCCATCACTCAGTTCGGAATTTTGGCCAACCTCTTCGTACAGCACTACCAGCTGAACATTAAGCCGGAAAAGAAGCTCGACTCTCTCTATAGATTGAGGATAGGTGCCGACGAAAGTCTCCGCAGCTTCTCAAGGCGATTCCGCAACGATCACGCTGCCCTCTCTGGGAGACATCTGGATGATGAAGCTATCATATTAGCTTTTCAGAATGCACTCCGCTTCGACCAACATATCTATAATGACTTTATCCGCAATCCCCCTCCTTCTCTGGGTTCTATGTTCGATCAAATCCAGAGAAAGATTGAGGTTGAAGATGATCAAGTCGCTCGAAAAGGGCGAGAAACGAAGCGAAGACCCGCGGAAAAAGAAGCTCCCAAGTATGCGGCCAAAGCCCACAATGCTGAGGCAGCAGCCCCTCCAGCCAACAAGCGATCAAAAAATGACGGACGTCGATCTCCAACTAAGACCACTTTCACTGAGTGGAATTTATCGGTCGAACAGATCCTCGACCGTATTCAACACGAAGAATTCCTTTGAAGGTCCAATCCGCTTCAGCCAAACACTAAATTCACGGCGGACAAAACGGTCTATTGCGAATTCCACCGAAGTCACGGCCACTCCACCGATCGGTGCTATCGGCTGAAATTTCATCTCGAAGACTTAATGCGGGAAGGCCACCTTCAAGATTACGTCAAGGGCAGACAAGATCAACGTCGAACCTCTACAAAGGGGAAAGAAGCATGTTGGGTCCATCAAATCTTCTCCAACCGGCAACCAATCTCTGTGAACGCCAACGTCTTTGGTATTCATGGAACATTGCACAATCAAACCTTAACCGGGAAGGAAGTGGATCGGCAAGTTCGACGCATCTTCCATGTTCGTTCTGCTGTGAACAAGGAGGATACCTGGATCGAGAAGCCTATCGAAGGTTTAGCTTGGCCATCTATTGTTTTCAACGACTCCGATCTTCAAGGAGTTCATACTCCCCATCGAGACCCCCTGGTCTTGAAACTCCTCATCGACGGAAGCACCGTCAATCGAATCCTCATCGACACAGGGAGATCCATCGATATTATGTTCTCAGATTGTTTTAAACGTCTGGGACATAAATACTCAAGCCTCGACGTCATCCCGACTGTGATCACTGGCTTCAACGGTGAACAAAGCATTACGGTGGGCGAGTCAAGATTCACTCTCGACCTTAGCCGAGAGACTCGAGTCTCGGTGAGGTTTGCAATTATCGAAGGAGTATCCAGCTACAACGCCATTCTAAGCGACCATTCCTCCACCAGATCAATGCCATCCCCTCTTCTTACCACCAATTCCTCAAGTTTGCAACAGGAGAAGGCATTGTCTGCATTCGAGGCGATCAGCAAGCTGGAAGGTCTTGTGAGGCTGCTGCGGCTAAAACAGATCGAAAAATCAATATTGCTCCTCCAAAGTGGCCGCGAGACGAAGCTGGTCCCTCTTCCAAATAGCAATCAAAGGAGATTCCACTGACCGAGCCTCCACCAATCGAATGGGAAGCCTCACCTTCAATTGAAGAAATCATCCCTATCAATATCGGCAGTGGAAATCTCTCTCGACAAACATTTATTGGTACCGGTCTTACCAACGCCGAAGCGCAAGACATGTCATCCTTCCTTCAATCCAATATCGACGTCTTCGCCTGGTGTTTTGAAGACATGCCAGGGATCAATCCAGATGATGCCTGCCACCGGCTCACTATCAGAGAAGAAGTAAAACCAGTCAAACAAAAGCCACGCACAATCCGACCAGAACTACAAATTGCCGTTCAAGAAGAGATCATCAAGCTACTCGCAGCAGGATTCATCCGTGAAGTAGAGTATCCTACTTGGATCTCTAATATAGTTACTGTCCCAAAAAAGAACGGGAAGGTCAAAGTATGCATCGACTTCACCAATCTCAACAAAGCTTGTCCCAAAGATCCATTCCCCATGCCAAGGATAGATAGACTCGTCGATGCCACTGCTGGCCACGAGCTATTGTCTTTTATGGATGGATACTCTGGGTACAATCAAATTCCTCTTCACGCTGATGATCAAGAGAAGACATGCTTTGTGACTAGCTGGGGTCTTTACTGCTATAATGTAATGCCATTCGGTCTCAAAAATACTGGTTCTACTTATCAAAGGTTAGTCACAAAGATGTTCGAAGATCAGATCGGTCGCAACGTCGAAGTCTACGTCGATGATCTCCTCACAAAGAGCTCCATTCGAGAAAAGCATCTATCCGATCTAGCGGAAACCTTTCAAGTCCTTCGAAAGTATCGTATGAAGCTCAATCCGGCCAAGTGTGCTTTCGGAGTTTAATCGGGCAAATTCCTGGGTCATCTTGTGACCAGGAGGGGCATTGAAGCCAATCCCGATCAAATTCGGGCCATCCTCGACATGCCATCACCTACCAATCGAAAGGAAGTGCAACGTCTCACTGGAAGACTTGCTGCCCTCAATCGGTTCATCTCAAAGTCTTCCGACAAGTGTAAGCCTCTTTTCGACAAGCTGCGAAAGGCAGATACATCGGGATGGAGTCCAATTTGTGAAGAAGCTTTCCAAGACATCAAGAAATATCTGGTGCAAGCTCCTATCCTGACTGCTCCACTTCCAAAAGAAGACTTGTGGCTCTATCTCGCCGTGACTGATCAAGCAATCAGTGCGGTCCTAGTTAGTAGAAGAGAAGGCATCGAACATCCAGTTTATTATATCAGTCATACTCTTCTTCCGGCTGAGACTCGTTACTCCAAAACTGAGAAGGTCATTCTGGCCTTGCTCACTGCATCGCGTCGCCTCCAACCCTACTTTGTCTCTCATCGGATCACTGTCATCTCAGAACACCCACTCAAAGATATCGTGGACAAAGCTGGTCGAGCTGCTCGAATGACCAAATGGGTGATCGAAATGAGCTCTCTGGGGATTCAATTCGAATCTCGCACTTCCATCAAAGGTCAGGCCATTGCTGATTTTCTAGCTGACTTTTCGGTTGAAGACCCTATCTCTTGGGAAGAAGATGTCGACATGCGCTTAGAAGATGAGGCTAATCCTCCGATCAATCTTGCAACAAAAACCGATCCAAGTCTCGAGGCTATTGCCACAACTCCTCCATGGAAGCTTTATACTGATGGAGCTTCAAGTGCGATCGGTTCGGGAATTGGGATAGTCTTGGTATCCCCCGAACTTGATCATCTCCAAAAAGCCACTCTTCTCGGATTCAATGCCACCAACAACGAAGCCGAATACGAAGCACTTATTTCCGGACTCGAAATGGCTGAATCCCTGGGGGTAGATCGAATCATCATCTACAGCGATTCCCAGTTGATCATAAGTCAAATCAATGGGGAATACACAGCTCGTGAAGAGAGAATGCAACTCTATTTGGCCTTGGTACGACGTCTTCAACAATGTTTCACTAATACTGAATTTATTCAAATCCCAAGAGCAGAAAATCGAGAAGCAGATGCCTTAGCCAATGCTGCCTCAGTTCTTGGAGACTCACTTGGTGGAAGACAGATACAAATCATTTATCAAGAAGTACCCAAGATCACCCCCGAACAACAGATCCTTGCTACTACAAAAAGATCTGGGGGTGGAGATCAACTAACATTAAACCTCACTACTACAAGTGAGCTTGGGGATTGGAGACAACCAATTTTTGACTTCTTCAACAATGGTAAAATGCAGGAAGATCCCAATCCAGCCCGAAGACTTCAAAGGAAGCTCCCATGCTATATCACTCAAGGAGAAGACCTATACTTCAAATCTCACAACGGGGTAATGCTTAAGTGCATTGGTCCCGAACAAGTAAAGGCAATCCTGATTGATATCCACTCTGGAACTTGTGGAAATCATTCGGGAGGAAGATCTCTTGAAGCCAAGACGAAATTGCAAGGCTACTACTGGCCTACAATGGCAAAGGATGCTCGCCAAGTGGTTCAAAGGTGCGAGCCGTGTCAACGACACGCTCGTGCTATCCATCTTCCTGCAGATGAGCTTCACCAACTATCAAGTCTATGGCCTTTCCATCAGTAGGGGTTGGACTTCTTGGGTCTCTTCCCACCAACTCTAAGCAAGAAGAAATATCTATTGCTGGCCATGGATTACTTCACCAAATGGGTTGAAGTTGTGCCACTCTTCCGAGAGACCGATGATGAAGTGATCAAATTCATTCGACACAACATCTTCTCAAGGTTTGGTACACCTCAAGTTCTTGTTGCTGACAATGGAGCTCAATTTGACTCCGACAAGTTCCGAGAGTTCTGCCTGAACAACGGGATCAAACTCTTTTATTCAACTCCAAGATATCCTCAATGCAATGGTCAAGCTGAAGCCTCCAATAGAGCTATTCTTGGTATACTCAAGAAGAAACTCAATGACAAGAAAGGATTGTGGGAACAAGTCCTACCTGAAGTATTTTGGGGATATCGCACAACTCCGAGAAGATCCACAGGGTTCTCACCTTTCCGTCTGACGTATGGATCGGAAGCAGTACTCCCTACAGAGAATATATCAAATACTTTGAAGACCAGGGCAGTTGAAGAAGGGATCAATCAAGAGCTTCGCATCGATGATATGGATTTCTCTGAAGAATTAAGAGATCAAGCATCCCTTCGTGTGGCCAAGTACCAACAAAAGATCAAGCAAGCCTACGATCTAAAAGTCTACAAACGATAATTCCCAATCGGCAGTCTGGTCCTTAGAGCAGTCTTCTACAACACGAAGGAACACAGCAGTGGGAAACTTGCTCCCAACTGGGAAGGTCCATATATCGTCGAATCAGTGGGAGGCAAAGGCTCTTATCGACTGATCTCATCAGAAGGAGATAGATTGCCACGAGCTTGGAATTCTAGACACCTTAAATTGTTCTATCCATGATGTAAATTCCATGATGAATAAAGATCTCTTTCAACTGTTCAAAGTCCTAGTTCTGGAGCAGTTTCAAATTATCTATATTCAAATTACAAGGTCTTTTAACAAGTTTGGGTGCTTGAGCTGCGACTCAACCCTTTACGGGCAAATGTTAAAAGGATTTCAGATTATCATACAAAGCGAACTTCAAGTCACTAGTCGGTTTAACAGGTTTGGGAGTATGTGTTGCGACACTACCCCTTACTTACATATATTAAACTGACCTTCAATTTTGACCTTCAATTTCAATCAATTTTGACATCGTCTAACAAGTTTGGGTGTATGAGTTGTGACTCAACCCCTCACATATAAATGTTAAACGAATTCAAGTTCAATTTTCAAGATACATAACAAGTTTGGGTGATTAAGTTACGACTCGACCCCTTATTTTCAAGTGTATAAATATTCAATCATTCCAATAACATTCCAGAACTCAATATTCAAAGAATTCAATACCAGATACATTCAATTTTCAAACACCAAAAGGATCTCTATTATCAAAAATTGACTAAGTACAGGAGTGAGCTGTTACATATCGAGAGTTTACAAGTTCAAAGGACAAAAAAGAAGATAGAAAATCTCAAGTCTTGGCCACACTTTGCGCGCGCGACTTCTCTCCCTCGGATCCACCACGAGCTTTGCTCGCCACTGAAGCCTTAGAAGATCGGACGCTGCTAGCGTGGACCCTGAGTGCCTCCACCGCCTTCTCAGCCGTCTCCCTGTTACTCGCGCATTCAGTGCGCATGTGCTCCAACTCCTTTTGAAGGGTCTCCTCCTTAGCAGAAGAAGCAGCCTCCTTAGCAGCTAAAGCAGCCTCTCTTACATCAAGAGCAGCTTCCCTGCGTCAAGTTTGCCCTTCAACTCCTGGAGCTCCACCCCTCGGTCATGGGCCAGGGTCTCTATCCTGAAGAAACGTTTCTTCAACGATTCAAGTTCATGACCCCGAGCCTCGTAACCGTTCTGCCAGCCCTTGCTTTCGAGTTTCTCCTTGCGAAGGGCCTCAATCTTGGCCTTCAAGGCCTCCTTCTTGGAGGATAGAAGCTCCCTCAGCTTATCCTTTTCCTCGTGGGCAGCTTCCAATTCAGCCGTTAGGCGAGAGACTTCGGTTGAAGCCTCTCGCTCTCCGTACTTCTTGAAAAGCTTCGTGCCGAATTTCAGAACCGCTGAGTTCTGCGAACAAATAAGAAATGATAGAAATATATCAGAGGATTCAATTCGAAAAGACAATTCAAGCTGGTGCACTTACCACCACTTCGAGCCTATGAAAGGCTTCCTCGATCGGGGCCCCCGGAAGGTTGCAGAGCTTCCGGATCACGGGAGTTGGGTGGTTGATGTCAACCTCACCCAAATCTTTCAAAAGTGAAGGTATGCCCACAGGAGTCCCTGCAAATCAAGCAAAAGTTCAAAAGAGTTAGAATATTTTCAAACTTCAAAGGCAGTATGATCAGAAGTAGAATCTAGTGAGGATACTTGAGACATCAACCTGAGACGCCTTGCCCTTTCCACGGTTGGAGCTCTTACCCTTGGGGGTGGACTTCTCCTTGGTGGGAGTGGGCTCCGGTTGGGGTTGAGGAGTCTCATTACCCACCCGGCTTCCTCTCTCCAAGTGTGCGGGAGAGGGAACATCTTGAGGAGGGGAGACCCCCCCTTCATCCGGGTGCCCGCTCGAATGCTCGAGCCCGGCCATGATGAGTGCTATCTCTTCGGCCAGAGAACGCGAAGGGGGTGGGGGTTGTTCAACCTCCAGACCCCCGCTTGTAGTCGTGCCTTCGAGACGGGGAGTGACTGGAGGAATTTGGTCGAGGGGTGTGGGGTTGCTTCCAACCCCACCACTCCCTGAGAACTTGATTTTCAAGCGCATTGGGCGCTTCTTCAATTCCTCGAAGTGGTAGGCGGGAACCACCTTGTGGCCGTCGCCCTCCGCATCCATGATCTCCTCCATATGACGGGCCTTAGCCTCATCGATGGGAATAGGCAGAGAATCTTCTTCTTCTTCTGCACCACCAGTGGGGCTGGGAGAAAGTTCATCCCCACCATCCCCTTGTCCTTGATCACCACCAGTGGGGGTGGGAGGAACTACTTCCTCACCACCCCCATTTCTACCATCTCCACCCGTGGGGGTGGGAGGAAGATCATCCATACCACCCCCGTCTTCCTCATCATCATCGTCGCCGCCGTTGCCGTTGCTGCCATTCTCGGTGTCTTCTTCTTCCTCCTCCTCGCTTTCATTCTTCTTTTCTTCTTCTTCTTCTTCTTCTTCTTCTTCATCTTTCTCCTTTTCTTTGTCCTCATCCTCCTTCTGCTTGATGAGGATTTTCCTTTTCTTCTTCGCTGGGCCCCTCTGTATCACCAACTTTTCCTCAGAGGTGGGCAATCGATGCCTTGCACCGTAGGCCTTCTTCTCGATTCTAATCTTTCTGATAATCTTGCGAGACTGAGGATCCTCCTCGTAGTCTGAGTACAAGACCTTGTTGTCTTCGTATCTGGTCTGCGATCGGTGAAGGAGATTGGCTTTACCATACCTGACTGGGCAGTTTGAAAACTGCTTCCATGACCTGGTACCGCAGGTCAACTCCATGAACAGGTTGTCGATGGCCCCAACCCTCTCCGAAGGCCAAGCCAGCTCTCCTCCTGCGTAGTACATCTTGATCTCCTTGTTCACATCAGCGCGAAGAGTCTCTGGCACTGAGAGGGGAGTCCAGGCGCCAGCAATTGAGAGCGGCCACTCAGTGTACAGTTTGTCGGAAGCAACCGTGTCAGTGAGGGGGCGTAGAGCAGAAACCCCTGTCAGGTTGAAGAAGGGGTTGTCTTTCCTCGAAGCCCATCGGTAATGATAGAAGAAGTAGCCCAATTCAATCCGGGCCTCTTCGTCGTCTGGGAGGCTGGAGTAGCACTCCCTCAGCTCCTTCTGGAAATCAGACTCTATGCGGCAGAAGGCGTAGATTATCCTCCACGCATTGCCGGTGAGCTGTCCTGGGCAAAGGCCGGAGCTATTTAGCAGCCTCGCGGCAAACGGCAGCAGCGAAAGACGAAGGCCGCAGTTCAGCTGGCCCACAGAGACCACTGTCCCCATCACCTGCTCCATGCTGGCAACGTTCACAAACACTGTCTGCTTGTCGATGCCAAAACCAGATAGAACCCCTGGCAGTGACGGCCGGATCTTCCCCTCTATAAAGTACGCTAGCAACTTTTGCCACTTTGCCCTCTTCTTGTCGGTAAGCTGGCCACCCGTGTTGTAGACGTAGACAGGCTCCTCTGCCAGAGACGTCAAGGGACCCAAGACAAACTTTGCCTTCGGGATGTGCTCTGGCCGTGATGGAGCAGAAGCGAATCCAACTCCTTGGTGCCTTTTGCCCAATTGCCCAAGTTCAACAAGTGCCTCCTTGCCCTTGCCACGGCCCTTGGGAGTGGATGAGACCTCAGCAATCTCCTTCCACTTCCTCTTCGAGGGGACTGCGCTCATCTTCTTCGAGTTACCAGAGGAGGCCATTCGATCGATCGAGAAAGAGCAAAGAGCAGAGAACGAGAGATTGAGAGCAAAAGTTCTGGACTTCAAAAAATTTCTGAAAGCGTGAGGCGAAAATGACAGCCAGAGAAGCTTAAGTATCCTGAGGGAATTAGACACACAAATCGAGATGACATGTGTCATTACCATATCAAATCGCGTGTTTTTACGGGTACACGTGGCATCTATCCATAGCAAGCGCAAAACCAGGCGAACAGTCGGGACCAAACGAAACGTCGAACCAGTCGGACCACCGGTTCAACCGAACCACCGGTTCAAACTACTAGGTCAGAAGATTCAACTCGTTGCACAAATATATTATCCGATCAACCGGCAGGATGGTGGGTAATTTACCAGAGGATCGGGCGAAAAACAGGCTCTTTCGCCTTATCACTCAAACCTTGACCGGCTGATTTTAACCGATCGGTCAAAATCAACCGATCGATCGATTTTCTACTGGATCGGGCAAAAAACTTAGTTTTTTGCCCGATCACTCAAACCTTGACTGGCTGATTTTAACCGATCGGTCAAACATGACCGATCGGTCAAAATCAACCGATCGGTCGATTTTCTACTGGATCGGGCAAAAAACTTAGTTTTTTGCCCGATCACTCAAACCTTGATTGGCTGATTTTAACCGATTGGTCAAAATCAACCGATCGGTCGATTTTCTACTGGATCGGGCAAAAAACTTAGTTTTTTGTCCGATCACTCAAACCTTGACCGGTTGATTTTAACCGATCGGTCAAACATGACCGATCGGTCAAAATCAACTGATCGGTCGATTTTCTACTGGATCGGGCAAAAAACTTGGTTTTTTCCCGATCACTCAAACCTTGACCGGCTGATTTTAACCGATCGGTCAAACGTGACCGATCGGTCAAAATCAACCGATCTGTCGATTTCCTAACTGGATCAGGTAAAAAACTTAGTTTTTTGCCCGATCACTCAAACCTTGACCGGTTGATTTTAACCAATCGGTCAAACATAACCGATCGGTCAAAATCAACCGATCGGTCGATTTTCTACTGGATCGGGCAAAAAACTTAGTTTTTTGCCCGATCACTCAAACCTCGACCTGTTGATTTTAACCGATCGGTCAAAATCAACCAATCGGTCGATTTTCTACTGGATCGGGTGAAAAACTTAGTTTTTTGCCCGATCACTCAAACCTTGACCGGTCGATTTTAACCGATCGGTCAAACATGACCGATCGGTCAAACATGACTGATCGGTCAAACATGACCGATCGGTCAAACATGACCGATCGGTCAAAATCAACCGATCGGTCGATTTTCTACTGGATCGGACGAAAAACTTAGTTTTTTGCCCGATCCCTCAAACCTTGACCGGTCGATTTTAACCAATCGGTCACGACCGATCGGTCAAACATGACCGATTGGTCAAAATCAACCGATCGGTCGATTTTCTACTGGATCGGGCAAAAAACTTAGTTTTTTGTCCGATCACTCAAACCTTGACCGGTTGATTTTAACCGATCGGTCAAACATGACCGATCGGTCAAAATCAACTGATCGGTTGATTTTCTACTGGATCGGGCAAAAAACTTGGTTTTTTCCCGATCACTCAAACCTTGACCGGCTGATTTTAACCGATCGGTCAAAATCAACCGATCTGTCGATTTCCTAACTGGATCAGGTAAAAAACTTAGTTTTTTGCCCGATCACTCAAACCTTGACCGGGTGATTTTAACCAATCGGTCAAACATAACCGATCGGTCAAAATCAACCGATCGGTCGATTTTCTACTGGATCGGGCAAAAAACTTGGTTTTTTGCCCGATCACTCAAACCTCGACCTGTTGATTTTAACCGATCGGTCAAAATCAACCAATCGGTCGATTTTCTACTGGATCGGGTGAAAAACTTAGTTTTTTGCCCGATCACTCAAACCTTGACCGGTCGATTTTAACCGATCGGTCAAACATGACCGATCGGTCAAACATGACCGATCGGTCAAACATGACCGATCGGTCAAACATGACCGATCGGTCAAAATCAACCGATCGGTCGATTTTCTACTGGATCGGACGAAAGACTTAGTTTTTTGCCTGATCCCTCAAACCTTGACCGGTCGATTTTAACCAATCGGTCACGACCGATCGGTCAAACATGACCGATTGGTCAAAATCAACCGATCGGTCGATTTTCTACTGGATCGGGCAAAAAACTTGGTTTTTTGCCTGATCACTCAAACCTTGACCGATTGATTTTAACCGATCGGTCAAACATGACCGATCGGCCAAAATCAACCGATCGATCAACTTTGACCGATCGGTCAAAATCGACTGATCGTTCAACTTTGACCGATCGATCCTTTTTACGCTAAAAACTCGACGAGCTTCTTCATATTTTTTCGTGAACAGGGAGTTGATAGTTTTTGCACCAAGAATCCAAGCCAGCCAGGATGACCTCTTGCTAACTTGGAGGGGGTAACTGTGGGTGCAAATTTTGGCAAGAAGTCTGCAAACAGCGGGACCCATCGGCCCTGCCTGGTGGGTCCCCGGAGACTACAGCGGGACCCACCGGCCCCGCCTGGTGGGCCCTTGAAGACAACAGCAGGACCCGCCGGCCCCGCCTGGTGGACCCACAAAGACTATCGCGGAGCCCACCGGTCCTGCCTAGTGGGCCCAAGAGCCTGTGGAATCCCCCAGGAGACGGTAGCGGGGCCCACCAGCTTTACCTGAAGGATCCCCAGATACGACAGCAGAAACCGTCATTTACCCCGGAATTCCTCCCCAGGAATTCTATAAATAGCAGAGCCTTCGAATGTAAAAGGATCCGAAAATTCTGATTTCCACTCTAAGATCTGATTTTCAGAACCCAGAGCTCTGGCATTTCTCAGCTTTCCCTCTTCCACCTCTCTTTGATCTTCTCCTCTCATTTGAAGAGATCAGAGTGTTTTCAGTGATACTCGGCCTGTCGAGATCACTTCGATATAAGTGTTAGTGAATTCGGGTTGCTCCCTATAACACGGAGACGTAGGCTTCGGCTGAACTCCGAGATCACATCTCTCGTGTCCAACTTTCTCTGCTTGCATATTGAGAGTTCTAACTCCAATCGACAGATCGAACAACGATATTCAACTCAAAACTTCAACTGACTGGTGAGGAGAAGTCTTCGGGTCGGCACGAAGATTTTCCCCCACATGGCTGTCTCCTAGGGATTCCACAGGCAGGGCCGGTGGGTCCCGCGGTAGTCTTCGGGGGCCCACCAAGCAGGGTCGGTGGGTCCCGTGGTAGTCATCGGGGGTTCACCAGGCAAGGCCGGTGGGTCCCGTGGTAGTCTTCGGGGGCCCACCAGGCAGGGCCGGTGGGTCCTGCTGCTTGCAGATTTTTTGCCAAAATTTGCACCCACAGTTACCCCCTCCAAGTTAGCTAAGAGGCCACTTTGGCTGGCTTGGATTCTTGGTGCAAAGCTAACGATCCCCTATCACAAGTGCAAAAGGAGCTTGTCGAGTGTTAGCGTCAAAAAAAAGCTGATCGGTCAATTTCTGACTGATCGGTCAAAATTGACTGATCGGTCAATTTCGACCGATCGGTTGAATTTGACCGATCGGTCAAATTCAACCGATCGAGCTTATAGTTTTCTGACCGATCCAGTAGAAAATCGACCGATCGGTTAAATTTGACCGATCGGTCAAATTCAACCGGTCGAGTTTATAGTTTTCTGACCGATCCAGTAGAAAATCGATCGATCGGTTGAATTTGACCGATCGGTCAAGTCTGACCGATCGATTAAATTCAACCGATCGAGGTTGAAGTGATCGGTCAGAAAACTATGTTTTCTGACCGATCCAGTAGAAAATCGGCCGATCGGTTGAATTTGACCGATCGGTCAAGTCTAACCGATCGGTTAAATTCAACCGGTCGAGGTTAGCAGGATCGGACAAAAGGCCAAGTTTTTTGCCCAGTCCAGTAGAAAATCGACCGATCGGTTGAATTTGACTGATCGGTCAAGTCTGACCGATCGGTTAAATTCAACCGGTCGAGGTTTGCGGGATCGGTCAGGAAATATAATTTTCTGACCGATCTAGTAGAAAATTGACCGATCGGTTGAATTTGACCGATCGGTCAAGTCTGACCGATCGATTCATTTCAACCGGTCGAGGTTGAAGTGATCGGTCAGAAAACATAGTTTTCTGACTGATCCAGTAGAAAATCGATCGATCGGTTGAATTTGACCGATCGGTCAAGTCTGATCGATCGGTTAATTTCAATCGGTCGAGGTTGGTGGGATCGGGCAAAAGGCCAAGTTTTCTGATCGATCCAGTAGAAAATCGATCGATCGGTTGAATTTGACCGATCGGTCAAGTCTGACCGATCGGTTAAGTTTCAACCGGTCAAGGTTGGTGGGATCGGGCAAAAGGCCAAGTTTTTTGCCCGGTCCAGTAGAAAATCGATCGATCGGTTGAATTTGACCGATCGATCAAGTCTGACCGATCGGTTATGTTCAACCGGTCGAGGTTGGCGGGATCGGGCAAAAGGCTAAGTTTTTTGCCCGATCCAGTAGAAAATCAATCGATCGGTTGAATTTGGCCGATCGGTTAAGTCTGACCGATCGGTTAAGTTCAACGGATCAGTTAAGTTTTGAACCTGTCGAGTTGAAGCGGTAGAAGAGCTTGTCTTCTGCACGATCTTTTGGTAAATTACCCGATCGTCTGCCTGTCGATCGGGTAAAGTCTTCGAGATGCGATGGAGTTTGATTTTCCTACTTGAATCTTCGGTTCAACTGGATCGGTGAGTCTTTTGAACCGGCGGTTCGGTTAGACCGGCGGTCTGCTTGGACCGGTGGTTCAAAATGGTTCGACGCTTCGTCTAGTCCGACGGTTCGCCTGGTTTTGCGCTTGCTATGGATTGACGCCACGTGTCCCTTTAAAACCACGAGATTCGATTTGGTGACGACACGTGTCTTCTCGATTTGCGCGCCAGTTTCCTCTGGGTATATATGCTCCTTCCGGATTCATTTTTGCCTCGTGCTTCCAGAATTTTTCAAACTCCAGAACCTTTCGCTCTCGGATTTCTGTTCTTTGCAATCTTTCGATCGGTTGAAATGGCTTCTTCCGGTAGTTCGAAGAAGATCAACATCGTGCCCTGGAAAAGGAAGGGGAAGGAGAGGGCTGAAGTGTCGCCTGTGCAACAGAAAGGCAGGGGCAAAGGCAAGGCTGAACTTGGCATCCTCGGCAAGAGGCATCAGGGAGTGGGGTTCGCCTCTGCACCATCAAGGCCAGAGCACATCCCCAAGGCAAATTTTGTACTGGGCCCTCTGATGTCGCTGACGGAGGAGCCTGCTTACGAGTACAACGTTGGTGGAAAGCTCACCGATGTGAAAAGGGCGAAGTGGCAAAAGCTGCTTGCTTGTTTCACAGAGGGTAAGGTCCGACCGTCTATCCCTGGAGTCCTGTCTACGTTTGGCATTGACAAACGGACTATCTTCATCTCTATTGCTAGCAAGGTGCAAGTGATGGGGATGATAGTCACCATTGGTCAATTGAACTGCGAATTGCGTCTTCCACTGCCGCCTTTTGCCGCAAGGCTGTTGAACACTTCAGGGCTTTGCCCCGGGCAGATCTCCGGGAATGCTTGGAGGATCATCTACGCCTTCTGCCGCGTAGAATCTGACTTCCAGGATGAGCTCAAGGAGTGCTACTCCAGCATCCCTGATGTTGAAGAGGCTCGGATCGAGCTGGGGTACTTCTTTTATTACTACAAATGGGCATCGAGGAAAGAGCTGAAGAGCCAACTGGCTGTCAAGGAAGCTGCCCTTGCAGCTAAGGAGACTGCTCTTGCTGCCAAAGAAGAGTCCTTCAAGAAGGAGTTGGAGCACACGCGTGCAGAATGTGAAAGCTTCAGGGCAACGGCTGAGAAGGCGGTGGAGGTGCTCAGGATTCATGCTAGCAGTGTCCAATCTACAAAGGCGTCTGCATCGGGTAAGGCTGGGGGTGGATCTGAAGGGGAGAGGTCATGTGCACCTAGTGTGGCAAAACCCTGATGTATCCTATCATCCTCTTGTTGTTGTACTTGTAAACTCTTTTCATATAGAAACCCACTCCTGTACTTGGCAACTTTTTGATGAACAAAGATTCTTTTTGATGTTTAGAAACTGTCTGTCTTGTGTTGAATATCTTTGAATGTTGTGTTCTGAATGGTATTGGAATGTTTGAATATGTATAAACACTTGAATGTAAGGGGCCGAGTCGCAACTCGATCACCCAAACTTGTTGAGTAACTCGAAAATTGAAGGTTGTGTTGTAGCCCAACTTGAAATCGTTAACATTTGTATGTGAGGGGTTGAGTCGCAACTCAAGCACCCAAACCTGTTAGACGATATTAAAATCGAAGATCAATAACATTTATAAGTAAGGGGTAGTGTCGCAACACAAGCTCCCAAACATGTTAAATTGACCAAGTAACTTGAAGGTTGTTTTGTATCACAACCCGAAACCGTTTAACATCTGTCTGTAAGGGATTGTAAGGGATTGAGTCGCAACTCAAGCACCCAAACTTGTTAAACGACCTGGTAATTTGAATACATATAATTTTGAACTTGTACGTAGATAGCTTGAAACTGCTCCAGAATTTGAATTGAGAAGTGATCATTTGAACATTTGAACATTTGAAAGAGATCTTTATTCATCATGGAATTTACATCATAGATAGTACATTTTGAGATATCTAGCATTCCAAGCTCGTGGTAGTCTGTCTTCTTCTGGCGAAATCAGCCGATAAGACCCTTTGCCTCCTACAGATTCGACGATGTAGGGACCTTCCCAGTTGGGAGCTAATTTTTCACTACTATGCTCCTTCGTGTTGTAGAAGACTGCTCTGAGGACCAGGCTGCCAATTGGGAACTGTCACTTGTAGACTTTTTGATCGTAGGTTTGTTTGATCTTCTGTTGATACTTGGCGACATGAAGGGTTGCTTGATCTCGTAGTTCTTCAAAGAAATCTAGATCATTGACTCGAAGCTCCTCATTGATGCCTTCTTCGACTGCTCTGGTCTTCAAGGTACTCGATATGTTCTCTGTTGGGAGCACTGCGTCTGACCCGTATGTCAGACGGAAGGGTGAGAACCCAGTTGATCTTCTTGGAGTTGTTCGATAGCCCCATAGAACTTCTGGTAGGATTTGTTCCCACAATCCTTTCTTGTTGTCAAGTTTCTTCTTGAGTATACCCAGAATAGCTCTGTTTGAGGCTTCAGCTTGACCATTGCACTGAGGGTACCTTGGAGTTGAGTAGAAAAGCTTGATTCCGTTGTTCAGGCAGAACTCCCGGAACTTGTCGGAGTCGAATTGAGCTCCATTGTCAACAACTAGGACTTGTGGTATGCCAAACCTCGAGAAGATATTGTGTTTAATGAACTTGATTACTTCATCGTCGGTCTCCCGGAAGAGTGGCACTACTTCAACCCACTTGGTGAAGTAATCTGTGGCCAGCAGCAGATACTTCTTTTTGCTTGGAGTTGGTGGGAAGGGACTTAAGAAGTCCAACCCCCATTGATGGAAAGGCCATGGGCTTGTCAATTGATGGAGCTCATCTGCTGGGAGATGGATAGCCCGAGCATGTCTTTGGCAAGGCTCACATCTTTGAACCACTTGGTGAGCGTCCCTTGTAATTATGGGCCAGTAGTAACCTTGTAACTTCGTCTTGGCTTCAAGAGATCTTTCTCCCGAATGATTCCCGCATGCTCCGGAGTGAATGTTAATAAGGATAGCCTTTGCTTGCTCAGGGCCAATACATTTGAGTATCATCCCATTGTGAGACTTGAAATATAGGTCTTCACCTTGAAAGTTATAGCATGGAAGTTTTCTTTGTAGCCTTCGGGCTTGATTTGGGTCTTTGGGCACCTTGCCATGTTTGAAGAAGTCAAAGTTTGGCTGTCTCCAATCATCGAGTTCATTTGAGGTGGTAAGGTTCGAGGCCAATTGTTCTCCACCCCAGATCTTTCTTTAGTGGCGAAGATTTGTTGCTCGGGGGTGGTCTTGGGTGCTTCTTGGTAATCGATTTGTATTTGTCTTCCTCCAAGCGAATCTCCAAGAACCGAAGCAGCATTGGCTAGAGCATCTGCTTCTCGGTTTTCTGCCCTTGGGATTTGAATGAATTCGGTGCTAGTAAAACGTTGTTGAAGACATCGCACTAGGGCCAAGTAATTCTGCATTCTTTCTTCTCGCGCTATGTACTCCCCATTGATTTGCCTTATGATTAGTTGGGAGCCGCTGTAGACGATGATTCGATCCACCTCTAGGGATTCAGCCATCTCGAGCCCGGAAATAAGTGCTTCATATTTGGCTTCGTTGTTGGTGGAATTGAATCCGAGGAGAGTGGCCTTCTGAAAATGATCAAGTTCAGGGGATACCAAGACTATCCCAGTTCCCGAACCGATTGCACTTGGAGCTCCATCAGTATAAAGCTTCCATGGAGTTGGTGTTGTGGCAGGAGCCTCAAAGCTTGGATCAGTTTTTATAGCCGGATTGAATGGAGGTTCAGCTTTATCTTCGAGGCACATATCGACATCTTCCTCTCAAGTTATGGGGTCTTCAATTGGAAAATCGGCTAGAAAATCAGCAATTGTTTGCCCCTTGATTGAAGTGCGAGTTTCAAATTGGATCCCAGAGCGCTCATCTCAATTACCCATTTGGTCATTCGACCTCCTCGACCTGCCTTGTCGATGATATCTTTGAGTGGGTGTTCTGAGATGACTGTGATCTGATGGGAAACAAAATAAGGTTGGAGACAACGCGATGCAGTGAGCAAGGCCAGTATAACCTTCTCCGTCTTTGAATAACGGGTCTCAGCCGGGAGAAACGTATGGCTAATGTAGTAGACCGAATGTTTGACGCTTTCTCTTTTGCTGACTAGAACCGCACTGATTGTTTGATCGGTGACGGCGAGATAGAGCTATAGATCTTCTTTTGGAAGTAGAGCAGTTAGGATGGGAGCTCGCACGAGATATCTCTTGACGTCTTGAAAAGCTTGCTCGCAAGTTGGACTCCAGCCAGACGTATCCGCCTTTCGTAGTTTGTCAAAGAGCGGCTTGCACTTGTCAGAAGATTTCGAGATGAGTCGATTGAGGGCAGCAAGTCTTCCAGTGAGGCGTTGCACTTCCTTTCGATTAGTTGGTGACGGCATGTCGAGGATTGCTCGAATTTGGTCAGGATTGGCTTCGATGCCCCTCCTGGTCACAAGGTAGCCCAGGAATTTTTTGGATTGAACTCCGAAAGCGCATTTGGCTGGATTGAGCTTCATGCGATATTTTCGAAGGACTTGAAAGGTTTCCGCCAGATCGGATTGATGGCTCTTTCGAGTAGAGCTCTTGGTGAGAAGGTCGTCGATGTAGACTTCGATGTTACGCCCGATCTGATCTTCGAACATCTTGGTGACTAACCTTTGATAGGTAGATCCCGCATTTTTGAGGTCGAAAGGCACTACGTTATAGCAGCAAAGTCCCCGATCAGTCACAAACCATGTCTTCTCTTGATCATCCGAGTGAAGCGGAATTAGATTATACCCAGAGTATCCATCCATATAAGATAATAGCTCGTGGCCAGTGGTGGCGTCGACGAGCCTATCTATCCTTGGTATGGGGAATGGATCTTTGGGACAAGTCTTGTTGAGGTTGGTGAAGTCGATACACACTCTGACCTTCTCGTTCTTCTTTGGGACAACAACTATATTGGAGATCCAAGTAGGGTACTCTACTTCACGGATGAAGCCTGCTACGAGTAGCTTACTGATCTCCTCTTGAACTGCAACTTGTAGTTCTGGTCGGATTGTGCGTGGCTTTTGCTTGACAGGCTTTACTTCTTCTTTGATTGCGAGCCGATGGCAGGCGTCATCTGGATTGATCCTAGGCATATCTTCGAAGCACCAAGCAAAGATGTCGATGTTGGACTGGAGGAAGGATACCATGTCTCGCGCTTCTGTGTCGCTGAGACCGATACCGATGAATGTTTCTTGAGGGAGATCTCCACTGCCGATATTGATTGGAATGATTTCTTTGATTGAAGGTGAAGCCTCCCACTCGATTGGTGGAGGTTCGGTCAGTGGGATCTTCTTTGGTTGCTATTTGGAAGAAGAGCCGGCTTCATCTCGTGGTCGCTTTGGAGGAGCAATATTTATCTTGCAATTTGTTTTCACTGCAGCAGCTTCACAAGATCGCCCGGCTTGTTGATCGCCTCGTATGCAGACAATGCCTTCTCCTGTTATAAACTTGAGGAGTTGATGATAAGAAGAGGAGATGACAATAATCTGGTGGAGGAATGGTCGCCCGAGAATGGAGTTGTAGCTGGACGTTCCTTCGACGATAGCAAATCTCACCGAGACTCGAGTCTCTCGGTTGAGGTCGAGAGTGAATCTTGATTCGTCCATCGTGATGCTTTGTTAGCCGTTGAAGCCCGTGATCACCGTTGGGACGACGTTAAGGCTCGAGTATTTATGTCCCAGACGTTTGAAACAATCTGAGAACATAATGTCGATGGAGCTCCCAGTGTCGATAAGGAATCGATTGACAGTGCTCCCGTCGATGAGGAGCTTCAAGACCAGGGGGTCTCGATGTGGAATGTGAACTCCTTGCAGATCAGTATCATTGAAAACGATAGAGGGCCAAGCCAAACCCTTGATAGGCTTCTCGATCCAGGTATCCTCTTTGTTCGCCACAGAACAAACGTGGAAGATGCGTCGAACTTGCCGATCTACTTCCTTCCCGGTCAATGCTTGATTGTGCAATGTTCCGTGAATGCCAAAGACATTGGCATTCACGGTGATAGGTGATCGGTTGGAGGAGATTTGATGGACCCAGCAAGCTTCTTTCCCCTTTACAGAGGTTCGGCATTGATCTTGTCCGCCTTTGACGAACTATTTGAGATGACCTTCTCGCAGTAAGTCCTCGAGATGAAATCTCAGTCGATAGCACGGATCAGTAGAATGGCCATGACTTCGATGGAAGTCGCAATAAACGGTTTTATCTGCAGTGACTTTGGTGTCGGGCTGCAGCGGATTGGGCCTTCGAAGGAATTCTTTGTATTGGATGCGGTCAAGGATCTGATCGATCGGTAAATTCCACTCGGTGAAAGTGGTCTTCGTCGGGGATCGACGTCCGTCGTTCCTCGACCGTTTGTTGGCAGGGGGGCTGCTGCCTCAGCGTTGTGAGCTTTGGCAGCATACTTCGGAGCTTCCCTCTCGGCGGGTCGCCTTTTCGTCTTTCGCCCTTTTCGGATGACTTGATCATCCTCAACCTCAATCTCCCTTTGGATTCGATCAAACATTGAGCCCAGAGAAGGAGGAGGATTGCGAATGAAGTCGTTATAGATGTGCAGGTCGAAGCGAAGTACATTCTGGAAAGCCAACATGATAGCTTCATCATCCAGATGCCTTCCGGAGAGGGCGGCGTGCTCGTTGCGGAATCTCCTTGTGAAGCTTCGAAGGCTCTCGTCAGCGCCCATCCTCAACCGGTAGAAGGAGTCGAGTTTCTTCTCCGGCTTCAAGTTCAGCTGGTAGTGCTGCACGAAGTGATTGGCCAAAACACTGAACTGGGTGATGGACCCAGCTCGGAGATTATGGTACCAATCGAGGGATAGCTCGTCAAGGCTCCCTGCGAAGGTATGACAGAGCACGTTGTTTTCTTCTTCATGTGGCGTCAGAGCTTGTTTGAAGGCGAGTACGTGGAGAGTTGGATCTCCTTTGATGCAATTGAATTTGGGGAGAGTGGGAGTTCTCCATCCCCTTGGAAATGTTGACTCGAACAGGCTTCGATGGAGAGGTCTGGCGGAGGAGTATCCCTCCCTACGACCATGCCCTTGTCCTGGATGCAGGTCAAGAGGTAAGATTACAAGGTCTTGCTCGGGCATTTGAGTGTTTGCCTGTTGGAGTCGGTGATGAAGGTCCGATCCAAGTCCACGTTGAAGCGGGATGGACGGAGAAACTCTACTCTTTGAGGGAGCCCCTTTCATCTGGTGTCTCCTTGGTGCGTCGGGCTTTGAAGGCGCTCTCCTGTCACAGTTGTGACCGGAAGAGGATTGGGAGGACTCATCGTCGATGCGATCCCAAACACTCTGCTTCCATGGGGTAGCAGAGGGAGTTGGATCATGACAAATCCTCTCAGTGACATCAGTGCCTATTGACCTCCGTTGCTCGGAGTGGATCGATTGTCATGGCAGATCGGCCCTCTCGTTGGTTGAAGGAATAGGGAGAACGATCCCGGCTTCAGAGGCTGCCTTCTTGAGAGCATCTCTCTCAGCAGTGAGGGTGGCATTTTGTTTGGCCAGTTGAAGCAGTTGAAAGTCGACTGCAGAAATTTGATAGGTGGATGGACGGTCTTCAGCAGGAGTAGGGGTTGTATGCCCTATTGATTGATGGGGAGGAGGGGCGATCGGTCGATCGACTGATCTCCCGCTTCCTGAGTGAACCCCCATATCGGGGACAGCAAGGGGTTGTCCGAAATTGAGCCTTTGACTCATTGAACGAGTCTCAGGACGAGGTTGACGAGCACTACTTCCTTCTGGTTGACCCTGATGCTTCGTCCTCGCCATTTAGTAGAGAGCGAAGGGTGCAACGAGAGTGCCGGTGTCCTAACGGTTGTCTGCTCAACCAAAGGGGCTAGGAAGTCTGATCGGTTGCCTGCTCAATCGATCTGACTTGTTGTAGGACGAGCTTGGCTTCTCTTTCGATCCCACAGACGGCGCCAAACTGTGGGGGGAAATCTTCGTGCCGACCCAAAGACTTCGCCGCACCAGTCAATTGAGGTACGAGTTGAGGATCGTTGTTCGATCTATTGATTGGAGTTATCATTATCAATACACAAGCAGAGAGAGATGCAATCAGAGAATAGACACGAGATGTGATCTCGGAGTTCAGTCGAAGCCTACGTCTCTGTGCTATAATAAGCAACCCGAATTCACTAACTCTTTTCTTGAAGTGACCTCGACAGGCCGAGTGTCACTGATGCCTCTCCGATCTCTTCGAAGATAAGAAGAAGATCAAGGAGAGGTGAGGATGGGAAGTTAGAAAATTCCAGAGCTCTGGTTTCAGAAAATCAGATCTGAGAACTAGAAATCGGATCATTTATATTCGAAGGGTCTGCTATTTATAGAGAAATCCTGGAGTAGATGGCGGTTTCTGGTTGCTTCTGGAAGAAACTCCAGACAGGGCTGGTGGGTCCCGTGGCTGTCTCCTGGGGATTCCACAGGCAGGGTCGGTGGGTCCCGCGGTAGCCTTCGGGGGCCCACCAGGCAGGGCAGGTGGGTCCCGTGGTAGTCTTCGGGGGCCCACTAGGCAGGGCCAGTGTGTCCCGTGGTAGTCTTCGGGGGCCCACCAGGCAGGGCCGGTGGGTCCCGCTGCTTGCAGACTTCTTGCCAAAATTTGCACCCACAATCTCGAAGTCCTCGCCTTAGAGGTAGTGCCTCCAAATCTTCAGCACGAACACAACAGCTGCAAGCTCCAGGTCGTGTATGGGATAATTCCTCTCGTAAGGCTTCAACTGCCGGGAGGCATAAGCCACAACTTTACCATCTTGCATCAATACCGCACCATGGCCTGTTAAAGAAGCATCTGTGTACACCACGTAGCTCCGACCGCTGACAGGGACGGTGAGCACCGGTGCAGTAGTGAGGCGTTTCTTCAACTCCTGGAAAGATGCCTCACACTCGTTCGTCCACTCGAACTGAACTCCCTTCTTTGTCAGCTGGGTCAAGGGACCTGCTAGACGACAGAAGCCCTCAACAAACCTCCGATAGTATCCTGCCAGACCCAAGAAACTTCGGATCTCAAAGATGTTCTTGGGCTTCTCCCAATCCAAGACTGCCTTGATCTTTGCAGGATCCACTGATATCCCATCCTTCGAAACAACATGCCCAAGGAAATTCACCTCCTGCATCTAAAACTCACATTTACTGAGCTTTGCATACAGCTGGTGATCCCTCAAGATCTGTAGTGCCTTCCGTAAATGCTCCTCGTGCTCATCCTCTGACTTGGAGTAAATGAGGACGTCGTCAACAAATAAAATCACAAACTGATCAAGATGCTCTCGGAAGACTCGATTCATCAAGTCCATAAAAGCTGTGGGGGCATTCGTCAGACCGAACGACATTACCAAGAACTCATAGTGGCCGTAGCGTGTCCGAAACGCTGTCTTCTGGATATCTTCTGCCCTTACTCTCAACTGATGGTAGCTTGTTCTCAGGTCGATCTTTGAGAAACAACAGGCTCCCTGCAGCTGGTCGAATAGATCATCTATTCGGGGAAGAGGATACCGGCTCTTCACAGTCACAGTATTCAACTTCCGATAGTCAATGCAGAGCCTCTTCGACCCATCCTTCTTCTGAGCAAACAACACTGGGGCACCCTACGGAGAAACACTAGGGCGGATGAATCCCAATGTCATAAGTTCCTCAAGCTGAGTCTTCAACTCTCTCAGCTCAGCTGGAGCCATCCGGTAAGGTGCCACCAAAATAGGGGCGATGCCCGGTACCAACTTAATACAGAAATCAACTTTCCTAGCTAGAGGCAAGCTAGGAAGTTCATCGGGGAAGACATCAGAAAAGTCTTTCACAACTGGTGCCAACTCTAGGGACACTCCATTGTCTACTGCACTCGAGAGTCGAGCTAAGAGACTAAGACTGAAACGCTCCATAGGAGGCGGATATAGAATCGCCATCCGATCTCCAATGAAAGAGAACATCAGGACTCCTGGTGGGCGTACTATCACCTTCTTGCAGTATCTGTGGGTGCAAATTTTGGCAAGAAGTATGCAAACAGCGGGACCCACCGGCCCTGCCTGGTGAGCCCCCGAAGACAACAGCGGAACCTACCGGCCCTGCCTGGTGGGCCCCCGAAGACAACAGCGGGACCCACCGGCCCTGCCTGGTGGGCCCCCGAAGACAACAGCGGGACCCACCGGCCCTGTCTGGTGGGCCCCCGAAGATAACAGCGGGACCCACCGGCCCTGCCTGGTGGGCCCCCGAAGACAACAGCGGGACCCACCGGCCCTGCCTGGTGGGCCCCCGAAAACCACAGCGGGACCCACCGGCCCTGCCTGGTGGGCCCCCTAAGACGGCAGCGGAGCCCACCAGCCTTACCTCGAGGATCCCCAGATACGACAGCAGAAAACCGCCATTTACCACCAGAGAATCCTATAAATAGCAGAGCCTTCGAATGTAATAGGGATCCAAAATTTCTGATTTCTACTCTGAGATCTGACTTTCAGAATCAAGAGCTCTGGAGTTTCTCAGTTTCCCATCTTCCACCTCTCTTTGATCTTCTTCTCTCCTTCGAAGAGACCAGAGTGTTTTCAGTGATACTTGGCCTGTCGAGATCACTTGGATATAAGTGTTAGTGAATTCGGGTTGCTCCCTATAGCACGGAGACGTAGGCTTCGGCTGAACTCTGAGATCACATCTCTCGTGTCAACTCTCTAATTGCATCTCTCTCTTTCTGTTTGCATATCGAAAGCAACAACTTCAATCAATAGATCGAGCAACGATCTCTTCGAATCAAACCTCAATTGACTGGTGAGGCGAAGTCTTCGGGTCGGCATGAAGATTTTCCCCCACAGTTTGGCGCCGTCTGTGGGATTCGAACGAGAAGCTGTGTCCGTTCTACAACTACTATTAGATCAGTCAAGTGAACAACTGATCAATAGTCAAACTTTCTCGCCCCCTCGGTTAAACAAGCAACCGCTCGGACGTCGGCACTCTCGTTGCACCCTTCGCTTACTGAATGGCGAAGACAAAGCACCAGGGTCAACCAGAAGGAAGTAACACTCAACAACAAGCTCGTCCTGAGACTCGATCAATGAGTCAAAGGCTCAACTTCGGACAGCCCCTTGCTATTCCTGAGATGAGGGTTCGCTCAGGGAGTGGGAGATCTGTCAATCGACCGATCGCCCAGCCCGTACGACAGTCGATTGGGCAAACTGCCCCCGCTCCTGCTGAAGACCCTCCATCGACCTATCAAATCTCTACGGTCGACTTTCAATTGCTTCAATTGGCAAAGCAAAACGTCACCCTCACTGCTGAGAGGGATGCTCTTAAGAAAGCAGCTTCCGAGGCTGTGATCGCTCTTCTTATCCCGTCTACAAGTGAGAGGGTCAATCTTCCGCGACATTCAACCCACTCCGAGCAACGGAGATCAATGGGCACTGCTGCCCTCGAGAGAATTCGTCACGACCCTACTCCCTCTGCTGCCCCGTGGAAGCAGAGTGTTTGGGATCGCCTCGACGATGAGTCCTCCCAATCTTCTTCTTGTCGCAACTACGATAGGAAGACACCTTCAAAGCTCGATATACCAAGGAGGCACCAGATGAAAAGCGCTCCTTCAAAGAGTAGAATCTCTCCATCTATTCCACTTCAACGTGGACTTGGATCGGACCTTCAACACCGACTTCAACCAGCAAATACTTCAATGCCTGAGCAAGACCTTGCGATCTTGCCTCTTGACCCACATCTAGGTCAAGGACACGGTCGTAGGGACGGGTATTCCTCTGCCGGACCTCTCCATCGAAGCCTTTTCGAGTCAGCATTTCCAAGGGGATGGAGAACTCCTATCCTTTCCAAATTCAACTGCGTCAAAGGAGATCTGACTCTCCATATACTTGCCTTCAAGCAATCCTTGACACCACACGAAGAAGAGAACAACGTGCTTTGTCGCACTTTCGCCGGGAGTCTCGATGAGCCCTCACTTGATTGGTATCATAATCTCCGAGCTGGGTCCATCACCCAGTTCGGTGTTTTGGCTAACCTTTTCGTGCAGCATTATCAACTCAATCTGAAGCCAGAGAAGAAGCTCGACTCCCTATATCGGCTGAGGATGGGTGCTGATGAGACTCTCTGCAATTTCACCAGGAGATTTCGCAACGAGCATGCTGCCCTCTCTGGAAGACATCTGGATGATGAAGCCATCATGTTGGCTTTCCAGAACGCCCTCCGATTCGATCTACACATCTACAACGACTTTATCCGCAATCCCCCTCCTTCTCTGGGTTCTATGTTCGATCGAATCCAGAGGGAGATTGAGGTTGAAGATGATCAAGTCGCTCGAAAAGGGCGAGAAACGAAGCGAAGACCGGCTGAAAGAGAAGCTCCCAAGTATGCTGCCAAAGCCCACAATGCTGAGGCAGCAGCCCCTCCAGTCAACAAGCGAGCAAAAAATGATGGACGTCGATCTCCGACAAAGACCACTTTCACCGAGTGGAATTTACCAATCGAGCAGATACTTGACCGCATTCAACACGAGGAGTTCCATCGAAGGCCCAATCCTCTTCAGCCAAACTCAAAATTCACGGCTGACAAAACAGTCTACTGTGACTTCCACCGAAGTCATGGCCATTCCACCGATCGGTGCTATCGGCTTAAATTCCATCTTGAAGACTTATTGCGAGAAGGCCACCTTCAAGAGTTCATAAAAGGCGGACAAGATCAACGTCGAACCTCTACAAAGGGGAAAAAAGCATATTGGATCCATCAAATCTCCTCCAACCGGCAACCTATCTCTGTGAATGCCAATGTCTTTGGTATTCATGGAATATTGCACAATCAAACCTTGACCGAGAAGGAAGTGGATCGGCAAGTTCGACGCATCTTCCACGTTCGTTCTGCTGCGAACAAGGAGGATACCTGGATCGAGAAGCCTATCGAAGGTTTGGCTTGGCCATCTATTATTTTCAACGACTCCGATCTTCAAGGAGTTCATACTCCCCATCGAGACCCTCTGGTCTTGAAACTCCTCGTCGACGGAAACATCGTCAATCGAATCCTCATCGACACCGGCAGCTCCATCGATATTATGTTCTCAGATTGTTTCAAACATCTGGGACATAGATACTCAAGCCTCGACGTCGTCCCGACTGTGATCACTGGCTTCAACGACGAACAAAGCATCACGGTGGGCGAATCGAGATTCACTCTTGACCTTAGCCGAGAGACTCGAGTCTCGGTGAGATTTGCAATTGTCGAAGGAGTGTCCAGCTACAACGCCATTCTCGGGCGACCATTCCTCCACCAGATCAATGCCATCTCCTCTTCTTACCATCAACTCCTCAAGTTTGCAATGGGAGAAGGCATTGTCTGCATACGAGGCGATCAGCAAGCTGGGAGGTCTTGTGAGGCTGCTGCAACTAAAACAGATCGTAAGATCAATATTGCTCCTCCAAAGCGGCCGCGAGACGAAGCTGGTCCTTCCAAATAGCAATTAAAGGAGATTCCACTGACCGAGCCTCCACCAATCGAATGGGAAGCCTCACCTTCAATTGAAGAGATTATCCCTATCAATATCGGCAGAGGAGATCTCCATCGACAAACTTTCATTGGTACCGGTCTTAGCGACGCAGAAGCGCAAGACATGGTATCCTTCCTCCAGTTCAATATCGATGTATTTGCTTGGTGCTTTGAAGACATGCCTGGGATCAATCCAGATGACGCTTGTCACAGGCTCGCTATCAAAGAAGAAGTGAAACCCGTCAAGCAAAAGCCACGCACAATCCGACCAGAATTACAAATTGCCGTTCAAGAAGAAATCAGCAAACTACTCACAGTAGGCTTCATCCGTGAAGTAGAGTATCCTACTTGGATCTCTAATATAGTTGCTGTACCAAAGAAAAATGGGAAGGTCAGAGTGTGCATCGATTTTACCAATCTCAACAAGGCTTGTCCCAAAGACCCATTCCCCATGCCAAGGATAGATAGACTCGTTGATGCCACTGCTGGCCACGAGCTATTGTCTTTTATGGATGGGTACTCTGGATACAATCAAATTCCGCTTCACACTGATGATCAAGAGAAGACATATTTTGTGACTAGCCGAGGTCTTTACTGCTACAACGTCATGCCGTTCAGCCTCAAAAATGCTGGTTCTACCTATCAAAGGTTAGTCACAAAGATGTTTGAAGATCAGATCGGTCGCAACGTCGAAGTCTACGTCGACGATCTCCTCACAAAGAGCTCCATTCGAGGAAAGCATTTATCCGATCTGGCAGAAACCTTTCAAGTCCTACGAAAGTATCGTATGAAGCTCAATCCGGCCAAGTGCGCTTTCGGAGTTCAATCTGGCAAATTCCTGGGTCATCTTGTGACCAGGAGGGGCATTGAAGCCAATCCCGACCAAATTCGAGCCATCCTCGATATGCCATCACCTACCAATCGGAAGGAAGTACAACGTCTCACTGGAAGACTTGCTGCCCTTAATCAATTCATCTCAAAGTCTTCCGACAAATGTAAGCCTCTTTTTGAAAAACTGCGTAAGGCGGATACTTCAAGGTGGAGTTCAACTTGTGAAGAAGCTTTTCAAGGCATCAAGAAATATCTGGTGCAAGCTTCTATCCTTACTGCTCCACTTCCAAAAGAATACTTATGGCTCTATCTCGCCTTGACCGATCAAGCAATCAGTGTGGACCTAGTCAGCAGAAGAGAAGGCATCGAGCATCCAGTCTACTACATCAGCCATACTCTTCTTCCGGCTAAAACTCGCTATTCAAAAACTGAGAAGGTCATTCTGGCCTTGCTCACTTCATCACGTCGCCTCCAACCCTACTTCGTCTCTCATCAGATCACTGTCGTATCAGAACACCCACTCAGAGATATCGTGGACAAAGCTGGTCGAGCTGGTCGAATGACCAAATGGATGATCGAAATGAGCTCTCTGGGGATTCAATTCGAATCTCGTACTTCTTTCAAAGGTCAAGCCATTGCTGATTTTCTAGCTGACTTTCCAGTCGAAGACCCCATCACTTGGGAAGAAGATGTCGATATGCGCCTAGAAGATGAAGCTGATACTCCGTTCAGTCTTGCAACAAAAACCGATCCAAGCCTCGAAGCAATCGCCATAACTTCTCCATGGAAGCTTTACACTGATGGAGCTTTAAGTGCGATCGGTTCGGGAACTGGGATAGTCTTGGTATCCCCCGAACTTGATCATCTACAGAAGGCCACTCTCCTCGGGTTCAATGCCACCAACAACGAAGCCGAATACGAAGCACTCATTTCCGGACTTGAAATGGCGGAATCTCTGGGAGTAGATCGAATCATAGTCTACAGCGACTCCCAGTTGATCATAAGGCAAATCAATGGAGAGTACACAGCTCGTGAAGAAAGAATGCAACTCTACTTGACTTTAGTACGACGTCTTCAATAATATTTTACTAATACCGAATTCGTTCAAATTCCAAGAGCAGAGAATCGTGAAGCAGATGCCTTAGCCAACGCTGCCTCAGTTCTTGGTGATTCGCTTGGAGGAAGACAAATACAAATTGATTATCAAGAAGTGCCCAAGACCACCCCCGAACAACAGATCCTTGCTACTACAAAGAAATCTGGGGATGAAGACCAATTGATGTTGAATCTTACTACTACAAATGAACTTGAAGATTGGAGACAGTCAATTTTTGACTTCTTCAAACATGGCCAAGTACCAGAAGATCCCAATCAAGCCCGAAGACTTCAAAGAAAGCTTCCATGCTATACCATTCAAGGAGAAGATCTATACTTCAAATCTCACAATGGGGTGATGCTAAAGTGTATTGGTCCCGAACAAGCAAAGGCAATCCTGATTGATATTCACTCTGGGACTTGTGGGAATCATTCGGGAGGAAGATCTCTTGAAGCCAATACGAAGCTACAAGGTTACTACTGGCCAACAATGGCAAGGGATGCTCAGCTAGTTGTTCAAAGATGCGAGCCATGCCAACGACACGCTCGAGCTATCCATCTCCCTGCAGATGAGCTTCACCAATTGTCGAGTCCGTGGCCTTTCCATCAATGGGGGTTGGATTTCTTGGGTCCCTTCCCACCAACTCCGAGCAAGAAGAAGTATCTACTACTGGCCACGGATTACTTCACCAAATGGGTTGAAGCTGTGCCACTCTTCCGAGAGACCGATGATGAAGTGATCAAATTCATTCGGAACAACATCTTCTCAAGATTTGGTACACCTCAAGTTCTTGTTGCTGACAATGAAGCTCAATTCGACTCTGACAAGTTCCGTGAGTTCTGTCTGAACAACGGAATCAAGCTTTTCTATTCAACTCCAAGATACCCTCAATACAATGGTCAAGCTGAAGCCTCCAATAGAGCTATTCTTGGTATACTCACGAAGAAGCTCAACAACAAGAAATGATTATGGGAACAAGTCCTACCTGAAGTTCTTTGGGGATATCGTACAACTCCAAGAAGATCCACAGGGTTCTCATCTTTCCGTTTGACGTACGGATCGGAAGCAGTACTCCCGACAGAGAATATATCAAATACTTTGAAGACCAGGGCAGTTGAGGAAGGGATCAATGAAGAGCTTCGAGTCAATGATCTGGACTTCTCTGAAGAACTACGAGACCAAGCCTCCCTTCGTGTGGCCAAGTATCAGCAGAAGATCAAACGAGCCTACGATGAGAAGGTCTACAAGAGACAGTTCCCAGTGGGCAGCCTAGTTCTCAGAGCAGTTTTCTACAACACTAAAGAACACAGCAGTGGAAAACTTGCTCCCAACTGGGAAGGTCCATATATCGTCGAATCAGTGGGAGGCAAAGGCTCTTATAGACTGATCTCACCAGAAGGAAATAGATTGCCACGAGCTTCGAATTCTAGACACCTCAAATTGTTCTATCCATGATGTAAATTCCATGATGAATAAAGATCTTTTTCAACTATTCAAATGTTCTAGTTCTGAAGCAGTTTCTAATTATCCATATTCAAGTTATAAGGTCTTTTAACAAGTTTGGGTGTTAGAGTTGCGACTCAACCCCTTACTGGCAAATGTTAAAATGATTTCAGGTTGTCATTCAAAGCAACCTTCAAGTCACTGATCGGTTTAACAAGTTGGGGAGTTTGTGTTGCGACACTACCACTTACTTACGAATGTTAAACTGACTTTCAATTTTAATATTCAATTTTAATCAATTTCGATATCGTCTAACATGTTTGGGTGCTTGAGTGGTGACTCAACCCCTCACATACGAGTGTTACACGAATTCAAATTCAATTTTCAAGTTACAAGTTTGGGTAATCGAGTTGCGACTCGACCCCTTAAATTCAAAAGATTGTATCCATTCCATATTCCAATGCTACCCAGAACATGATATTCAAAGACAATCAAGAGACATCCAATTTTCAAACACCAAAAAGATTTCTATTATCAAAAAATTGCCAAGTACAAGAGTGAGCCTTTTCATATCACAAGTTTACAAAGTACAGCAAAGAAAAAAAGGTAGCAGTACATCAAGGTTTAACCACACTGGGAGCGCGCGACTTCTCTCCTTCGGATCCACCACGAGCTTTGCTCACCGTAGAAGCCTTGGAAGATCGGACACTGCTAGCATGGGCCCTAAGTGCTTCCACCGCCTTCTCAACTGTCTCTCTGTAGCTCGCGCATTCACCTCGCATGTGCTCTAACTCTTTCTTGAGAGCCTCTTCTTTGGCAGCAAAGGCATCGCTCTGAGCAGCAAGCTGCTCCTTCAGCACTTTATTTTTAGCTACGCGGTCACAGGACAAGGTCTCTACCCTGGAGAGCCGAGTCTTCAGAGACTCAAGCTCGTGACCCCGAGCCTCATAACCTTCCTGCCGCGTCTTGCTCTCTAGCTTCTCCTTGCAAAGATCCTCGATCTTGGCCTTGAGTGACTCTTTCTTCGAATGCAGCACCTCCCTCAGCTTGTCTCTCTCCTCGTGGGCAGCCTCCAGTTCAGCTGTCAAACGGGACACCTCAGATGAAGCCTCCTGTTCTCCTGCCCTCCTGAAGAGCTTGCTCGCGAACTTCAAAACTACTGAGTTCTGCAAATAGATCAAAGAGTTAGAATTTTTTGAAAAACACAACTCGATGATCGAATCAAGTAGATGCACATACCACTACTTCAAGCCTACCAAAGGCTTCATCCAGAGTGGCGTCCGGAAGGTTGCAGAGTTTTCGGATCACACTAGTTGGGTGGTTGATGTCAACCTCACCCAAATCCTTCAACTTCTTAGTCGTGCCAACAGGCGTACCTACAATCAACACAGAGGTTCAGAAAACCAGAATAAGTTCAAACTCCGTAGATAAGGTAAATCAAGATGGCGAGCTAGTCTGAATACCTGAGGCATCGACCCGAGGAGCCTTTTCCTTCCCACGGTCGGAGCTCTTACCCTTGGAGGTAGATTTCTCCTTAGCGGGGATTGGCTTCGACTGAGATGGGGGAGTCCCATCCCCCACTCGGCTTCCTCTCTCCATGTGTGCGGGAGATGGAATACCCCGAGGAGGGGAGATTTCCCCTTCATCTTGTCGTCCAGGCGACTGCTGCATCCCAGCCACAAGCGCCGCCATCTCATCTGCCAAAGATCGCGATGGAGGAGGAGGTTGTTCAACCTCCAGGCCTCCGCTTGTGGTCACGCCCTCGAGGCGGGGAGCGTCTGGAGGAATTTGGTCGAGAGGCATGGGGTTGCTTCCAACCCCACCACTCCCAGAGAACTTAATTTTGAAGCGCACTGGACACTTCTTCAAATCTTCAAAATGATAGGCGGGCTGCACCTTCTTGCCGTCACCCTCTGCATCCATCACAACCTCCATTCGACGGGCCTTAACCTCGTCAATAGGGATAGGTTATGAATCTTCCTCTCCTTCTTCACCACCAGTGGGGGTGGGAGGAATCTCTTCCTCACCACCCCCCTGTCTTTTGTCGCCATCAGTGGGGGTGGGAGGGATGTCATCCCCACCACCCCCATCTTCACCACCTTCATCTCCATTTTCTCCTTCGCCGCTGCCACTGCTGTCATCAGCATCATCATCATTATCATCATCTCCACCCTCATCCTCTTCACCTCCACCTTCTTCCTCTCTCTCTTCTTCGTCATCTTCTTCTTTCCCCTTTTTCTCTATTTCTTTCTTCTTCTCCTCCTCAACATAGACTTTCCTTTTCTTCTTTGCCTGGCCTTGGCGACGTATCACCAGTTTCTCCTCTGTGGGCAAGCTGCGCCTGGCTCCGTACGCCTTTTTCTCGGTCCGAATGTTTCTAATGACCTTGCCCGACTGAGGATCCTCCTCATAGTCGGAATACAAGACATCGTTATCTTCATAACGAATCTTCGATCGGTGGAGGAGGTTGGCATTGCCATGTCGAATTGGGCAATTTGAGAATTGCTTCTATGATCGAGTCCCGCACGTCAGCTCCAGGAAAAGATTGTCTACAGCCCCTACTTATTCCGAAGACCATGAGAGAGCTCCTCCTGTGCAGTACATATCTATCTCTTTGTGCACCTTGTAATGAGGAGTCTCAGGTACTGAGAGAGGAGTCCATGCACTGAAAACCGACAATGGCCAGTCGATGTAGAGCTTGTCAGAGCCGATGGTGCCGACGATCGGGCGAAGGGCGGATACACCAGTCAGATTGTAGAATGGGCTATCCTTCCTCGAAGCCCACTTATAGTGGTAGAAGAAATAGCCCAACTCTATCCTTGCAACCTCGCCCTCGGGAAGGATGGAGTAACATTCCCTCAATTCATCTTGGAAGTCAGACTCCACGCGGCAGAAAGCGTATATGATCCTCCACGCATTTCCAGTAATCTGCCCAGGGCAAAGACCCGAGGTGTTCAGAAGCCTTGCGGTGAACGGCGGTAATGGGAAGCGCAGTCCACAGTTCAACTGACCTATGGTAACTATCGTCCCCATCACTTGCTCCTTGCTCGCATACGTGGTGAAGATTGTCCGCCTGTTGATACCAAAAGCGGATAGAACTCCCGGAAGTGCTGGTCGGGATTTCCCCTCTGTAAAACAAGCTAGCAGCTTTTGCAATTTCTCCCTCTTCAAGTCAGTGAGTTGACCACCAGTATTGTACCCAAACTCCGGTTCCGCCGACAGAGGCAGTAGCGGGCAGAGAACAAATCTTGCTTTGGGGATGTGCTCTGGACAGGAGGGTGCAGAAGCAAACCCCACTCCCTGGTGTCTCTTGCCCAATTGACCAAGCTCGATCAACTCAGCCCTGCCTTTGCCACGGCCCTTCGGGACAGATGAGACTTCAGCAATTTCCTTCCCCTTCCTCTTGGAAGGAACTGCGCTCTTCTTCAAACTGCCAGAAGACGCCATTTGACCGATCGAGAGGAAGCAAAGAACAGAGAGCAAGAAAACGAGAGCAAAAATTCTGGACTTCGAAAAAATTCTGAAAGCATGAGGTGAAAATGACAGCCAGAAAAACTTATATATCTAGGGTAAACCAGCGCAGATCGAAAAGACACGTGTCATCACCTGGGCAAATCGCGTGTTTTTACCAGGGACATGTGGCGTCAATCCATTGCAAGCGCAAGACCAGGCGAACAGTCGGGGCCAGTCGAAACGTCGAACCGGATGGACCACCGGTTCAAGCAAACCACCGGGTCAGAAGACTCACCGATCCATCAGGCCCACCGGTTCGTAGCAGAATATTCCACTTCAAATTTTTGCACTAAGATATTATCCCATAACGTTGACCGACTGATTTTAGCCGATCGATCAAACATGATCGATCGGTCAAATTCAACCGATCAATCGATTTCCTACTGGATCGGTCAAAAAACTATGTTTTTTGACCGATCACTCCAACCTTGACCGGTTGAATTTAACCGATCGGTCAAAATTGACCGATCGGTCAAATTCAACCGATCAATCGATTTCCTACTGGATCAGTCAAAAAACAATATTTTTTGACCGATCACTCCAACCTTGACCGGTTGAATTTAACCGATCGGTTAAAATTGACCGATCGGTCAAATTCAACCGATCAGTCGATTTCCTATTAGATCAGTCAAAAAACTATGTTTTTTGACCGATCACTCCAACCTTGACCGGTTGAATTTAACCGATCTGTTAAAATTGACCGATCGGTCAAATTCAACCGATCAATCGATTTCCTACTGGATCGGTCAAAAAACTATGTTTTTTGACCAATCACTCCAACCTTGACCGGTTGAATTTAACCGATCGGTTAAAATTAACCGATCGGTCAAATTCAACCGATCAGTCGATTTCCTACTGGATCAGTAAAAAAACTATGTTTTTTGACTGATCACTCTAACCTTGACCGGTTAAATTTAACCGATCGGTTAAAATTGACTGATCGGTCAAATTCAACCGATCAGTCGATTTCCTACTGGATCAGTCAAAAAACTATGTTTTTTGACCGATCACTCCAACCTTGACCGGTTGAATTTAACCGATCAGTTAAAATTGACCGATCGGTCAAATTCAACCGATCAGTCGATTTCCTACTGGATCGGTCAAAAAACTATATTTTTTGACCGATCACTCCAACCTTGACCGGTTGAATTTAACCGATCGGTCAAATCCAACCGATCAGTCGATTTCCTACTGGATCAGTCAAAAAACTATGTTTTTTGACCAATCACTCCAACCTTGACCGGTTGAATTTAACCGATCGGTTAAAATTGACCGATCGGTCAAATTCAACCGATCAGTCGATTTCCGACTGGATCAGTCAAAAAACTATGTTTTTTGATCGATCACTCCAACCTTGACCGGTTGAATTTAACCGATCGGTTAAAATTGACCGATCGGTCAAATTCAACCGATCAGTCGATTTCCTACTGGATCGGTCAAAAAACTAATCACTCCAACCTTGACCGGTTGAATTTAACCGATCGGTTAAAATTGACCGATCGGTCAAATTCAACCGATCAGTCGATTTCCTACTGGATCAGTCAAAAAAACTATATTTTTTGACTGATCACTCCAACCTTGACCGGTTGAATTTAACCAATAGGTTAAAATTGACCGATCGGTCAAATTCAACCCATCAGTCGATTTCCTACTGGATTGGTCAAAAAACTATGTTTTTTGACCGATCACTTCAACCATGACCGGTTGAATTTAACCGATCGGTTAAAATTGACCGATCGGTCAAATTCAACCGATCAGTCGATTTCCTACTAGATCGGTCAAAAAACTATGGTTTTTGACCGATCACTTCAGCCTTGACCGGTTGAATTTAACCGATCGGTCAAAATTGACCGATCGGTCAAATTCAACCGATCAGTCGATTTCCTACTGGATCGATCAAAAAACTATGTTTTTTGACAGATCACTCCAACCTTGACCGGTTGAATTTAACCGATCGGTCAAAATTGACCGATTGGTCAAATTCAACCGATCTGTCGATTTCCTACTGGATCGGTCAAAAAACTATGTTTTTTGACCGATCACTCCAACCTTGACCGGTTGAATTTAACCGATCGGTCAAAATTGACCGATCGGTCAAATTCAACCGATCAGTCGATTTCCTACTGGATCGGTCAAAAAACTATATTTTTTGACCGATCACTCCAACCTTGACCGGTTGAATTTAACCGATCGGTCAAAATTGACCGATCGGTCAAAATTGACCGATCGGTCAAGTTTGACCGATCGGTCAATTTTGACCGATCGGTCAAGTTTGATCGATCGGTCAAGTTTGACCGATCAGTCTATTTTTGACACTAATATTCGATAGAGCCCCTCTGCGTGTGTGACAGGGGATCGCTTTGCACCACGAATCCAAGCCAGCCAAGGTGGCCTCTTAGCTAACTTGGAGGGGGTAACTGTGGGTGCAAATTTTGGCAAGAAGTCTGCAAACAGCGGGACCCACCGGCCCTGCCTGGTGGGCCCCCGAAGACAACAGCGGAACCCACCGGCCCTGCCTGGTGGGCCCCCGAAGACAACAACAGGACCCACCGGCCCTGCCTGGTGGGCCCCCGAAGATAACAGCGGGACCCACCGGCCCTGCCTGGTGGTCCCCCGAAGACAACAGCGGGACCCACCGGCCCTGCCTGGTGGGCCCCCAAAGACAACAGCAGGAGCCACCGGCCCTGCCTGGTGGGCCCCCGAAGACAACAGCGGGACCCACCGGCCCTGCCTGGTGGGCCCCCGAAGACAACAGCGGGACCCACCGGCCCTGCCTGGTGGGTCCCCGAAGATAACAGCGGGACCCACCGGCCCTGCCTGGTGGGCCCCCGAAGACAACAGCGGGAACCACCGGCCCTGCCTGGTGGGCCCCCTAAGACGGCAGCGGAGCCCACCAGCCTTACCTGGAGGATCCCCAGATACGACAGTAGAAAACCGCCATTTACCACCAGAGAATCCAAAGCTCTGGAGTTTCTCAGTTTTCCATCTTCCACCTCTCTTTGATCTTCTTCTCTCCTTCGAAGAGACCAGAGTGTTTGTGGGGGAAAATCTTCGTGCCGACCCGAAGACTCTCGCAGCACCAGTCAATTGAAGGTTCGAGTTGAAGATCGTTGATCGATCTGTCAATTGGATTTGAAGTTACCTCTTTCGATATGTAAACAGAGAGGCAATCAGAGAGAGTTTGACACAAGAGATTGATCTCGGAGTTCAGCCGAAGCCTACGTCTCCGGGGCAAATGACGGTTTTCTGCTGTCGTATCTGGGATTCTCCAGGTAAAGCTAGCGGGCCCCGCTACCGTCTTCTGGGGGATTCCACAAGCTCGTGGGCCTATCGGACGGGGCCGATAGGTCCCGCGGTGGTCCTCGTGGGCCCACCAGGCAGGGCTGGTGGGTCCCGTGGTAGTCTTCGTGGTCCCACCAGGCAGGGCCGGTGGGTCCCGCGGTAGTCTTCGTGATCCCACAAGGCAGGGCCGGTGGGTCCCGCGGTAGTCTTCGTGGTCCCACCAGGCAGGGCCGGTGGGTCCCGTGGTAGTTGGTAAACTTCTGCCAAAATTTGCACCCACAGTTACCCCCTCCAAGTTAGCTAGAGTTCGTTCTGGCTGGCTTGGATTTGGTGCAAAAAATAGCAACCACCTGTCGCAAAAGGCATGAAGAAGCTTGCCGAGTGTTAGCACAAAAAAGGACTGACCAGTCAATTTTGATTGATCGGTCAATTTTGACCGATCGGTCAAAATTCAACCGGTCAAGAATTGGGTGATCGGTCAAAAAACAGGGTTTTTTGACCGATCCAGTAGGAAATTTGACCGATCGGTTGAAATTTGACCGATCGGTTAATTTTTGACCGATCGGTCATATTTGACCGATCGGTCAAATTTTGACCGATCGGTCAAAATTCAACCGGTCAAGAATAGGGTGATCGGTCAAAAAACATGGTTTTTTGACCGATCCAGTAGGAAATTTGACCGATCGGTTGAAATTTGACCGATCGGTTAATTTTTGACCGATCGGTCATATTTGACCGATCGGTCAAATTTTGACCGATCGGACAAAATTCAACCGGTCAAAAATAGGGTGATCGGTCAAAAAACATGGTTTTTTGACCGATCCAGTAGGAAATTTGACCGATCGAATGATTTTTGCCGATCGGACAAGTTTGTCCGATCGGTAAAAATTATCCGATCAAGGTTCGAGTGATCGGCAAAAAACCTTGGTTTTTTGCCAGATCCAGTAGAAATTTGACCGATCAAATGATTTTTGCCGATCGGACAAGTTTGTCCGATCGGTAAAAATTATCCGGTCAAGGTTCGAGTGATCGGCAAAAAACCTTGGTTTTTTGCCAGATCCAGTAGAAATTTGACCGATCAAATGATTTTTGCCGATCGGACAAGTTTGTCCGATCGGTAAAAATTATCCGGTCAAGGTTCGAGTGATCGGCAAAAAACCTTGGTTTTTTCCAGATCCAGTAGAAATTTGACCGATCAAATGATTTTTGCCGATCGGACAAGTTTGTCCGATCGGTAAAAATTATCCGGTCAAGGTTCGAGTGATTGGCAAAAAACCTTGGTTTTTTGCCAGATCCAGTAGAAATTTGACCGATCAAATGATTTTTGCCGATCGGACAAGTTTGTCCGATCGGTAAAATTTATCCGGTCAAGGTTCGAGTGATCGGCAAAAAACCTTGGTTTTTTGCCAGATCCAGTAGAAATTTGACCGATCAAATGATTTTTGCTGATCGGACAAGTTTATCCGATCGGTAAAAAATTATCCGGTCAAGGTTCGAGTGATCAGCAAAAAACCTTGGTTTTTTGCCAGATCCAGTAGAAATTTGACCGATCAAATGATTTTTGTCGATCGGACAAGTTTGTCCGATCAGTAAAAATTATCCGGTCAAGGTTCGAGTGATCGGCAAAAAACCTTGGTTTTTTGCCAGATCCAGTAGAAATTTGACCGATCAAATGATTTTTGCCGATCGGACAAGTTTGTCCGATCGGTAAAAATTATCCGGTCAAGGTTCGAGTGATCGGCAAAAAACCTTGGTTTTTTGCCAGATCCAGTAGAAATTTGACCGATCAAATGATTTTTGCCGATCGGACAAGTTTGTCCGATCGGTAAAATTTATCCGGTCAAGGTTCGAGTGATCGGCAAAAAACCTTGGTTTTTTGCCGGATCTAGTAGAAATTTGACCGATCAAATGATTTTTGCCGATCGGACAAGTTTGTCCGATCGGAAAAAATTATCCGGTCAAGGTTCGAGTGATCGGCAAAAAACCTTGGTTTTTTGCCAGATCCAGTAGAAATTTGACCGATCAAATGATTTTTGCCGATCGGACAAGTTTGTCCGATCGGTAAAAATTATCCGGTCAAGGTTCGAGTGATCGGCAAAAAACCTTGGTTTTTTGCCAGATCCAGTAGAAATTTGACCGATCAAATGATTTTTGCCGATCGGACAAGTTTGTCCAATCGGTAAAAATTATCCGGTCAAGGTTTGAGTGATCGGCAAAAAACCTTGGTTTTTTGTCAGATCCAGTAGAAATTTGACCGATCAAATGATTTTTGCCGATCGGACAAGTTTGTCCGATCGGTAAAATTTATCCGGTCAAGGTTCGAGTGATCGGCAAAAAACCTTGGTTTTTTGCCGGATCTAGTAGAAATTTGAAAGATTAGTTGAAAGTTTTGAACCTGCCCTTAGAGAGGGTTTCATAACTGTTCCATTCTTCGATCTTCTGGCAGAGTTTTGATCATTGATGGAGTTTGATATTTCCTGTTTTGAGTCTTTGGTTGGTTTGAATGAGGCTTTTGACCGGCGGTCTGGTTTACTCAGACCGGTGGCTCGCTTAGACCGTTTGGTTTACGTGGACCGGGGGTCCGACGTTTTGTCTGGTCCGACGGTTCGCCTGATTTTGCGCTTGCTGTGGATGGATGCCACGTGTTCCTACAAAAACACGCGATTTGATACAGTGAAGACACGTGTCTTCTCGATTTGCGTACCTGTTTTACCCTGGGTACATAAGTTTCACTGGCTGTCATTTTTGCCTCACGCTTCCAAAATTTTTCGAAGTCCATACTCTTTTGCTCTTGATTTCTGCTTTTGCTCGATCGATCAAATGGCGTCTTCTGGAAGTTCGAAGAAGTCAGGCGAGGTCCCTTCGAAGAGGAAAGGGAAGGAGATTGTTGAGGTTCCATCCCCTCCGAAGGGTCGAGGCAAGGGCAAGGCCGTACTTGCCGAACTTGGACAGCTGGGCAAAAGGCACCAAGGGGTGGGGTTTGCTTCAGCGCCATCGAGGCCAGAGCATATCCCTAAAGTAAAGTTTGCCCTGGGCCCGCTCATGTCTCTGTCAGAGGAAACTGAGTATGTGTACAACACTGGTGGCGAATTCACAGATTCAAAGAGAAAGAAGTGGCAAACACTTCTCTCTTTCTTCACCGAAGGAAAGGTGCAGCCTTCGCTCCCCAGTATCCAGACTGCATTCGGCATCGATAAGAAGACCGTCTTCACCAGCTTTGCTAGTAATGAAAAGGTCATGGGAACCATTGTGACCATCGGCCAACTCAACTGCGGTCTGCGTCTACCTTTGCCACCCTTTGCGGCAAGGTTATTGAACACTTCTGGCCTTTGCCCGGGGCAAGTCACTGGGAATGCTTGGAGAATCATCTACGCATTCTGCCGCGTGGAGTCAGCTTTTCAGGAGGACTTGAAGGCATGCTACTCCAGCATTCCAGAAGGTGAAGTCGCTCGGATCGAACTCGGATATTTTTTCTTCCACTATCGATGGGCTTACAGAAGGGACAGCTCGTTCTACAACTTGACCGGTGTATCTCCGCTGCGCCCGCTAACCGACACTGTTCCTTCGGACAAATTATACACTGATTGGCCCATCTCTGTTACTGGTGCATGGACACCCATCTCAGTGCCCGATACCCCCCGAGGCGAAGTGCACGACGCAGTGAAGATGTACTGCGAGGGAGGCATCTTTGCCTGGACTTCCGAGAGGGCTGGAGCAATCGACAACTTATTCCTCGAGTTGACCTGCGGGACCAGGTCATGGAAACAGTTCTCCAACTGCCCAGTGAGATATGGCAAGGCCAATCTCCTCCACCGATCAAAAGATAGATACGAGGACAATGAAGTTCTGTACTCTGACTATGAGGAGGACCCTCATTCGGGTAAGATCATCCGGAAGATTCGGGCTGAGAAGAAGATTTATACTGCAAGGCGCCGATTGCCTACTGTGGAGGAGAAACTGGTGATACAAAGAGGCCCAGTGAAGAAGAAACGAAAAACCCTCATCAAGCAAAAGGAAGATGAAGACCAAGGAAAGAAAAATGAAGATGAAGAAGAAAAAGAAAAAAAGGGGAGCGTCGAGGAAGACGAAGAGACCGAGAATGTCAGCCACGACAACAGTGGTAATGACGAAGACGAGGACGGGGACGGCGAGAATGATCTGTCTTCCACCCCCTCTGGTGGAGATGGTGAGAACGGGGGTGGTGAGGAAGAAATTTCTCCCACCCCCACTGGTGGTGCAACAGGGGAAGACTCACTTCCTATTCCTATTGACGAGGTTAAAGCCCGTCAAATGGAAGAAGTCCTCGATACAGAAGGTGATGGCCCAAAGGCGGTTCCCACCTACAAATTCGATGAATTGAAGAAGCCGCTGCGCTTCAAAATAAAATTGTCGAGGAGTGGTGGGGTTGGAAGCAACCCCACACCCCTCGATCAAATTCCACCTGAAGTACCCCGTCTCGAAGGAGCGACAACGAGCGGGGGTATAGAGGTTGAGCAACCCCCACCCCCCTCTCGGTCTCTGGCTGAGGAGGTGGCTGCCATGGTGGCGGGACTCATTCAGCCAGGCGGGCCACAAGAAAAAGAAAGAGTCTCACCTCCCCGGGATGCTCCCTCCCCTATCCATTTGGAGAGGGAAAGTCGCATGGGCGATGGAGCTACTCAACCTCAGCCAACGCCGGCCCCTATTCAGGAGAAATCGACCCCTCAGGGTGGTTCCGATCGCCGAAAGGGTAAGGAGCCAAGGGTTGAAGCCTCAGGTAATTGTACTAACTTGCCTTGATTTTCTTGCCTCTGAAGATTGGAAATAATCTAACACTTTGACCTCTCGTGTTGATTGCAGGTGCGCCTGTTGGCTCGACCCCGAAGATGAAGAGTTTGGGTGACGTTGACATCAACCACCCCACATCTGTGATCCGGAAACTCTGCAATCTTCCAGGGGCTACTCTGGATGAAGCTTTCGACAGGCTCGAACTGGTGGTAAGTGCATCTGCTCGACCGATCATCTGAATTGCATCTTCAGAATAATTCTAACTCTTTTGTTCTTTTTGCAGAATTCAGCAGTTTTGAATGTCGCGACCAAGCTCTCCATGAAGGCAGGAGCAAAAGAAGCTTCAGCTGAAGTCTCCCGCTTAGCTGCCGCACTGGAGGTCGTAAGCGAGGAGAGGGATAAGCTGAGGGAGGCTCTATCCTCAAAGAAGGAGGCATTGAAGGCCAAGACCGAGGCCCTTCGCAAGGAAAAGTTGGAGAGCAAGGGCTGGCAGAATGGATACGAGGCCCGGGGTCATGAGCTTGAAGATTTGAAGAAGCGATTCTTCAGGATCGAGAACTTGGGCTTCGATCGTGCGGCTCGAATAAAGGAGCTGGAGGCTCAACTTGCTGCTTCAGCAGAGACTCATAAGAAGGAGCTGGAACATATGCGGAGTGAGTGTCAGAGCTACAGGGAAATAGCTGAGAAGGCAGCAGAAGCACTCAGGGTCCATGTTGCCAGTGTCCGATCCTCTAAGGCATCAGTGGCGAGCAAAGCTCGTGCTGGATCTGAGGGGGAGAAGTCGCGTGCGCAGAGTGTGGCCAAGCCTTGAGATCTTCTGTCGTCTTTTCTGTCGTTGTTATGCTTGTAAACTCTTGATATGTAGTAGCTCACTCCTGTACTTGGCACATTTTGATAATAATAGAAATCTTTTTGGTGTTTGAAAATTGGATGTCTCTTGAGTTGAATGCCTTTGAATCTTATGTTCTAGATAGCATTAGTATAGATACAGTCTTTTGAATGTCAGGGGTCAAGTCGCAACTCGATTACCCAAACTTGAAACTTGAATATTGAATTGGAATTCGTATAACACTTGTATGTGGGGGGTTGAGTCGCAACTCAAGTACCCAAAACATGTTAAACGATATCGAATTTGATTGAAATTGAATATTGAAATTTGAAAGTCAATTTAACATTTGCCAGTAAGGGGTTGAGTCGCAACTCTAACACCCAAACTTGTTAAAAAGACTTGATAACTTGAATATGGTCAGTTTTTAACATTTGCTAGTAAGGGGTTGAGTCGCAACTCTAACACCCAAACTTGTTAAAAGACCTGGTAATTTGAATATGGATAACTTGAAACTGCTTCAGAATCTTGAATTGAAAAGCTGAACACGTGCAAATTTGAGCACTAAAAAGAGATCTTTATTCATCACAGAATTTACATCATGAATAGAACATCTTGAGGTGCCTAGAATTCCAAGCTCGAGGCAATCTATCTCCTTCTGGTGTGATCAGTCTGTAAGAACCTTTGCCTCCTGCTGATTCGACGATATATGGACCTTCCCAGTTGGGAGCAAGCTTCCCACTGCTGTGTTCTTTAGTGTTGTAAAAAACTGCTCTGAGAACTAGGCTGCCCACTGAGAATTGTCTTTTATAGACTTTCTCATCGTAGACTCTTTTGATCTTCTGCTGGTATTTGGCCACACGAAGGGATGCTTGATCTCGTAATTCTTCTGAGAAGTCTAGATCATTGATTCGTAGTTCTTCGTTGATTCCTTCTTCAACTGCTCTAGTCTTCAGAGTACTTGATATGTTTTCTGTTGGGAGCACTGCTTCCGATCCATATGTTAGACGAAAGGGTGAGAACCCTGTTGATCTTCTTGGAGTCGTGCGATATCTCCAAAGAACTTCAGGTAGGACCTGTTCCCATAATCCTTTCTTGTCGTTGAGTTTCTTCTTGAGTATACCCAGAATAGCTCTATTTGAGGCTTCAGCTTGACCATTGCATTGAGGATATCTTGGAGTTGAATAGAATAGCTTGATACCGTTGTTCAGACAGAACTTTCGGAATTTGTCGGAGTCAAATTGAGCTCCATTGTCAGCAACGAGAACTTGAGGTGTGCCGAACCTTGAGAAGATGTTGTGCCGAATGAATTTGATCACTTCGTCGTCAGTCTCTCGGAAGAGGGGCACAGCTTTAACCCATTTGGTGAAATAATCAGTGGCCAGCAATAGATACTTCTTCTTGCTCGGAGTTGGAGGGAAAGGACCCAGGAAATCTAACCCCCATTGATGGAAAGGCCAGGGGCTTGACAATTGATGAAGTTCATCTGCAGGGAGATGGATAGCCCGAGCGTGTCGTTGGCAAGGTTCGCACCTTTGAACAACTTGTTGAGCATCCCTTGCCATTGTTGGCCAGTAGTACCCTTGTAGCTTCGTCTTGGCTTCAAGAGATCTTCCTCCCGAATGATTTCCACAAGCTCCAGAGTGGATATCAATCAGGATTGCCCGTGCTTGCTCGGGACCAAGGCACTTGAGCAACATCCCGTTGTGAGATTTGAAATATAGATCTTCTCCTTGTAGAATGTAGCATGGGAGCTTCCTTTGAACTCTTCGGGCTTGATTTGGATCTTCCGGCATTTTGCCATGTTTGAAGAAGTCGAAAATTGATCGTCTCCAGTCTTCAAGCTGATCTCCACCCCCAGATTCTTTTGTAGTAGTAAGGATCTGTTGATCGGGGGTGGTCTTGGGCACTTCTTGATAATCGATCTGTATTTGCCTTCCTCCGAGTGAGTCTCCAAGAACTGAGGCAGTATTGGCTAAGGCATCTGCTTCTCGGTTCTCTGCTCTGGGGATTTGAATAAATTCAGCAGCAATAAAACGTTGTTGAAGATGTCGTAGTAAGGCCAAGTAGAGTTGCATTCTTTCTTCGTAAGCTGTGTACTCTCCATTGATTTGCCTTATAATCAATTGGGAGTCGCTGTAGACGATGATTCGATCTACTCCCAGGGATTTCGCCATCTCGAGTCCGGAAATGAGTGCTTCGTACTCGGCTTCGTTGTTGGTGGCAGTGAATCTGAGGAGAGTGGCCTTCTGGAGATGATCCAGTTCGGGGGATATCAATACTATCCCAGTTCCTGAACCGATCGAACTTGAAGCTCCATCAGTATAAAGCTTCCATGGAGGAGTTGCAGCAGGAGCTTCGAGACTTGGATCAATTTTTGTTGCAAGATTGATCGGAGTATTGTCCTCATCTTCTAAGCGTATGTCGACATCTTCTTCCCAAGTGATAGGGTCTTCAACTGGGAAGTCAGCTAGAAAATCAGCAACTGCTTGACCTTTGATAGAAGTGCGAGATTCGAATTGAATCCCCAGAGCACTCATTTCGATCACCCATTTGGTCATTCGACCAGCTCGACCAGCTTTGTCAATGATATCTTTGAGTGAGTGTTCTGAAATGACAGTGATCTGGTGGAAGACGAAGTACGGTTGGAGACGTCGCGATGCGGTGAGCAAGGCTAGGATGACCTTCTCCGTTTTTGAGTAGCGAGTTTCAGCTGGAAGAAGAGTATGGCTGATGTAGTAGACTGGATGTTCGACGCCTTCTCTTCTACTGACTAGGACCGCGCTGATTGCTTGATCGGTCACGGCCAGGTAGAGCCACAAGTCTTCTTTTGGCAGTGGAGCAGTCAGGATAGGAGCTTGCACCAGATATTTCTTGATGCTTTGAAATGCTTCTTCACAGATTGGACTCCAGCCGGATGTATCCGCCTTTCGTAGTTTGTCGAAGAGGGGTTTGCATTTGTCGGAAGATTTTGAGATGAATCGATTGAGTGCTGCTAACCTTCCAGTGAGGCGTTGAACTTCTTTCCGATTTGTAGGTGAAGGCATATCGATGACGGCTCGAATTTGATCGGGATTAGCTTCAATACCCCTCCTGGTCACAAGATGACCCAGGAATTTGCCAGATTGAACACCGAAGGCGCACTTGGCTGGATTGAGCTTCATACGATATTTTCGAAGAACTTGAAAGATTTCCGCCAGATCAGAAAGATGTTTGCTTCGCATAGAGCTCTTGGTGAGGAGATCATCGACGTAGACTTCGACGTTGCAACCGATCTGATCTTCGAACATCTTTGTGACTAACCTTTGATAGGTAGATCTAGCATTTTTGAGGCCGAACGACATTACATTGTAGCAGTAGAGACCTCGGCTAGTCACGAAGCAAGTTTTCTCTTGATCGTCTGGATGAAGTGGAATTTGATTATATCTAGAATACCCATCTATGAAAGACAATAGCTCATGGCCAGCAGTGGCATCGACGAGTCTATCGATTCTTGGCATAGGGAATGGGTCTTTGGGGCAAGCCTTGTTGAGGTTGGTGAAGTCGATGCAGACTCTGACTTTCCCATTCTTATTTGGAACAGCAACTATGTTAGAGATCCAGGTAGGATACTCTACTTCACGGATGAAGCCTGCTGCGAGTAGCTTGGTGATTTCTTCTTGAACAGCAACTTGCAGCTCTGGTCGGATGGTGCGTGGTTTTTGCTTGACAGGTTTCACCTCTTCCTTGATCGCAAGTCGGTGATAAGCGTCATCCGGATTGATACCAGGCATGTCTTCGAAACACCAGGCGAAGACGTCGATATTGGACTGGAGGAAAGATACCATGTCTTGCGCTTCTGTGTCGCTAAGACCGGTACCAATAAATGTTTGCCGAGGGAGATCTCCACTGTCAATATTGATAGGGATGATTTCTTCAATTGAAGGTGATGTTTCCCATTCGATTGGTGGAGGTTCGGACAGCGGAATCTCCTTTGATTGCTATTTGGAAGAGGGACCAGCTTCATCTCGCGGCCGCTTTGGAGGAGCAATGTTGATCTTTCGATCTGTCTTAGCCGCAGCAGCTTCACAAGACCTTCCAGCTTGCTGATCACCTCGAATGCAGACAATGCCTTCCCTAGTTGCAAACTTGAGTAATTGATGATAAGAAGAAGAGATGGCATTGATCTGGTGGAGGAATGGTCGCCCGAGGATGGCGTTGTAGCTGGATACTCCTTCGACAATTGCGAACCTCACTGAGACTCGAGTCTCTCGGCTGAGGTCCAGAGTGAATCTTGATTCGCCCACCGTGATGCTTTGTTCGCCGTTAAAGCCAGTGATCACGGTCGGGACGACGTCGAGGCTTTGATATTTATGTCCCAGACGTTTGAAGCAGTCTGAGAACATAATATCGATAGAACTCCCGGTGTCGATGAGGATCCGATTGACGGTGCTTCCGTCGATGACGAGTTTCAAAACCAGGGGGTCTCGATGTGGAGTATGAACTCCTTGAAGATCTGCGTCATTGAAGACGATAGAGGGCCAAGCCAAACCTTCGATGGGCTTCTCGATCCAAGTGTCTTCCTTGTTTGCAGTATATCGAACATGGAAGATGCGCCGAATTTGCCGATCCACTTCTTTCCCGGTCACTGCTTGGTTGTGCAATGATCCATGAATGCCAAAGACATTGGCATTCACAGAGATAGGTTGCCGGTCAGAGGAGATTTGATGTATCCAACACACTTCTTTCCCTTTTGCAGAGGTTCGACGTTGATCATGCCCGTTGTTGACGAATTCTTGAAGGTGGCCCTCTCGCAGTAAGTCTTCAAGATGGAACTTCAACCGATAGCACCGGTCGGTGGAGTGGCCGTGACTTCGATGGAATTCGCAGTAGACTGTTTTGTCTGCTGTGAATTTGGAGTTTGGCTGAAGAGGATTGGGCCTCCGAAGATATTCGTCGTGTTGAATGCGGTCGAGTATCTGTTCGACCGGCATATTCCACTCGGTGAAAGTGGTCTTTGTTGGAGATCGACGCCCTTCATTCTTTGATCGTTTGTTGGTTGGAGGGGCTGCTGCCTCAGCATTGTGAGCCTTGGCAGCATACTTGGGAGCTTCTCTCTCCGCAGGCCTTCGTTTTGTTTCTCGCCCTTTCCGAGCGACTTGATCGTCTTCGACCTTGATCTCTCTCTGGATTCGATCGAACATAGCACCCAGAGAAGGAGGGGGATTACGGATGAAGTCATTGTAGATGTGTAGATCGAAGCGGAGAGCGTTCTGGAAAGCCAACATGATGGCTTCATCATCTAGGTGTCTTCCAGAGAGGGCAGCATGCTCGTTGCGAAACCTCCTAGTGAAACTTCGGAGAGTTTCGTCAGCACCCATCCTTAGCCGATAGAGAGAGTCAAGCTTCTTCTCGGGCTTCAGATTGAGCTGATAATGCTGCACAAAGAATTTAGCCAAAACATCGAACTGGGTGATGGACCCAGCTCGGAGATTATGATACCAGTCGAGCGACGGTTCATCGAGACTTCCTGCGAAGGTGCGGCAAAGCACATTGTTTTCTTCTTCATGCGGCGTTAAGGCTTGCTTGAAGGCAAGGATGTGGAGAGTAGGATCTCCTCTGATGCAGTTGAATTTGGGGAGGATTGGAGTTCTCCATCCCCTTGGAAATGTTGTCTCAAAGAGACTTCGATGTAGAGGCCCGGCAGAAGAATAGCCATCCCTGCGACCATGTCCTCGACCTAGAGGTGGGTCAAGAGGCAAGATCGCAAGGTCTTGCTCAGGCATCGAAGTATTTGCCGGTTGAAGTCGATGTCGGAGGTCCGATCCAAGCCCACGCTGAAGTGGAATGGAAGGGGAAACTCGACTCTTTGAAGGAGCGCCTTTCATTTTGTGCCTCCTTGGTATGTTGAGTTTTGAAGGTGTCCTCTTGTCGCAGTTGCGGCCAGAAGACGATTGGGAAGACTCGTCTTCGAGGCGATCCCAAACACTTTGCTTCCAGGGGGTAGCAGAGGGAGTTGGATCACGTCGAATCCTCTCGAGGGCAGTAGTACCCATTGACCTCCGTTGTTCGGAGTGGATGGAATGTCGAGGAAGATCGACTCTCTCGCTTGTGGAGGGGATTGGAAGAGCGATTCCAGCCTCGGAGGCTGCCTTCTTCAGAGCATCCCTCTCAGCAGTGAGGGTGGCATTCTGTTTTGCCAATTGAAGCAGCTGGAAGTCGACTGCAGAGATTTGGTAGGTTGATGGAGGGTCTTCAGCAGGAGCGGGTGTTGTTTGCCCAATCGACTATCGCGCAGGGTGGGCGATAGGTCGATCGATAGATTTGCCACTTCCTGAACGAACCCCCATCTCGGGGACAGCAAGGGGCTGTCCCAAGTTGAGCCTTTGACTCATTGAACGAGTCTCAGGACGAGGTTGTTGTTGAGTGTTACTTCCTTCTGGTTGACCCTGGTGCTTCGGCCTCGCCATTCAGAGAGCGAAGGGTGCAACGAGAATGCCGACGTCCGATCAGTTGTCTGATCAACTGAGGAGGCGAGGAAGTTTGGCTATCAAGATTAGTTGTATGCTCAACCGATCAAGTAGTAACGGAGAGTTGGACTTTTTGATCGGATCCCACAGACGGCGCCAAACTGTGGGGGAAAATCTTCGTGCCGACCCGAAGACTCTCGCAGCACCAGTCAATTGAAGGTTCGAGTTGAAGATCGTTGATCGATCTGTCAATTGGATTTGAAGTTACCTCTTTCGATATGTAAACAGAGAGGCAATCAGAGAGAGTTTGACACAAGAGATTGATCTCGGAGTTCAGCCGAAGCCTACGTCTCCGTGCTATAGGGAGCAACCCGAATTCACTAACACTTATGCTGGAGTGATCTCGACAGGCCGAGTATCACTGTAAACACTGATCTCTTCGAGAGAAAAAGAAGATCAAAGAGAGGTGGAAGATGGGAAGTTGGAAATCCCAGAGCTCTGGTTTTTGAACTGAGAATTCGATCCCTTTACATTCGAGGGCTCTGCTATTTATAGGATTCCCGGGGAGGAATTCCGGGGCAAATGGCGGTTTTCTGCTGTCGTATCTGGGATTCTCCAGGTAAAGCTAGTGGGCCCCGCTACCGTCTTCTGGGGGATTCCACAAGCTCGTGGGCCTATCGGACGGGGCCGATGGGTCCCGCGGTGGTCCTCGTGGGCCCACTAGGCAGGGCTGGTGGGTCCCGTGGTAGTCTTCGTGGTCCCACCAGGCAGGGCCGGTGGGTCCTGCGGTAGTCTTCGTGATCCCACCAGGCAGGGCCGGTGGGTCCCGCGGTAGTCTTCGTGGTCCCACCAGGCAGGGCCGGTGGGTCCCGTGGTAGTTGGTAAACTTCTGCCAAAATTTGCACCCACAGTGTTTTCAGTGATACTTGGCCTGTCGAGATCACTTGGATATAAGCTAGTGTTAGTGAATTCGGGTTGCTCCCTATAGCACGGAGACGTAGGCTTCGGCTGAACTCCGAGATCACATCTCTCGTGTCAACTCTCTAATTGCGTCTCTCTCTCTCTGTTTGCATATCGAAAGCAACAACTTCAATCAATAGATCGAGCAACGATCTCTTCGAATCAAACCTCAATTGACTGGTGAGGCGAAGTCTTCGGGTCGGCACGAAGATTTTCCCCCACAGTATCAATCCAGAGAAGCGTGATATGCTGCTAACCAGTCCATACCCAAAAGGATGTCAAACTCGTCTAAATCTAACACGATCAAATCTACTAACAGTTCCCGGTCTCCAACTCGAATAATGCACCTCCTACAAATGCGGTCTACAACAGTACTGGTCCCTAGTGGTGAGATCACTGATAAGGCATGGCCCAATGGTTCGGTCTCTATCCCTAGGACAGATATGAACCTCGGTACAATATAAGGGTATATGGAGTCAATGTCAAGTATCATATGGGCTAAGGTGGAAAAGACAAGAAGAGTACCCTCAATAGCGGCTATCGAAGCTCCTGCATCCCGATCCACCAATGCATATGCCCTGCCCTGGGCACGCTGACCACTACCACCCTAGTGAGTCGGATGTCTTTGCTGAAGTGGCTGAGGGGCACAGTACTGCTGAGCGCTCTGCTGCTGCTGTCGGTGCTGCTGCTACTGGGGCTGTGGCTACTACTGGGGGTGGTACGTCAGTACCGGGCAGGGAGGTAGTGGTGGAAGTAGTCCAACCTGTGGGCAGTACCTCCGAATGTGGCCAGCAGCACCACACTCAAAGCACCGCACCATCTGAGACCCAGTAGACGTAGGACCACCAGGAGGCTGGTGCTGTGGACGTGCATCTGAGGTCTTATACTTCTTCCAGAAGTTCTGACGAGTCCCTCCATGGCTGTTGCTGCCCTTCTCTGTGATCTTATGTGTCTCCTCTATCCCACGCTCTGCCACTAACGCCTTCGTCAGTACATCTGCATAGGTCTCCAATATCAAAACCTCTACTCGACTCCAGATGCTAGGCCTCAAGCCCTACTCAAATCGTCTGGCTCTCAAGTCCTCTGTCGCCACCAAGTATGGAGCATATTGGTAAAGCTCCTCAAACTTTGTCTCGTACTGTGCAACAGTAAGGGTCCCCTAAACTAGAGCCAAGAACTCTGCCTGCAAGCTGCTACGAACGCTAACTGGGAAGTATTTATCCCGGAACACTCGCTTGAACTCCTCCCTGGTCCAAACTAGCTGGTCAGCTCCTCGGGACCTCTGAACCATGACCCACCAGTAGTCATCCTCAGCCTCAAACTGGTAAGAGGCTAAGGTGACCCGTCGCTCTCCAGTCACCTCCAATGCGTCCAAGACCTTCCCGATCTGCTTTAGCCAATGATCAGCCTCTATGGGGTCTGGCTCTCCTTCGAAAACAGGGGGCTTCATGCCCTTGAATTCCTTTATCCTACCAATTTGTCTGCCGCCATCTTCCCTCCTCTGCGTTGGTGGAGCTTGAGGTGGCGCCTGAGCTTGAGCCAACACAGCCTGAAGTAGCTCAACCTGCTGCCACTGAGTAGCTTCCAGCTGCAGCCTGGCAACCTCTTGCTACTGCTGAGCAGCCGTCTATTGTTGCTGGATTGTGGCCTGCTGCTGAAGAACCATCTCCGCTAGCCCACGGATCATCTCTGCCGTACTCTCAGGTCCAGAGGAGGAGGCGTCATTGTTGTCGTTCCTCGTAGTCACCATCTGCATAAATGACTATGCATATCAGACAACGATAACTCGATCCTAACCTAAATCCCTAGAATCATATCCCCGCTCTGATACCAAGTTGTCACGCCCTGAATTCTGGACTAGGAAGAGAGGGTCCAAAACTCGAGGGTGATGTTTTGAAATAGAGGGAAATAAAATTACAGAGATAACATAATGCGGAAGCAATAACTAATACTTAAATATCCATTCCACTAACAATACTCTTACAACGTCTTACAGTCTAAATACGATAACAAAAAAAATGGTAAATAACTAGACAACTCCAGATGTACTCCTACCCTCGCAGATCCGGTAAAGAACTGCTACTCCAACTGAAACTGCCACAAAGCTCCTAACGCTCCGCCTGAGAGAAAGAACCTGGGGGAGAGAAAAAACAACAAAACAACGCCCCCTGAGTATAAAACTCAGTGGTCCTAAAGAACAAGTCGGAGAACGCGAGAAAAATATATAGCAGAAAATATACTACTTGGGTAAAGTAAAGCTGCAACATAACTGAGTAACCAACAAAAAAATTTACAACTACTGCAAGTCTATACTAAGTGATCTATTCTACTGTGTCTAGTAATCCCATATTATATGTTCAATGTCCTAACCGACAATTCTCTAATGAGGCGTCCTATTCCACTTCATGAGAGAACTCATTTTCTAGGTCGTGCATTGTGATGCAAAGTCCTATGCTAAAGAAAAGAAAAGAAAGAAAAAGAAGGAGGGGGAAACAAGTGTGAACCCCAAGTTTGAGCTAGGCTCTCGACTTGGTGGCGTTACTATTGGGTTCTTTTTTTCACAACAGGGGAACCACTTGATTCCTTATGCTCGGGATACAGCCTTGAGACATACTACCCTAGTGTCCAAAAAGGGGGCTTGGTCTTTCACCATGGGGCACTCTCACCCAACTTACTTTCTATGGGGGCTAAACCCTAGGATTAGGTCACTCCACCTCAATTTTTCTATGGGAAATAACCCGTGGCCTAACCCTGTGATCCTCCCTACTCATTTCGGTTTGTGCACAGCTAGAGGTTCACTTACCTACGAAGTGCACGCGGATCTGTTCCGAGAGCCAGCCGGGCAACTAGGTTGCCACGACGCCAGGACATTTCACAAGATGATACAAGCTTCATAAAATCATATAAATCAATGTTCTCCTAATCGACCAGTCTCTGAATAATTTATATTTAAATAAATTGAACAAAAAGATAATATCTACCAACTTGGCAAATCAAAAGGTAAATGCCCATGATCTCTAACTAAGCATGCAACATATTACGCGAATAATTTATTTTTAATTAAAATATCTATATGCAGTATGACTAACCTGTTGGAGCGTGTCTATTGATCGTGAGTCGCTCCGCTCCTAATCTGGAAATAGTCTGAACAAAGCAAGGAATTGTATAAGAAACTAAGGCTAAGATGTTTGGATCCAAAATCGAACCGGGTTTGGTTCAGCTTGGATCGGGCTTGGATCAAGTTTAGGTTCATGGGTTAGGTTTAGGTTGAGTCAGGTTTGGCATGGGTCGGGTCCAGATATAGCCTAAATGTTAGTCCCAATCCATTTACAAAAGGTTGGGGTGCTCAAAAGAAACTACTAAGGATTGTATTAAAAATCGGGGTGCTCTAATAAATAGGGTTGTAATACATAAAAAGGAGGATAATGAGTTGTAGGTGTATTAAACAAAGGATATGAGTGTAGGGGTATAACTAGTTAAAGGCTAGGTGGGTACAACTTGAGGCACAAAAAAAAAAAAAAGAAAGAGAGCTTCTAACTATGTTGCATGGAAAAAGGGTTGGATGACCTACCACTACAATGCATGGGAAAAGGGATGGATGGTTGAGATGAATTCGGTATCAAACCCAATTTTTGACTTCTCTTTTTTTGCTATCAGAAACAGAAACAGTAGACGGCTTCCACACACGGCCCTCTATCAGAGCTTCCGGCTAGCAGCCAATTGCCAGAGCCATCGGGTTTAGAAGTTCAGCATGTCTGCACAACCACTAAGCCCTAGCCGGCTCGGCAGGGAAAGAAGAGAAAATGAATAGGCTCTTAGGTGGGTTTGATGGTGCACAAACGCAGCCGGTGTTGGTCGGATGATTCCTTACAAGAATCACAGTAAGGTCATCGATGGAGGTGGGGTCAAGGGGTGGTTTGTATGCATACGGCTATGGCTGCATGGTTACGGTGCTGATGTATTTAGGAGGGGAGAAACAGAGGGAGGAATAAAAGGGTTGGCCTACCTCGACGGGGAAAAGGTCACCGGGGCCTCGTTTGCTCCTCTCCTCTTCTCTCGATCTCGATCTCTTCTCCTCTCTTGATCCCTTGACAACTCCTCACGATCTCACAATCGTAACCGAAGAGGAGATGGGTTTTTGGCCAGTTAAAGGGGAGATTAATTCGTGCATGACTTGGGGTAGTTAATAGGTACTTGAGGGATACGTTGCTTATGGGATTAGGAGATTAATTCGTGCATGACTTGGGGTAGTTAATAGGTACTTGAGGGATACGTTGCTTATGGGATGGGGAGATTAATTCATGCATGACTTGGGGTAGTTAATAGGTACTTGAGGGATACGTTGCTTATGGGATGAACTTGATTACCAGACTTGGAAACGTTTCAAATCTTTGAAAATCCATAAAGGCAATTAAAGAGGAGTGGTCAACTTGGGCCTCCCTCTCTCTAAGACCAAGCCCAACAAAAGAGAAGAATCGGCCCGCCTCACAAATAAGCCAGGTTCGAAACTGGAGATCTTCCCAATAAGAAAACAAAACGGCTAAGGAAAAGCCCCATCTAGAAACCAATATAAGTAATTAAAAAAAAAAAACCCGGAGTGCTACAGAAACGTAGCTGCTGGATCCTTGCAGTGTAAGACTTCGAGTAAGCCGCCGTGATCGAAGGAAGACTGCTGCCGTGGGAACACATCATGTTGGTCACCAATGATTGTATCTACTGGGCAATCATCGTTGCTGTCTTCGGAGGTTGTGTGGCTACCGATACTGGCATTGTAGAGATAACTTCCGCAGGGACAGGAACCGAAGAAAGTACTGGAGTAGTTGCTAAAATCATCGAAATAACCTCTGCAGGAGCGAGAGTTGAAGACGAAGCTAGAGCGACTACTAGATAAGCAAGAGGTTAATCGATTGTTGTAGTCTCCCTCGCGCTTAGCTTTTGAAGTAGAATATTGATGTGATGGTCCTTCTCCTTCATCAGCCGAGTAATTTGCACCATATGCTCGCCCATTTGCATGACTTGGAGTTGAAGAGCGGATGGAGGATAATGATGGAGGACGTGTCGGTGCTGCATACTTGTATCCTTACCGTCATTGTCGGAGACGTAGTTGTGCCAAATTGCTTCTGCTTGATGGTGGACGTTTGCCCTCTGCAAAGGAGGTGCAAAGTCCGTTGGAGAACCCGAACTGCTAGGGGTTAGGGCTGGTCCTTCCTAACTTACTGGACTTGAATTTCAGGATCAAGGCTCATTTCTTCATGCACTAAGGCCTCATCGGCGCTTTGGTGAGCATCTTCGGCAGTAGTTTCTGGTTTGAAGACATTCGCAACAGTTCGAGTGCGCCGAGTGTAGACACGTACTACCGAGGGAACGTCATCCTCCGGGTCTTCTGGTTCACCGTGTCGAAGTAGCGAAGACTCGGCGATTGGCGAAAGGCTTGATGGAGTAAATATAGCATCGTTTGTTCCAGTCATGGCGAACTTACAACAACTCCTTCAGACGTACGAATGAAATGAGAGGAGGTCCCACCGGGCGTACTAGAAATCTGTATGCACAGAAAAAGATATGGGTCGTCTTTATTGCAAACACACGAAGATTACAGATGTCGGGACCCAGGAACTCGGGGGTGGTGAGCCGAGTGCGGTGAATATTTGATCACGAGATTGTAGGGGAGATCCTTTGGAGGGTCCCTTTGATCCATGTCTTCATGTGGTATTTGTGCGACAGCTCTGAAGGGGTTGCCCAGGACAGAGGTCTTTACAGAGTGAGGGATTTTTGAGAGGCTAAGGATTTTATTGTCGTTGCTTTTATCCCTTCTGTGCTTCGTGCTTTCTCGGTTAGGGAGTTTTTGGTTTCGTTCCTCGGTCTTCGTGTCTTCCTTGATCCTTGCTAGACCTTGGCGTCCTTGATCGTCAGGGAGTTTTCCATGGACGAGGTAATCCATAATGGCTTGTCTCCAATCTTGTTCTTCAATCACAAAGACGTGTACTGCGTTGAATTGAACTGGAACCCTAGTAAGGTCGTCTTTGTTGGTGATCACTATTCTTCTGCAGATGGGGAGGACAAGCTGACGTCCTTCTGGAAACGAGAGTATAGCCGCCAAATTTGCAAGCACGTTTGCTTATTGGTTGAGGTTCCTGGGGACATACTGGATGGAAGTGGCCTCGAGCGTGTTGAAGAGTTCCAGAGCTCGTGTATGCAGTGGCATAAGGTCTTCTTTGTTGATTTCGTATGCCCCTAAGACCTGCTGGATGACAAGCTAGGAGCCCTTGAAGCTTCATATCGTTGGCAAGTTCGAGACCGATGAGCAGCGCTTGATTTTCCGCCACGTTGTTGGAGCATGGTTCTGACTGTAGAAACGAGAAGAGGAGTATCTCGTCGTTTGGAGTGACGAAGATAGCCCCTGCTCCTGCCATGTCTTGTCTTACTGCACCGTCGAAAAACATCTTCCACGAGGGAGCGATTGTCGATGGAGAATACTTCTTCGTCTGGGAGGTCTTCTGACAGTTCTCATTCCACTGGGAGAGGATATTCTGCCAGGAAGTCCGTGAGGGCTTGCCCTTTGATTGCCTTTGGTGGAACGAATGTGATATCGAACTCGAGGAGTAACAACGTCCACTTTGCTAGACATCCGAAGAGCACTGGTTTTGACATGATGTATTTGAGAGGGTCAGCTTTTGATATGAGTCTGACGGCGTGAGCCAGCATGTAGTGTCGCAGCTTCTTTGTAGCAAAGATGAGCACCAAACAGACCTTCTCGATTGGGGAGTATATTAGCTCCGCGCCGACGAGGGTGCGACTCAAGTAGTAGCAAGCTGTCTTCTAGCCTAGTCCATTGTCTAGAGCCAGGAGTGCCCCCACGGATTTCTCCTAGGCACTAATGTAGAGAATCAGTGGTCTTCCTTCAATTGGTGCTGATAGAATTGGAGACTTGAGTAAATACTCCTTTATGCTTTGGAGAGCTTCTTGGAAAGCTTCATCCCATTTGAACGAAGCTCCTTTCTTCATGAGGCAACTGAAGGGGCGGCATTTTTTGGCTAGGTTGGCGATGAATCTTCTAATATACGCCAGATGTCCTTGAAGACCTCTGAGATCTAACCCGAACTCGTATCTTTTTCTTTGTGTCCATTTTCCAGATTTCTGGCACGAGCCAGGCCTGGCTTGTCCACTGAGTCTCCTCGATGCCAAACCAGGTAGCCGGGGTGGCAGCTGACCATGTTCTTGTTCAAGCCATCAGAGACCTCCTCGTTGTCATAAACCGTCGACCTCTTTAAAGGCAATATTGAGTGCTCTGACGTAAACTCAAAATTCGTGCCCCCCTATCTGCCACAAAAGGATTCGAGCACACTCCTTTGGGCATTCCCAGCGAATGAAAGCATTCAAGATTCCTTCTATACCTAGCAAGAAAGGCAGGTCGACTGGATGCCCATGACTGGCAAAAATCCCTTTCGAAAAGTGAAGGGTCATCCAACCGTATAAATGGTGTAGAGGGCCAAAGGCATTAGAACGACTGATTTCCCCTTTGGCGTTGTCTGAATTGGATAGGCTCCAGTAAGTACCGCTAAGCCCCTGGTACAAGGCATACAAGATCGTCGGAGCCAAATTGAAAAGCTCCCCCATCGCCATCCGGGACGCTACAAGAAAAATCGAAGGACGGATGGCCTCGCCAGTACAAGGAAGCACGAATTGACAGAGGAAAACGACCAACCCGGCGGCTCGATAAACTGCTCGCCACTCCTCTTTGTCACGCTTTAGACCAAGAACCTCCAACAGACTCTGTTTCCCCTACATCGAATGCTTCACTCGGGCTAAGGACTCGATCGGCCTCACAAAGGATCGCAGGGGAGGCCTCTTCATCTGGGCAATTTTTCACATTAGGTGAGCTAAAGGGGCGGGAGACCGATACTCACCCCTGAACCAGAAATCCACCCAAGACAAATGGTGAACTCGGTCCGACTAATCTCGCGCTGCAATAATGGCATACACCTTGAACAAAAGAAGGCAGGAACTCGGGGTGAAACTGTTATCCATCAGATCCTTCAAAGATGGCACCTCCTCTTGATAATATTCCATACCTCGGGACATCCAGAGACGATGTGGATATCACAGAGGGAAATCCTAATTTCTCCTACTCTAGTAAGAAAAGTGTTGGTATCCGGGCACCAGAGCTCACAGAGAGCTCGGTACATCCCCTCGGGATGACTGTACTCTCGACGAGCCAGCGGTAGGAACTTCACCAACGGATTCATCTCGGGCTCTGCCTCAAAAACCTCTAAACGTTCGTCTATCCACTCGCAAAATCCGCAAAGGTACTGAATGTCCCCACGAGGCCACAAGTCAACACCCTATCGGGTCAAGCGAGAGCAGATCTTTGAAGCCGCCACCGGCGTAGACAAAAAATCCTCAGCACAATGATGAAAGGGCAGGCTCAAGCTCGGGTGAAGAAGTTTCATGGAGATCGCCTTGTCAGTGTAAACCTTCTCGCTCAGCCGCAACATCCCACAGTTGGCATCGGCAACTCCATCCTCAATGTGACACGCTCATGGATAGGAATCCGGAATATCGACAGGCGATCGTCTCTTTTCGAAGCATGGTGGCGATACACGCGAGTAAGGGGGAAGCGAATGTACTTTCTCTCGTCGGAGAAGTCCTCAGCAATCCACCCCGATGAAGCCAAACTCTTGAAAGCTCGAATCCTGAAAAGATACAAGAACAAGCAAGTCAAGTTTGATAAAGAAGCCGCAAAAAAAAAATGGGATGGGGTGCTCCATCCTCATGACAGATAAGGGACCAACGGGGACACAGCCCCCTCCTTCATCAAAACCGGTTGAAAAATAAATAAAAAAATAAAAAAAAATGAGAGACATAAAGAATGAGGGGCCCACAGCCCCTCCTCTCTCCCATCCGGACCCGTGCGTGAAGAGAACGCCATACACCACGAGCCAAAAAGATGAGGGGGGCCCGCAGCCCCCCCTTCTTCTCCGGTCCAATCGGAGGCCGCTCGACTCGCGCCCGTGCCCTTCTCCGACCCGATCGGGATCCGTGCCCAACCCGCGTATGCACCGAAGGCAACCGCCGTCGACTGCCCCCGTGTTTGCATCGAAGGCCACCGCTGCCACTGGCCTCAGCCTGCACGCCGGCCACCGCACCACACATGCCCATCTGCGCCCCGACCGACGCACGCACCCGCCTGTGCCCCAGCCTCCGCGCTCATCGCTCGCCTGCGCCCTATTCATTACGCCGCACGCGCCGCAGCCAACACCACCACCGTTGCTACCTCCGCAAACCAGAGAAAAAGAAAAAAAAAAAAAGAAAGAAAAAGAAGAAGAAGGTGGAGGCGGTCAACACCTCAACCGCGGTGCTCCGTCCTCCTCACCTCGGTCATCTTCCTGCCCTCACTTCAAGCCCGCTTTTGCCATGATCTTAAACTCGTGCACCATCGTCAATTCGCTGATGATCTCCAAGTGCCAATGATCTGCAACCTCCGCCACCAACGAAAGAGGCAATAACTAAGAAGACGGAACTAGTCCTGTGCAACCCTAGGCAGCTTTTTCCAATAGTGGTCTCCAACCTCCAGCCCTCCTCAAGAACATACATTGGATGAAAGTAGTAGTGGCCCTTAAATAGGCCTTAACCTCATCGACAAAAGGAATCAGGACAAGCGCTGTGTGTTTCCTACATACACAAATGCTACACGTTTTTCGCATAAACGAGGGTTATGCGTTTTCCGTCGGTGCACTCGTCTTTGAGTGGGCATTTGTAGACACACAAATTGTGTCAGACCCGAAACCGACTCGCATGCACCAACCCGGGGGCAAACCCGACATGGACCCGGGCCCACTGGACCCAACCCGAGCCAAATAAGAGGTCGGGTGGGCTCCTCTTCATGTGGAGCACACCCGGCCCCCTTCTAGAAACCCGAGCCCCTACCCGCAGGTAGGGGGTGGTCGGCCAAGCAAAGAAGAAAAGAAAGGAAAGAAAAGAAAGAAAAGAAAAGGAAAGAAAAAAAGGAAATAAAGAAAATAAAGAAAAAGTAGAAAAAGAAAAGAAATACCGTCATGCGCGGGGGAGGTTGCGTAGACGTCTACACAAGTGTAGATCTGCGCCGATCCCTCGATCCGATGGATAAAAAACAAAACCGGGTCGCCATCGATTTAATATGCAAGATTCAAATAAATTTTAAAAAAAGATTGGGCCATAGTTACTCCGTCAGAAAAGGAAAATAAATAAAGGTTTATTCCCGTCATCAATGTAGGAATAAATCTTGGGTAGTTATGGGAGAGATATTAAAAGGATTCAAATAAATCTTCCCATATCTCTCCCATCCCCCTTCACCTATAAATAGAAGGGGAGGGGGAAGGCTCAAAAGGTCGAAGATGAAGACAAAAAAGAGGAAGCTCTTTAAAGGAGGAGATGCGCCCTTCATCGACCAAAGGCTTCACGAGGCTCGGGCAAGCCTATCCCTTCGGGACCGGCTTAGTCCATTGAAAGTTCTCATCAACGTAAAGACCCTTGCAAAAAAAGATCACCCCTTTAACTCCGTGCATGAAGAAGAAAGCTCGGAGAAGAAGAACCCTTTAACTCCAAAGACTCCAGAAGCAAAGGCCGGAGAAGAAAATCGAAGCGGCATCACCCCGTCGACTCCAACAACCCTTCAACTCTGAAGACGCCAGAATCAAAGGCCGGAGAAGAAGATCAGAGCGACATCACCCTGTTGTCTCCAATAAGCCATCGACTCCGATCAAGCCCAAAGGCCGGAGAAGAAGATCGGAGTGGCATCACCCCATCATCTCCAATAAGCCTTTGACTCCAATCAAGCCCAAAAGCCCGGAAAAGAAGATCGAAGTGGCATCACCCTATCATCTTTAACAACGTCCGCTCTATTTATGAAGAAGAAAGCTTATAGAAGGACACCCGAAGCTGCGCTACACTCGTCATCTTTAGAACAAAGTCTTCAACTCCGATCACGCCAAAAAAGCCCGGAGAAAAAGAAAAGTTAAGCTAATGCCACAACCGTCGAGGAAGCCAGAAGAATAAAGAAGCCCTGAAGACGTAGCCATCGTCGTTCGAGAAGGAGATCGAGTCAACGCCAAAGCAAAAGTCAATGCCAGAAGCTAAAGCAAAAGTACCGGTAAAGCCCACGCCAAAGCAATACAAGTGCCAAAGCCAAGCAACTACGCCGGTTACCGTACGTTCTAGCGATACGACACGAAGTCCGAAAGAACCAAAGCATCACAAGCCTCTATCTGTCTACGTTCAAGCACAAGCACCAAAGCAAAGTAAAAGCCAGAGCCACACCAAAGCAAAGCCAAAGCCGAAAGCCAAAGTTAAAGCCGACGCCAAAAACACGATCGATGCCGCAAACCGACGATCAAGGACGCCAAGGTCTAGCAAGGATCGAGAGAGATACGAAGATCGAGGAACGAAGCTAAAAATCCCCTAGCCGAGAAAGCACGAAGCACGGAAGGGATAAAAGCAACGACAATAAAATCCTTAGCCTCTCAAAAAATCCTCACCCTGTAAAGACATCTGTCATGGGTAACCCCTTCAGAGCTCTAGGACGAATACCACGTGAAGACACGGATCAAAGGGACTCTCCAAAGGATCTCTCCCATAATCTCCTGATCAAATATTTATCGTACCTGGCTCACCACCCCCGAGACCCCGGGTCCCGGTATCTGTAATCTTCGTGTGTTTGCAATAAAGATGACCCGTATCTTTTTCGGCGCATAGAAATTTCTGGCAAGTCCGGGAGCAATCTTCGTGTCCATCTTCCACTCGAGCCAGGCCCGGTCATTGCCCGCCTATGCCGCATCGGCCATGTAACACCCTCATCTCTTGTAGACATCTGTAATCATTTTCTTTGTGTGCCTGGCTCGAGTGAAAGAAAAAGGAAAGAAAAGAAAAGGAAGAAGAAAAAGAAAAAGGAAAGAAAAACCGTCACGCATGGCGGGAGGTTGCATAGACGTCTACACAAACGTAGATCTGCGTCGATCCCTCAATCCGACGGACAAGAAACGAAGCCGAGCCGCTATCGATTAAATATACGAGATTCAAATAAATTCAAAAAAAGATTGGGCCATAACTACTCCACAAAAAAAGAAAAATAAATAAAGGTTTATTCCCTCATCAATGAAGGAATAAATATTGGGTAGTTATGGGAGAGATATTAAAGGGATTCAAATAAATCTTTTTATATCTCTCCTATCCCCCTTCACCAATAAATAGAGGGGAAGGGGGAAAGCTCAAAAAGGTCAAAGACAAAGGCGAGGAAGCTTTGCAAAGAAGGAAACGCGTCTTTCATCGATCCAAGGCTTCACGTGGCTCAGGCAAGCCTATCCCTTCGGGACCGGCTTAGACCATTGAAAGTCCTTATCAACGTAAAGACCCTTGCACAAGAAAATCACACCTTCAACTCCGTGCAAGAAGAAGAAAGCTCGGAGAAGAAGAACTCTTCAACTGTGAAGTCGCCAGAAGCAAAGGCAGGAGAAGAAGATCAAAGAGGTATCACCTCGTCGCCTCCAACAACCCTTCAACTCCTAAGACGCCAGAAGCAAAGGCCGGAGAAGAAGATCGGAGCGACATCATCCCGTCGTCTCCAACAAGCCTTCGTCTCCGATCAAGCCCAAAAGCCCGGAGAAGAAGATTGAAGTGGTATCACCCTATCGTCTTCAATAACATCCGCTCCATTAACAAAGAAGAAAGCTTGGAGAAGGACACCCGCAGCTGTGCTACACTCGCCATCTTCAAACAAAGCCCTCAACTCCGATTACGCCAAAGAAGCTCAGAGAAGAGGAGAAATCAAGCCGATGTCACAACCGTCAAGGAAGCCGGAAGAATAAAAGAGAAGTGAAGACGTAGCCATCGCCATTCGAGAAGAAGATCGAGTCAACGCTCAAGCAAAAGACAATGTAAGAAGTCAAAGCAAAAGCACTGGTGAAGCCCGCGCCAAAGCAACGCAAGTGCCAAAGCCAAGCAACTATGTCGGTCATGAGCAAAGCACCGCATATTCTATCCGATACGATGCGAAGTCTGGAAGAACTAAAGCATCGCAAGCTTCTACCCATCTACGTTTAAGCGCAAGCGCCAAAGCAAAGCAAAAGCCAGAGCCATGCCAAAGCAAAGCCAACGTCGAAAGCCAAAGCTAAAGCTGACGCCAAACACATGATCAACACCGCAAACCAACGATCAAGGATGCCGAGGTCTAGCAAAGATCGAGTGAGATACGAAGACCGAGGAACGAAGCCAAAAATCCCCTAACCGAGCAAGCGCAAAGTACGGAAGGGACAAAAGCAACGATCGATACTCCTTAGTCTCTGAAGAAACCCTCACCCTGTAAAGACCTCTGTCCTGGGCAACCCCTTCAGAGCTCTTGCACGATTTCCTGATCAAATATTCACCGCACCCGGCTCACCACCCTCGAGTCCCCGGGTCTCAGCATATGTAATCTCGTGTGTTTGCAATAAAGATGACCTGTATCTTTTTCTGCGCATATAGATTTCTGGCACGTCAGGTGGGACCTCCTCCCCTTTCATCCGTATGTCCAAAGGAGTTGCTACAAGTTCGTCATGGCCGGAACAAACGATGCTATGTTTGCTTCAACAAGCCTTTCGCCCATCGTCGAGTCTCTGCTACTCCAACACGGTGATCCAGAAGACCCGGAGGATAACGTTCTCTCGGTAGTATGTGTCTACACTCGGCGCACTTGAACTCTTGCGGATGTCTTCACACCAGAAATTGCTGCCGAAGATGCTCGCTAAAGCGCCAACGAGGCCTTGGTGTATGAAGAAACAAGCCTCGATCTTGGAATTCAAGTCCTGAAATTTGGGGAGGACCAGCCCCAACCCCGAGCCTGTTCGGGTTCTCTAACGGACTTTGCACCTCCTTTGCAGGGGCAAACGTCCGCCATCAAGCAGAAGCAAGTCGGCACAATTACGTCTCCGACGATGACGGCGAGGATACAGGCATGCAGCACTGAGACGTCCTCCGTCATCATCCTCCATCCGCTCTTCAGCTCCAAGTCAAGCAAATGGGCGAGCATATGATGCAAATTACTCGGTTGATGGAGGAGAAAGACCGTCACATCAACATTCTACTTCAAAAGCTAAGCGCGAGGAAGGCTACAACAATCGATCAACAATCGATCAACCTCCTGCAGAGGTTGTTCTGACGATTTTAGCGACTACTCCGGCACTCTCTTCGGTTCCTGTCCTTACGGAAGTTATCTCTCGAGTGCCAGCATCGGTAGTTATACAACCTCTGATGGCAGCAACGATAACTGCCTAGCATATACAGTCATTGGTGGCCGACTGTTGGAAATAAATCCATGGTCGAGTCTCGTAGCGGAAGCGATTTTTCGGTCGAAAGACCGTTCATGGTGCACGTTACACGATTTAAACTTTCATAGAAACTAATCTACATATGTGTGCATGTGTATGCACGAGAATCGAAAACCCCTAAGGGCAATCTAGCGTAATGATTAACTAGCATACATGCAAATCATAATGCTCGCTAAATCTACATGTTAGATTACACATACATTTCGTACGGATCTTTTAACCGTGGAGAATTGTCTTCTTTGTTGATGGAGACGGAAGATCGTTCGCGAAGATGCCGAGGGTACGAATGGAGATGTTGCCTTCTTGTTCACCCGATCTCACACGATGCACGGAACATCGCTCTTGGATCTCTGAGTGCCTCCGAAGAACGACCATTTTCCTTCTTCAGAACTCCACGCAAGGAAGACGAAGTAGCAAGCGGGAAACGGGAGATTGATTAGGGAGAGAACTAGAGAGTTGAGAGGAGAGGGGGGTTCGGTTTTGGCATCTCTATGGCCGGCCCCATATAGCCCTTTATATAGGGCCGGCCTACCCCCTTGGATAAGGATCCAAGGGGATAAAGACCTCCCACAATTATCTCTCCATTATCTCCTTTTTATCTCTCCACGTATTTATCCGTTTCCCACTTTTTAGGGCTCGATCTTAAACGATTCTTAGCCCTATCCCTATCTATATGGCCGGCCCTATAGATGAGGAATTCTCATCCCTACATCATAGGGCCGGCCCTAGCAAGGTGTCCCACTACTAGGGTCGGCCAACAGTGAGGTCCGACAGAGTGAGGTTTTTACCAAAACGCCCTGACGTCTCATTTTGACCATTTCTAGCTGTGATACCTAGCGGCCATTACTTAAGTGATCTTTACTAGTTACCTACTATTAACTGAGGCCACCGGAGGGTGCCTCTAGCAAAGTCAACAAGTCAACTCGCAGCACATCTCGGTGCATCGCACCTATGCAGTGAAGTTCACTTATAGCTAGGGATTACTACGTGCGCCTCTGTACTAGTCTCGGGCATAACCCTTAGTACTCGCACGTAGTTACGCATCTACCGTGCTCTAGTGCCAAGCACACACGGAGCGTATACTTCTTTCTTCCTCCTAGTGCTTATGGTGTTCCGAGGAGATGGTTCAAGAACCGTACATAATGTTGATAAGGTGGAACCATCAGGGACTGGGGTTCATGGCTTCCAACTCAAGCTCGATCGACACACTACCCGAGTATACCATCGATCCTCTGAGCTCGAGTTAACCTGCGTAGCCACCCAAAGTGCAACGCAGGCTGCACTCTAATTCACCCAGACTTACTATGTTCTCCATCATACCCCTACTCTCCACTTAGTAGTGGTAAACATGTTGTCCCTCCACTTGATGCCATGATTCACTTCGAGCGGTGGAGACTACCGTCAGACTCGAATGATCATATGACTTGGTTCCATCCAGGTTGACCTATACATCGTACCTCTGATTACCTCGTCGAGTAATCGAACCCGATCAACAGTCAAACTGGTGACCACCAGGCCTGGTTTTGGTACACTGTAAGTCACACCAAGGAACGCACCTCCCTTCAGGGGTGTGGATGGCCTACAGGAGTGACAAGCTAATGCAATGCCAGCCGGGTAACCCAGTACACCGTGGTTTTGGATCACTGTATACGGATCCTCATACATTGGTGTGCCAAAGCACCACGCAGCTGGTTAGTCCATCAGACGTGGTTCCTCAGGGTTTAGGACCGTTTTACCCTAAGCAGAAACACGACTTAGTATACCAGTGTCTGCTCACTGATCTGTACACCGTGTTAGTTCCGTTCAACAACAGACACTGTGCCTGGTGATGACCATGGTGAAGACATCCCATGAACTGTCATCGGCAACAGCTTATCATGATGAGGCGACCAACCTGATCATAGCTGCGAACTGATTTAGATTATATAGGACCAATCCACTCAGTCTTCAACTCAGTGGACTACCATATAATCATGGCTCTCTGTTCTTATAAGAACACATAACTATGTTATGTACCAATATGCATCTCATATAATAATAACTATCAATCTTTATTAGACCAAAACATAAAGTTTTACAAGCTTAGAACACATCAATCCTAACACCGACATGGTGCATTTCCATGGCAGTAGTCTCCCTCCGATCACGGTGGCCTACTCGAAGCCTTACATTGCAAGGATCCAGCAGCTGTGTTTCCCTACTGGGTTCTAGCCACCAAAGTTCTAGCACTTCGACGGGAAAGAAAATCCAAGGCAGCACATCGCCCACTTCGTCAAAACTTGCAATAATGCCGGCACATATGGTGATGAAATGGTGAAGTGGTTCGTTCGCACCCTTAAAGGTAACGCGTTTGATTGGTATATTGATCTCCTTCCAGGATCCATCGATAGCTGGGACTGTGGGTGCAAAATTTGGCAAGAAGTCTGCAAACAGTGGGACCCACCGGCCCTGCCTGGTGGGCCCCCGAAGACAACAGTGGGACCCACCGGCCCTGCCTGGTGGGCCCCCGAAGACAACAGCGGGACCCACCGGCCCTGCCTGGTGGGCCCCCGAGTACCACAGTTGGACCCACCGGCCCTGCCTGGTGGGCCCCCGAGTACCACAGTTGGACCCACCGGCCCTGCCTGCTGGGCCCCCGAAGACAACAGCGGGACCCACCGGCCCTGCCTGGTGGGCCCTCGAAGACGGCAGTAGAGCCCACCAGCCCTGCCTGGAGGATCCCCAGATACGACAACAGAAACCGCCATTTACCCCGGAATTCCTCTTCGAGAATTCTATAAATAGCAGAGCCTTCGAATGTAAAAGGATCCAAGAATTCTGATTTCTATTCTGAGATCTGATTTTCAAAATCCAGAGCTCTGGAATTTCTCAACTTTGTATCTCCCATCTCTCTTTGATCTTCTTCTCTCCTTCGAAGAGATCAGAGTGCTTTCAGTGATACTCGGCCTGTCGAGATCACTTCAATATAAGTGTTAGTGAATTCGGGTTGCTCCCTATAGCACGGAGACGTAGGCTTCGGCTGAACTCCGATATCACATCTCCCGTGTCAACTCTCTCTCTGTTTATATATCGAAAGCTGCAACTCCAATCGATAGATCGAACAATGATCTCTTCAACTTCAACTTCAATTGACTGGTGAGGCGAGATCTTCGGGTCGGCATGAAGATTTTTCCCCACAGTTTGGCACCGTCTGTGGGATCCGAGCAAAAAGTCAAGCTCTCTCCACTACTACTAGATCAGTGATCAGTTGAACCTACAACCGATCTTTGATAGCCAAACTTCCTCGCCCCCTCGGTTGATCAGACAACTGGAGGGACGTTGGCACTCTTGTTGCACCCTTCGCTCTCTGAATGGCGAAAACTAAACACCAGGGTCAACCAGAAGGAAGTAACACTCAACAACAAGCTCGTCTTGAGACTCGATCAATGAGTCAAAGGCTCAACTTCGGACAGCCCCTAGCTGTTCCTGAGATGGGAGTTCGCTCAGGGCGTGGGAGATCTGTCGATCGACCTATCGCCCATCCCGCACGACAGTCGATTGGGCAAACGGCCCCCGCTCCTGCTGACGACCTTCCATCGACCTAGCAGATCTCTGCGATCGACTTCCAACTGCTCCAATTGGCGAAGCAAAACGCCACCCTCACTGCTGAGAGGGATGCTCTTAAGAAAGCAGCTTCCGAGGCTGGGATCACTCTTCCAATCCCCTCTACAAGTGAGAGGGTCAATCTTCCTCGACCTTCAATCCACTCCGAACAACGGAGGTCAATGGGCACTACTGCCCTCGAGAGGATTCGACGCGAACCAACTCCCTCTGCTCCCCCATGGAAGCAGAGTGTTTGGGACCGCCTCGACGACGAGTCCTCCCAATCGTCTTCTGGTCGCAATTGCGATAGGAAGACGTCTCCAAAGCTCGATATACCAAGGAGGCACCAAATGAAAGGCGCTCCTTCGAAGAGTAGAGCCTCCCCTTCCATTCCACCTCAACGTGGACTTGGATCGGACCTTCGACATCGGCTTCAGCCAGCGAATACTTCAATGCCTGAACAAGACCTTGCGATCTTGCCTCTTGACCCACCTCTAGGTCGAGGACATGGTCGTAGAGATGGGTATTCCTCTGCCGGACCTCTCCATAGAAGCCTCTTCGAGTCAACATTTCCAAAGAGATGGAGAACTCCTATCCTCCCCAAATTCAACTGCATCAGAGAAGATCCGACTCTCCATATCCTCGCATTCAAGCAAGCTCTAACGCCGCATGAAGAAGAAAACAACGTGCTCTGCCGCACCTTCGCTGGAAGTCTCGACGAGGGTATCATAATCTCCGAGCTGGGTCCATCACCCAGTTCGGTGTTTTGGCTAACCTGTTCGTGCAGCACTATCAACTCAATCTGAAGCCAGAAAAGAAGCTCGACTCCCTCTACCGGCTGAGGATGGGTGCTGACGAGACCCTCCGCAGTTTCACCAGGAGATTTCGCAACGAGCATGATGCTCTCTCTGGAAGACATCTGGATGATGAAGCCATCATGTTGGCTTTCCAGAACGCCCTCCGCTTCGATCTACATATCTACAACGACTTCATTCGCAATCCCCCTCCTTCTCTGGGTTCTATGTTTGATCGGATCCAGAGAGAGATTGAGGTCGAAGACGATCAAGTCGCTCGAAAAGGGCGAGAGACGAAACGAAGACCGGCAAAAAGAGATGCTCCAAAGTATGCTGCCAAAGCTCACAACGCTGAGGCAACAGCCCCTCCAGCCAATAAGCGATCAAAGAATGATAGACGTCGATCTCCAATGAAGACCATTTTCACCGAGTGGAATCTGCCGATCGAACAGATCCTCGACCGCATTCAACACAAGGAGTTTATTCGAAGGCCCAATCCTCTTCAGCCAAACTCCAAATTCACAGCGGACAAAACAGTCTACTGCGAATTCCATCGAAGTCACGGCCACTCCACCGACCAGTGCTACCGGCTGAAATTCCATCTTGAAGATTTATTACGAGAAGGCCATCTTCAAGAGTTCGTCAAAGGCGGACAAGATCAACGTCGAGCCTCTGCAAAGGGGAAAGAAGCATGTTGGGTCCATCAAATCTCCTCCAACCAGCAACCAATATCTGTGAATGCCAATGTCTTTGGTATTCATGGAACATTGCACAATCAAGCTTTGACCGGAAAGGAGGTAGATCGGCAAGTTCGACGCATCTTCCACGTTCGTTCTACAACGAACAAGGAAGATACCTGGATCGAGAAGCCTATCGAAGGTTTGACCTGGTCATCCATTGTTTTCAACGACTCCGACCTTCAAGGAGTTCATACTCCCCATCGAGACCCCCTGGTCTTGAAACTCCTCATCGACGGAAGCACCGTCAATCGTTTCCTCATCGACACCGGGAGCTCCAACGACATTATGTTCTCGGATTGCTTCAAGCGTCTGGGACATAGATACTCAAGCCTCGACGTCGTCCCGACTGTGATTACTGGCTTCAACGGCGAACAAAGCATCACGGTGGGCGAATCGAGATTCACTCCAGAACTTAGCCGAGAGACTCGAGTCTCGGTTAGGTTTGCAATTGTCGAAGGAGTGTCCAGATACAACGCTATTCTCGGGCGACCATTCCTCCACCAGATCAATTTCATCTCCTCTTCTTACCATCAACTACTCAAGTTTGCAACGGGAGAAGGCATTGTCTGCATCCGAGGCGATCAGCAAGCTGGGAGATCTTGTGAGGTCGCGGCGGCTAAAACTGATCGTAAGATCAATATCGCTCCTCCAAAGCGGCCGCGAGACAAAGCTGGTCCTTCTAAATAGCAATCAAAGGAGATTCCGCTGACCGAACCCCCACCAATCGAATGGGAAGCCTCACCTTCAATTGAAGAAATCATCCCTATCAATATCGGCAGCGGAGATCTCCATCAACAAACTTTCATCGGTACCGGTCTTAGCGACGCAGAAGCGCAAGACATGGTATCCTTCCTTCAATCCAACATCGACGTCTTCGCCTGGTGTTTTGAAGACATGCCTGGGATCAATCCAGATGACGCTTGTCACCGACTTGCGATCAAAGAAGAAGTAAAGCCTGTCAAGCAAAAGCCGCGCACTATCCGACCAGAACTACAAATTGCCGTTCAAGAAGAGATCTCCAAGCTACTCACAGCAGGCTTCATCCGTGAAGTAGAGTATCCTACTTGGATCTCCAACATAGTTGCTGTTCCAAAGAAGAATGGGAAGGTCAGAGTCTGCATCGACTTCACCAATCTCAACAAAGCGTGTCCCAAAGACCCATTCCCCATGCCAAGGATTGATAGACTCGTCGATGCCACTGCTGGCCACGAGCTATTGTCTTTCATGGATGGGTACTCTGGATACAATCAAATTCCACTTCATCCGGATGATCAAAAGAAGACATGTTTTGTGACTAGCCGAGGTCTCTACTGCTACAATGTAATGCCATTCGGCCTCAAAAATACTGGATCCACCTATCAAAGGTTAGTCACAAAGATGTTCGAAGATCAAATCGGTCGCAACATCGAAGTCTACGTCGATGATCTCCTTACAAAGAGTTCCCTTCGAGGAAAATATCTGTCTGATCTGGCAGAAACCTTTCAAGTCCTCCGAAAGTATCGCATGAAGCTCAATCCTGCCAAGTGCGCTTTTGGAGTTCAATCGGGTAAATTTCTGGGTCACCTTGTGACCAGAAGAGGTATTGAAGCTAACCCCAACCAAATTCGAGCTATCCTCGACATGCCATCGCCTACTAATCGGAAGGAAGTGCAATGTCTCACTGGAAGACTTGCTGCCCTCAATCGGTTCATCTCAAAGTCTTCCGACAAATGTAAACCTCTTTTCGACAAGCTGCGAAAGGCGGATACATTGGGATGGAGTCCAATTTGTGAAGAAGCTTTTCAAGGCATCAAGAAATATCTGGTGCAAACTCCTATTCTGACTGCTCCACTTCCAAAAGAAGACTTGTGGCTCTATCTCGCCATGACCGATCAAGCAATCAGTGCGGTCCTAGTCAGTAGAAGAGAAGGCGTCGAGCATCCAGTCTATTATATCAGCCACACTCTCCTTCCGGCTGAAACTCGCTACTCAAAAACTGAGAAGGTCATTCTGGCCTTGCTCACTTTATCACGTCGCCTCCAACCCTACTTCGTCTCTCATCAGATCACTGTCATTTCAGAACATCCACTCAAAGAAATCGTTGACAAAACTGGTCGAGCTGGTCGAATGACCAAATGGGTGATCGAAATGAGTGCTCTGGAGATTCAGTTCGAATCTCGCACTTCTATCAAAGGTCAAGCTGTTGCTGATTTTCTAGCTGACTTTCCAGTTGAAGACCCCATCACTTGGGAAGAAGATGTCGACATGCGCTTAGAAGATGAGGATAATCCTCTAATCAATCTTGCAACAAAAATTAATCCAAGTCTCGAGGTTATTGCTGTAATTCCTCCATGGAAGCTTTACACTGATGGAGCTTCAAGTGCGATCAATTCGGGAACTGGGATAGTCTTGGTATCTCCCGAACTTGATCATCTACAGAAGGCTACTCTCCTCGGATTCAATGCCACCAACAACGAAGCCGAATACGAAGCACTCATTTCCGGACTCGAAATGGCGAAATCCCTGGGGGCAGATCGAATCATCGTCTACAGCGACTCCCAGTTGATCGTAAGGCAAATCAATGGAGAGTATACAGCTCAAGAAGAAAGAATACAACTCTATTTGGCCTTAGTACGACGTTTTCAACAACGTTTTACTAATGCTGAATTCATTCAAATCCCAAGAGCAGAGAACCGAGAAGCAGATGCCTTAGCCAATGCTGCCTCAGTTCTTGGAGACTCACTCGGAGGAAGGCAAATACAGATCGATTATCAAGAAGTGCCCAAGACCATCCCCGATCAACAGATCCTTGCTACTACAAAAAGATTTAGGGATGGAGATCAATTGAGGTTGAACCTTACTACTACAAATGAACTTGAAGATTGGAGACAGTCAATTTTTGACTTCTTCAAACATGGCAAAGTACCAGAAGATCCCAATCAAGTCCGAAGACTCCAAAGGAAGCTCCCATGCTTTATCATGCAAGGAGAAGATCTATATTTCAAATCTCACAACGGGGTAATGCTCAAGTGTATTGGTCCCGAGCAAGCAAAGGCAATCCTGATTGATATCCACTCTGGAGCCTGTGGAAATCATTCGGGAGGAAGATCTCTTGAAGCCAAGACGAAGCTACAAGGTTACTACTGGCCAACAATGGCAAGGGATGCTCAGCAAGTTGTTCAAAGATGCGAGCCTTGCCAACGACACGCTCGAGCCATCCATCTCCCTGCAGATGAACTCCATCAACTATCAAGTCCCTGGCCTTTCCATCAATGGGGGTTGGATTTCTTGGGTCCCTTCCCACCAACTCCGAGCAAGAAGAAGTATCTACTGCTGGCCACCGATTACTTCACCAAGTGGGTTGAAGCTGTGCCACTCTTTCGAGAGACCGATGATGAAGTGATCAAATTCATTCGGCACAACATCTTCTCAAGATTCGGTACACCTCAAGTTCTTGTTGCTGACAATGGAGCTCAATTTGACTCCGACAAGTTTCGAGAGTTCTGCCTAAACAGCGGGATCAAACTCTTTTATTCAACTCCAAGATATCCTCAATGCAATGGTCAAGCTGAAGCCTCCAATAGAGCTATTCTTGGTATACTCAAGAAGAAACTCAACGACAAGAAAGTGTTATGGGAACAAGTCCTACCAGAGGTTCTTTGGGGGTATCGCACAACCCCGAGAAGGTCAACAGGGTTCTCACCCTTTCGTCTGACATATGGATCGGAAGCAGTACTCCCAACAAAAAATATATCGAATACTCTCAAGACCAGGGCAGTTGAAGAAGGAATCAATGAAGAACTTCGAATCAATGATCTGGACTTCACTGAAGAATTACGAGACCAAGCCTCCCTTCGTGTGGCCAAGTATCAGTAGAAGATCAAACGAGCCTATAATGAGAAAGTCTACAAACGGCAATTCCCTATCGGCAGTCTTGTCCTTAGAGCAATCTTCTACAATACAAAGGAATACAGCAGTGGGAAGCTTGCTCCCAACTGGGAAGGTCCATATATTGTCGAATCAGTTGGAGGAAAAGACTCTTATCGACTGATCTCACCAGAAGGGTATAGATTGCCACGAGCTTGGAATTCGAGACACCTCAAACTGTTCTATCCATGATGTAAACTCTATGATGAATAAAGTTCTCTTTCAAATGTTCAAATGTGCAAGTGTTCAGCTTTTCAATTCAAGTTCTGAAGCAGTTTCAAATTATCCATATTCAAGTTACCAGGTCTTTTAACAAGTTGGGGTGTTAGAGTTGCGACTCAACCCCTTACTGGCAAATGTTAAAACGACTTCAGGTTGTCATTCAAAGCAACCTTCAAGTCACTGGTCGGTTTAACAAGTGGGGGAGTTTGTGTTGCGACACTACCCCTTACTTACAAATGTTAAACTGACCTTCAATTTCAATATTCAATTTCAATCAATTTCAATATCGTCTAACAGGTTTGGGTGTTTGAGTTGCGACTCAACCCCTCACATACAAGTGTTACACGAATTCAAATTCAATTTTCAAGTTACAAGTTTGGGTAATCGAGTTGCGACTCGACCCCTTACATTCAAAAACAGTATCTATTCAAATGCTATCCAGAACCTGATATTCGAAGACATTCAATGCAAGAGACATTTAACTTTCAAACATCAAAAAGGTTTCTATTATCAAAAATTGCCAAGTACAAGAGTGAGCCTTTTCATATCACAAGTCTACAAATTACAACCAAGAAAGAAGGTAAAGATCTCAAGGTTTGGCCACGCTTGGCGCACGTGACTTCTCTCCCTCGGATCCAGCACGAGCTTTGCTCGCCGCAGAAGCCTTGGAAGATCTGACACTGCCAGCATGGGCCCTAAGTGCTTCCACCGCCTTCTCGGCTGTTTCCCTGTAGCTCTTGCACTCGGTCTGCGCATGCTCCAACTCCTTGTTGAGGGCCTCCTCCCTGGCAGCTGAGGCTATCTCCTTAGCAGCAAAAGCGGCATCTCTTGCAGCAAGTTCATCCTCCAACTCCTTTATTCTATTCGCACGATCGAAGCCCAAGTTCTCGATCCTGAAAAATTGATTCCTCAACTCCTCAAGCTCGTGACCCCGGGCCTCGAAGCCATTCTGCCAGCCCTTGCTCTTCAATTTTTCCTTGCGGAGGGTCTCAATCTTAGCCTTCAAGGCCTCCTTCTTGGAAGACAGAAGCTCCCTCAGCTTATCCCTTTCCTCGCAGGCAGCTTCCAATTCAGCCGTTAGGCGAGAGACTTCAGATGAAGCCTCTCGCTCTCCGTACTTCTTGAAGAGCTTCGTGCCAAATTTCAGAACTGCTGAGTTCTGCGAACAAACAAGAAATGATGAGTATATCGAAGGGTTCAATTCGAAAGACAATTCAAGCTGATGCACTTACCACCACTTCGAGCCTATGAAAGGCTTACTCGATTGGGGCCCCCGGAAGGTTGCAGAGCTTCTGGATTACAGGAGTTGGGTGGTTGATGTCAACCTCACCCAAATCTTTCAAAAGAGAAGCCACGTCAGTAGGCGTACCTACAATCAAACAAAAGTTCAAAAGAGTTAGAATATTATCAGACTCCAGAGGCAGTATGATCAGAAATAGGATCTAATAAGGTTACCTGAGACATCGACTTGAGGAGCCTTACCCTTCCCACGATCGGAGCGCTTACCCCGAGGGGCGACTTCTCCTTAGTGGGAGTTGGCTCCGGATCGGGTTGAGGAACCCCATCACCCATATGGCTCTCCCTCTCCAAGTGAATAGGAGAAGAAGAACCCTGGGGAGGTGAGGCACCCCCTTCCTCTTACTGATCGCCTGGCTGCTTGAGCCCAGCCACAAGGGCTGCCATGTCCTCAGCCAGAGAGAGAGTATGAGAAGGAAGTGGGGGTTGTTCAACCTCCAGACCCCCACTCGTAGTCGCCCCTTCGAGACGAGGAACTTCAGGGAGGATTTGATCAAGGGGTGTGGGGTTGCTTCCAACCCCACCACTCCCTGAGAACTTGATCTTAAGGCGCACCGGGCGCTACTTCAACTCCTCGAAATGATAGGCGGGAACCACCTTGTGGCCGTCGCCCTCTACGTCTAGCACCTCTTCCATGCGATGGGCCTTAGCCTCATCGATGGGGATAGGAATAGAGTCTTCGTCTGATTCACCACCAGTGGGGGTGGGAGGAAGGTCATCCCCACTACCCCCCTGTTCTTGGTCACCACCAGTGGGGGTGGGAGGAATTTCTTCCTCACCACCCCTATTCCCACCATCCCCACCAGTGGGGGTGGGAGGAAGATCATCCTCACCACCCCCATCTTCATCATCATCATCATTGCCGTCGTTGTTGCAGCCACTATTTTCAGTTTCTTCATCATCATCTTCCCCTTTCTTTTCTTCTTCTTCATCTTCTTCTTTCTTCCTTCCTTCTTCGTCCTGCTGAGGCTCGATGAGGATTTTCCTCTTCTTCTTTGCTGGGCCTCGCTGTATCACCAGCTTCTCCTCCGCGGTAGGCAATCGACGTCTCACACTGTAAGCCTTCTTCTCGACGCGAACCTTCCTGACAATCTTGCCCGACTGAGGGTCCTCCTCATAGTCGGAGTACAAGACCTCATTATCTTTATATCTGGTTTGCGATCGGTGAAAGAGATTGGCTTTACCATACCTCACTGGGTAGTTTGAAAACTGCTTCCATGACCTGGTACCACAGGTCAACTCCAGAAACAAGTTATCAATAGCTCCCACTCTCTCCGAAGTCCAAGCAAAGACACCTCCCTCACAGTACATCTTCACTTCATCGTGCACTTCGGTCCGGGGGGTCTCGGGTACGGAGAGGGGAGTCCATGCACCAGAAACAGATATGGGCCAATCAGTGTATAACTTGTCCGAGGCAACTGTGTCAGTAAGTGGGCGCAGCGCAGATACGCCGGTCAAGTTGAAGAATGGACTGTCCTTCCTCCAAGCCCATCGATAATGATAGAAGAAGTATCCAAGCTCGATCCGGGCAACTTCATCCTCTGGTATGCTGGAGTAGCATGCCTTCAGATCCTCCTGGAAGTCCGACTCTACGCGGCAGAATGCGTAGATGATCCTCCAGGCATTCCCAGTGACCTGCCCGGGGCAAAGGCCGGAGGTGTTCAGTAACCTCGCGGCAAAGGGTGGCAGCGGAAGGCGCAAACCACAATTGAGCTGGCCAATCGTCACGATAGTTCCCATGACCTGCTCCTTGCTGGCGAAGTGGGTGAAGATCCTCTTCTTGTCAATACCGAAGGCAGACTGAATCCCTGGGAGCGAGGGTTGAATCTTCCCTTTTGTGAAGCAGGCGAGCAGTGTCTGCCATTTCTTTCTCTTCGAATCTATGAATTAGCCATCGGTATTGTATACATACTCCGGTTCCTCTGTCAAAGACATGAGCGGCCCCAGAACAAATTTGCTTTGGGGATGTGCTCTGGCCTCGATGGCGCTGAAGCAAACCCTACTCCTTGGTGCCTTTTGCCCAGTTGTCCAAGTTCGGTAAGCACCGCCTTGCCTTTGCCACGTCCTTTCGGAGGAGATGGAACCTCAACGATCTCCTTCCCCTTCCTCTTCAAAGAAACCCCACCCGACTTCTTCGAAATACCAGAGGAAGCCATTTCACCGATCGATCGAGAGCAAAGAACAAGAAATCGGGAGCAAAAGAGTCTGGACTTCGAAAAATTTTGAAAGCGTGAGGCGAAAATGGCAGCCAGAAGAGCTTAAATATTCAGAGGGGATCAGGTACACAAATCGAGAGGACATGTGTCTTCACTATATCAAATTGCGTGTTTTTGTAGGTACACGTGATATCCATCCATAGCAAGCGCAAAACCAGGCGAACAGTCGGGACCAGACGAAGCATCGGACCACCGGTCCAAACGAGCCATCGGTCCAAGCAAACCACCGGTCCGAGTGAACCGGACCGCCGGTTCAAAAAACCATTCGGATAAACCAAAGATTCAAAGCAGAAAAAATCAAACTCCATCAACTTTCAAAGCTCTGTCCAAAGATCATGAAGAAAGAACAAGCTATACTACTTCCTCAAAAGGGCAGGTTCAAAACTCAAACTTTGACCGGCTGATTTTAGCCGATCGGTCAAACGTGACTGATCGGCCAAAATCAACCGATCTGTCGATTTTCTACTGGATCTGGCAAAAAAAACTTATGTTTTTTGCCGATCACCCAAATCCTTGACCGACTGATTTTAGCCGATCGGTCAAACTTGATCGATCGGCCAAAATCAACCGATCGGTCGATTTTCTACTGGATCAGGCAAAATACGTAGTTTTTTGCCCGATCCCCCAATCCTTGACCGGCTGATTTTAACCGATCGGTCAAACTTGACCGATCGGCCAAAATCAACCGATCTGTCGATTTTCTACTAGATCTGGCAAAAAACTTATGTTTTTTGCCGATCACCCAAACCTTGACCGGTTGATTTTAGCCGATCGGTCAAACTTGACCGATCAGTCAAAATCAACCGATCGGTCGATTTTCTACTGGATCTGGCAAAAAACTTGTGTTTTTTGCCGATCACCCAAACCTTGACCGACTGATTTTAGCCGTTCGGTCAAACTTGACCGATCGGTCAAAATCAGCCGATCGGTCGATTTTCTACTGGATCTGGCAAAAAACTTGTGTTTTTTGCCGATCACCCAAACCTTGACCGGCTGATTTTAGCCGATCGGTCAAACTTGACCGATCGGTCAAAATCAGCCGATCGGTCGATTTTCTACTGGATCTGGCAAAAAACTTATGTTTTTTGCCGATCACCCAAACCTTGACCGGCTGATTTTAGCCGATCGGTCAAACTTGACCGATCGGTCAAAATCAGCCGATCGGTCGATTTTCTACTGGATCTGGCAAAAAACTTGTGTTTTTTGCCGATCACCCAAACCTTGACCGGCTGATTTTAGCCGATCGGTCAAACTTGACCGATCGATCAAAACCAGCCGATCAGTCGATTTTCTACTGGATCTGGTAAAAAACTTGTGTTTTTTGCCGATCACCCAAACCTTGACCGGCTGATTTTAGCCGATCGGTCAAACTTGACCGATCGATCAAAATCAGCCGATCAGTCGATTTTCTACTGGATCTGGCAAAAAACTTGTGTTTTTTGCCGATCACCCAAACCTTGACCGGCTGATTTTAGCCGATCGGTCAAACTTGACCGATCGGTCAAAATCAGCCGATCGGTCGATTTTCTACTGGATCTGGCAAAAAACTTATGTTTTTTGCCGATCACCCAAACCTTGACCGGCTGATTTTAGCCGATCGGTCAAACTTGACCGATCGGCCAAAATCAGCCGATCGGTCGATTTTCTACTGGATCTGGCAAAAAACTTGTGTTTTTTGTCGATCACCCAAACCTTGACCGGCTGATTTTAACCGATCGGTCAAACTTGACCGATCGGTCAAAATCAACCGATGGGTCGATTTTCTACTGATCGGCCAAAAAACTATATTTTTTGACCGATCACTCCAACCTTGACCGGTTGAATTCGACCGATCAGTCAAAATTGACCGATCGGTCAAAATTGACCGATCGGTCAAAATTGACCAATCGGTCTATTCTATTTTTCGCTAACATTTCGACAGAGCTCCTTTTAGACAGGGGATTAATAACTTTGCACCAATAATCCAAGTCAGTCAAGGCGGACTCTTAGCTAACTTGGAGGGGGTAACTGTAGGTGCAAAATTTGGCAAGAAGTCTGCAAACAGTGGGACCCACCGGCCCTGCCTGGTGGGCCCCCGAAGACAACAGTGGGACCCACCGGCCCTGCCTGGTGGGCCCCCGAAGATAACAGCGTGACCCACCGGCCTTGCCTGGTGGGCCCCCGAGTACCACAGTTGGACCCACCGGCCCTGCCTGGTGGGCCCCCGAGTACCACAGTTGAACCCACCGGCCCTGCCTGGTGGGCCCCCGAAGACAACAGCGGGACCCACCGGCCCTGCCTGGTGGGCCCCCGAGTACCACAGTTGGACCCACCGGCCCTGCCTGGTGGGCCCCCGAAGACGGCAGCGGAGCCCACCAGCCCTGCCTGGAGGATCCCCAGATACGACAACAGAAACCGCCATTCACCCCGGAATTTCTCTTCGAGAATTCTATAAATAGCAGAGCCTTCGAATGTAAAAGGATCCGAGAATTCTGATTTATATTCTGAGATCTGATTTTCAAAATCCAGAGCTCTGGAATTTCTCAACTTTGTATCTCCCATCTCTCTTTGATCTTCTTCTCTCCTTCGAAGAGATCAGAGTGCTTTCAGTGATACTCGGCCTGTCGAGATCACTTCAATATAAGTGTTAGTGAATTCGGGTTGCTCCCTATAGCACGGAGACGTAGGCTTCGGCTGAACTCCGATATCACATCTCCCGTGTCAACTCTCTCTCTGTTTACATATTGAAAGCTGCAACTCCAATCGACAGATCGAACAACGATCTCTTCAACTTCAACTTCAATTGACTGGTGAGGCGAGATCTTCGGGTCGGCACGAAGATTTTCCCCCACAGGGACCAGATGGAGAGGAAGTTCCTCAACCGCTTCTACAGTACCTGACGTATCGTTAGCATGACCGAGCTTACGGCCGGCAAGCAAAGGAAGGACGAGCTGGTGATTTACTACATCGATCGTTAGAGGAACCTGACACTAAATTCACGAGATCGCTTGTCTTAAGATTCGTCCATCGAGATTTGCACCCAAATAATGCACTGGGACTTACTATATATCCTCAAAGGGATCAACCCTTGGTTCTTCGAAGAACTCGCAACTGAGGCTCACGATATGGAGCTCAACCTAGCAAATCACACGGACTCAAAGGGAAAAGACTTCCTGAAAGTAGAAAAGAAGGATAAGCAGCCGACACCAAGAGCAAAAAAAGTCAATGTTGCCGATGTCGCTTCAACCTCCAAACCGCTCAAGATCAGTGGCAAGCCGGATCAAGAAAAGGGGGCCGCCATACCGCCACCTCCACCTCAAAGACAACCAAGGATGACTCTCGAGGAGCTCGAAGAAAAAGAGTATCCCTTCCCAGACTCAGAAGTCTCCTCCATGTTCGACCAGTTGCTGCAGAAAAAGATGATCGAGCTTCCTCCATCGAAGAGGCCTGAGCAAATGCATCGTGTCGATGACCTGCTCTTCTGCAAATACTACCGAGTGGTTAGCCATCCCATCGAGAAGTGCTTCATCTTCAAAGAGAGAATTATGACAGTCGCAAAGCAAGAAAAGATCAAGATCGATTCCGGCGATGTCACTGCAGCAAACATGACGTCAATCACCTTCGGCTCCTTCCTGCCGATTCTTGTTGCTGCATGGTAGGGAACACCCAAGTTGCGCATCAATCGTCAAAGACCAATCGCAAAGTCTGCTTCACAACCAAAGATCTTAAAGCGACAACGATGTGCCCCTGCTCTTGCTGGGAATAAAACACTATTGCCCCGGGAGCAACCATCTCCATGGCAGTAAGCACCTCTCCCGAGAAAAGCTATATCTCAACGTGCCCTCCAAGAAAGGTACGAGCAGGGAGATCCAGAAGTCGGCCTATTAGGTCAACCCTCAGGTAAGTTCAATTATTACGTTCTCTACTCTCAGCCTCCATCAGTCTCAACGGAGGAGATCACGTCAACTGGCTGGGAGTCGGAGAACGGGTCTACAAAAGAGCAAGCACCTCTCCCGAGCTAAGCTACATCTCAACGTGCTCTCCGAAAAAGGTACAAGCGAGGAGATCCAGAAGTTGGCCTGTTGGGTCAACCTTCAGGAAAGTTCGACTCCTACGTGCTTTAGTCCAAGCCTTCGTCCGTTTCGATAGAAGAAAACAAGCCCACCGGCTAGGGATCAGAAGACGAACCGACAGAGCCTCTAGAAGAACAAGCTTTTCCGACCAACGAAGAACCTGCAGTCACCACTCCAAATCTTCACCTTGGCGAGGGAGAATCCACCGATGAAGATGCATGTGTCATGCAACCCCGGAGGCGAAGGCCATGGCCAGCGAGACGACACAAGCTAGATCGAGTGATAAGGAAACTCCCTGAGCGAAGAACTTACAAAAAGAAAAGCAAAGCTCCAAGGAGAAAGGCATTCAAAGTGTCGCCAGCAAATCTAGATGATCTCCTCCAGCAGAGCCCTCCAGAACGGACAACGCTACAAGAGTTCTTCCCAGATCACTTCCTCTCAGTCGATCTGTATCTCAGAGTCTGCTATTGCATGGTTGAAGTTCACGAGATACCGGAAGAAAAAAGCGAGTCTTCCGAAGAAGGCGACTCCGACGACGAGAGGAACAGCTCCAACATGAAGGGCACTACCTCCCACGACGAGGCGATCTTGCACTTGTCGCTCATAGAAGTCTTGCACCTTCCGAAGAAAGCTCGTCTAGCAATGGCCATAGCCCTGGCAGATCCAGATAGCTACAAGAGAAAGAAGAAAGACGATGAGAAGGGTAAAAATGTTACCTCCTGCGATACTGCAGTAACCTTCTCAAACGAAGACCTGCAACTCGAAGCATGACTACACAACTGGCCCATCTATGTCTTGGGTTACATCAAGGAGAAGTCAGTAAACCGAATCCTACTGGACTGTGACTCCACTGTCAATATCATGCCTATCAAAATAATGAGGCAACTCGATATTACCACCGACCAGCTCTCTCAAAGCCAACTAGTCATTCAAAGGTTCAACCAAGATGGACAATCCACTATCGAGATCATTTTTTTGAAGCTTTCCATCGGCCAACTCGATATGACGATCCTCTTTCACATCATTGACTGTCAGACATCATATCACATCTTGTTGAGAATACCTTGGCTACATGAGAACGGTGTTGTGGTGTCCACTTGGCACAGTGCCTCAAGTACTACGAGGAAGTCATGGAGAAATACATCGTCGCTGATGACAAGCCATTCAATGAGGCTGAAGCACACCTTGCTGACGCTAAGTTTTACCAGGCAAAAGACCTTGTTATGGAAGTTCTTCCAACTAAAGCTCTTCGGAACACAAAAGGCTGAAGAAATGATGCGGGATAAAACGCTCCACCTGCAAACCCGGAGCAATCTCCCAGCAAGATGATGCTTGAGGTCAAGGAAGCACCAAGGCCAAAACAAAGAACATGTATCAGCTTCAAGCTGAAATCCGCACAGCATGCTCCGTTGCCAGTCCAAGCTACTCTAGTGCTGCGACTCATGCCTCAGTGGCTTCACAAACACGAGCGATCACCCCTTGTCTCACCAAAAGAGCTAGTTCCGCCGCTATCATAGGCCAATGTCATCATTCTGTAAGAAATGACGTTGCCACTACCTGGTTTGACGTAAGGTGCAAGCCCAATCGGACCTATCGACTCCAATCAACTCGAATTCAAGCCAAAAGAAAGTTGGGGACAAAAACACCACCAAATTACTATTTAAAGTCGGCTACAACAAAGAGAGCGCTATACTCATGGACACGCTTCTTCTAGCTGTGACACTACACAGGATGACAAAGACTCAAACTCGTATTCTTCAAAGCGGTGAACAAATTCTCCCAAATCGAGGAGGCATAAGTTCTAGTCAAACTCCGATGGTCGTCAAGATCGTAACCAAGAAGATCTTCACCTCCAATACATTGAGTTGAAGATGGTAGATGTGGCAGCTAAAGGATCGATAATCTCTGATGCACGCTCCACTAACGTCATCCGTCCCGATAGCTAGTTAGTCAAAAGAAGATGGCGACGAGTTCAATGCCGAACCATACTCCAGAAGCAAAATAGAAGCAGTCAAAGCCAGTCAAAATCTACATCCGTGTTCGAAAGACTCGAACCAATCAAACAGACAAAGAGGAAGTCGATGTTCGACCATTAGCGTCAGTAAGGTGTGCTTCAGTCTCATTGAATGGCTTGTCATCAGCGACGATGCACTTCTCCATGCCTTCCTCGGAGTACTTGAGGCACTGGTACCAAGTGGACACCACAACATCGTTCTCTTGTAGCCAAGGTCTTTCTAGTAAGAGGTGATATGATGTCTGGCAGTTAATGATCTGGAAAAGGACTATCATATCGAGCTGGCCGATGGAAAGCTTCAAACGAATGATCCCGATAGTAGACTGTCCGCCTTGGTTGAACCCTTGAATGACCAATTGGCTTTGTGAGAGCTGGTCGGTGGTAATGCCGAGCTGCCTCATTGTTTGGATGGGCATGATGTTGACAGCGGGGCCACATTCCAATAGGATTCGGTTTACTGCCTTCTCCTTGATATATCCTGAGACGTAGACGGGTCGGTTGTGTAGTCGTGCTCCGAGTTGTAGGTCTTCGTCTGAGAAGGTTACTGTTGCATCGCAGGAGGCAATAGTTTTGCCCTTCTCACCGTCTTTCCTCTTTCTCTTGTAGCTATCTAGATCTGCCAGAGCTGCGGCCATTCCTAGACGGGTTTTCTTCGAAAGGTGCAAGGCTTCTATGAGCGGCAAGTGCAAGATCGCCTCGTCGTGGGAGGCAGTGTCCTCCTTATCGGAGCCGTTCCTCGTGTCGACTAAGTCGCCTTCTTCGAAAGACTCACTTTTTTCTTCTGGCATCTCGTGAACTTCAACCATACAACAGCAGACTCTGAGATGTGGATTGGCTGGGAGGAAGTGATTAGGAAAGAAATCTTGCAGCATTGCTAATTCTGGAGGGCTCTGTTGGAGGAGGTCATCTGGATTTGCCGATGGCACTTTGAACGCCTTTCTCCCTGGAGTTTTGTTTTTCTTCTTGTAAGTTCTTTGCTCAGGGAGTTTCCTCATCACTTGATCTAGCTTGTGTCGTCTCGCCGGCCATGGTCTTCGCCTCCGGGGTAGCATGACCCATGCATCTTTATCGGTGGATTCTCCCATGCCAATGTGAAGATTCGAAGTAGTGGCTGCAGGTTCTTTATTGGTCAGAAAAGCTTGTTTTTTTGGAGACTCTGTCGGCTCGTCTTCTGATCCCTAGCTGGTGGGCTTTATTTCTTCTATTGAAACGAACGAAGGCTTGGAGTAGAGCATGTAGTAGTCAAACTTTCCCAAAGGTTGGCCCAACAGTCCAACTTCTAGATCTCCTCGCTCGTACCTTTCTCGGAGAGTACGTTGAGATGTAACTTTGCTCGGGAGAGGTGCTTGCTCTTTCGCAGACTCGTCCTTTGACTCCCAGCCAGTTGGCGTGATCTCCTCCATTGAGACTGATGGAGGCTAAGAGTAGAGAATGTAGTAATTGAACTTACCCGAGGGTTGGCCTAATAGGCCGACTTCTGGATCTCCCTGCTTGTACCTTTCTTGGAGGGCACGTTGAGATATAGCTTCGCTCGGGAGAGGTGTTTGCTGCCATGGTTATGGTTGCCCCTGTGTTTTATTCCCAGCATGCGCAAGGGTACGCCGTCGTCACTTCAAGATCTTTGGTTGTGAAGCCGACTTTGCGATTGGCCTTTGACTATTGATGCGCAACTTGGGTGTTCCTTGCCGTGCAACAACGAGAACCGATGGGAAGGAACCGAAGGTGATTGATGTCATGTTTGCTACAGCAACATCGCCGAAGTCGATCTCGATCTTTCCTTGCTTTGCGAGCACCATGATTCTCTCTTTGAAGACAAAGCATTCTCGATGGGATGGCTAACCACTCGGTGGTATTTACAGAAGAGCGGGTCATCGACACGATGCATTTGCTCAGGCCTCTTCGATGGAGGAAGCTCAATCATCTTTTTTTGCAGCAACTGGTATAACATGGAGGAGACTTCTGAATCCAGGAAGGGATACTCTTTTGTTTCAAGCTCCTCGAGAGTCATCCTTGGTTGTCTTTGAGGTGGAGGTGGCGGTATGGCGGCCCCCTTTTCTTAATCCGGCTTGCCACTGATCTTGAGCGGTTTGGAGGTTGAAGCGACGTCGGCAATATTAACTTGTTTTGCTCTTGGTGCTGGCGGCATGTATGGGGGATGATCTTCGTGCTGACCCGAAGACTCCGCCCATCCAGTCAATCGAGTCGAGTTGAATGTCCGATCGAACGTTTGTCTAGTCTGTAGGTTCAGAGGTCGATGTCTTCGAGTACTACCTTTGAATTAGAAGAGAAAGAGAGAGAAAGAGAGAGAAAGAGAGAGAGAGAGAGAACAAATTGACACAAGGTATGATCTCGGAGGTTACCCGAAGCCTATGTCTCCGTGCTATAAGGTGCAACCTGAATTCACTAACACTTTTCTCAAAATGATCTCGACAGGCCGAGTATCACTGATCTCTTCGAAAAGCAGATCGAAGGGTTAACATGTCAGAGTTCTGGGATTTTTGAAAGTCTAATTCTGCAATCAGAGATTCAATCTTGTTACAGTTGCAGGATCTGCTATTTATAGAGTTTTCTGGAGTAGAATTTGGGGTAGAAGGCGGTTTTCCATAGCCATCGTCTGGATCCAGGAGGGGCTGGTGGGTCCCACTGTCGTCTCTGTTGACCACCCAGGCAGGGCTAGTGGGTCCCGCTATCGTCTTGGGAACCCCCAGGCGGGGTTGGTGGGTCCCGCTGTCGTCCCGGGGATCCCCAGGCAAGGCTGGTGGTTCCCGCTGTCGTCCCGGGAACCCCCACGCAGGGCTAGTGGGTCCCGTTGTCGTCCCGGGGACCCCCAGGTAGGGCTGGTGGGTCCTGTTGCCGAGCGTTGGCCAAAATTTGCACCCACAGTTACCCCCTCCAAGTTAGCTAGAGGCTGATTTGGTTGACAATAAAACCCCCTACTAAGGGTTGGTGTCATGGAGTTCTCGTTTAAGCACTTCCTCATGGTAATACTGGCTGCCAACTTGTCCATTCGAACAAAGTCGTACGATCGATCGATATAGGCTAATCGATTAAATTTGTCCGATAGGTCGAATTTGTCCGATAGGTCAAATTTGTCCGATCAGTCAAATTTGTCCGATCGGTCAAAATTGCCCGATCGGTCGAATTTGCCCGATCGGTCAAAATTGATCGATCGGTCAATTTCAATCGGTTGAATTTTAGGTGATCGCGCAAAAACCCATGTTTTTTGCCCGATCCTTTGGAAATTCACCCGATCGTCTGGCTGTCGATGGGGTGAAGTCTCTTGGTCCATCGGCCAAAGTTGTCCGATCGGTCAAAATTGTCCGATTGGTCAAGATTGCCCGATCGGTCAAGTTTGTCCGATCGGTCAATTTCAACCAGTAGGACTTTGGGCGATCGACCAAAAAACCAAATTTTTTACCTGATTCTTTAGAAATTCACCCGATCATCTACCTGTCGATGGGGCAAAGTCTCTTGGTTCATCGACTAAAATTGGCCGATTGGTCAAAATAGGCCGATCGGTCAATTTCAACCGGTTGGACTTTGGGCGATCGAGCAAAAAATTAAGTTTTTTGCCCGATCCTTTGAAAAATTGGCAGATCGTTTGCCTGTCAATCGGAAAAGTCTCTTAAACCATCGGTTAAAATTGTTCGATCAGTCAAATTTGTCCGATCGATCAAAATTTGTCCGATCGGTCAATTTCAACCGGTAGGACTTTGGGTGATCGGGCAAAAAACCAAGTTTTTTACCCGATCCTTTGGAAAATTACCTGATCGTCTACCTATCGATTGGGCGAAGTCTTTTGGGCCATCGGTCAAAATTGTCTGATTGGTCAAAATTGTCCGATCGATCAATTTCAACCGGTGAAACTTTTGGGGATCTGGCAAAAAACCAAGTTTTTTGTCTGATCCTTCGAAAAATCGCTCGATCATCTACCTGTTGATTAGGCGAAGTATTTTGGGCCATATGTCAAAATTGTCCGATCGATCAATTTCAACTGGTAGAACCTTAGGGGATCGAGCAAAAAACTAAGTTTTTTATCCGATCCTTTGGAAAATCGTCCAATCGTCTGCCTTTCAATTGGGCGAAGTCTTTTGGGCCATCGGTCAAAATTGTTCGATCGGTCAAAATTATCCGATCGGTTAATTTCAACCGGTGGAACTTTGGGGGCTCGGGCAAAAAACCAAGTTTCTTGCCCGATCCTTTGGAAAATCGTCCGATCGTCTGCCTGTCGATTGGGTGAGTTCTTTTGGGCCATCGGTCAAAATTGTCCGATCGGTCAATTTCAACCGGTAGAACTTTGGGCGATCGGGCAACCTTTGAAAAATCGTCCGATTGTATACCTGTCGATTGGGCGAGTTCTTTTGGGCCATCGATCAAAATTGTCCGATCGGTTAAAATAGTTTGATCGGTCAATTTCAACCAGTGGAACTTTGGGCGATCAGACAAAAAAACAAGTTTTTTGCCCGATCCTTTGAAAAATCGCCCGATCATCTGCCTGTCGTTTGGGCGAAGTCTTTTGGGTCATTGGTCAAAATTGTCCGATCGGTCAAAATAGTCCGATCAATCAATTTCAACCGGTGGAACTTTTGGCGATCGGGTAAAAAATCAAGTTTCTTGCCAAATCCTTTAGAAAATCGCCAGATCATCTGCCGGTCGATTGGGCAAAGTCTTTTGAGCCATCGGTCAAAATTATCCGATCGATCAAACCTGTCCAATCGGTCAATTTCAACCGGTGGAACTTTTGGAGATCCGGCAAAAAATCAAGTTTTATGCCCGATCCTTTGGAAAATTGCCCGATCGTCTGCCTGTCGATTGTGCAGTCTTTTGGGCCATCGGTCAAAATTGTCCAATTGGTCAAAATTGGTCGATCGATCAATTTCAACCAGCAAAACTTTGGGGGATCAGGCAAAAAACCAAGTTTTTTGCCCGATCGTCTGCCTGTCGATTGGGCAAAGTCTTTTGTTAGAGTTTGTCTAGTACGACCCTTCATCTGGCTTGACGTTTCGCCTGTCCCGTTGTTTCACCTGGCTTGACGGTTCGCCTGGCCCGACGGTTCGCCTGGCCCGACGGTTCGCCTACCCCGACGGTTCGTCTGTTAGCCAGTCCGGTGGTGCCATATGTCACATAGGATTTTTCGCCAAAACTTTTTCGGAGCTTATAAGTATCGTCTCAGAGTTCATTTTTTACTTGCGTTGTTAAATTTTTTTTCAGAGTCTTCTGCTTTTGCTCCCGAATCCTTTGTTTTCTGCTCCTTAGTCCTTTGCTTTCTGCTCCTTTCATTCCCCATTTGATTGCAATGGCATTTGCTAGCTGCACCAAGAACATCGTTCCCCCGAAGATGAGGCAGTCAAAGAAGAATAAGGCTACTGCTGATCCGCCGTCGCCGAAGATTGCTGGCAAAGGCAAGGGTAAAGGTAGCCTTGGTGTCTTGGGGAAAAGGCATCTTGGCATGGGATTTGCCTCTGCGCCCTCCAAGCCAGAGGTTATCCCCAAAGCTGGATTTGTCCTAGGGCCTTTGAAGTTGTTGTCCGAGGAAACAGTCTTCGAGTATGGCATCGGCAAGAAGGTCACCGATGTGAAGAGGGCAAAATGGGAGAAGCTGCTCTTATTCTTCACTGAAGGCGTTTATCACCCAGCCCTCACCGGAGTGCAAGCTCCTTCAGCATCGATAACTGATCTGTCTACACCGAGGTGGCCAGCAAGGATAATCTACGCCTTCTACCGGGTAGAGTCTGATCACCAAGAGAAGCTCATAGCCTGCTACTCCAGCATCCCCGAGGGTGAACAAGCCTGGATCAAGTTGGGATGCTTCTTCTTCCACTACAAGTGGGTATCGAGGAAAGATAGCACCTTTTTCAACCTACATGGTATTTCTGCCTTCCACCCCATCACCGACACAGTCCCCTCCGATAAGCTCTACACTGATTGGTCCATCTCCATGTCTAGAGCGTGGACACCTTTCTTTGTGCCCGAGACTCCTCAAAGCCAGGTGCACAAGGAGGTAGAGAAGTATGCCCTAGGAGGTGAGCTGTGCTGGTCTTCCGATCTTGTTGGAGCAATTGATAACTTGTTCTTGGAGTTGACCTGCGGGACAAGGTCATGGAAGTAATTCTCGAACTGCCCGGTCTGCCATAGCAACGCCAATCTTATGCATTGTCTGCCGGTGAGGTATGAAGACAACGACACCTTATACTCCAATTACAAGGAGGACCTCGATACCGGTAGGATCGTATAATTTGTGCGGATCTAGAGAAAGACATATGGCAAGAGGAAGCGTGCCGTGCCTGGCGAGGAGAGGCTGGTCATGACCAAGAGAGGTCAAGTAAAGAAGAGGGTGGAGAAAGTGGTGAAAGAGGAGGAAAAGAAGGAAGGAGACGAGGAAGAAGAAAAAGAAGAAGGTGAAGGCGAAGGAGGAGGGAAGGAGAGTGAGGAAGAGGAAGAGGAAGAGAAAGAGAAAGAAGAGGAAGAGGAAGAAGAAAGCGAGGAGGAAGAGGGCGGAGGAAGTGAAGGGGAGGGGGCACAGGGTCGAGAAGATGTGCCCCCCATCCCACCTAGAGCTGCCAAAGTCCCTCCTATCGATGAGGTTAAGGCTCGTCGAATGGAGGATGATATTGATATGGTAGACGATGACAAAAAGGCGCCAATCGTCTATCATTTTGAGACCCTGAAGCGCCCTACGTGCATCAGGGTCAAATACTCGGGGAGCGACATCGTTTACGACACGACACCGATCACCCAAGTACCGCCCGAAGGCCTTCACCAAGGTGAAACTTCTGTAAGTAGAACGGCCGATACTGAGAGGCGGAGGCTGGCTCCACAAGATGATGCTGCCATGGTGGCAGCTAAAGTCACGGCTTTGATGTCATCCTGGCGGTCGATAGAAGATGTTCGCGGCGAGGGAAGAGATTCGTCTCCTCCCGAAGTCCCTCATCCCGAGCCAAAGGGAGATAAGGGGCAGGAGGAGGTGCCTGAGCGGGATTCTATCCCTGTCCTTGCCGTGAAAGTCCTTACCCCCAAGGGGAAAGGAACCGATCGGGGAAAGGGATCTGCCCAACCCCAACACGATGCCTCTACTGGCTGGAGTAAGTTTTCATTTCTTAGCTTTCTTCTGCCTGTATTGAATATTGGATATGTCTTGATTTTGAACTTCTTGTTTGCAGGTACTCCAGGTGCTCCTAGTAGTTCGCAGCCTGTGCTGTGAGAGTTGGGTGAGGTTGATATCAACCATCCAACGGGCGCGTTAAAGAAGCTCTGCAATCTTCCCGACGCGACCCTCAAAGAAGCCTCCAACATGCTTGACGTGATAGTGAGTAGCCTCTATCATTGTCTTGAGTTGTAGTGTTTTCCTCTGGGTTGTCTAACTCGTTCTTGTTGTCATGCAGGTGTCTGTTGCGCTGAATATAAACAGCCGGCTATTCAAGAAAGCCAGTGAGAGAGAGGCTTCCACATAAATCATGCGCCTGAATGCCCTCTTGGAGGAGGCTAATGGCGAGAGGGAGAAGCTGGCTGCAGCTTTATCCTCGACAGGCGTCTGCTCGCATAGAAGAGTACATGAGAAAGAATCTGGAGGCCTCATATGCGAGCTTGGACAAGGAGCACTACGACCTAAGGAATAGGTTCTTCAAAGTGGAGACTCTCGCCTTCCAGCGCCTTGAGGAGAATAAGAAGCTGAAGGCGGAGTTTGCAGCCAAGGAGGAGGCCTACGCGCTAGAGAATAAATAGCTTAGCATTGATTTGGTAAGTTTCAAATCAACACCTGAAAAAGTCGTAGAAGCCCTCAGACTGGTTCATGGCGGAGGCGCCCAGTCTTCAAAAGCGTCGATCATCAGAAAGGCTCGTGGAGATAGATCTAAGGCATCTAGTATCGAGAAGCCTTGATGTATCTTGATGTTGTACTTGCATTTTCTATGGGATAAAATACTTCTTTTTGAATGAAATCTGTCTCTGTTGAATGAAATCTGTCTCTGCTGAATGTTTTGAATGGGATGTTACTAACTTACATCGAGTGATCGAGAGAGTGTAAGGGATTATATTGCAGTATAGACACCCAAAACATTAGTCGATTAGTCAGTCAAGTCTTTGTGCTGTCTCACAATACTTGAACTATACGTTTCTGCCTGTAAGGGATTGTGTTGCAACACAAACACCCAAATTATTATTCAATTAGTCAGTTAAGTGTTATGCTGTCTCACAACACTTGAACTATATGTACTTCTGTCTGTAAGGGGTTGTGTCGCAACACAAACACCCAAACTATTATTCGATTAGTCAGTTTAAGTGTTGCGTTATCTCACAACACTTAAACTATATGTTCCTGCCAATTAGGGGTTATGTCGCAACACAAACACCCAAACTATTAGTCGATTAGTTAATTAAGTGTTGTGCTGTCTCACAATACTTATACTATATGTTATTATGTCAGTTTATACAATTGAAATAGACAAGATTGAAATGGAAACAAACATTCATTCCAAACTTGATTTATATCAAGGGTAGAATATTTTGAGATACTTGGCATTCCATGCTCTTGGTGGCCTATCTCTTTCAGGCGAGATTAGGCGATAGGATCCTTTGCCTCTAACTGATTCGATAATATAAGGTCTTTCCTAGTTGGGAGCTAGTTTTCCATTGTCGTGCTCCCTTGTGTTAGAAAAGACAGCTCTGAGGACTAGATCATCAATTTGGAACTGTCTTCTTCTAACTCTTCTATCATAGGCTTGTTTGATCTTCTGTTGATAGCCGGCAACACGAACAGCTGCCTGATTATGTAGTTCTTCTGAGAAGTCAAGATCATCGATACCGAGTTCATCGTTTATCCCTTCTACGATCGCCTTAGCCTTCACAGTTGGGGAGATAGTCTCGGTTGGAAGAATCACTTCCGACTCGTAAGTTAGGCGGAAAGACGAAAATCTAGTCGATCATCGCGGAGTGGTCCGATAGCCCCATAGGACCTCTGGTAGGACTTTCTTCCATAATCCCTTCTTATCTTCCAACTTCTTTTTGAGTAAACCAATGATTGTTCTGTTAAAAGCCTCGGCCTGTCCATTGCATTGCGGATATATCGGAATAGAATAAAAAAGCTTGATTCCATGGTTTATGCAGAACTCACAAAATTTTTCTGAATCGAATTAAGCTCCGTTGTCGGCGATGAGAACTTGAGGTATACCAAATCTGGAGAAGATGTTGTGCCTGATCAACTTGATAACCTCGTCATCTGTTTCTCAGAAAAGTGGCACAACCTCAACCCACTTGGTGAAGCAGTCTATAGCCAACAATAAGTACTTCTTTTTTCTTGGCGATAAAGAGAACAGACCCAGGAAGTCTAACCCTTATTAATAAAAAGGCCAGGGACTTGTTAGGGGGTGTAGTTCGTCTGCCGGGAGATGGATCGCTCTAGCATGTCTTTGGCAAGGATCACATCTTTGCACGAATTGCCTTGCGTCATTCACCATGGTTGGCTAGTAATAACCTTGAAGTTTGACTTTGGCTTCGAGGGATCTTCTGCCGGAGTGATTGCCACAAACTCCGGAATGGATTTCGGCTAGGATCTCTTCCGTTTGCCCAGGACCAACATATTTGAGAAGTGCTCCTCCATGTGATTTGAAGTAAAGATCTTCATCTTGGAGGCTGTAGAATGGAAGTTTTCTTCGAAGTGCCTTAGTTTAAATCAAATCTTTCGGTATTTTGCCTAGTTTGAAGAAGCTGAAGAATGATTGTCTCTAATCTGCTGTTGTATCTACCAAAACTATAGGGAAAGTTGGCTGTCTCCAACCCCCAAAGTCTTTAATCATGGTAACGATTTGTTGTTTGATGTCCGTTTTGGGTGACTCTTGATAGTCGATTTGAATTCACCTTCCTCCGAGGGAGTCTCCAAGCAATGAAGTAGCGTTGGCTAGAGCATCTTCTCGGTTTTCGGGTATTAGAATTTGAACAAATTCAATGTCGAGAAATATTGGTTTGTGTTGCTGCATCAGAGCCAGATACTGCTGCATCATCTCTTATCTCGCTTCGTAGACTCCATTGATCTGTCTGATTATTACCTAAGAGTCGCTATAAACTGCGAGATGGTCGACCCCCAAGGCTTCGGCTATCTTGAGTCCAGAAATGAGTGCCTCGTACTCAGCTTCGTTGTTGGTAGCGTTGAATCCGAAAAGAGTAGTCTTTTGTAGATGATCGAGTTCGGGGGATATCAGGACTATCCCAATTCCTGAACCAATTGCGCTTGAGGCCCCATCAGTATAGAGCTTCCATCTGTTTGACAAAGTTGTGGGAACCTCATGGTTTGGATTGATAGTCGAACTAGAATTGAAGAGAGGTTCTTCGACCTCGTTGAGGTGCATCTCAATGTCATTCTCTAGAGTGATCGGATCCTCAACGGGAAAGTTGGCAAGAAAATCTGCGATGGCTTGCCCTTTGAGGGAAGCTCGAGGTTCGAACTGGATGTCGAGGGAGCTCATCTCGATCATCCATTTAGTCATTCGACTTGCTCGTCCTACCTTGTCAAGAATGTCTTTGAGTCGATGCTCTGAGGCAACCGTGATCAGGTGGGAAACGAAATAAGGTCGATGTATTCTTGATGTAGTAAGCAAGACTAACGTGACCTTCTTTATCTTCAAGTAGCGAGTTTCTACCAGGAGAAGGGTATGACTGATGTAGTAGACAAGGCGCTCAATACCTTCTCTTTTACTAACAAGAACTGCACTAATGGCTTGATCGGTGACAGCGAGATAGAGACAAATCTTCTTTCAGTAATGGAGCTATTAGAATAGGAGCCCGTGCCAAATAGTACTTGATGTTCTGGAAGGCTTGCTCGCAAGTTGGATTCCACCTGGAGGTGTCTGCCTTTCGCAACTTGTCGAAGAGTGGCTTACACTTGTCGAAAGGTTTAGATATGAATCGGTTGAGAGTAGCCAATCTGCCTATGAGGCATTGCACTTCTTTCCGATTGGAGGGTGAAAGCATTTTAAGGATCGCTCGAATTTGATCGGGATTTTCTTCAATGCCTCTCCTAGTCACCAGGTGACCCAGGAATTTCCCTGATTAAACTCCGAAAGCACACTTAGCTGGATTGAGCTTCATGCGGTACTTTCGGAGAACTTTAAATGTTTCTGCAAGATCGGAGAGATGGCTCTCACGACTGAGGGTTTTGGTAAGGAGATCATCGATGTATACTTCGATATTTTGACCAATCTGCTCTTCGAACATCATCATGACTAACCTCTGATAAGTTGATCCAGCATTCTTGAGGCCAAAAGGCATAACATTGCAGCAGTAGAGGCCTCTGTCTGTCATGAATCAAGTCTTCTCTTGATCGTCCGGATGTAGAGAAATTTGATTGTATCCTGAGTATCCATCCATGAATGATAAAAGCTCGTGCCCAGCAGTGGCGTCGACGAGTCTGTCTATTCTTGGCATGGGGAATGGGTCTTTAGGGCAAGCTTGGTTGAAATTGCTAAAGTCGATGCAGACTCTGATCTTCCCATTCTTCTTTGGCATTACGACGATATTGGAGATCCAAGTTGGGTACTCTATTTCACGGATGAAGCCTGCTGCGAGTAACTTGGTGATCTCTTATTGAACAGCCATCGAACGCTCTGGGCGAATTGTCTGGAGCTTTTGTATAACAGGTTTTACTTCTTCTTTGATGGCGAGTCGATTGTATGCGTCATCCGGATTGATCCCGGACATATCTTCAAAGTACCAAGCGAAGACGTCGATGTTGGAATGAAGGAAGGATACCATGTCTCGCGCTTCTACATCGTTGAGACTGATACCAATGAATGTCTCTCGAAGAGGATCACCGCTGCTAATGTTTATTCGATTGAAGGGGAAGACTCTCATTCGGCAGCCGTAGGTTCTGTCAATGGGGGCTTCTTTGGTTGCTAGTTCGAGGAAGGGCCGACTTCTTCTCTTGCATGCTTCGGCAGAGCAAGATCTACTCGGCTATCTGTTTTTGCCGCGGCGGCTTCACAAGATCATCTAGCTTGTTAATTTCCTCGTATGCATATTATGCCCTCCCCTGTTGCGAACTTAAGAAGTTGATGATAGGAGGACGATATGGCATTGATTTGATAGAGGAAAGGTTGCCCGAGGATGATATTGTAATTGGAAGAACCTTCGACAACGGCGAATCGCACGGAGACTCGAGTCTCTCTACTGAGATCGAGGGTGAAATGGGATTCACCCATTGTCTGGCTTTGCTCACCGTCGAAGCCGGTAATCACAGTAGGGACGACATCCCGACTAGAATACTTATATCCCAGACACTTGAAGCAATCTGAGAATATAATATCGATCGAGCTTCGGTGTCGATGAGGATTCTATTAACAGTGCTACCGTCGATGATGAGACGCAGGACCAAAGGATCCCGGTGCGGAATATATACTCCTTGGAGATCGGAGTTGTTGAAGACGATAGGTGGCCATGACAAGTCCTTGACTGGCTTCTCAATACAGGTATCTTCTTTGTTTGTGTGGGGGAAAATCTTTGTGCCGATCCGAAGACTTTACCTCACCAGTCAATTAAAGTTGAGTCGAAGTTCGTTGGTTGATCTGTTGATTGGAAGGTAGGTTTGAAGGTTGATATCTTGGTGACTTCAAGTTGCCTCTTAGGATATGCAAACAGAGAGAGTGTTGACACAAGATGTGATCTCGGAGTTCAGCCGAAGCCTATGTCTCCGTGCTATAGGAGCAACCCGAATTCACTAACACTTTGCTCGAAGTAACCTCGACAAGCCGAGTGTCACTGATCTCTCTCTGAACTCTTCAGACACTAGAAGAAGGTCAAGGAGAGTTGAAGGATTGAAAGCTGGAATTCCAGAGCTCTGGTTTCCGGATTTTGAACTGAGATCTTGATCCTTTTTTTTTCTTGAAGGCTCTGCTATTTATAGGATTTCCTAGGAGGAAATCTGGGGGCAAATGGCGGTTTCTGCTGTCTTATCTGGGGATTCCACAGGCAGGGCTGGTGGGTCCCGCCGTTTTCTCTTGGGATCCTCTAGGTGGGGCTGGTAGGTCCCGCGGTAGCCTCTGTGGGCTCACCAGGCAGGGCTGGTGGGTTCCGCGGTAGCCATTATGGGCCCACAAGGCAGGACTGGTGGGTCCCGCGGTAGCCTCTGTGGGTCCACCAAGTAGGGCTGGTGGGTCCCACAGTAGTCTTTGTGGGCCCACCAGGCAGGGCTGGTGGGTCCCGTGGTAGCCTCTGTGGGCCCACCAGGCAGGGCTGGCGGGTTCTGCAGTAGTCTCTGTGGGCCCACCAGGCAGGGCTGGTGGGTCCCGCGGTAGCCTCTGTTGGCCCACCAGGCAGGGCTGGTGGGTCCCGCGATTAGCAGGCTTTCTTGCCAAAATTTGCACCCATAGTTACCCCTTCCAAGTTAGCTAGAGGTCATCCTAGCTGGCTTGGATTATGTGCAAAAGTAACAACCCCCTGCCCGAGTGTAAAAAACCTTTGAGTATCAGTGCTAATGGACTGATCGGTCAATTTTGATCGATCGGTTGAATTTGACCGATCGGACCGGTCGAAATTGACCGATCGGTCGAATTTCAACCGATCGGTTAAATTCAACCGGTGGAGGTCGAGGTGATCGGTCAAAAAATATAGTTTTTTGACCAATCCAGTAGAAACTTGATCGATCTATGTTTTTTGACCGATCCAGTAGAAACTTGGTCGATCGGTTGAATTTGACCGATCGGTCAAAGTTGACCGATCGTTTAAATTTAACCGGTGGAGATCGAGGTGATCGGTCAAAAACCTTAGTTTTTTGACCGATCTAGTAGAAACTTGATCGATCGATTGAATTTGACCGATCGGTTAAAGTTGACCGATCGGTTAAATTGAACCGGTGGAGATCGAGGTGATCGATCAAAAAACTTAGTTTTTTGACCGATCCAATAGAAACTTGACCGATTGGTTGAGTTTGACCGATCGGTCAAAGTTGACCGATCGGTTAAATTCAACCGGTGGATGTCGAGGTGATCGGTCAAAAAACAAAGTTTTTTAACCGATCTAGTAGTAAAACCAACCGATCGGTTGAATCTATCCGATCGGTCAAGTTTGACCGATCGGTTAATTTCAATCGGTAGAGGTTGAGGCGATGGGGCAAAAACCTAAGTGTTTTGCCCGATCCAGTAGAAACTTGACCGATCGGTTGAATTTGACAGATCGGTTAATTTCAACCGGTGGAGGTCGAGGTGATCTGTCAAAAAACAAAGTTTTTTTTGACGATCCAGTAGAAAACCAACCGATCGATTGAATCTATCCGATCGGTCAAGCTTGACCGATCGGTTAATTTCAACCGGTGGAGTTTGAGGCGATCGGGCAAAAACCTAAGTGTTTTGCCCGATCTAGTAGAAAAACCAACCGATCGGTTGAATTTAACCGATCGGTCAAGTGGTGAAGGTTGAGGTGATCGGGCAAAATCCTAAGTGTTTTGTCCGATCCAGTAGAAAACCAACCGATCGGTTGAATCTATCTGATCGGTCAAGTCTGACCGATCGGTTAAATTCAACCGATGGAGGTTGAGGTGATCGGGCAAAAAACAAAGTATTTTGCCCGATCTAGTTGAAATCGAACCGATTGGTTGAATCTATCCGATCGGTCAAGTCTGATCGATCGATTAAATTCAACCGTTGGAGGTTGAGGCGATCGGACAAAAACCTAAGTATTTTGCCCGATCCAGTGGAAAACCAACCGATCGGTTGAATATATCCGTTCGGTCATGTCTGACCGATCGGTTAATTTCAACCGGTACAGGTTGAGGTGATCGGGCAAAAACCTAAGTGTTTTGTCCGATCCAGTAGAAAACCAATCGATCGGTTGAATCTATCTGATCGGTCAAGTCTGACCGATCGGTTAAATTCAATCGGTGGAGGTTGAGGCGATCGGGCAAAAACCTAAGTATTTTGCCCGATCCAGTAGAAATCGAACCGACTGGTTGAATTTATCCGATCGATCAAGTCTGACCGATCGGTTAAATTCAACTGGTGGAGGTTGAGGCGATCGGACAAAAACCTAAGTATTTTGCCCGATCCAGTGGAAAACCAACCGATCGGTTGAATATATCCGTTCGGTCAAGTCTGACCGATCGGTTAATTTCAACCGGTGGAGGTTGAGGTGATCAGGCAAAAACCTAAGTGTTTTGTCCAATCCAGTAGAAAACCAATCGATCGGTTGAATCTATCTGATTGGTCAAGTCTGACCGATCGATTAAATTCAACCGGTGGAGGTTGAGGTGATCGGGCAAAAAGCTAAGTATTTTGCCTGATCCAGTAGAAATCGAACCGATTGGTTGAATCTGTCCGATCGGTTAAGTCTGATCGATCGGTTAAATTCAACCGATGGGAGGCGATCGGGCAAGGAGCTCACCCCCCTAGCTCGCAAGGAGCTCGCCTCCCAGCTCGCAAGGAGCTCGCCTCCCAGCTCGCAAGGAGCTCGCCCCCTTAGCTCGCAAGGAGCTCGCCCCCTAGCTCGCCAGGAGCTCGCCCCCAGCTCGCCAGGAGCTCGCCCCCAGTCCCTGTGAGCTCGCCCCCCCTAGCTCGCAAGGAGCTCGCCTCCCAGCTCGCAAGGAGCTCACCCCCCTTAGCTCGCAAGGAGCTTGCCCCCTTAGCTCGCAAGGAGCTTGCCCCCCAGCTCGCAAGGAGCTCGCCTCCCAGCTCGCAAGGAGCTCGCCCCCCTAGCTCGCAAGGAGCTCGCCTCCCAGCTCGCAAGGAGCTCGCCCCCTTAGCTCGCAAGGAGCTCGCCCACCAGCTCGCCAGGAGCTCGCCCCCAGCTCGCCAGGAGCTCGCCCCCAGCCCCTGAAGCTCGCCATCAGTTCGCCCCTTGCTGTGGATCTCATAGACCCTAGGAATCCAAAGGATGGGGAACTCACGCGGGAGCACGCCCTCGCCCCCCAGCTCGAGAAGGAGCTCGCCCCACCTCTCACAATGGAGCCCGCCCAGGCTCGTGCGGGAACTTTGACCAAAAAGAAAACTTAGAAGGGCATCAATGAACATCGGTAGAGCGCTCAAAGAGATCGCCAGGCCGCTCCCGTTGTCGAAGAGGTCGCCCTCTCCGGAGCCCGACTCTTGGCAATAGGGAGAAATTGGCAGATCGCCCAAACCCATTATCGAAGAGGTCGCCACCCTAAGAGCCCGACTCTTGACAAAGGCTGCTAGGTGTCGAAACCCCTTTGAAGCTAAGTGGACGATTGAAGTCCACGGAAGCCGCCATAGTCGGTTGGAGACCTCCCCGACTTGAACATTCCAGAAGATCCACCTGGCAGCGACAAGACAGATACTCTCCCCCACTCCACCGCCTGGCGAGCTAGGCGACAAAGGCTGTCAGAAGCCCGATTCCCAAAGATTGTCAGAGGCCCATGTGGGCCGGAACATGGGGGCCTAGAAGGTGCTGGAAAAGGCTGACAGGTGTTGCATGCTGGTAGGCCGCGGTAGGCTATAAATGTCCACCCCCAGGCTCCAAAGTACAGGTTGGAAACCCTCTCCACTACCATTTTCGTTTACGTCCACACTCCATCAATCACCTGAGACTGACTTGAGCGTCGGAGGGTCTGCGCTCCTAAGGGAGACAGTCGTTCTTACGTTTTTCTTTGTCTTGCAGGGAGACTGCATGGGCCAGCGAAAAATATCCCCAAACATTTGGCGCCGTCTGTGGGATTTTTCGACTGGTTCCTGTGAGAACGCCCTCAACCACACAGCTGAGAGCGGTCCCCCTGCTGGAAATATCCCTGAGATGGCTCCGGCCATAGGGGGACGCAGGCGAACGAGAGCCCATGTGGGATCTGCATGTAGCGGGCCCCCTGCTGAGATTCCCCCTCCCCCGGTCCCGCTCAGCGACCAGCTCCTTCTGGAAATATTGGCCACCCAATGGGCGATGATGGAGGAACTAGCGCGGCTGCGTCAGGTTCCGGCGACTAGCCGGCGATCTGGGCCGGTGAGGGTAGCATCCCCGGCGCGACCCCTCGTCTCGGCATCGCGTCTACCCACGACCACTCCGGATCGGCGGGCTGCCTATCCGGAGCCCCCAACTGAGAGAACGACCGTACGCGGTGCGCAGGAAACCCCGCTTACGAGGTTGCAAAAGCTAGTAACCCAGCGGTCTAGCAACCAGGCGACCTCACGGGCGACCCTTCCTCGCCGTCGTAGCCGGAGCACGGACTCTAACGAGTCGGAGGCGAGGTCTCTAGAGCGAGATCGTGACCCACACCATCAACGGCGAGGGAAGGAGCCCGTGGTGGCTCAACCTCACAAAGCTCGAGAGGCAACTGCCTCTCACCGACCCACCATCGCGTCGAAAGAGCCCGCGGGTGGACAGCAAGAAGGCCGCAACGAAGGAGCCCCCGCGGGTCGCCGCGATGTGGGCCCGAACTTGCCCCGAGGGAGCGTACATGACTGCATAGGACCTGCGCAGCTACCTCTGGGAGTTTTCCCCGGGCACTGGTAGCGACCTAATGCGCCGGTAGATCTACTGGAGAACCTCGCTGCCCACGGAGATAGCTCGTCCTTCACCAGCGAGGTGCACCAAGGAGGTTTTCCGCACCATTGGACCCCCCCAAAATTTGTATTGTTCGATGGATCCCAGGATCCAGTGGACCATCTCTTGGCTTACCGGAAACTGCTGTTCTTCCGGGACCAAGACCATGTTTTGTGCCGGGCATTCCCGAGCAGTTTGACCGGCTCGGCGTTGAACTGGTTCCACAAGCTACCGCCCGGCATGATCCCAGACTTTCCCACCCTCTCCAGGCTATTTCTAGAGCAATATCCCTGTAACAGGCAGACCCCGAAGAGAATCGAGTCCCTGTTTACCTTGGCCATGGGAGCCCACGAAACGCTCCGGTCCTTTGCGACGCGATTCCGAAGCGCCTATCTCGCTCTGGAAGACGCGGCGGGCCAAGACCGCACGGCGGTGAGTGCTTTCAGGAGCGCCCTCCCCGAGGGGGGCAAGCTTCATGATGCACTAGTAATCAAAGATCCTTGTACAATGATCGAGTTTTTCGTCCTAGTCCAACAGCACATCAAGCTCGAAGATGCGGTGTTAGACCGAAAGGGCAAGGCGGTAGAGCAGCGACCTGCTCCAGTTTTGCGACCCCTCGTCGTCAAAGCTGTGGAGCGGCGGGATATACCCCCGTTGGTGGTACAGCCCGATCCACCTGCTGCTCCCGCCTTACAGCCCGCAGAGATCCCCGCAGTGGCTGTTGGAAGGTCGGCGAACTGGAGCCTACCTCCAGGACCCGGAGAGCGGGATTTTACTGTGTTGACCCACTCCCCGGGGCAAATGCTACACCAGATCCGGAATGAACCTTTCGTTCAGTATCCACCGCCCCTTCAGGTCGGAGAGCCCGGATCCACCGACAATACTCGACGATGCGCCTTTCATCGCAGCCCCGGGCATCACACCAATAGATGCCGAGCTCTGAAAAACCACCTGGAGGATTTGGTCACCTTAGGCAATTTGGATAAATTCATCTCGCCCCCAAGGAGGTTCGAGGTAGTCCCCGCGCGGGTCCCTTAGGAGGGAGATCGCCCAGGGCCTGCTGAGCCCGCTCTACCTCCGCCTCCCCCGGGAGGGCCGGCGATCTGTCACACCATTAGCGGGCGCCTGAGCGGCCCAAGATCCAGTAACGAGGTTCACCGACAAGTCAGAGAGATGGAGCGAGCTCAAAAGTTATTTTCCGTCTCGCTAACCCCTGTCATACTCCAAACTCCAAGGGTGGAAGCCCGCGATTTTCTCTGGTTCTCGGAAGACGACATGGCCGGGGTTGTTACCCCTCACAATGACCCCCTCGTCATACGCCTCATGATGGCAAACATCGAGGTAAGGTGGGTCCTAGTGGATCCAGGAAGTACCGTCGACATCCTATTTTTGTCGGCCTTCCAGCGAATGGGGTTGAGACAAACTGATTTGTCTCGCTCAACGAGCGCGCTCAGCGGTTTTACCGGCGAGGTCGCTAAGGTTGTTGGGGAGATAACCCTCACCGTGACGGCGGGCCTGGAGGTCCGTCAAACCCGCTTCGCGATGGTGGACGGGCAGTCCGCTTTCAATGCCATCCTAGGGTGACCTTGGTTGAGGCAAATGAAAGTGGTATCCTCGTCTAATCACCAGGCCCTCAAATTCCCCACGGATAGCGGGGTCGTGGTAATTAGAGGAGATCAAGTCGCTGCTACCAGATGTGAGCAAGACGTCCTTCATCTCATGGATGTGGAAACCGCGGAGGCCAAGAGGCCGGCGCCCTCCTAGCAATTAGCGACCTCCACGAGCGAGCTCCCCTGAAGCCCAAGGGGGGTCACCTCGTTTAAATCCCCCACTCCACCCCCGGGTGGGAGCGGCGTGGATCCTAAGTTGGAGAAGGGAGGTCGCCTGTCGGGATCCCAGAAAGGAAGTTTTCCCATTGCCGAGCCGCTACAAGACGTCGACATCGGTGACGAAGGATCGAGAATTGTTCATCTAGGGACCTCGCTGACCAAGGGCGAGGTCCAGGCCACCACCAGCCTACTCAGGGAGTATCGTGACGTGTTCGCCAGGAGCTTCGCGGACATGCCAGGGATTGACCCAGAGGTCGCCTGCCATCGTCTGCACACATTGCAAGACTTCCCACCAGTCAAGCAAAAAGCTCGGCACATACCCGCAACAAAGTCCGCCGCAGTGGCAGCAGAGATAGAGAAACTGGAGCGAGCTGGCTTTATTCGCCAGGCGCACTTCCTCGAGTGGATCTCCAATATCGTGGCGGTGCCCAAGAAGAGCGGGGCGGTCAGAGTATGTATCGATTTCTCTGACCTCAACAAAGCATGCCCGAAAGACGGATTCCCTCTTCCGTGAATTGGTGTGCTGGTCGATGCAGCTGTCGGATTCCGAGCCTTATCCTTCATGGATGAATATTCTGGGTATAATCAGATACCTCTCCATGCTGACGACCAGGAGAAGATCGCTTTCTATTTTGGGGTGGGGTACCAAAAGCTCTTCTGCTATCGTGTGATGCCGTTTGGACTGAAGAACGCTGGAGCGACCTACCAAAGGTTAGTCACTCAGATGTTTAAAAATCAGATTGTTAGAAATGTCGAGGTTTACATAGACGACCTCTTGGTAAAGAGTCGAGAGCGAGAAGGGCATGTTGCCGATCTCCACGAAATTTTTGAGGTTTTGCGAGAATTCCAGATGAAGCTAAACCCAGCCAAGTGCGCATTCGGGGTGACTTCCGGAAAATTCCTGGGGTACCTGGTCACCCATAGGGGGTGTGGGGGAAAATCTTCATGCCGACCCGAAGACCTTGCCTCACCAATCAATTGAAGTTGAAGGTTGTTGTTTGATCTGTCGACGGAGGTTGGGACTCTCAATATGCAAGCAGAGAAAATTGGATACGAGAGATGTGATCTCGGAGTTCAGCCAAAGCCTACGTCTCCGTGCTATAGGGAGCAACCCGAATTCACTAACACTTTGATCAAAGTGACCTCGACAGGCCGAGTGTCACTGATGTCTTTCTAATCTCTTCGAGGTCGAGAAGAAGATCAAGAAGGGTTGAAGATTGAGAGGGTTGGAAGTTCTAGAGCTCTGATTTCTGAAATCAGATATCAGATGATGATGGCACTGATCTTCCTTTCCGGATTTTCTCTCTGGATTTGAAAACAGATCTGGAATCTGGATCCTCTCTTCTTCTGAAGGCTCTGCTATTTATAGGATTCTCTGGTGGTAAATGGCGATTTCTGTTGCAGTATCTGGGGATCCTCCAGGTAAAGCTGGTGGACCCCGCTACCGTCACCTGGGGGATTCCACAGGCTATTGGGCCCACTAGGCAGGGCCGGTGGGTCCCGCGATAGTCTTCGTGGGCCCACCAAGCAGGGCCGGTGGGTCTCGCTGTAGTCTTCGTGGGCCCACCAGGTAGGGCCGGTGGGTCCTGCTGTAGTCTGCGTGGGCCCACCAGGCAGGGCCGGTGGTCCTGCTGTAGTCTGCGTGGGCCCACCAGGCAGGGCCGGTCGGTCCTGCTGTAGTCTACGTGGGCCCACCAGGCAGGGCCGATGGGTCCTGCTGTAGTCTTCGTGGGCCCACCAGGCAGGTCCGGTGGGTCCCGCTGTAGTCTTCGTGGGCCCACCAGGCAGGGCCGGTGGGTCCCGCTGTAGTCTTCGTGGACCCACCAGGCAGGGCCGGTGGGTCCCGCTGTTTGCAGACTTCTTGCCAAAATTTGCACCCACAGTTACCCCCTCCAAATTAGCTAAGAGGCTTCCTTGGCTGGCTTGGACTCGTGGTGCAAAGCTAACGATCCCTGTCTACACATGTAGAAGATCTTTTGTCGAGTGTTAGCGTTTTTGAAGGACTGATCAGTCACTTTTGACTGATCAGTCAAAGTTGATCGATCGGTCAAAGTTGACCGATCGGTCAAATTTGACCGATCGGTCGATTTCAACCGGTCAAGGATGGGGTGATCGATCAAAAAACAGTCTTTTTTGACCGATCCAGTAGAAAATCGACCGATCGGTTGATTTTGACTGATCAGTCACGTTTGATCGATCGGTTAAAATCAACCAGTCAAGGTTCGAGTGATCGGGCAAAAAACCAAGTTTCTTGCCCGATCTAGTAGAAAATCGACCGATCAGTCGCGTTTGACCGATCGATTAAAATCAACCGGTCAAGGTTCGAGTGATCGGGCTAAAAACCAAGTTTTTTGCCCGATCCAGTAGAAAATCGACCGATCGATTGATTTTGACCGATCGGTTAAAATCAACCGGTCAAGGTTCGAGTGATCGGCAAAAAATACAAGTTTTTTGCCTGATTTAGTAGAAAATCAACCAATCAGTTGATTTTGACCGATCGGTTAAAATCAGCCGGTCAAGGATTGAGTGATCGGGAAAAAAACATAGTTTTTTGCCAGATCCAGTAGAAAATCGACCGATCAGTTGATTTTGACCGATTGGTCAAGTTTGACCAATCGGTTAAAATCAGTCGGTCAAGGATTGAGTGATCGGGCAAAAAACATAGTTTTTTTGCCAGATCCAGTAGAAAATCGACCGATCGGCTGATTTTGACCGATCAGTCAAGTTTGACTGAACGGTTAAAATCAGCCGGTCAAGGATTGAGTGATCGGGCAAAAAACATAGTTTTTTGCCAGATCCAGTAGAAAGTCAACCGATCAGTTGATTTTGACCGATCGATCAAGTTTGACCGATCGGTTAAAATCAGCCGGTCAAGGATTGAGTGATCGGGCAAAAAACATAGTTTTTTGTCAGATCCAGTAGAAAATCGACCGATCGGCTGATTTTGACCGATCAGTCAAGTTTGACCGAACGGTTAAAATCAGCCGGTCAAGGATTGAGTGATCAGGAAAAAAACATAGTTTTTTGCCAGATCCAGTAGAAAGTCAACCGATCAGTTGATTTTGACCGATCGGTCAAGTTTGACCGATCGGTTAAAATCAGCCGGTCAAGGATTGAGTGATCGGGCAAAAAACATAGTTTTTTGCCAGATCCAGTAGAAAGTCAACCGATCAGTTGATTTTGACCGATCGGTCAAGTTTGACCGATCGGTTAAAATCAGCCGGTCAAGGATTGAGTGATCGAGCAAAAAACATAGTTTTTTGCCAGATCCAGTAAAAAATTGACCGATCGGCTGATTTTGACCGATCAGTCAAGTTTGACCGAACGGTTAAAAATCAGCCGGTCAAGGATTGAGTGATCGGGCAAAAAACCTAGTTTTTTGCCAGATCCAGTAGAAAGTCAACCGATCAGTTGATTTTGACCGATCGGTCAAGTTTGACCGATCGGTTAAAATCAGCCGGTCAAGGATTGAGTGATCGGGCAAAAAACATAGTTTTTTACCAGATCCAGTAGAAAGTCAACCGATCAGTTGATTTTGACCGATCGGTCAAGTTTGACCGATCGGTTAAAATCAGCCGGTCAAGGATTGAGTGATCGGGCAAAAAACATAGTTTTTTGCCATATCCAGTAGAAAATCGACCGATCGGTTGATTTTGACCAATCAGTCCAGTTTGACCGATCGGTCAAAATCAGCCGGTCAAGTTTGAAGTTTCGAACCTGCCCTTCAGAGAAAGTAGTACAGCTTGTTCTTTCTTTGTGATCTTCGGACAAAGCTTTGGACATTGATGGAGTTTGACTTTTTCTGTTTTGAATCTTTGATTTGTCTTGAATGGTTTCTTTGAACCGGCGGTCCGATTCACTCGGACCGGTGGTCCGCTTGGACCGGTGGCTCGTCTGGACCGGTGGTCTGACGCTTCGTCTAGCCCCGACTGTTCGCCTGGTTTTGCGCTTGCTACGGATAGATGCCACGTGTACCTAAAAAAAACATGCGATTCGACATGGTGATGACACGTGTCATCTCGATTTGTGTGTCTGATTACCTCAAAATACTTAAGCTTCTCTGGCTGTCATTTTTGCCTCATGCTTTCAGAAATTTTTCGAAGTCCAGACTCTTTTGCTCCTGATCTTCCTTTCTCTGTTCCCTCTCGATCGATCGAATGGCATCTTCTGGCAGTTCGAAGAAGGTCACGGTTCCTTCCAAGAGGAAGGGGAAGGAAATCGCTGAAGAAACATCTGTCCCGAAGGGTCGTGGCAAAGGCAGGGCCGAGTTGATCGAGCTTGGTCAATTGGGCAAGAGGCACCAAGGAGTGGGGTTCGCTTCTGCACCTTCCCGTCCGGAGCACATCCCCAAAGCAAGATTTGTTCTTTGCCCGCAGCTACCTCTGTCGGCGGAACCAGAGTTTGGGTACAATATTGGTGGCAAACTTACTGATTTGAAGAGGGAGAAGCTGCAGAAGTTGCTAGCCTGCTTCACCGAGGGGAAATCTCGACCAGCGCTTCCTGGAGTTCTATCTGCGTTTGGTATCGACAGGCGGACAATCTTCGTCTTATATGCGAGCAAGGAGCAGGTGATGGGAACCATCGTCACCATTGGCCACCTCAACTGTGGACTGCGCCTTCCATTGCCGCCTTTTGCTGCGAGGTTGCTGAACACCTCCGGTCTTTGTCCCGGGCAGGTTACTGGGAACGCCTGGAGGATCATCTACGCTTTTTGTCGCGTAGAGTCGGACTTCCAGAAGGAACTCAGGGAATGCTATTCCAGCCTCCCTGATGGTGAAGTAGCCCGGATCGAGCTGGGATATTTCTTCTATCATTATCGATGGGCATGGAGGAAAGACAGTCCATTCTACAATCTGACGGGTGTCTCCACCCTTCGCCCGATCATTGACACCATCGGCTCGGACAAGCTCTACACCGACTGGCCGCTATCGGTGTCCGGTGCATGGACTCCTCTGTCGGTACCTGAGACTCCCCGGTACAAGGTGCACCAAGAGGTAGATATGTACTGTGCAGGAGGAGCTCTCTCGTGGTCTTCGGAGCGAGTGGGGGCTGTTGATAATCTTTTCCTGGAGCTGACATGCGGGACTCGATCATGGAAGCAATTCTCGAATTGCCCGGTTCGACACGGCAATGCCAACCTCCTCCATCGATCGAAGGTTCGTTATGAAGATAACGAGGTTATATATTCCGATTATAAGGAGGACCCTCAATCCGGCAAAATCGTTAGAAACATCCGAGTCGAGAAGAAGGCATACGGAGCTAGGCGGGCCTTACCCACAGAGGAGAAACTGGTGATCCGTCGCCAAGGCCAGGCAAAGAAGAAAAGGAAAATCTCCGTCGAGGAGGAGAAGAAGAAAGAAGAAGATGTCGAGGAGGAGAAAAAGAAAGAAGAGGAGAAAAAGGGGGAAGAAGAAGAAGAGGAAGAAGAGGATGAGGATGGTGAGGACGACAACGATGATGACGCTGATGACAGCAATGGCAGCGATGGAAGAAATGAAGATGAAGATGATGAAGATGAAGATGACGGGGATACTCCTCCTACCCCCCCTGGAGGAGATGGTGGAAATGGGGGTGGTGAGGAAGAAATTCCTCCCACCCCCACTGGTGGGAGCAAAGGACATGGGGGTGGCGAGGAAGAAATTCCTCCCACCCCCACTAGTGGGGATGATGTGGACTCACAACCCATCCTTATTGACGAGGCTAAGGCCCGTCGTATGGAGGAGGTTATGGATGCCGGAGGTGATGGCCACAAGGTGGTTCCCACCTATAATTTTGAGGAGTTAAGGAAGCCGATGCGCTTCAAGATAAAGTTGTCGAGGAGCGGTGGGGTTGGAAGCAACCCTACGCCCCTTGACCAGATACCCCCAGAGGTGCCTCGTCTTGAAGGCACGACTGCAAGCGGTGGTTTGGAGGTTGAGCAGCCTCCTCCTCCCTCACACTCTCTGGCTGAGGAGATGGCAGCCCTTGTGGCCGGACTCAAGCAGCCACAAGGTGAAGAGGGGATCTCACCTCTTCGGGGCATTCCCTCTCCAGCCCACATGGAGAGAGGAAGTCGTGTGGGGGATGAGACTCCCCAACTCCAGAAGAAGCCGACCCCCTCTAAGGAGAGATCTACCTTAAAGGGTAAGAGCTCTGGCCATGGGAAGGGAAAAGAGCCTAGGGTCGATGCCTCAGGTATTCGGAATGATTCACCATCTTGATTGCTTTATCTACGAAGTTTGAACTTATTCTGACTTTCTGAACCCTTGTGTTGATTGTAGGTACACCTGCTGGCTCTACTCAGAAGATAAAGAATTTGGGTGATGTTGACATCAACCACCCCACGGCTGTATTCCGGAAGCTCTGCAACCTTCCGGGGGCTACTCTGGATGAAGCCTTCGACAGGCTGGAACTGGTGGTAGGTGCATCTGTTTGATCGATCATTTGAGTTTTATCTTCAAAATAATTCTAACTCTTTTGTACTTTTGCAGAACTCAGCAGTTTTGAAAGTCGCAAGCAAGCTCTCTAAGAAGGCGGGAGAAAGGGGAGCTTCAGCTGAAGTATCCCGTTTGACAGCCGAACTGAAGGCTGCCTGCGAGGAGAGGGACAAGCTGAGGGAGGTTCTGTCCTCAAAGAAGGAGTTTCTCAAGGCCAAGATCGAGGAGCTTCGCAAAGAGAAACTGGAGAGCAAGGGGTTGCAGAACCGTAACGAGGCACAGGGTCATGAACTTGAATCCTTGAAGAATCGGCTCTGCAAGGTTGAGACCGTGTCTAGTGATCGTGCAACTGAAATTAAGGAGCTGAAGGAACAACTTGCTACCCAGCATGCTGCCTTTGCTGCCCGAGAGGAGACCTCCAAGAAGGAGCTAGAGTATGCCCTATCTGAAGTTAAGAGCTACCGGGAAACAGCTGAGAAGGCGATGGAGGCACTTAGGGCCCATGCCAGCAGTGTCCGATCTTCGAAGGCTTCGGTTGCGAGCAAAGCTCGCGCTGGATCCGAGGGAGAGAAGTCGCGTGCGCAAAGTGTGGCAAAACCTTGAGATCTCCCATCTTCTTTTTTGTTGTTTACACTTGTAAACTCTAGATATGAAAAAGCTCACTCCTGTACTTGACAATTTTTGGTAATGGAAATCTTTTTGGTGTTTGAAAGTTGGATGTCTCTTGAGTTGAATGTCTTCTAATATTATGTTATGGATAGCATTGGAATAGATACAATCTTTTGAATGTAAGGGGTCGAGTCGCAACTCGATTACCCAAACTTGTTGTAACTTTGAAAATTGAATTTGAATTCGTGTAACACTCGTATGTGAGGGGCTAAGTCGCAACTCAAGCACCCAAACCTGTTAGACGATATAGATATTGATTGAAATTGAATATTGAAATTGAAGGTCAGTTTAACATTTGTAAGTAAGGGGTAGTGTCGCAACACAAACTCCCCAACTTGTTAAGACCTGGTAACATGAATATGGATAATTTGAAACTGCTTCAGAACTTGAATTGAAAAGCTGAACACTTGCACATTTGAACATTTGAAAGAGAACTTTATTCATCATAGAATTTACATCATGGATAGAACAGTTTGAGGTGTCTAGAATTCCAAGCTCGTGGCAATCTATCTCCTTCTGGTGAGATCAGTCGATAAGAGCCTTTGCCTCCAACTGATTCAACAATATATGGATCTTCCCAGTTGGGAGCAAGCTTCCCACTGCTGTGTTCCTTTGTGTTGTAGAAGACTGCTCTAAGGACCAGACTGCCGATAGGGAATTGCCATTTGTAAACTTTCTCATCATAGGCTTGTTTGATCTTCTGCTGATACTTGGCCACACGAAGGGAGGCTTGGTCTCGTAGTTCTTCAGAGAAGTCCAGATCATTGACTCGAAGCTCTTCGTTGATTCCTTCTTCAACTGCCCTGGTCTTGAGAGTATTTGATATATTTTCTGTTGGGAGTACTGCTTCCGATCCATATGTCAGACGAAAGGGTGAGAACCCTGTTGACCTTCTCGGGGTTGTGCGATACCCCCAAAGAACCTCTGGTAGGACTTGTTCCCATAATCCTTTCTTGTCGTTGAGTTTCTTCTTGAGTATACCCAGAATAGCTCTATTGGAGGCTTCAGCTTGACCATTGCATTGAGGATATCTTGGAGTTGAATAAAAGAGTTTGATTTCGTTGTTTAGGCAGAACTTTCGAAACTTGTCGGAGTCAAATTGAGCTCCATTGTCAGCAACAAGAACTTGAGGTGTACCAAACCTTGAGAAGATGTTGTGTCGAATGAACTTGATCACTTCATCATCGGTCTCCCTAAAGAGTGGCACAGCTTCAACCCATTTGGTGAAGTAATCTGTGGCCAGCAGTAAATATTTCTTCTTGCTTGGGGTTGGTGGGAAAGGACGCAAGAAGTCCAACCCCCACTGATGGAAAGGCCATGGACTTGATAGTTGGTGAAGCTCGTCTGCAGGGAGATGGATAGCTCGAGCGTGTCGTTGGCATGGCTCACATCTTTGAACAACTTGCTGAGCATCCCTTGCCATTGTTGGCCAGTAGTAACCTTGTAGCTTCGTCTTGGCTTCAAGAGATCTTCCTCCCGAATGATTCCCACAAGCTCCAGAGTGGATATCAATTAGGATTGTTTGTGCTTGCTCGAGACCAAGGCACTTGAGCAACATCCCGTTGTGAGATTTGAAATATAGATCTTCTCCTTGAATAGTATAACAAGGAAGTTTCCTTTGAAGTCTTCGGGCTTGATTGGGATCTTCTGGTACTTTGCCATATTTGAAGAAGTCAAAAATTGACTGTCTCCAGTCTTCAAGTTCATTTGCAATAGCAAGATTCAACATCAATTGATCTCCACCCCCAGATCTCTTTGTAGTAGCGAGGATCTGTTGATCGGGATGGTCTTGGGCACTTCTTGATAATCGATCTGTATTTGCCTTCCTCCGTGTGAGTCTCCAAGAACTGAGGCAGCATTGGCTAAGGCATCTGCTTCTTGGTTCTCTGCTCTTGAGATTTGAATGAATTCGGTATTAGTAAAACGCTGTTAAGACGTCGTACTAAGGCAAAATAGAGTTGCATTCTTTCTTCTCGAGCTGCATACTCTCCATTGATTTGCCTTATGATCAGTTGGGAATCGCTGTAGGCGATGATTCGATCTACCCCCAGGGATTTCGCCATTTCGAGTCCAGAAATGAGTGCTTCATATTCAGCTTCGTTGTTGGTGGCATTGAATCCGAGAAGAGTGGCCTTCTGTAGATGATCAAGTTCGGGGGATACCAAGACTATCCCAGTTCCCGAACCGATCGCACTTGAAGCTCCATCAGTGTAAAGCTTCCATGGAGGAGTTGCAGCAATAGCCTCCTCGAGACTTGGATCAATTTTTGTTGCAAGATTGATTGGAGTATTATCCTCATCTTCTAAGCGCATGTCGACATCTTCTTCCCAAGTGATGGGGTCTTCAACTAGAAAGTCAGCTAGAAAATCAGCAACAGCTTGACCTTTGATGGAAGTGCGAGATTCGAACTGAATCCCCAAGGCACTCATTTCGATCACCCATTTGGTCATTCGACCAGCTCGACCAGCTTTGTCAACGATATCTTTGAGTGGGTGTTCTGAAATGACAGTGATCTGGTGGGAGACAAAGTAAGGTTGAAGGCGACGTGATGCAGTGAGCAAGGCCAGAATGACCTTCTCAGTTTTTTAGTAGCGAGTTTCAGCCGGAAGAAGAGTGTGGCTGATATAATAGATTGGATGCTCGACGCCTTCTCTTCTACTGACTAGGACCGCACTGATTGCTTAATCGGTCACGGCGAGGTAGAGCCACAAGTCCTCTTTTGGAAGTGGAGCAGTCAGGATAGGAGCTTGCACCAGATATTTCTTGATGCCTTGAAAAGCTTCTTCACAAACAGGACTCCATCCCGATGTATCTGCATTTCGTAGCTTGTCGAAAAGAGGCTTACACTTGTCGGAGGACTTTGAGATGAACCGATTGAGGGCAGCAAGTCTTCCAGTGAGGCGTTACACTTCCTTCCGATTGGTAGGCGATGGTATGTCGAGGATAGCTCGAATTTGGTCGGGGTTAGCTTCAATACCTCTTCTGGTCACAAGGTGACCCAGAAATTTACCCGATTGAACTCCAAAAGCGCACTTGGCAGGATTGAGCTTCATGCGATACTTTCAGAGGACTTGAAAGGTTTCTGCCAGATCGAACAGATGTTTTCCTCGAAGGGAACTCTTTGTGAGGAGATCATCGACGTAGACTTCGATGTTGCGATCGATCTGATCTTCGAATATCTTTGTGACTAACCTTTGATAGGTGGATCCAGCATTTTTGAGGCCGAATGGCATTACATTGTAGCAGTAGAGACCTCGGCTAGTCACAAAACATAACTTCTCTTGATCATCCGGATGAAGTGGAATTTGATTGTATCCAGAGTACCCATCCATGAAAGACAATAGCTCGTGGCAAGCAGTGGCATCGACGAGTCTATCAATCCTTGGCATGGGGAATGGGTCTTTGGGACACGCTTTGTTGAGATTGGTGAAGTCGATGCAGACTCTGACCTTCCAATTCTTCTTTGGAACAACAACTATGTTGGAGATCCAAGTAGGATACTCTACTTCACGGATGAAGCCTGCTGCGAGTAGCTTGGAGATCTCTTCTTGAACGGCAATTTGTAGTTCTGGTTGGATGGTGCGTGGCTTTTGCTTGACTGGCTTTACTTCTTCTTTGATCGCAAGTCGATGACAAGCGTCATCTGGATTGATCCCAGGCATGTCTTCAAAACACCAGGCGAAGACGTCGATGTTGGACTGAAGGAAGGATACCATGTCTTGCGCTTCTGCGTCGCTAAGACCGGTACCAATGAAAGTTTGTTGATGGAGATCTCCGCTGCCGATATTGATAGGGATGATTTCTTCAATTGAAGGTGAGGCTTCCCATTCGATTGGTGGGGGTTCGGTCAGCGGAATCTCCTTTGATTGCTATTTGGAAGGACCAGCTTTGTCTCGCGGCCGCTTTGGGGGAGCAATATTGATCTTTCGATCTGTTTTAGCTGCCGCAGCCTCACAAGACCTTCCAGCTTGCTGATCGCCTTGAATACTGACAATGCCTTCTCCCGTAGCAAACTTAAGTAGTTGGTGATAAGAAGAGGAGATGGCATTGATCTGGTGGAGGAATGGTCGCCCGAGGATGGCGTTGTAGCTAGACATTCCTTCGACTATTGCAAACCTCACCGAGACTCGAGTCTCTCGGCTAAGGTCTAGAGTGAACCTCGATTCGCCCACAGTGATGCTTTGTTCACCGTTGAAGCCAGTGATCACAGTCGGGACAACGTCGAGGCTTGAGTATCTATGTCCCAGACGCTTGAAGCAATCCGAGAACATAATGTCGATGGAGCTCCCGGTGTCGATAAGGATCCGGTTGACGGTGCTTCCGTCGATGAGGAGTTTCAAGACTAGAGGGTCTCGGTGGGGAGTATGAACTCCTTGAAGGTCGGAGTTATTGAAAACAATGGATGGCCAAGCCAAACCTTCGATAGGCTTCTCGATCCAGGTATCCTCCTTGTTTGCAGCAGAACGAACGTGGAAGATGCGTCGAACTTGCCGATCCACTTCCTTCCCGGTCAAAGTTTGATTGTGCAATGTTCCATGAATACCAAAGACGTTGGCATTCACAGAGATAGGTTGCCGGTTGGAGGAGATTTGATGAATCTAACATGCTTCTTTCCCCTTTGCAGAGGCTCGACGTTGATCTTGTCTTCCTTTGACGAACTCTTGAAGGTGGCCTTCTCGCAATAAGTCTTCAAGATGGAATTTCAGCCGATAGCACCGATCGGTGGAATGGCCATGACTTCGATGGAAGTCGCAGTAAACCGTTTTGTCAGCCATGAATTTTGAGTTTGGCTGAAGCGGATTGGGCCTTCGAAGGTACTCGTCGTGTTGAATTCGGTCGAGTATCTGCTCGACTGGTAAATTCCACTCAGTGAAAGTGGTCTTCGTTGGAGATCGATGCCCGTCATTCTTTGGCTTTTTGTTGATTGGGGGAGCTGCTACCTCAGTGTTGTAAGCTTTGGCAGCATACTTTGGAGCATCTCTTTCCGCCGGTCTTCGCTTCGTCTCTCGCCCTTTTCGAGCGACTTGATCGTCTTCGACCTTAATCTCTCTCAGGATCCGATCAAACATAGAACCCAAAGAAGGAGGGGGATTGCGAATGAAGTCATTGTAGGTATGTAGATCAAAGCGGAGGGCGTTCTGGAAAGCCAATATGATGGCTTCATCATCCAGATGTCTTCCAGAGAGAACAGCATGCTCGTTGCGAAATCTCCTGGTGAAACTATGGAGGGTCTCGTCAGCACCCATCCTCAGCCGATAGAGGGAGTCGAGCTTCTTTTCTGGCTTCAGATTGAGTTGATAGTGCTGCACGAACAGGTTAGCCAAAACACCAAACTGGGTGATGGACCCAGCTCGGAGATTATGATACCAATCAAGTGAGGGCTCGTCGAGACTCCCGGCAAAAGTGCGACAAAGCACGTTGTTCTCTTCTTCGTGCGGTGTCAAAGCTTTCTTGAAGGCAAGTATATGGAGAGTTGGATCTCCTCTGATGCAATTGAATTTGGGGAGGATAGGAGTTCTCCATCCCCTTGGAAAAGTTGACTCGAAGAGGCTTCGATGGAGAGGTCCGGCTGAGGAATACCCATCCCTGCGACCATGTCCTCGACCTAGATGTGGGTCAAGAGGCAAGATCACAAGGTCTTGCTCAGGCATTGAAGTATTTGCCGGTTGAAGTCGATGTCGAAGGTCCGATCCAAGTCCACGTTGAAGTGGAATGGAAGGAGAGACTTTACTCTTAGAAGGAGCGCCTTTTATCTGGTGCCTCCTTGATATATCGAGCTTTGAAGGAGCCTTCCAATCGCAGTTGCGACCAGAGAATGATTGGGAGGACTCGTCATCGAGGCGGTCCCAAACACTCTGCTTCCAGGGGGCAGCAGAGGGAGTTGGGTCGCGTTGAATCCTCTCGAGGGCAGCAGTACCCATTGACCTCCGTTGCTCGGAGTGGATTGAATGTCAAGGAAGATTGACCCTCTCACTTGTAGAGGGGAATGGAAGAGCGATCCCAGCCTCGGAAGCTGCTTTCTTAAGAGCATCCCTCTCAGCGATGAGCGTGGCATTTTGCTTCGCCAATTGGAGCAGTTGGAAATCGACCGCAGAGATTTGGTAGGTCGATGGAGGGTCTTCAGCAAGAGCGGGGGCAGTTTGCCCAATCGACTGTCGTGCGGGATGGGCGATAGGTCGATCGACAGATCTCCCACTCCCCGAGCAAACCCCCATCTCAGGAACAGCAAGGGGCTGTCCGAAGTTGAGCCTTTGACTCATTGATCGAGTCTCAGGACGAGCTTGTTGTTGAGTGTTACTTCCTTCTGGTTGACCCTGGTGCTTAGTTTTCGCCATTTCAGAGAGCTAAGGGTGCAACGAGAGTGCCAATGTCCGATCAGTTGTCTGATCCACCGAGGAGGCGAGGAAGTTTGGCTATCAAAGATCAGTTGTAGGCTCAACTGATCTAGTAGTAGTGGAGAGAACTTGACTTTTCGCTCGGATCCCACAGACGGCGCCAAACTGTGGGGGAAAATCTTCGTGCCGACCCGAAGACCTTGCCTCACCAGTCAATTGAAGTTGAAGGTTGTTGTTTGATCTGTCGACGGAGGTTGGGACTCTCAATATGCAAGCAGAGAAAATTGGATACGAGAGATGTGATCTCGGAGTTCAGCCGAAGCCTATGTCTCCGTGCTATAGAGAGCAACCCGAATTCACTAACACTTTGATCAAAGTGACCTCGACAGGCTGAGTGTCACTGATGTCTTTCTAATCTCTTCGAGGTCGAGAAGAAGATCAAGAAGGGTTGAAGATTGAGAGGGTTGGAAGTTCTAGAGCTCTGATTTCTGAAATCAGATATCAGATAATGATGGCACTGATCTTCCTTTCTGGATTTTCTCTCTGGATTTGAAAACAGATCTGGAATCTGGATCCTCTCTTCTTCTGAAGGCTCTGCTATTTATAGGATTCTCTGGTGGTAAATGGTGGTTTCTGTTGCAGTATCTGGGGATCCTCCAGGTAAAGCTGGTGGACCCCGCTACCGTCACCTGGAGAATTCCACAGGCTATTGGGCCTACTAGGCAGGGCCGGTGGGTCCCGCGATAGTCTTCGTGGGCCCAACAGGCAGGGCCGGTGGGTCTCGCTATAGTCTTCATGGGCCCACCAGGCAGGGCCGGTGGGTCCTGCTGTAGTCTGCGTGGGCCCACCAGGCAGGACCGGTGGTCCTGCTGTAGTCTGCGTGGGCCCACCAGGCAGGGCCGGTGGGTCCTGCTGTAGTCTGTGTGGGCCCACTAGGCAGGGTCGATGGGTCCTGCTGTAGTCTTCGTGGGCCCACCAGGCAGGGCCGGTGGGTCCCGCTGTAGTCTTCGTGGGCCCACCAGGCAGGGCCGGTGGGTCCCGCTGTAGTCTTCGTGGACCCACCAGGCAGGGCCGGTGGGTCCCACTGTTTGCAGACTTCTTGCCAAAATTTGCACCCACAGGGGGATCGAGGCCGATCCTGGACAAATCCGAGCACTCGTCGAGATGCCCGCACCAAGAACACGGCAGGAGGTTCAAAGATTGAGTGGGCGAATAGCCGCGTTAAATCGGTTTATTTCCAAGTCTTCAGACAACTACCGACCTCTCTTTGAACTGCTTCGAAAGGGAGCGAGTATCCGTTGGGACGAGAAATGTGAGCTCGCTTTTCAAAAGATCAAGGACTATTTGGCGAGCCCGCCAATTCTAGCGGCACCTAAGGACGACGCCGAGCTGGGCGTGTATCTTGCGGTTACCGAGAATGCGGTGAGCGAGGTCCTCGTAGTGGAAGAAGCAAAGGTTGAACGGCCTGTTTACTTCGTAAGTCATACGATGCTCCCTGCCGAGCTCCGGTATCGACCAATCGAGAAGGTCGCATTGGCCTTGGTCCTTACCGCGAGAAAGCTCCACCCCTACTTCTCGGCGCATACGTCAAGGTCATCACGGAACATCCTTTGAAGAACGCACTTTCTAAGTCCTCGGTAGCCGGAAGGCTCTATCGATGGTCCGCCGAGCTCGCCGCCTACAGTTTGGAGTATGACCCTCGAGTTGCTATCAAAGGGCAGGCTCTCACAGATTTCTTGGCGGACTTCCCCATAGAAGAACCGGTCCAGTACCAGGAGGATGAGCCAACTGAGGCACACCTTGGGAAGGCGAGGTTCTTGGGCAGTCAAAGCGAGCTTCCTCAAACAAAGCATCTAGAAATAGCGGATTGGGAATTGTTCGTCGATGGTTCTTCCAATGCTTCGGGAACCGGTATCGGGGTCGCACTAATAACCCAAGCGGTATTCCTCGAGAAATCTGTTCGACTGGATTTTTCTTCCACCAACAATGAAGCAGAATACGAGGCACTACTGGCGGGATTAAAGCTCGCCCAAGAGGTGGGAGCTAAACGTTTGAAAGTCTTTAGCGATTCTCAGCTAATTATTTGCCAAGTCAACGGAGATTATGCTTCTCGAGATACGCGAATGGCGGGCTACGTTGACCTAGTGAAAGGTAAGGCCGCAGGATTCGAGAAGATTTCCTTCGAACAAATTCCACGGACCGATAATAGGCGGGCTGATGCTTTGGCAAATGCCGCCTCCCTGCTGGGAGCATCAGAAGCTCGCCAGATCTTCATTGAGGTTCAAGCTCAATCTCGAATCCAACTGATAGAACCCGTCGTTAACCAGGTCTCAGCCGACGTGTCGCCCGGCGGGTGAACCGCGCCCATCCTTCATTTTCTCCGGAACGGCGAGCTCCTAGAAGATAGGGAGGAAGTCCGGCGAGTGGAGAAGTGCGCTGGTCGCTATCTCATTCGCTGGGGTCGTCTTTTTCGAAGATCTTTTGGTGGGTCAAATCTTCGTTGCATTGAGAGCCCCGAGACCGGAGAAGTTTTGAATTGCATTCACTCTGGCGAGCTGGGAAACCACGCTGGTGGGCGCTCTCTGGCTGCAAAAGTCAGGAGACAAGGATATTGGTGGCCCACTCTGGAACAAGACGCTTTGAAGGTCGCCCAGAGATGCATCCAATGTCAGAAACACGCCACAACCAATCATATGCCCGCTATAGAGCTGCACCCTCTGGTGAGCCCCTGGCCTTTTCAACAGTGGGGGCACGACATTGTGGGACCTTTCCCCCAGTCAGCCCGGCAGAAGAAGTTCATCTTAGTAGCCACCGACTACTTCACCAAATGGGTGGAAGCAGTCCCGCTAGCCAAGATAGGCGAGAAACAAGTAAAAGACTTTCTTTGGAAGAATATTTTCTGCCGGTTTGGTCTGCCTCGAGTACTTATCACCGATAATGGTCGTCAGTTCGACAATCGCTTGATTAAAAGCTTTTGTGCCGAATATGGGGTCGATCTAAGGTTTTCGTCTCCGAGGTACCCCCAAAGTAATGGGCAGGCCGAAGCCACGAACCGTGTGATCCTGGACAACCTCAAGAAGATGTTGGAAGGAAATAAGGGGTTGTGGGAGTAGGAGCTCGACGGCGTCCTATGGGCCTATCGCACTACACCACGTCGCTCAACTAACGAGTCGCCTTTCGGCCTCACTTATGGGTGCGAAGCTGTACTGCCCGTGGAGGCCGAGCTGCCAACCGAGAGAAGGCTCGCGGCAGATGAGGTCGACAATGACAAAATACTCGCCGACTCCCTAGACCAGCTCGAAGAACGACGGGAGCGAGCCAACCTACACCTCGCCGAGTACCGACAAGAAATGAAGCACGCCTACGACAAGAAAGTTCACCATCGAGCGTTCAAAACTGGCGACTTGGTGATGAGAAAGGTGTTCGCGACCACGTAAGAACCCAGCGCCGGAAAGCTCGCGGCGAACTAGGAAGGCCCCTCTGGGGCCTACCAGTTGATGACTGCTGAGGGCGACCTGCTTGAGCGACCTTGGAACGTTCTGCATCTTTGGAAGTTTTACACCTAGGATGGGCGATCTTTTGTAAAATCATCTCCTGGAAAAATTATGAATGAACAATATCGGTTTCACCAATATTCAAGCCCGGAAGCTCGGCACAGAAAGAGCTCGCATATTCTACAAAGTGATTCAGTCCGTTGTCGTGCGGACTTAAAGCAAGATCAGGTTCCTCAGAGGTCGCCAGAAAACAACCATGAGATTCCTGGGGCAGTCCGACGCTGTGCAGATAAAGCAGGACTGGATTCCTCAGAGGCCGCCAATAAGCGACCTTGAGATTTCCAGGGTAGTCTGCTGTTTAGAGGACTCTAAGCCAAGCCGGGATCCTTCGCGTTCACCTGCCATGAGCGGAAACATCCTGGCGCGAACTAGGGAAACTTGAGAAGGGCGACCACCCTTTCAGGTAGCCCGAACTTTCCTTGGTAACCCCTCTAAGGGCATGTCCAGTGAGCAGAATCTTCGGGGGTAATTAACCGGGCAAGGGGCAGCTAGCACTTATTAGTTTCCTTCAAAATAAAAATGTTTTAAAATCTCTGAGTGTAGGGAAGTTTTTCGTAGTAATTTGGTTCGCTTGTCTTTTTCTTTTCCGGGCTTAGAGATTATATCGAGATTTAGCGAGCATATCGAGTTTTTCGTTGCATATATTTTAAAAATAAAATGGTTGAAATGAATTAGTTGCCTCGCCCGGGGTATGGCCCTCAAGATCGCTGCAAAGGTTCTGAAGCGGGCTCATAAAAGAACACAGACACGAGCTCAAAAAGATCTTCAATTATCATTAAGGTTACATCATCAAGGTTACAAAAAGATAACAAGCCTAGGCTTGGCCCGCACCAGCACCATCATCGTCGCCGCGCTTCCTCTTTTTCGACCTTTCGGTCTTGTATTTCTCGATGGCGTCTAGCGCGCCTTTCCGGAGGAGCTCGTCGAGCTGTGATTGGAGACGGCCTCACTGGGAATGAAGGTCTTGGAGATGCGTCCTTCAACGTCGTGATCTTGTCTCTGGAGGCCGCCACCTGGCTTTGAAGCTCGGAAATTTCCTTCTGGGCGGCCTCTCTGGCTTGAAGGGCCTCTTGCAGATCCGAAATGGTGCGAGCGCGAGCATCCTCGACCGAGGCCAGCACAGTGGTAAAGGTGGTGGCCCGCTGGTGCAGTTGGCCGACCTCCAAGTTTGAGGATGCGAGCTACACGCGCAGCCGGTCCACTTCAGCCCGGAGCTCGCCCGACCGGTCCATTTGGCGGAGGCGGTGGATATGCTCGTCTACTCTCCTCTCCGAACTATGGAGAGTGTCATCGTAGAGGGAAACCATATCCCCCGCGACAGCAGCGACCTCGCCGGCCAGAGCACGGCTGACCCGCTCCACCTGTGCCGAGCAAAAACAGTTAAAAAATTATTGAGAAAGCAAAGCCACAATCGAACGAGGCTGGGGGTATTTACCTCGGCGAGCCGATCGAAAAGGGCAACGTAGGGGGAGCGCGCGAAGATGTTGCGCCCAAGAATCTCCCGCATATAGTGAGGGGCGCGCTCGGGATCCCCTGAGGAGGAGCCCGTCTGGCTAACCTCGGCCGGAGCAGCCGAGGAAGATGCAGCGGCGGCGGCGGCGGCAGGCTCGGGCACCGCAGGAGCCACGTCCGGAGCGGGCTCAGTCTCTTGGACGTTGGCGCCCCCTTCACTAACGGGGGGTGGCCCGACGGCTCCCCCTTCGTCGGGCATGCCGGGGTCCGAGGCCTCCGAGCTTGAGCTCGGAAGATCCTCTAGAATGGCACCCAGGTCTGGAGACCAGTAGACCGGCCCGCTCAGCTCCTCCATAAGGATAGAAGCCGCTGGAGCATTGGGCGGAGCGGCGGTTGGCGAGACCGCTGGAGCGCTGGCGGGCGCCCTGGGAGCAGGGGCAGGGATTGGCCCCTCGAAGGTCGCGGGAGCGGCGGGCGGTGTGGCGATTGGTGAGATCGCAGGGGCAGGTGCAGCCGGTGGTAAAGCTACACTGGGAGCAGGTGCGGCCGGTGGCAAGGCCGTACTAGGAGCAGGTGCGGCCGGTGGTGAAGCCGCGCTGGGAGCAGGCGCGACCGGAGAAGTCACGCTGGGAGCAGGCGCGGCTGAAGGGGAGGCCGCCGGGGCGCTGACAGGCGCATTGACGGTGCCTGGAACACCCCGAACGGCCGAGCTCGGAGGAGTGAGCAGGGCCTGCGACGGAGGCGCGCTCAGCGCTGGCAAGCTCGGAGAGCTGGGAGCCGGACCCTCGAAGGGCGGGGGAGGCACCGCAGTTGTAAGAGCAGGCTCATCCCCCAAAGCCCGCTGCTCCTCCTCGTCAGAGATGGAGTCGGTGCTGAAATCATCACCCGATCCCAAGCCCGACTCATCGAGAGCGGCCTTCCTCTGCTGTTCGAGGACTCGCTTGAAGGCTTCGCGAGCTTGGCGAACGATGTCGTCCTCTACCATCGGGCGGGCAGATGGAGCTTTCTTCTTCTTCTTTTTCTTTTGAGCGGCGCCCTCCATCTCTGGGGTCATCACCGCAACAAACAAAGGTTTAGTAAGATTGCCTGGGTATCCGTGCATCAACACTTCTGCCATGGGGGACTCCACTTCCGCCATACTGAGAAAGAGCTCGGCGCGCGGATCCTCGGGGTCGACCATGATGATATGACATCACCGGGGCGCCGGGAGAGGGCCCCTGGAAGAAAGAGTGGAAGTTAAGGTGTTTGCCTGACCTGGGGCCGCGGCGCGGGCTGGTGGTGGCGGTGGGGGAATATCCTCCCGGAGCATCTCGAGGGTGTCTTCGTCGGCAACCCTGATGAGAGGAGCCCGCTTCTTACCCTTCTTGGCCGCGGAAGTCCCCGCCTTAGAGGTCGACGGAGCGGGCGTCGTAGTTGCCCCAGTGCGCCGGGAGACAGCGACCTTCTTCCGCATCACCTTCTGCCGAGTGGTGATGGTTCCGGTCCGGATGTCCTTCCAGAGGAAGGAGAAGTCCGGCGCGAGGATCTTCTCGGGATTTCGTCCCCCGAGGAAGTACAAGATTGCCTCGTTGAGAGATTTCTCTCGGGCCGCGGCGATGCACTTTTTCCCCTTTGCCCGGTATTCTGCGATCTCCTTGAAGACGGGAAGAGGCGGTCTGCCGGGAAGAGAGGGGATGCCGGCGCGAGGACCTCGCCACTCGCCGTCAACCACGAACGGGTACTCCTTCCAGTACCTGTCCTTGTTCTCGACGGCGGAGAACGGCAGCACCTCGCCGGAGCGACCCGTGAGGTAGAATAGGCCGCAGTCTACCTCGCTGAAGACGGGTCCCGGTTTGAGGAACCACTTCTTCAGGGGGTAAGCCAGGGGGATCCTCACATTTAAGGCTTCCTCGATTCGAGAAAGCCCGTAGAGGATCCCCCACGAGTTTCCTGGAAGCTGGGCGGGGCATAAGCCCGCCAGCTCCAGGAGCTCGCTGGCCAGATGGTTCAGGGGCAGTCGGAGCCCTGACCATATCAGCCCCACGGAGACCATGGTGCCAGAGAGCGGCCTCCCGGAGCTCGAGAGGGAAAGAATGGCGAGCTCCTGGGGGATGCCCATCGCGGTTCGCAGACTCTCAGGGATAGGCGTGCCCCCGATGTCGTGAAGCCAGACGACGGTGGGCTCCTTTGGAGGAATCTCGTTCCCTGCACCCGGTGCGCGCACCGAGATGGGGACAGCATTGAGGGGTTCCCCCTGGGAGGACGCAGCAGTAGCAGCAGAGGAAGCGGCAGCAGCGGAGGCCATGGGAGCAGAAGGACTAGGGCGAGCTGCAAGCTAAAGAAGAAAAGGAGAGCTGTTTTCACGCGGAAGTAAAAAATCCCCCCCCATCCCCTATTTATAGGCAGGTAAGAGGCAGGTGAATCGGGCCGCAATTAATGCTCGAGCGCGCTCAGCGAGGCGATATGACGGTGGATGAGCCGACAGTTCGTTTCTTTCCAATCACAAAGGTCTACATGGGCCACACGTGGAAAAAGCTGCGTCGGCGCCGGCAGCGTCCTTTTCTGACGAAACGAGGACGAATAAGAAGGAGACACGTGTCACGCGCCGATCGGGATCGCATGATGAGATTCATTGTATCAATATTGGGTCTCGTGTAGCATTTAAGGTGATACGACCGTCGGAGATTTGGTGCGAAGCCCGAGCCACAAGATCGCCTACGGCAGGCGCCCGCAGCCCGCCCGAAAGCAGACCCTGACCGCGTGTGGCAAGCTTGCACCGGAAGGAGATCGCTCCTGGCTGATGCTCCTGGCCCGCCCGGCACTTGCAGGCGGTGGGAAGCTGAGTTCCTTGGGCATAACAGCATCGTTCTCGAGGTTTCACTCGCGAAGGAGCACGCTCATTAGTACTCCTGAGCAAGCGCCAAGTTTCCTTGATCGCTCCCTCAGGAGGGGGTAATGTTGGGGGTAGCTCCTGGCGACCAGGCTTCCTCTGCATCCATAGGATCATTCTCATAACCCTATCGACCAGGCTTCACTCATACTAGGGCATACAGGTTAAGACTTTTACATAATTAGATCCTAGACCATGCTAATAGGTAGCCCTTTCCGCTATACCTTTGAATTCACTGGTCGCTTTTCTAATGATATTTTTTTTTTTTTTTTCAAACCAAGTGAACCAGATCCGCATGGTTCATCAGGACTCTAGTTGGCTATTAGGCCAAAATGAAAGCTTTGAATCTAGACCCTAGAGGTGTAAGCCAGATGTGAAGTAAAAGGTCAAGTCTAGTTTGTTTTGACAATCCCTAAAAAGGTTACTAAGGGTCAGAACCATATTAGACATACTTTTTCTAGCTGATCCTTGGACCTTATACCTTGATTACCAGGTGCCTTATAGTCCTATTCGAGTACAATAAAATTATATTACAAAACCTGAAATAAAGGTGAAATATATATAGATATATATAATTTTTTTTTTTCCGAAAAGAACGAAAAGGACTTCAAAAGTAATACGATAAGAAACTAAAATGCAAATGCAAATTCCTATATATTTCTATACGAACGCTATAGTTTTGGTAGGGGACTACAGACGAGACACATATACGCCAAGACGTATATGCCGAGCTGTCCCACTATAGCGTAAGTTGATACAAATTTTTTTTTTTTAAATAAAATAAAATATATCAATACGTACTAAATTAAAACGCCCGATGCAAGCAATGAAAATCACCCCCAAACCTAAATTAGACATTATCCTCAATGTTCTCGATCGGTGGTAGGGATATGATATTATGGAATAACGGGCGTTGAGGCCAGAGTGTGAAATATTTGTGCTGAAAGATAAAGTTCATAGTGTTAAGTCGCCCGTCATATAGAACGTGGCGGTCGTATAACCAAGGTCGACCGAGTACTATATCATAAGAATCCATGAGTGCTATGTCAAGAGGGATTACATCAGAGTAATCCTGAATTGAAATGGTTGGGTAAACCCTATGTGTGACATCTATTGTGGGGGCCTTAAATAGCCATGCTAATTAATATGGTTCTTTGATGGGGATGTGTTCTATATCGAGGACAACAGTAAAAGATTTAGAAATTAAATTATTGCAGCTACCGCTATCCACTAAAATAGTAACAGATAGAGCAAAATCCATAAAGCATCCAATGGTTTCGAACACATTTGATCTTTCAAAATGGTCATCAACATCAGTCTCTAATTCTAGGTGTGAAAATGATGAGACAAGATTATCAGATGTAGACATGAATGCAAGTGTTTACTAGCAAACCTCCCTTGATATATAGATTGTCTTGTTGTAGTGAAGACGAGGGGGTTCACTCCTCGTGAGATAGATTCTGAATGAACTAAGTCTTTCCTGAAAATGAAAAGATAATACCAATTTTTGTCATATAGAAATCAAAAAACAAAAATGCTAATATAAAAATGAAGAAAAAACATGTACACATAAATTTTATTTTTTTATAATTTTTTTTTTTTATATCTATTTTTTTTTTTTTGAAAGTTTATAAATATATGCATCATGCAATCTGGGTTACCTCCCAGTAAGTGCTAAGTTTAATGTCGTCAGCCCGACATAGTTCATATGGGATTAGTCAGTGTACAGAGGATCTTGTAAAAGAACCTCCTCTACAACCTTATCTTTTAGTTCTAAAAATGGCTTTAGCCTTTGCCCATTTACCTTGAAAATATCACCATTCTGGGGATTCTCAATTTCTATGGCTCCATGATAATGAACTACACGAACTATAAAGGGGCCAGACCAACGAGATCTCAATTTTCTGGGAAATAAATTTAATCTGGAATTATACAAGAGAACTTTCATACCCGGTTCGAATGACTTTCTTAGAATGGATTTATTGTGTGTTGCTTTCATCCGCTCCTTATAGATTTTTGCATTTTTATATGCATCATTTCGTATTTCATCAAGCTCATTCAGTTGTAGCTTGCGAAGGTTACCGGCTGAAGGTAAATCAAAATTGAATGTCTTGATTGCCCAGTAGGCCCTATGTTCTAATTCAACTGGCAAGTGACAGGCCTTACCATACACAAGTCTATATGGGGACATTCCTAGCGGAGTTTTGTAAGCAGTTCGATAGGCCCATAACGCATCTATCAACCGTACCGACCAGTCTTTTCGATTTGGATTTACGGTTTTCTCTAGAATTTGCTTGATCTGCCTATTCGAGACTTCCACTTGGCCACTTGTTTGTGGATGATAGGGTGTAGCAACCTTATGGGTGACCGAATATTTCTTCATTAATCTATCGAAGGTGCTATTACAAAAATGGCTTTCGCCATCACTTATGATCGCCCTAGGTGTACCGAACCGACTAAATATATAATCTTTGACAAACTTGATCACTACTTGGCTATCATTGGTCTTGGTCGGTATTGCCTCAACCCATTTTGAAACATAATCAACTGCAAGCAAGATATATAAATTTCCAAACGAGCTTGGAAATGGCCCCATAAAGTCTATACCCCAAACGTCAAAAATTTCAACTATCAAAATAGGATTTAGGGGCATCATATTTCGATTGGTTATTTTGCCAAGCTTTTGACATCGTTCACAACTAACACAAAATGCATGAAAATCTTTAAAAATCATGGGCCAGTAAAATCCACATTGCAGAATCTTGGCAGCTGTCTTTTTAGCACTAAAATAGCCACCACAAGCATAGTCATGGCAAAATGCTATCACACTGTTATGCTCACGATCAGGGACACATCTTCGAATGATTTGGTCGGGACAATATTTAAAAAGGTAGGGGTCATCCCAAAAGAAATATTTTACCTCAGATAAAAATTTAGATTTATCTTGTTTCGACCAATGACTAGGCATCTCCTCAGTGACTCGGTAGTTTACTATATCTGCAAACCATGGGAGTTTAGAGATTTGTAGCAGCTGCTCATCGGGAAAACTTTCATGTAGAGGGAGTTCCATACTAAAGGATTCTAGGTTTAACCTAGAGAGATGATCTGCGACCACATTTTCGCTACCCTTCTTGTCTCGAATTTCTAAATCATATTCTTGTAATAGAAGGATCCATCGAATCAATCGAGCTTTGGTATCTTTTTTTGAAAGAAGGTACCGTAAAGCCGCATGATCTGTATACACGATGACCTTAGATCCTATCAAATAAGGTCTAAACTTTTCTAGGGCAAAGACTACAGCTAATAATTCTTTTTCAGTTGTAGTGTAGTTGAGCTGTGCATCATTTAGAGTACGACTCGTATAATAGATTACATGGGACAGCTTATCTACTCTTTGACCCAAAACGGCTCCAATGGCATGATCTGATGCGTCACACATGATTTCAAATGGGATAGACCAATTAGGAGGCTGGATGATGGGGGCAGAGGTGAGTTCTTTCTTTAATCGCTCGAAAGCTTCTAGACAAGATTCATCAAAAGCAAAAGGTACATCTTTGGAAAGCAAATTGCATAACGGCCTTGAAATTTTACTAAAATATTTAATGAATCGCCTATAAAACCCAGCATGGCCTAAGAATGATCTTATATCTTTAACCAATCGTGGAGGTGGAAGGTTAGATATTAGATCAATCTTTGCTTTATCTACCTCAATCCCTTTATCAGAGATGACATGCCCCAAGACTATTCCTTTTTTCACCATAAAATGACATTTTTCCCAATTTAGCACTAGATTTTTCTCTTTGCATCTTACAAGTACTAGTTCTAAATGTTGCAAGCACTCTTGATAATTGGATCCAAAGACTGAAAAGTCATCCATAAATACTTCAAGAAAACGTTCAACCATATCAGAAAAGATACTAGTCATACACCGCTGAAATGTAGCAGGTGCATTGCATAACCCAAAGGGCATGCGTCTATAGGCGAAAGTTCCAAATGGACAAGTGAATGTAGTCTTCTCTTGATCCTCTGGTGCTATAGGAATTTGGTTATAACCGGAATAACCATCTAAAAAATAGTAGTAAGCATGTCCGGCTAACCGCTCTAGCATTTGATCTATGAAGGGGAGTGGAAAGTGATCTTTTCGTGTGGCGGAGTTTAACTTCCTATAGTCAATACATACTCTCCATCCAGTTTGCACTCTTGTAGGCACCAACTCATTATCTTCATTTATCACCACTGTGATACCCGATTTCTTTGGAACTACTTGGACAGGGCTCACCCAGGAGCTATCGGAAATCGGGTAAATCACTCCGGTATCCAAAAGTTTTAGTACTTCTGTCCTAACCACTTCCTTCATTGTAGGGTTTAGCCGCCTTTGCGGTTCTCGACTTGTTTTAGTCTCCTCCTCGAGATAGATTCTATGTTGAACCACAAAGGGGCTTATACCCTTTATATCGGCTATTGACCATCCTATAGCTTCTTTATGATCCTTAAGGATTTCAACAAGTTGTTTCTCTTGGTTTTCGTCTAGGTCTGAAGCTATTATGACCGGAAGGGTTTCAGCAGATCCTAAAAACACATATTTAAGGTTTTGTGGTAATGGTTTTAGTTCTAACTTCGGGGGCTTTATTATTGATGGTATAGGTGGTGTCAGAGAAGGTGTGAGGATTTCTGGCTTAGGCTGCCATTTGTTTATTCCGAAAAAAGGGGCAGCTTCTAGTAGTGCATTGATTTCATTGATATGATCATTAATATCAAAATCTTTTCCAAAATGTGCAAGGCAGGCTTCCAGTGGGTCATCGTAGTTTACTTGTGATACTAAACTTTCTTTTTGTTCTTGCAAGTAGTTGACCTCTTCTACTTCATCATTTTCATCTCTAGGTTGTTTGCTCATATTAAATATATTAACTTGTATTGTCATGTTACCGAAATAAATGTTCATGACCTCATTCCGACAGTTGATTAATACATTCGATGTTGCTAGGAAAGGTCGTCCTAAGATTACCGGTACTCGATTAGTAAATTCAGTTGGTGGTTTTGTATCAAGGACCACAAAGTCAACAGGGAATACAAATTCTCCCACTTTGATGAGGACGTCTTCCACTATCCCTTTAGGATATCGAATTGAAGCATCAGCTAGCTGGAGGGTCAATCTAGTGGGTTTTAACTCCCCCAGACCTAGCTCTTCATATATGGAATATGGAAGGAGGTTGACACTCGCACCTAAGTCGAGCAAGGCTTTCTTAATGTGATATTCCCCTATTTCACAGGAAATAGTAGGACAGCCAGGGTCCTTATATTTGATAGGGGTTGAGCATGAAATAACCGAACTAGCCTGCTGAGCCAGAAATGCTCTCTTAGGTACATTTGTTGCTCTCTTAAAAGTGCAAAGGTCCTTTAAGAATTTAGCGTATGTAGGTATTTGTTGGATTGCATCTAAGAGTGGAATATTGATTTTTACTTGTTTGAAAATTTCTAACATATTATCCATTTGCATTTTCTTCTTTGCTGGCTCTAGTCTTTGAGGATATGGGGCTCTAGGAATATAGGTTCTAAGAGGTGGTTCACTAGGTGATGCCATATTTTCAGTATCGTGTCTTGTGTTCTCCCTAGTTTCCTCTTGTGATTTTGGCTCCTCTTCATGTGTTTCTTTAGTTCTTATGTCATTCTGCCTAGGTTCCTCAGTTTCCTTAGGAGGTTCTATCATGTTATCAACTTGCCGTCCTGACCTATGTGTAGTAACTGCATTTGCTTGCTCATGGCCTTTTCCTTTGATGTCATGAATTTCAAATTGACCCCTTAGATTTGACCCTTTAGGGTTAGCCTCAGGTTGACTCGGGAATGTACCCTTATCCCTTGTATTCAAAGAATCAGCTAGTTGGCTTACAGTGTATTCTAACTTCGCAATAGATTGTGTGTTAGCACTAATGCTTTGTGCGGTGCTCTGTTGGAATTGGAGGGTATTCTGTGCTAATAGTTTCATCGTTTCCTCTAGAGAATTGATTCTTTGATTATCTTGGTTAGGGGAGGCATTTTGTATAGGTGGCTTTTGAAATCCTGGAGGTGGTATAGGCTGAGATGGGCCACCTTGGTATGGACCTTTAGTCCACGAGAAATTTGGATGATTCTTCCATCCTTCATTGTAAGTGTTTGAATATGGATTATACCTTTGTTGATTATCAAAACGATTATTTTGATACAAAGCATTAATTTTTTCCATATTATTTTCTTGTCCCCCTAACATCGGGCATCGATGATCTGCATGGGTAGGCTCACTACAAATTGAACAAATAGGAAAGCTAGGCTCATTATTGTAACTCATAGTTTGATTAAGACTTAGTGCCTCTAAGGTATTCGGAGCGGGAGTCCTATTTCCTTGATTCATTTCTAGAGCCTCTAAGCGTCTCATTACAGTGGCCAGTTTAGCTTCTGCTTCTAATTTAGGTTCGACTTTGTAGAATCCACCTTGCGCAGAGGGGTTTCCTAGATTTTTCTTTGATTGGTTCCCACTGTAGTGTGTTCTCGGCAATTTCTTCTAAGTAGGTCCAGGCTTGATCTGCTATCTTTTTGGTGAACTCACCATTACAACATGATTCTATCATGGTATTAGATGGGTAGTTCAATCCTTCATAAAGGATTTGGACTAGTCTAATTTTTTCAAAGCCATGGTGTGGACAGTATTAGGTTTGATGTGGTCTACAGCTCGTAAAACCCTAGGTTTGGCTGTATATGGTTGATAGTTTATTTAGGATTGTATAAAGGTACGTATTATTATATGTGTTCTATTTAAAGAACTTAAGGAGCCATGGCTATATAGTAGTCCATCTGAGTGGGAGACTCAGTGGATCGGTCCTATGAGCCTAAATCGTTCACAGCTCTGATTTGGGTTGGTCGCCCTATCAGGATAAGCTGTTGGAATGACAGAGCATGAGAATCTCCATAATGGTCATTACCAGGCACAATGTCTGTGGCCGAACAGAACCAACACGGTGCACAGATCGGTGAGCAGACACCGGTGCACATAACCGTGTTTCTGCTTAGGGTAATCGGTCCTAAACCCTGAGGAACCGTGACCGGTGGACTAACCAGTTGCGTGTAACTTTGATTCACCAACGTATGAGGGATCTAACCACGACCCAATACCACGGTGCGCTGGGTTATCGGGCTGACGTTGCATCGGCACGCCACTCTTGCAGGCCATCCACATCCTTATCGGTAGGTGCGTTCCTTGGTATGACATACACCGCACTAAACCCAGGCCTGGTGGTCAGCAGTTGAGCTGTTGACCGGATCCGGTTGCTTGGCCAAAGTGATCGGAGGTGCGATGTGATAGTCAACCTGGAAGGAACCTAGTCATATGGTCCCTCGAGTCTGACGGTGCTCTCCACCGCTCGAGTTGACTCATGGCACCAAGTGGAGGGACATTGTATTACCAATACTAAGCGGAGAACAGGGGTATGCGAGAGAGCTTAATAAGTCTGGGAGAATTGGAGTGCAGCCTGCGTCGCACTCTGGGTGGCTACGCAGGTTAACCGGGACCCAGAGGATTGACAGGGACACTCGGGTAGTGTGTCGATCGGGTTCGGTTGGAAGCCATGAATCCTAGTCCCTGAAGGTTCCACCCTATCCACGATCATTACGGATCAATACTTTTTCCTTGTCTCACAGCATATTATGAGTTGAAGAAATAATGCCTAATCGTCCTGTGTTCCGTGAGTGCATCGCACTGGAGCATGGTGGTAGCACAGGACTAAGTGTGTTCACTAGGGGGCAACCCCAGAGTAGTGTAGAGACATACGATGTTGCCATTATACCATGAGGAGTCCATTACGTGTGTGCGTGTTGCACTAGAACGCAGAATGCGAGTTTAGTAATTTTTACTATGGGGCACCCCACCTTTTACTAAGGGCACCCTAGTAAATAGTAAAAATATTATTCATCATCCCATGGTGTATTGACTTGTTGCTGATGCCGATGAGGTGCCCTAAGTGTTAGGGTGCATTATCGAGCACGTAGATGGGCCATACATTGTCCCGCATGAGGTGAACGACCACTAGATGCATGGGGGCATTTTGGTCATTTCAAAATGTCCCGCATGCCCTAGTGGCCGCCATCCTCACTAGGGCTAGCATGCATGGTCATCAAACTTATAATTAAGGGATTAATTCAGATTTGAATGATTTTGAATCATCTCCTTAATTGTAACAATTCTAATATGGCAACTAGTAATAAAAAAGGGGCATTGAATTTGAGAGTAATGAGGGAGAGAGAGAGGAACGGTTTCAAATGACAAGAGAGAGTGAGGGGCATGAATTTCAGATCTGAAAGGGTTCATCTCTTCTCTCTCCCTCATCTTCTTCTCCAAGTGTGTGTGTGAGATTGATGGAGATTGCTTGCACTCTGAGGCACTCAGAGATTAGAGTGCAAGGATCCGGGATGATATGTGAGATCGGGTGAATCCGAAAAGATTCATTTCTCTCTTGCATGAGGATCCGGCTCGAGATTGCTGCCCAGATTTTACGGGCAGATCTGCACTGTTTTGATCACTGCAGAAGTTATAGAAGTCCAAATGACTTCAAACCGGTTGTAAACTCTTGGCGTTGAAGTCTTCTTTCCGGCAAATCAAGTTTCGCTCCATTCCGATGTCGGGATAGAAAGTTACGGCCTTTGCACTGAAAGGTGTTCGTGTAGATCCGAATTTGTCTTCATCAATATTGAAACAATTTTTCGCGGTGTTAAATCCCGCACGAAGGTATAACCTACTAACCACTAGATCTATCATAATGCATACATATGAGATATGTCAATCATTTCGATAGATGACTATAGGGGTTCGATTCGTATTTGTTTTATTATTTACGCATATGATTAATATGAATGAAAATTTTAAAATGTACCGCACACCGAAACGATCCTCGGGATCAACTCCACCTTCCGCTGCGCCTCCGATATCATTCCAACAAATGGTATCAGAGTCATTTTGGTGTGCGATTCATGAGAAAATTTTTCATGGAACGAATCGTATGTGCATTTGATTAACGAATGTGTCACCGGGGTTTGCGTAGATCATATATTCATATATGTCGCATGTTATGCATAGTGTGTTTTGCAGGGCACCGCTATAGTGTGATTGTTTGCTTTCGGGGGTCGGACCCTGAAATATAATTGCATGGTATTTTGATTGTTTTTTTGATGGATGAATGTAAGGCCTAATGGGACAAGCGCGTGGAGGTTGACCACGGCTTGGTTTTTCCCGGCCCTTATTTCTATTCTTGTCTTTATTCTTCTACCTAGGAAAATGTGTACGAACGAGCAATTGCTCGGAGCGTACTAGTATTTTCAGTTACAGGTTGAAGTCTTGGAGGACAAGGATAGATCAGAGATTCATCACTGGAGGACCGAGCGCGGTGGCCCAAAGTAAGGAATATCTGGAAGATGCCATTGAAGAAATGTCAGAGCATTGCTAGTCAGGTTCAGGGGTCGGACCCTGAACTTGATATCAATGGATGTTTGGTTTTTTCTTTGGTTGGATATTTCTTTAAACCCCGGTGAAAGAATATAATCTGATACAGTATGTCTTAGTTCGTGGGATGCCTTTTCCCTACTTGGTCCATGCGACCATTAGGTTAGATCTCCATTTATTGACACCCGTAGTCTAATTGGTGTTTGATGGTAGTTGGATCCCATAACACTCGGTTATGCCATCGTTAGGTAGAGGTCCGACGGAGGTTGTCGGATGTCCCTAATTGGTTTGACATCGAAACCAATAGTGATGTGGTGATCATCTACGACATCAGACATCAAGTTACATATGAGGAGTCATACTAATGGGAGACCTTTCCTTGAATGTCTAGACCATAGGCTAGGCTCTAGAGCACAAAGGGTAATGATCATTTTATTTAGTATCGAAGGCTTGGAGAGTACGTAATGTGATTCTCGGGAGAAAGGTGACAACTGAGTATCCACGGGATAGGGACTATGGTCCTTTCCAAGTCTATCTATACTTTATAAGAGGTCTTAACTCTAGTGGGAGCGCGGTATGACCAGGGTCTATGTCTAGGTTGTCGCAACCTAGGAACTAAAATACTTGCATTAAAATAACCCTCACCATAATTAAGGGATGTGAAAGAGGACTCAGTGTGAGTGCCCCTGGCCTCCACGGCCAATTGCTGAATTTCTGGGTGATAGGGTATGACTCAACATCCCCCTCGGGTGAGAGTTATGTTCTGTCATGCCGGAGGCTTAGCAGTCTCCTTCGGGATATGGTGGTCACGATGCCAGGAGAGAAGGGCTTTTCCCGCCCTCGCGGGGGCCGCATGAACTCCCGTGTCATGATTGCCTAGGCTAGTGGGTAAGCATCCGAAGCACCCGTGAGGCTACCCGTTGCGTCACATGGAGATCACGGGGGGCTGGCCAAAAGGTACCATGGTCCATCATAGTCCGTTTGTGGCAGATTTGGATTGGGTCGGAAAGATCCGATGTGAGCGGAGGACGATACACACTGCCTCCTCGGGCGGGTGTATCCGAATCTGAGATCTCGCATACATGGTAAATTACTCCATGGAAATGTCTTCGCTTTGAGGGTAGCATTGGCATATGGATGTAATTAGCTTGTTTTAATAATATCCTTAAAATAAGTTTTAATACAATCTATATTCAACCATAGATTCCCTGTCCGCTATCCCATTAGAGAACTAGATAACGGGTACCGACTTCGTAGACCGGTAATGCCATCATGATCTTATATTTAGGGTTAGTAAACTACAATGGCTATAAATCTTAATGTCCCTAAACCAGACCTATCGGGTCTAGATGCCACTGTGGTACATGATAGGGCATATATCGACTAACGAGAGTCTGTAGAGATGTGCAAGTGCTATGTCATAGCATACTTGCAGACAACTCTTCAGAAGTAAGTCAGACATATGTCGGGTCCTCTGATGTAATGTTCTGTTACAGCATCAGATGTCTGAGGGGCGCAGTCAAATGACTCGCTATCTCACCATCAAGAAACTCGTCAGCACTAAGATGTTTGATGGAATACTGGTTTGGAAACACATTCTTGGGTTCCAGAGCAAACTGGTTTTCTTTGAAATAGTGCTAGATGTTGAGGTGATAGAGAACATCTGTCTTGCATCCTTATATGGAACCTTTGAAGGCTTTGTCAGAGACTTCAGCCTTTACAAGCTCGAGATGACAAATGCGGAACTTCTGGGAGCTGTCCAGGTCACTAAGGATGGGATCAAGATTAAAGGTAATTCCTTTAGTGCGTAACTTAGGCTTTCTATGAAGTGCCTAAAAGTAAGAACTGATCAGAAACTAAAAACAATGACTGTATAGAATCAGGAGCGGACTCTTAAGTCTAGTGAAGCCTAGTGCGAAAGTGCTTCCGATATGGCAACAGAAGGGGCATTGGAAGATTGAACATATGGTCTCAGGGTGCTAGGACAGGTAAACATCAACTCTTGGTAGAGTCGAATTGCCATCTAGTAGCAGTACTTCTGCTTCTTGAAATATGGACTTCGTGTCTATAGAGATTCAAGGAAAGTAGAAGGCTACTTATTGGTAAGGTGGTCCTAACATAGATACTGATACCATAACAACTGCAGAAGCTATTAATCTGTTATCTTAGATTTTTCGATAGAAGGGTTTTGATCCTTAGAGATTTAGTTATGTTTCCTCCAAGCTAAATAAAGGTTTTCAGTTCTATTCGATGGCTTTAGTGCATCTCTTAAACTGAATAGGTACCTTCATTGCTAAAGGAATAGTTCATAATAATCTCTTTGTATTAAAATCTAGTTCGAAAATAGATTACATGATAGCTGTAGTATCTAATTCATATTCATCTTATTCCTTGGGATAACTCAATCCAATTGTGGCTCCTATGACTTAGATATATTATCTCAGACATAATTCAAATGTTAGTGAAGGCTGAGTTTCTAGATACAGACCCCTTGGAGACCCTTCCGACCTGCGAGTCTTGTTTGGAAGGCAAAATAACTAAAAAGGGCCACTGAGGTATTGGATTTTGCCCATTCTGACGTATGTGGTTCCAAGAGCATCCAGATGGATGATATCCATTGGATGAGTTCCATAGGTACCTGATGGGGCATGGGATGATATCCCAGTTAATTGCTCCAGGGACACCATGCCAGAATGGAATATCCAAGAGAAGGAATCAGACCCTGTTGGACATGGTCTAAAGAATGATGAGTTTTGCCAAGTTTACTACCCACCTTCTATGGGTTACACCTTGAGACACAGTAGAGTGTATCTTGAATAATATCTCATCTAATCAGTGCCTCATACCCCTGAAAAGCTGTGGTCTGAGCGAAAGCCTATACTACGGCATTTTAGTATATGGGGATGTCCTGCATATGTGCAGAAGGACAAGAGGGATAAGATGGAGACTAAGTTCAAGGTGTATCTGTTTATAGGTTATCCTAGAAAAATATAAGGTAGACTATCCATGATCCTGAGGAATAGAAGGTTATCGTTTCTACGAATGCCATTTACCTAGAGCGGGATTCTATTATAGACCATATGTTAGCTAGTAAGGTAGTTCTGGGTGAATTACTGGATACTAGTGGAGAGCGCATGATCGGAAACGTAGTGGTAATAGATGATGCAGACACTAGTATACCAGAAACTGTAGAAATAATTTGCTTTGTACCACAACCATCTTGTCGCAGTGGGAGCACCATTAGAGCTCTTGAAAGATTTTGTGGACAAACTTTGTGAATTAGTCCATAAATTCAAGAGGATAGCCCCTTGAGCTACGACGAAGTAGTGAAATTTTTTGACAGAACTGTCTAACAGAAAGTCATGGAGACAAAGCTTGCATCAGTGTTCAGTGATTCTCTTTTGTACCAGGGTTCATCAAAGCTTTATTAAAGCATATTTGGATTGGGTCAAAGTTAAAGACCCGTGTAAGCGGATCACTGTGCGCACCCTCCCTCGAGTGGGCGTATACTGAATCTAAGGCTTGCGCACCTAGCAACTTAGCCCATTGGGTAGAAGTTGGCAGAAGAGAGGATATATGATGCAGTTTCCAGGCTTAGGAGTTAGCAGGTCAGGAATACCTGGCTTACAGAATTGCAAAAGGTTCATTTATGGACTAAAGCAAGTATCCAGGAGAAACAATATCTATCTTGATCAAGTATGATCTATTCATACAGATTTGATCAAAATAAGCCAAGTGTGTACAAGAGGAGCGATGGAACTATAGGGGTGTACCTAGTACTTTACATAGACGATGTTCTACTGATTGAAAATAAAGTAGGAACGTTGCCTAAGTTAAATGTCTGTTTAATATCTTAATTCGACTGAAAGACCTTCGTGAGGCGAGTTATGTTCTGGAGATCATGGTAACTCGAGATCATCAGAACAAGATTCTCACGCTATCACAGGCTATGCATAGATATATGGTTCTAGTCAAAATCAATATACAAGACTCCAAAAGGGGTTTCTTGCTAAAGCTTGAAACTGTCGAATGATATAAATCATTTGACACCTAAGGAGATGGCAGAAATACAGAAGGTGCCCTATGCTTATGCAAAGGGTAGTCGTATGCCATAAATGTATAAGATGCTAGTTATCTGTTGCGCAGCAGGAATGCAGGGTCGGTTTTAGTCGAATCCGGGTCCAGTTAGCTGGACTGATGTGAAGAGTATACTCGATATCCTAGTCAAACAAGGTTTATGAGTTAGTTTACACTTCACAAGACTTGACGCCGATTGGATACACAAGATCTGATTTAGCATCAGATGTGTAATCTAGAGAATCGACTTCAGGTATAGTTTTTACCTTGGGATGAGAAGCGGTTAGTTAGCAGAGTGTGAAGCTATAATGCATCACGGGCTCTACTACAGAAGCCTAAGCACATTGTAGCGTGCGTGACAAGAAAATAGGTGGTATGGCTCGGTAAGTTTATAGTAAACTTGGAAAGCATATCAGAGGCTCAGTTTTTTGTTGTAATAACAAAATAGCGGTAGCAAGAGCCTAGGCACCACCATAAAGGGGAAACATATCAAATACAAATTCTACTTGATCTGGTAGTTTTAGGAGGAAAGGCAAGTGGCGGTAATCGAGTTAACATCTACAGATAATGTTGCTGATTCCTTTAGGGAATTCCTGCAAAGGCTTTTGGGCAGCATTTAGAAGCTATAGAGCTCATGACCGTTTTTCCTCGCTAGACTAAGTGGGAGATTGTTAGGTTTGATGTGGTCTACAGCTCGTAAAACCCTAGGTTTGGCTGTATATGGTTGATAGTTTATTTAGGATTGTATAAAGGTACATATTATTATACGTGTTCTATTTAAAGAACTTAAGGAGCCATGGCTATATAGTAGTCCATCTGAGTGGGAGACTCAGTGGATCGGTCCTATGAGCCTAAATCGTTCACAGCTCTGATTTGGGTTGGTCGCCCTATCAGGATAAGCTGTTGGAATGACAGAGCATGAGAATCTTCATAATGGTCATTACCAAGCACAATGTCTGTGGCCGAACAGAACCAACACGGTGCACAGATCGGTGAGCAGACACCGATGCACATAACCGTGTTTCTGCTTAGGGTAATCGGTCCTAAACCCTGAGGAACCGTGACCGGTGGACTAACCAGTTGCGTGTAACTTTGGTTCACCAACGTGTGAGGGATCTAACCACGACCCAATACCACGGTGTGCTGGGTTACCGGGCTGACGTTGCATCGGCACGCCACTCTTGCAGGCCATTCACATCCTTATCGGTAGGTGCGTTCCTTGGTATGACATACACCGCACTAAACCCAGGCCTGGTGGTCAGCAGTTGAGCTGTTGACCGGATCCGGTTGCTTGGCCAAAGCGATCGGAGGTGCGATGTGATAGTCAACCTGGAAGGAACCTAGTCATATGGTTACTCGAGTCTGACGGTGCTCTCCACCGCTCGAGTTAACTCATGGCACCAAATGGAGGGACATTGTATTACCAATACTAAGCAGAGAATAGGGGTATGCGAGAGAGCTTAATAAGTCTGGGAGAATTGGAGTGCAGCCTACGTCGCACTCTGGGTGGCCACGCAGGTTAACCGGGACCCAGAGGATTGACAGGGACACTCGGGTAGTGTGTCGATCGGGTTCGGTTGGAAGCCATGAATCCTAGTCCCTGAAGGTTCCACCCTATCCACGATCATTACGAATCAATACTTTTTCCTTGTCTCACAGCATATTATGAGTTGACGAAATAATGCCTAATCGTCCTGTGTTCCGTGAGTGCATCGCACTGGAGCATGGTGGTAGCACAGGACTAAGTGTGTTCACTAGGGGGCAACCCCAGAGTAGTGTAGAGACATACGATGTTGCCATTATACCATGAGGAGTCCATTCCGTGTGTGCATGTTGCACTAGAACGCAGAATACGAGTTTAGTAATTTTTACTATGGGGCACCCCACCTTTTACTAAGAGCACCCTAGTAAATAGTAAAAATACTATTCATCATCCCATGGTGTATTGACTTGTTGCTGATGCCGATGAGGTGCCCTAAGTGTTAGGGTGCATTATCGAGCACGTAGATGGGCCATACATTGTCCCGCATGAGGTGAACGACCACTAGATGCATAGGGGCATTTTGGTCATTTCAAAATGTCCCGCATGCCCTAGTGGCCGCCATCCTCACTAGGGCTAGCATGCATGGCCATCAAACTTATAATTAAGGGATTAATTCAGATTTGAATGATTTTGAATCATCTCCTTAATTGCAACAATTCTAATATGGCAACTAGTAATAAAAAAGGGGCATTGAATTTGAGAGTAATGAGGGAGAGAGAGAGGAACGGTTTCAAATGACAAGAGAGAGTGAGGGGCATGAATTTCATATCTGAAAGGGTTCATCTCTTCTCTCTCCCTCATCTTCTTCTCCAAGTGTGTGTGTGAGATTGATGGAGATCGTTTGCACTCTGAGGCACTCAGAGATTAGAGTGCAAGGATCCGGGATGATATGTGAGATCGGGTGAATCCGAAGAGATTCATTTCTCTCTTGCATGAGGATCCGGCTCGAGATTGCTGCCCATATTTTACGGGCAGATCTGCACTGTTTTGATCACTGCAGGAGCTATAGAAGTCCAAATGACTTCAAACCGGTTGCAAACTCTTGGCGTTGAAGTCTTCTTTCCGATGTCGGGATAGAAAGTTACGGCCTTTGCACTGAAAGGTGTTCGTGCAGATCCGAATTTATCTTCATCAATATTGAAGTAATTCTTCGCGGTGTTAAATCCCGCACGAAGGTATAACCTACTAACCACTAGATCTATCATAATGCATACATATGAGATATGTTAATCATTTCGATAGATGACTATAGGGGTTCGATTCGTATTTGTTTTATCATTTACGCATATGATTAATATGAATGAAAATTTTAAAATGTACCGCACACCGAAACGATCCTCGGGATCAACTCCACCTTTCGCTGCGCCTCCGATATCATTCCAACAGACAGTGCAGTAGTAGGTCCTTAAATCTTTCTATGTATTTATAGAGAGCCTCGCCTTCTAGTTGGTGAAACACATTCAAGGCCTGACGAATCGAGGCCGTCTTTTATTTAGAATAGAATTTTCTATAAAAGAGCTCGAGTAGGCTTACCCACGTAGTTATGGATCCAGCTTGTAAAGCATAAAGCCATTCTTTAGCCTTCTCTTTTAGTGAGAATGGAAATAATCTAAGGTTGAGATTTTCTTCGGACATATTATCGAATTTCGTTGTTCCACATATGTCCTCGAATTCCCTCACGTGTTGATATGGATTTTCCTGCTCCATTCCCTGAAAGACGGGAAGCATTTGGATTAAGCCAGATTTTAATTCAAATTTTGCATTAGTATTGGGTAAGGTTATGCAAGAAGGTTGTGTAGCCCTAGTGGGATACATATAATCCCCTAAGGTGATTGCTTGCGGCTGTTCCGCCATTTCTACGATGTTATTATAATCAATTCTAGCTAATCTTTTTCCTACACATGCCCAAACTATGGACTGTGCGTCCAGATTAATACATCAACTAGATAATAGTAGTTTAACTAATATAACGATACGCTAGTAAAGAAAACAGAGTACGTACTTTAGCAGAATATTTATGCAAATAGAGAGTCTACTATTATGCAATGCAATACCCTAGCAAATGGTTTCTATCGATACAAGGTTGAGTGTACACCTCAGACTGAGACACACATACAACTATAAGAGGTGTATGTGCCGAGCTGGCGACAACCTTATAAAGTTGCGATGCAATTCGATTATTTGATCTACGGTGAAAGTTTGCACATTAACCGGTTACCCTAATTACTACGGTTATTGAATCAGCAAGAGTACGCAATAGGAGTAATCAAACCCACTGACTGGAGATGCGTGGGTAAGGATTTGAGTACTTACCTTGGCGATGCTTATGCAAGTTTTCCGTTGAGCGTGTAAGTACCTAAAAAAGTAAAACACAATAAAGGATAAGTACTAAGGAGATAAAATATGAACGAGAATAACTAAAATTCTAATTTTTAATAATTTAATTTTTTTTTTTTTTAGCAAATAAAAATTAAACTTTAACAGTTTTCAAACTCAAGTCCCCGGCAACGGTGCCAAAAACTTGTTGTGATTTTAAATTGTTATACCGCAAGTGCACGGCGTCTATCTGATAGACAGTGGCAAATACGGGTCGATCCCACAGAGACTTGGATGAAAACTAATTAAAGAAAAATTTAACGCTAATTTCTTTTATATTATAGTTTAATAGGATGATTGATTTTTGGTGAAATTGTTTTGTAAAAGAAATACGGAAAACAGAACTGAAAGCTAATTAAGATTTAGGGTGTAATCTATATGGAGAGATATTCTAAGCCCTAGAATCCGCACAAGTAGCGATCTAAACTATACTTTTATATGATTTCCAGGATATTCACGGAGATGCGAAGTCAATCTATCTCCGTGGATGATATTCAATGGAGCACTATTATGATCACTAATGTAGTGATCTTCCTCGCTTTAATGGAATAAGCCTGAAACACTTCTCCGTAAAATTCGGAGTAATAACAGAAGCTAACACTATGTAATGATTCTCCGTAAAACTACTCGTAATGACGAAGAATAAAACTATGAGATAAACCTCTGTAGAACTCTGATAATAACGGAGAATAAAGCTAACTTATTACAGAAATTTTAATCAAGCATGAATGAGCAAAGATCACTTTATTTTCATTAAACGCACTAAAATATGGAAATCAAATAAGAGCATGGTTTAAATACAACTACAAGGCTTCATCCAGAACTTAGAGCGGTGATTTAGCCTCGCATGACCATGTGAGCGTTGATGGCGGATGCTTCTTTGAAGATGACAACCCGGCGATGATTGCGACGTGCGACGATGATGACGCGGCTTGGCTTGGAGACGGTTGCGTGGCGTAGTCGGAGAAGATGGATGATCTGATGCTGTCGACGAGCGGCTGTGTGATGATGGCCGTGGCTTCGAGAGCGGTGGACGTGGCTCGGAGGTGATGAAGATGGAAGATGGTGGAAGGTGGTTGGTGATCAAAGTAGATGGCAGCCCCCCCTCCTTCGGTTCGTCCGTGCCCCCCTCTATATAGGATAGAGAGAGAAAAGAGAGAAGTTCGGTTTTGGGTGGAAAAGGAAACAAAACGGCCGGTTGGGTCGGGTTAAGGGAAGAGAGAGAAGTACGGTTTAGAGAGAGAAAGTAGGAAAAGAGAGAGTATCGGGCTCAGGCCGATCGGGTTTCAGTTTTAGAAAGAGAGAGGAAAGAAAGAAAACGGAAGAGAGAGAGACGTTCGGTGGCCGTGGTTAAGGAAAGAGAGAGAGATAGAAAGAGAATCCGAGAGAGAGGATCAAGGAAAGAGAGAGAAGATCGGTTGGGGGACTTAGAGAGAGGAAGTAGAGAAAGAAACGGAAAAGAGAGCGAGAGAGGTTCGGTGGGTTAGAGAGAGGATCCCGGAGAGAGAGAGTATCGGGCTCGCATGGGTTCCGGTTTTTGAAGGCTGCATGCCATCGGACGGCTGTGATGGTGGGAGAGAAACGTGGGAGAGCTGGGCCGCTGGTTTCGGTGTGCATGTTGATGCACGGAACGGCTGTGATTAAAGAGGGATAGAGGGGCGGCTGTGATCAAGTGGGAAGTTACGTGGGAGAGCTGGGCCGCTGGTGCACATGCATGCATGCATGTGCATGGATGGCTGTAATGACTTCCAAGTGGGGAGGTTAGAAACAAAAGGTTCTGATGGGATCCGGCCGGTTTTTGATGGGTTTTCAGGAGACGGAGATGCTGGGTTCACATGCATGCATGCATGGGTTTGGATAGGTGGAACGGATGGTTGTGATGAATCAGACGGCTGCGATTAGTTGAGTTGGGGCTATTGCATGCAAGGCTCGGCTGTGATTAAATAGGAAGGCTATGATGAGGGATTTTTAATTGCAAGGGACGGCTGTGATTAATTAGAAGAGATGAAGGACTGGGTGCAATGGGGTTTTTTTAGAGAGGGAGATACAGAGTGATGGAGGATCGGGTGGTCGTGATCGGGTGCACAAGTGGGGATTTGGGTGCCATGCGATGCAAATGAGAGCTGTGATGGATCTCGATGGGGTATTACATGGTCTATGATGGAAAAAGAGAGTAAAATAGGGAGAAGAAAGGTGGTAGGTCATTCGGGTTCCACCATCCGGGCCATCTGATCTCGTCAACCTTCGTCATTCCATTTGCATACGTGTAATCCTCCTCTATGTTTGAATCCTGCATTGCGCCGGCTCGATGAAGCCTTCCCTTGACTGAATCATCATAGATATTCTTTTTCCCATTGATCTTCAGAAAAGCCTCCAAACAGCCCGTGCATGCTCCATCGACTCTCTATGAAAATGTTCATCACTCTATTATGATGCTCTTGAGCTAGCTTCGCCAAGAACCGGATTCATTCCCTGAAAGACACACATGAAATGACACTTATCAGATTCAAATGCGATTATCGATAAAAGGATAATTTGGACTATTGGGATCCGTATTTTTCATGCATGCAATGTATGAGAGCGAACCAATATGCCGTTGGGTTCGTATGAAAGTCTACTATATCATGGTGTAAAGAAACTCATGCAGTTTACGTGTAGTATGAAAGTTTTACGTAGCAAACTGATGATATATGTATAATACTAAAAGGATAATTCGCACAAATTGGCCGCTCAACAGGCATCAATGAACATCGATAGAGCGCTCAAAGAGATCGCCAGGCCGCTCCCGCTGTCGAAGAGGTCGCCCTCTCCGGAGCCCGACTCTTGGCAATAGGGAGAAATTGGCAGATCGTCCAAACCCATTATCGAAGAGGTCGCCCTCCTAAGAGCCCGACTCTTGACAAAGGCTGCCAGGTGTCGAAACCCCTTTGAAGCTACGTGGACGATTGAAGTCCACGGAAACCGCCAGAGTCGGTTGGAGACCTCCCCGACTTGAACATTCCAGAAGATCCACCTGGCAGCGACAAGACAGATACTCTCCCCCACTCCACCGCCTGGCGAGCTAGGCGATAAAGGCTGTCAGAAGCCCGATTCCCAAAGATTGTCAGAGGCCCATGTGGGCCGGAACATGGGGGCCTAGAAGGTGCTGGAAAAGGCTGACAGGTGTTGCATGCTGGTAGGCCGCGGTAGGCTATAAATGTCCACCCCCAGGCTCCAAAGTACAGGTTGGAAACCCTCGCCACTACCATTTTTGTTTACGTCCACACTTCATCAATCACCTGAGACTGACTTGAGCGTCGGAGGGTCTGCGCTCCTAAGGGAGCCAGCCGTTCTTACATTTTTCTTTGTCTTGCAGGGAGACCGCACGGGCCAGCAAAAAATATCCCCAAACAGCAACTATATTGGAGATCCAAGTAGGATACTCTACTTCACGAATGAAGCCAGCTGCGAGTAGCTTTCTGATCTCCTCTTGAACTGCAACTTGTCGCTCTGGTCGGATTGTGCGTGGTTTTTGCTTGACGGGCTTCACTCTCTCTTTGATTGCTAGATGGTGACACGCGACATCTGGGTTGATCCCAGGCATATCTTCGAAACACCAAGCAAAGACATCTATGTTGGATTAGAGGAGGGATACCATGTCTCGCGCTTCTGCGTCGCTGAGATCGATACCGATGAAGGTTTCTTGAGTGAGATCTCCACTGCCGATGTTAATTGGGATGATCTCTTCGATTAAAGGCGACGCCTTCCACTCGATCGGTGGGGGTTCGGACAGTGGGATCTCTTTTGGTTGCTATCTTGAAGAAGGACCAGCTTCATCTCTAGGTCACTTTGGGTTAGTGAGATTTATCTTGCGGTCCGTTCTGGCAGCGGCTGCTTCGCAGGATCGTCCAGTTTGTCGATCTCCCCGGATGCAGACAATACCTTCTCCTGTTACAAATTTGAGGAGTTGGTGGTAGGAGGAGAAGATGGAATTGATCTGATGGAGGAATGGTCGACCGAGAATAATGTTGTAGTTGGATGTCCCTTCAAAGATCGCGAACCTTACCGAGACTAGAGTCTCTCGGCTAAGGTCGAGGGTGAATCTTGATTCCCCCATTGTTATGCTCTATTCCCCGTTGAAGCCCGTGATCACCGTTGGGACGACTTCGAGACTTGAATACTTATGTCCCAAACGCTTGAAGCAGTCTGAGAACATGATGTCGATGGAACTTCCGATGTCGATGAGGATGCGGTTGATAGTGCTCCCATTGATAATAAGCTTCAGGACCAGGGGGTCTCGATGTGGAGTATGGACTCCTTGAAGGTCTGAGTCGTTGAAAATGATGGAGGGCCAAGTTAAGCCCTTGACCGGCTTCTCGATCCAGGTATCTTCTTTGTTCGCCACAGAGTGCACGTTGAAGATGCGTCGCACTTGCCGATCGACTTCTTTTCCCATCAACGTTTGATTATGCAATGACCCATGAATGCCAAAGACGTTGGCACTCATGGTGATAGGTGATTGAGCGGAAGAGATCTGGTGGATCCAGCAAGCTTCTTTTCCCTTCGCGGAAGGTCGGCGTTGATCTTGTCAACCTTTGATGAAGTCTTGAAGGTGGCCTTCTCGTAGCAAATCCTCGAGATGATATCTCAGTTGATAGTATCGATCGGTAGAATGGCCGTGGCTGCGGTGAAAATCACAGTTGATCATTTTGTCAACTATGACCTTCTTATCGGGCTGCAGAGGATTAGGCCTTCGGAGTAATTCTTCATGTTGAATTCGATCGAGGATTTGCTCGATTGGTAGAATCCAATCGGTAAATGTAGTCTTCTTCGGAGGGGATCTGCGTCCGTCATTTCTCGACCGCTTGGGTGCAGGGGGAATCACTACCTCTGTATTATGAGCTTTGGCGGCGTACTTCGGGGCTTCTCTTTCAGCGGGTCGTCGCTTCGTTTCTCATCCCTTTCGGGCGATTTGATCATCTTCGACTTTGATTTCCCTTTGGATTCGGTCGAATATCAAACCCAGGGAAGGGGGAGGATTATGGATAAAATCGTTGTAGATGTGCAGATCGAAACGGAGGGTATTCTGGAAGGCTAACATAATAGCCTCGTCATCCAGGTGCCGTTCAGAAAGAGCGGCGTGCTCGTTGCGGAACCTTCACGTGAAGCTGCGAAGTCTCTCGTCAGCACCCATCCTCAGCCTGTAGAGGGAGTCTAGCTTCTTCTCCGGCTTCAAGTTAAGCTGATAATGCTGCACGAAATGGTTAGCCAAGACTCCGAACTGGGTGATGGACTCAGCCCAAAGGTTATGGTACCAATCGAGAGATGGCTCGTCGAGGCTCCTGGCGAAGGTGCGGCAGAGCACGTTGTTCTCTTCTTCGTGCAGCGTCAAAGCTTGCTTGAAGGCCAGTATATGGAGAGTCGGATCCCCCTTGAGGCAATTGAATTTGGGGAGAGTGGGAGTTCTCAACCCCCTCGGAAAGGATGATTGAAATAAACTCCAATTGAGAGGTCCGGCAGAAGAGTATCTCTCTCTCCGACCATGCCCTCGACTTGGATGAAGATCGAGAGGCAAGATCGAGAGATCTTGTTCGGGCCTTTGAGTAGTTGCCGGATGAAGTCAGTGACGGAGATCCATTCCAGCTTCACGTTGGAGTGGGAGAGATGGGGAGGCTCTGCCTTTCGAGGGTGCCCCTTTCATCTGGTGTTTCTCTCGCAAGTTGAGCCTCGACGGTGTCCTTCTGGCACAGTTGCGACCTGAGGATGATTGAGAGGATTCATTATCGATGTGATCCAAAACACTCTGCTTCCATGGAGCAGTAGAGGGGGTCGGGTCACAGCGAATCCTCTCAAGGGCTGCGGTGCCAATTAACCTCTGTGGTTCGGAGTGGATCGATTATCGTGGCAGACCCGCTCCTTCGCCGAATGAGGGGATAGGGAGAGCGATTCCTGCCTCGGAGGCTACCTTCTTGAGAGCATCCCTTTCAGCTATGAGGGTGGCATTTTGCTTAGCCAATTGCAGCAGCTGAAAGTCGATCGCGAAGATTTGATAGGTAGATGGCGGGTCTTCAACTGGAGCAGGGGCAATCTGCCCTATTGACAGTCGAGGAGGTGGTGCGATCGGTCGATCGACCGATCTTCCGCTCCCTAAGCGAACCCCCATTACGGGGACAGCAAGGGGTTGTCCGAAGTTGAGCCATTAACTCATTGAACGAGTCTCCGGACGAGGCTGACGTGTGTTGCTTCCCTCTGGATGATTCTGATGCTTCGTCTTCGCCATTTAGAGAGCGAAGGATGCAACGAGATTGCCGGTGTCCTAACGATTGTTTGCTCAACTGAAGGGGCTGGGAAGTTTGACTGTTTAGAACGGTCGTCTGTTCAACCGATCTGATGCTTGTTGCAGAGCAAACTTGGCTTCTTGCTCAAATCCCACAGACAGCGCCAAACTGTGGGGGAAAATCTTCGTGCCGATCCGAAGACTTTACCTCACCAGTCAATTGAAGTTGAGTCGAAGTTCGTTGGTTGATCTGTTGATTGGAAGGTAGGTTTGAAGGTTGATATCTTAGTGACTTCGAGTTGCCTCTTAGGATATGCAAACAGAGAGAGTGTTGACACAAGATGTGATCTCGAAGTTCAGCCGAAGCCTACGTCTCCATGCTATAGGGAGCAACCCGAATTCACTAACACTTTGCTCGAAGTGACCTTGACAGGCCGAGTGTCACTGATCTCTCTCTGAACTCTTCAGACACTAGAAGAAGGTCAAGGAGAGTTGAAGGATTGAAAGCTGAAATTCCAGAGCTCTGGTTTCTGGATTTTGAACTGAGATCTGGATCCTTTTTATTTCTTGAAGGCTATGCTATTTATAGGATTTCCTGGGAGGAAATCTGGGGGCAAATGGCGGTTTCTGCTGTCTTATTTGGGGATTCCACAAGCAGGGCTGGTGGGTCCCACTATTTTCTCTGGGGATCCTCCAGGTGGGGCTGGTGGGTCCCGTAGTAGCCTCTGTGGGCCCACCAGGTAGGGCTGGTGGGTCCCGCGGTAGTCTTTGTGGGCCCACCAGGCAGGGTTGGTGGATCCCGCGGTAGCCTCTGTGGGCCCACCAGGCAGGGCTGGTGGGTCCCGCGGTAGTCTTGGTGGGCCCACCAGGCAGGGCTGGTGGGTCCCGCGGTAGCCTCTGTAGGCCCACCAGGCAGGACTGGCAGGTTCCGCGGTAGTCTTTGTAGGCCCACCAGGCAAGGCTGGTGGGTCCCGTGATAGCCTCTGTGGGCCCACCAGGCAGGGCTGGTGGGTCCCGCGGTAGCCTCTGTGGGCCTACCAGGCAGGGCTGGTGGGTCCCGCGATTAGCAGGCTTCTTTGCCAAAATTTGCACCCACCGTTTACCGCTGAGCGAATATTAAAGATGCGTCGAACCTGCTGATCGACCTCTTTCCCGATGAGAGTTTGATTGTGTAACACTCCGTGAATGCCGAAGACGTTAGATTGTATATCCGCTCTTGACGAACTCCCAAAGGTCACCTTCACGCAGGAGATCTTCCAAGTGATACTTTAGTTGGAAGCATCGACTTGTCGGATGACCGTGGCTGCGATGGAAATCATAATAGACGGATCTGTTGGCGGTGAGTTTGGTGTCGGGTTACAGTGGATTCGGCCGTAGGAGAAATTCCTCGTGCTAGATCTGATCGGGGATCTGTTTGATTGGAAGAGTCCAATCAGTGAACACAGTTTTTTTCGACGGTGATCTTCGACCATCTTCTCTTTGTCGCTTGGATGGTTGAGGTGCTGGTGCTTCTGTATTGTGAACTTTGGCGGTTTGCTTGGGTGCTTCCCTATGGGCAGGTCACCTTCTGGTCTTATGTCCCTTCCGGGCAATCTGATCATTTTCAACCTCAATCTCCCTCTGGATGCGATCGAACATTGAGCCTAGAGAGGGAGGAGGGTTGCGGATGAAGTCTTTGTAGACATGCAGATCGAGTCGGAGGGCATTCTAGAATGCTAGTATAATCGCCTCATCATCGAGATGTCGTCAAGAGAGGTTTGCATGCTCATTGCGAAATCTTCTTGTGAAATTGCGAAGACTCTCATTGGCTCTCATCCTCAGACGATACAGAGAATCTAGCTTCTTCTCTGGTTTGAGGTTGAGTTGGTTGTGTTGCACAAAGTGGTTTGCCAAGACTCCGAACTAGATGATCGATCTAGCTCGAAGATTGTGATACCAATCGAGGGAGGGTTCGTCGAGGCTTCTAGCGAAGGTTCGGTAGAGCACGTTATTCTCTTCCTCGTGTGGCGTCAACGCTTGTTTGAAAGAAAGAATATAGAGAGTTGGATCTCCCTTCAAATAATTGAATTTTGGCAATTTTGCAGTCCTCCAACCCCTAGGAAAGGGTGTTTGAAATAGACTTCTGTGGAGAGGTCCTGCCGAAGAATATCTCTCTCTACGACCTAACCCCCTTCCTTGCTGTTGGGCTAGGGGTAAGATCGAGAGGTCTCGATCTACATGTTGAATAGTCGTCGGGCGAGCTCGGTGATGGAGATCGATTTGAGTATCTCGATCACGAGAAGGGGACGGAGAGAATCGCCCTTTCGACGTAGTCTCTTTTGTCTGATGTCTTACTCGTAGATTTTGCTTGGACTGTGCCTGCCTAACACAGTTTCGGCCCGATGATGATTGTGAAGATTGATCATCGATCCGATCCCAAACACTTTGCTTTCACGGTACTACAAAGGGGGTGGGCTTGTGTCTACTCCTCTCCCGGTTAGCATGACCGATTGCTTGGCTCATGGACTTTTGTTGCTCAGAGTGAACAGATCGTCGAGGCAGATCGACTCCTTCGTTGAGAGAAGATACCAGAAGTACCACCCCCCGCATTGGAGGTGGTCATCTTTATGGCATCCCTCTCTGCAGTAATAGTGGCATTTTGCTTCGCCAGTTGCAGCAGTTGGAAGTCGATTGCCGAGATCTGATATGTCGGCGGAGGACTTTCGTTTGTGTGGGCGTCGTTTGCCCGATCAACTGTCGAAGTTACGGGGGAATCGTTCGATCGACCGATCTCCTATTTTCTGATTGAGCTGCTATCTCGGGATGAGCCAACAGAAGTCCGAAGTTGAGTCGCTGACTCATTGATTGGGTTTTCGAGCGAGGTTGATTCTGTCGAATATTACTTCCCTCTGGATAATCCTGATGCCTTGTCTTCACTATTTAGTGAGGCGGAGGAAGCAACCAGATTACCGGAGTCCGATCGGTTGTTTGCTCAACCGATAGGTGGGGAAGTATGATTATCATGGTCGGTTGTCTGTTCAACCTATCTGATATTTGTTGTAGAGCGAAAAGAGCATCTTGATCGATCCCACAGACGGCGCCAAACTATGGGGGAGGATCTTCGTGCCGACTCGAAGACTCTGCCCAACCAGTCAATCGAATCGAGTCGAATATCCGATCGAACGAGTAGGCCCTACATAAGGATAGGCCCACCCGGCCTCTTGTTTGGTTCGGGTCGGGTCCGATGGGCCTGGGTTTGTGTCGAGTTCGCTCCCGGGTCAGTGCATGCGAGTCGGGTTTGGGTTAGACACAATTTCTGTGTCTACAAATACCACCTCAAGGATGTTGCGCCAGCGGAAAACTCGTAACCCTTGTTTACATGGGGAACGTTTAGCGTTTGTGCATGTAGGAAACGCACAGCGCTTATCCTTGATTCCTTTTGTGGACGGGATTAAGGCCTATTTAAGGGCCACTACCCCTTTCATCCAATATTTGTTCTTGCGGAGGGTTGGAGCTTGGAGACCGCCATCGGAAGAGCCTGCCTAGGGTTGCACAGGACTAGCTCCGTATTCCAAGTTGTCACCTCTTTCGTTGGTGGCGGCGGTTGCAGATCATCGGCACTTGGAGATTAACATCGAATTGACGATAGTGCGCTAGTTGAAGATCGTCGTGAAAGTGGGCTTGAAGCAAGGGCGGGAAGATGATCGATGCGAAAAGGACGGAGCACTGAGGTTGATGTGTCGACTGCCTCCGCCTTCTTCTTCTTCTTCCTTCTTCTTCTTCTTTTTCTTTCTTTTCTTTTCTTTTTCTTTCTTTTCCTCTGGTCAGCGGAGGCAGCAGCAGTGTTGGTGCAGGCTGCGGCGTGTGCGGCGTGATGACCAGGGCACATGCGGGTGGCGGGCACGGAGGCTGGGGCGCAGGCGGGTGCGTGCTTCGACCGGGGAGCAGGCAGGCGCATATGGCGCACTGGTCAGGGTGCAGGTGACGGCCTGTGGGGCACGGAGCCCGGCGGCGGTGGTGGCCTTTGGTGCGGACACGGGGAGCAAGCGGCGGCGATAGCCTTTGGTGCGGACACGGGGTGCATGCGGCGACGGTGGCCATAGATATGGACACAGGTCGGGCACGGACCTCGATCGGGTCGGAGAAGGGCACGGGCGCGAGTCGGGCGGCATCCTACTGGACCGGAAAGAAGGGGGATGCGTGCCCCCCTTCCCGTTATGGCTCGTAGTGTGTGGCGTTCTTTTCACGCGCGGGTTCGGATGGGAGAGAGGAGGGGCTATGGGGCCCCTCATTCTTTTTGTCTCTTTTTTTTTTCAACCAGTTCTGATGAGGGAGGGGGCTGTGTCCCCATTGGTCCCTTATCTGTCATGAGGATGGAGCCCCCCCCCCCTTTTTTTTTTGCAGCTTCTCCATCAAACTTAACTTGCTTCTCCTTGTATCTTTTTGGGATTCGAGTTTTCGAGAGTTTGGCTTCGTTGGGGTGGATTGCTGAGGACTTCTCCGACGGGAGTAAGTACTTTCGCTTCCCCCTTACTCGGGTGTATCGCCACCATGCTTCGAAAAGAGATGATCGCCTATCGATACTCTGGATTCCTATTCATGAGTGTGTCACCGAGGATGGAGTTGCTGATGCCAACTACGGGATGCTGTGGCTAAGCGAGAAGGTTTATACCGACGAGGCGATCTCTATGAAGCTTCTTCGCCTGAGCTTGAGCCTGCCCTTTCATCACTGTGCTAAGGATTTTATGCCTATGCCAGTGGTGGCTTCGAAGATCTGCTCTCGCTTGACCCGATGGGGTGTTGACTCGTGGTCTCGTGAGGATATTCAGTACCTCTGTGGCTTTCGCGAGTGGATTAGAGAGATTTCGGAGGTTTTTGGGGTGGAGCCCGAGATGAAACCATTGGCGAAGGTCTTAGCGTTGGCTCGTCGATAATATAGTCGTCCCGAGGGGATGTACCGAGCTCTCTGTGAGCTCTGGTGTCCGGATACCAACACTTTTCTTACTTGAGCGGGAGAAATAGGGATTTCCCTCCGTGATATCCACATCGTCTGTGGATGCCCCGAGGTGCAGAATTATTATCAAGAGGAGGTGCCGTCTTTGAAGGATCTGATGGATAGCAGTTTCACTCCGAGTTCCTACCTTCTCTTGTTCAAGGCGTACGCCATTATTGCAGCGCGAGATCAGTCGGACCGAGTTCACTATTCGTCTTGGGTGGATTTCTTGTTCAGTGGTGAGTATCGGTCTCCCGTCCCTTCAGCTCACCCGATTTGGAAAATTGCCCAAATGAAGAGGCCTCCCTTGCGATCCTTTGTGAGGCTGATCGAGTCCTTAGCCCGAGTAAAGCATTTGATGAAGGGGAAACAGAGCCCGTGGGAGGTTCTTGGTCTGAAGCGTGACAATGAGGAGTGGCGAGTAGTTTATCGAGCCGCTGGGTTGGTCATTTTCCTCTGTCGATTCGTGCTTCCTTTTACTAGCGAGGCCATCCGTCCTGGGATTTTTTTTATAGCGTCCCGGATGGCAAGGGGGGAGCTTTTCAATTTGGCTCCGGTGATCTTGTATGCCTTGTACGAGGGGCTTAGCGGCACTTACTGGATCCTGTCCAATTCAGACAACACCAAAGGGGAAATCAACCATTCTAATGCCTTTGGCCCTTTGCAATATTTATACGGTTGGATGGCCCTTCACTTTCCGAAAGGGATTTTTGCCAGGCGTGGGCATCCAGCCGACCTGCCATTCTTGCCAGGCATAGTGGGAATCTTGAATGCCTTCATCAGCTGGGAACACCCAAAGAAGTGTGCTCGAACCCTTTTGCGAAAGATGAGGGGGCACGAACTTCGAGTTTATATCGAAGCACTCAGTGTTGCCTTTAAAGAGGTCGACGGTTTATGATAACAAAGAGCTCTTAGATGGCTTGTACTGGAATATGGTCAGCTGCCACCCCGGTTACCTGGTTTGGCATCGAGGAGACTCAATGGAGATGGAACGTTATTCCCCTCACCGTTTTGCTCGCCAACAGGGATTTCGGCAGGAGGTGCCTGGCATGCTGCAGCGGTTGCAGGGGCATATTAGCTCGCATGAAGGCTACCACCTCTGGGTCTCTCTTTACGCTTAATTGACCGGCTGTATTTTCTTTCTTGGGGCCAAATCAAGATCGAGGGATGCCGTGACTCCAGGTTACTTCAAATGGATCGAAGAGCGAGTATCCCCAATTACTTGCGATCCTTTTGATTGACGTCCTGGCGAGTAGTGAGTCCAAGAGCTTTAGTTTTAATTCTTCAGCAGGGTCGGTGGATCGTCGCCTTCGGTTGGGAGTTCAAAGGATTGAGCAAACTTGTAGTCATCTTTTGAGTGCCCACCGGGTCCCTTCTTTGGCTCCCATGTCAGGGGTTGATCCTGCGGGTGCCCTCGTGCTGTTTATTCTTCAAAAAACAGCCGTCGAAAGTGCCCTGCCCAAGAGACGGAAGGTGTGCATTCCACATGGGGCAACTTCGAGGGCGCCTTGCCTGTTAAAGGATCTCGAGGAGCCTAGCCTCTTAGGGGATGAGGTGATTCCCCCATCTGGGATAGCTCTATCCGACTTCGCAGGTTTGCATAAAGTTTCTCCTCTAGCTCCTTCTTTAATTTTCTAGGGACTTCGTCTTACTGAGTAGTGCGTCCTTTTCTTTGGGTAGACTCCGTCGTAGTAGTGGAGCGTGAGCCGGATTCTTAGAAAGCATGCGAAGGACATTCGCTTACTGGAGCTGTGCAGGAAGTACTAGGAAAGTGTAGGCTAGACGTTCCCTTTGATGATCTGGACCTTCTCAGACTTTACAGGGAGAACTTTCCTAGCGGTGACATCGATCTAGATGATATCAACGCTGACACTTTGTCTTTTCGCAAGGAGGCCGAGATTTCGAGTGTCGGCAATCGGCATACCTTGATCGCTGTATTCTCGGGCTTGGTGGAGAAGACGACTGGTGCAGCAGTGGCGATAGTTCCCCCAGTTTTGTCGACCTCATTAGCGAAGATGGCTTCTCCAGCGACCGCAACCGTGGGTAAAGTTTTACCCACGTATTCTGAGATACCTCGTCAGGCATTGAGACCAAGGAGTAGGGTTTCAGAGTTCCTTCTTGAGAGTTATCGGCAGTATATCAGGTCGACACTTGAGTCTTTCCAGAATGAGGGTTTTGGTGCTCTCTGGGACTAGTGGTCTACCAATGGTGCCAAGTTTTGTGCGAGCCTGGCGAAGTTCAAGGTGGACAGTTCTTTTTTTGCCACACAGATGAACTCTCTTGTGGCTGATAGTGAGGCTTATCGTTCTAGACGGACTCTATTGGAGGGGAGTACTCCTTCCGAGTTAGCGACAACCGAGGAAAGTTTGGGCCAGTCGAGCGTCAGCTTGCAGATGCGATTTTAAGCTTGGCGAAGATGCAAAAGAAGGTGGAATCAGTACGAGTCTCGCTTCGGAAGGCAGAATCTCGTCTGGAGCAAGCCGAGACCGCGGAGAAATCTTTGAGGGTGAGCTTCTCGAAGCAGCAAGCGGACTTGTCAGCCTGTCACAAGCTTATGACCACACGTATCACGCCCCAGAAATCTAAAGACTGATTTCTGGGGTATGAGGTGAGAAAAGGAAGAGGGTTATGGGTATGGTTACTTAACTATGCCAATTTAGGATTCTCACTGGGCTCTTTCTACGCTCACACACAAGCAAATGAAAGAAGGGGAAGAAATAAAAGATCAGACTCGACCTTTAAAAGGAGTATCCTTTCAGTACATGCGACCCAACGGGGTCACAACATACTGACAGAATATCCTCTAAAGGAGCACGAGGCTCAAGCCTCCGACAACGAGCCGAGTATCTCACCCGCTCCCGAACACTCGGTGCATCTTTCTCGAGGTCCTATCTACTAGGTTTGTCAAATTAGGTCACTTATTCGTCTTATATTTTTGTGGTGATCTAACCTAGGCTTGGGGCCTTGAGGAGAGGCCTACCCAAAGAAAGTTCAGCTGGCACATTACCACTTATCAAACTAACTAACTAATAGAAACTTATTCCAATCCAATTCGATTACATCCGATGAAAAGGTACCACTACTAAGATTGATATAAATAAAAAAAAATAAGCTGCTACCCTACTGACTGCTGGACTCCTACTGCTGCTCCTGTGCCTCAGCTCCTGCAGAAGAGTCTACTCGTGGGAATGAGTAGCCCCCAAAAATACATTTGGGAGATTAGGCAAATAAATGGCTAGTGACAAGCTAACAATTTTAATAACTAACAACGCCCAAATTTTAAGATAAATTATTGATTAACCTAATTGTCAAGCTATGTTCTCAATCACGTCCTATGTGTCCATGCAATTTCTACATTCACATGCAAATCCTACTGACTAGGTCATCGTGTATACAGTCATACAATTCCAAATTTAATAAGCAAACAATTATACATTCAAACATGAACCCCAGATATTTTGTTCAACCTGCCCCCGGTCGGGCATTACTATTGGGCCTTTTATTTCGATGTAGAGGGCCAGCTCTCTCGCCGGGCATCCCCCAACACCATGCACCAATCACCCAGATGATCATAAGGGGTTTCCCGTCTTTCACGGTGGAGCTCTACCGCCCAACTTGCTTTACTATGGGGACTTCAACTCCCCGGGACAGGGTTGCTAGGCCAATCCCTACTTGAGGGCACTACCTATTGGCTTAACCACAATCCTTGCCCGTGACCCCTAACCTACTTAACTTCGGCTGTACGCGCAGGGTGGTTCACGGCCCTTGCGCGCACGGGGTCCCTACCCTCTAACCAGGTAGATTAACAATAATTAACATACCACATGGCATTGAAGGAACTAAACAATGTTTAATCATATTCGGTGAATTATCCCAGGATTCGCGCCCACTCACAACCCAGCATCATAATTAAATATAATAAAGCACTCTCGCCCAAAATCCAATTATTAGGGTTACCACGCTCCCCTCAGGATGGTGGGTCCCGATAATTCTTTAATCATTCATTTATTCATTTTAAGGGAATACCTACATATGGTGTCCATGCAAACAATAGAATAATTATTATTAAATTATTAACTTTTTATGCATGCATCGCCAGACTCGCGACTCTGTATGCAAGGCGGGGTCCACTCGACCACATGCGACGACGCCCGATGGGCCCGCATGCAGTGTTATGGACACCTATCCTTAATTTCTATATTAGTATTATTAATTATTAAAGAAAGTGTGATGTGTCACCTAGAAAGTATGCTCGGGCTGATGCTGCTAAGCGCCCTCTGCTCCGCCTCCGACTCGGTCCACGTGCTCACCAACTGCCAAACATACCAGCGGCCTATGGTCATTAAGTGCTACTTAAAATATTACCGGCTTAGGTCTGATTGGCCGAGCCGAGAATTTATACGTCATCGGACGCCGTCTATCAGTACGCAAATTGATGTGCCTAAGGTAGTGTCATCGAACGCCGGTCTACTGGCATGCAAATCGATGTGCCAAGGGTAGTATCATGGTTAGTCGGTGTTGCCGATGCAAAGAATCACACTACGGCTCATATAAGCTATTATGCCTAAACGATCGCATTTACGTCGATGCCGCTACTAGCGTGCTGTCGTGCTTTGAGGAGCCTTCAGTATCTTAACCATGGTGACACAGATCAGGTCAAGTCTAGGCAAGGTTTGGAGGTTTGATTCGTTATTTGCCCGAGAAATCATCTGGCTAAGGTACAAAAACACAGTTACTACTATAATTAAAACGAGTCGCACGAGCCTGAGCTCGGATTGACAACCGCCATTATGTCTCACCTAGTTGAACTCCGGGACCGGCAAGGTTTCGTATATGGGTCGCTGAGCGGCCCACCGCCACTCATAGCACGATGATTCGTATGCCATATAAAAATGGATGTAATAATGGGGGCATCATCCGCAAACAATGGTCATAGATTGTCTGACCCAAACGACAAGGTCGAAGGGTTTTATGACCTCGATGATTGCGATTAAGCCATCTAGGATAGTTGGCATTGCTAACAACAATAGTCTTACTATGGTTCGATTATACCAATTTGAGTAGATGGTCGAAACCGCGTCGAGCACTACTACTAGTATGCCTTTGTGCTCTTTGGCATAAAAAAAAAGTCGCCGAGCTGGTCTCAACAGGACCAAAGGGAAAACAGGGAAAACGAAGAGGGGCTGACCTGTCGATTGGTTAGCATCTGCCGATTGCACAGCCGTCGGCCCGCCGGCTGGTGGCCATGGCTGCGATGAAGGTGAAGGGAAACTAGGGATGGAGTTGGCCGGATCGTGCAACATTGAGAAGAGAGAGAAGGGGGTTGGGTTTGGGATTAAAGAGAGATAAAGAGAGAGGAACAATTAGGGGGTTGGGTTTGGAATTAAAGAGAGAGAAACAATTAGGGGGGTTGGGTTTGGAATTAAAGAGAGATAAAGAGAGAGAAACAATTAGGGGGGTTGGGTTTGGGATTAAAGAGAGATAAAGAGAGAAACAATTAGGGGGGTTGGGTTTGGGATTAAAGAGAGATAAAGAGAGAGAAACAATTAGGGGCCGGGTTGGGTTTGGGATTAAAGAGAGATAAAGAGAGAGAAACAATTAGGGGATTGGGTTTGGGATTAAAGAGAGAAAGAGATTAAAGAGAGATAAAGGTGAGAAACGATTACGGGTTTGGGTTTGGAATTAAAGAGAGATAAAGAGATTAAAGAGAGATAAAGGTGAGAAACGATTATGGGTTTGGTTATAGATTTAGGTATTTTTAATTTTTAATTTATTTAATTTATTTATTTTTTTTTTTTTCTTAGCAGACAAGTATAACTCGCAGTTGAGCATGGATCGCACTCGAGCTCGCATCACACCAAAAGGGGCCGGTGCGCAAACCTTACGAGTCCGACAGACTCGCCTTAAAACCTGTTATTTTAATTAATTTTTATTATTATCAAAAACATTCATGCCATGCCTTGTTACACGTGCTCGCATGCTCGTGTAACGATCACCATGCCTCCAGTGTCGCCTAGCGACCCGGACCTGGGGCCCACTGCCCGGTCCAACTCATGTTCAAGCACACACCATCGACAACCATAACTGAGAAAACAAATCAATCAATTTAGCAATAATAAAATAATAATAAAATTGGGCTGCCCTGAAATCAAACGTACCGGGTATTACAACACACCCTTTGGAGCTACAGCAAGTCAAGGCCACTAGAGTAGAGTTGTTGCTGCGCCTTCGAGCTTTGGATACCCTCTATTAATTGTATTCTGTTTTGAGATTCTACGATGGGTTTTCTTTTTTTTTTCCGGACTCATAACATGTACTGCTTTTCTTTGAGTATTAAATAATATCATCATATTTTTCAGACTGTTTGCATGGAGTATTGTTGACTCTCTTTTTGTTGCCGTTGATGGGGCTGAGCTCAAGCCCTTCTGGTGTGGTGAGGTGGTATGCGCCGCTAGAGTAGACTTCTTTGACAACGTGCGGTCTATCCCATTTGGCATTGAACTTCTATCCTCCTCAATGCCAAAGAATGAAGGGGCATTTGACTGCCAACACTAACTCTCCTATTTGGAAGGATCGAGGATGAATCTTCTTATTGAAAGCGCGAGTCAATCTAGTCTGACAGCACTCCAAGCGTTGCTGAGCTTCGAGGCGCCTTTCGTCTAGTGCCTCCAATTCTGCCAGGCGGAGCTGGGCATTGTCGTCGCTGGTGAGGCCTTCTTGGATTGCTATCCTGAGCGATGGGATCTGGAGCTCGAGTGGGAGGACGGCTTCTACCCCATAAATGATGGAGTACGGAGTTGCTTGCATCGGAGTGTGGAAGGACGTACGGTAGGCCCATAGTGCTTCGCCTATACGTTCATGCTAGTCCTTCTTCGAGTTCGAGACAATCTTCTCCAACAGCTTGCAGAGAGTCTTGTTGAAGACTTCCGCCAGACTATTGGCTGGAGCATTGTATATTGTTGAGCACTTCTGCTTAATGTCGTACTTGGTGTAGAACTGCCTGACAGCGATATTTTTGAACTGTTTTCTGTTGTCCGTGATGATGTCGTGAGGGACTCCGTATTGGAAGATGATGTCATTCTGGATGAAGCTGATAACGGAGTGTCTCATGACTTCCCGTAGAGATATTGCTTCGGCCCATTTGGAGAAATAGTCTGTTGCTGCTAGGATGTAAAGATGCCGATTGGATGACTTGGGCAGAGGACTGACGATGTCGAGCCCTATCCATCGAAGACCCATGACGTGATCATCGGCTGCAAAGGCTCTGATGGTTGACGGATGTAATCATCGTATATTTGGTAGGCATGACATTTCTTTGTAAATTCCAAGCAGTCTTTAACCATGGTGGGCCAGTATAGCCCATCCTCCTGACGCAAACATGGGGCTTTGGACTTCTTCCAGTGCTGCTTCTGCCTCTTCTCTTGTGAGACATCTCAAGAGCGTTCCATCATAGCTTTGGCGGTACAGTTCCTTGTTAAAGTGGAAAAATTTCAGGGACCGCTGGCGAACATCGATTTTGCGCCATGGATCGTCAGGGAGTTTCCCATGAACGAGGTAATCCACGAAGGGTTGTCTCCAATCATATTCTTCAATCATGAAGACGTGTACTGCATTGACTTAAATTGGAACCCTAGCAAGGTCGTCTTTGTTGGTGATCACTATTCTTCTGCAGATGGGGACGATGAGCTGACATCCTTCTGGAAACGGGAGTGTAGCAGCCAAATTTGCATGTGCGTCTACTTGTTGGTTGAGGTTCCTGGGGACATACTGGATGGAAGCGGCCTCGAGCGTGTTGAAGAGTTCCAGAGCTCGTGTATGCTGCGGTATGAGGTCTTTTTTGTTGACTTCATTGCCCCTAAGACCTGATGTATGACGAGCTGGGAGTCCCCGAAGATCTCGAGCCCTTGAAGCTTTATGTCATTGGCGAGTTCGAGGCCGATGAGCAGCGCTTGATATTTTGCCATGTTGTTGGAGCATGGTTCTGATAGTAGAAACGAGAAGGGGAGTATCTCGTCGTTTGGAGTGACGAAGATAACCCCTGCTCCTGCCACGTCTTGTCTTGTTGTGCCGTCGAAGAACATCTTCCACGAGAGAGCAATGTCGATGAAGAATACTTCTTCGTCTAGGAGGTCTTCTGACAGTTCCCATTCTGCTGGGAGAGGATATTCTACCAGGAAGTCCATGAGGGTTTGCCCTTTGACAACCTTTTGGTGGAACGAAGGTGATGTCGAACTCGAGGAGTAGCAGTGCCCACTTTGCTAGACGTCCGGAGAGCACTGGTTTTGACATGATGTATTTGAGATGGTCAACTTTTGATATGAGTCTGATAGCGTGAGCCAGCATATAGTGTCGCAGTTTTTTTGTAGCGATGATAAGCGCCACAGACCTTCTCGATCGGGGAGTAGTTTAGCTCCGCGTCGACGAGGGTGCGACTCAAGTAGTAGCAAGTTATCTCCTTGTCTAGTCCGTTGTCTTGAACCAGGAGTTCCCCCACGGATTGCTCCTGGGCGCTAATGTAGAGAATCAGTGGCCTTCATTCAACTGGTGCTGATAGGACTGGAGGTTTGAGTAAATACACTTTGACGCTTTGGAGAGCTTCTTGGCAAGCTTCATCCCATTTGACTCCTTTCTTCATGAGGCGACTGAAGGGGCGGCATTTCCCGGCTAGGTTGGTGATGAATCTTCTGATATACGCCAGATACCCATGAAGACCTCTAAGATCTCGCACCGTCTTAGGTGCAGGCATGTTGATGATAGCAATAATTTTAGATTGATCTATCTCAATGCCTCGATGCCGTATGACGAAGCCGAGAAATTTTTCGGAGGAGACTCCAAATGCACACTTGGGTGGATTCATACGGAGTTTGCACCTTCGAAGTCGTTTGAATATTAGCTCGAAGTCATGAAGATGTGTTGACTTCTTCTTAGATTTTATGACAAGATCATCGACGTAGCACTCCACGTTTTGATGAAGAATGTCATCGAAGATTCTCTGCATGGCTCGTTGGTAGGTGGATCCTGTGTTTTTCAAGCCGAATGGCATGACTTTGTAGTAGTAGATCCCCTTTGGTGTGCGGAACATTGTGATCTCTTCGTATTTAGACGCCATCCTAATTTAGTTGTAGCTTCGAGATCCATCCAGGAAAGTTAGCACTTTATGGCTTGTCATCGCGTCCACCATTGGCTCCGTGATTGGCAGTGAAAATTCATCCTTGGGGCATGTATTGTTCAAGTCCCTGAAGTCCATGCATACTCTGATTTGACCGTTCTTCTTTCTGACTGGAACAATGCTAGAGATCTATGTCAGATACTTGACCTCTCGAATGAAACCGGCTTCGATGAGCTTGTTTACTTCGCTTTCTATCTAGGGTACCAGTTCTGATCGATAGCGTCTTTGTCCTTGCTTGATGGCGCTAGCTCCGTGTTTGACGTCAAGCTGGTATACTGTGATTTTAGGATTGAGATCTGGCATCTCCTTGTAGGACCATGCGAAGATATCTCTGTATTCTTAAAGCAGCTTGATGTATACGGTTTCTTCTTCGGGAGTCAAGAGTGTGCTGACGAATATAGGCCGATGCTCGTTTTCTGTGCCTATTTTTATTTCTTTAAGTCATCAATGGTGGATTGCCCCCCTTCTTCGAGGATTGGTGGGATGTCTTGCAACTCATCGTCCGAAGTAGAAGTATCACCGCTGTCTGATTCGATAACGGAGATATGATTGATGGTCACCATGAGTGGGTGGGCGAGTATTGAAACAACATCCCTAACCGGCATTTCCAAACGGTCGAACACCGACTTCTTCTTTGCTTGCTTGATTGGCCCGAGTCTTTCAAACACGGATGTAGATTCTAACTGGCTTTGATTGCTTTCTTTCTGCTTCTGGGGCATGGTTCAGCATTGAGCTCGTCGTCGTCTTCTTTTGACTAACTTACTATCGGGACGGACGGTGTAGATAGAGCGTGCATCGAAGATTGTTGATCCCTTAGCTGTCTCATCTAACATCTTCACCTCAATGTAATTAGAGGTGAAGGTCTTCTTGGTTGCGATCTTGATGACCATCGGGATTTGACTGGAGTCGATACATTGTCGATTTGGGGGAATCTGTTCGTCGTTTTGAAAGAGACGAGCTTGAGTCTTAGTCATCCCATGTGGTGTCACAGCTGGAGGAAGTGTGCCCATATACATGGCGCTTTCTCTATCATAGTCGACTTTAAACAGCAACTTGATGGCCTTTTGCCCCCAGCTCCCTTTAGGCTTGAATTTGAGTTGATTAGAGTCGATAGGTCCGATCGGGCTTAAAGCTTGAGTCAGCCCAGGTAGTGGTAATGTCATTTCTTGCAGAGTGATAACATTGGCCTTCGATAGTGGCGGAACTGGCTCTTTTGCCAAACTAAAAGGCGATTGCTCATATTTGCAAAACCACTGAGGCATGAGGTGCAATACTAGCGTAGCTTGGACTGGCAACAGAGCATGTTGTGTGAATTTTGGCTTAAAACTGACGCGCATTCTTTGTTTTGGCCTTGGTGCTTCTTTGGCCTCAAGCAATGTCTTACCGGAAGGTTGTTCCGGGTTTGCAGGTGGAGGAGTTTTATCCCGCTTTACTTCTTCAGCTTTTTGGATTTGAGGAGCTTTAGTTGGAAAGACTTCCGCAACAAGGACTTTCGTCTGGTAAAACTTAGCGTCAGCAAGGTGTGCTTCAGACTTATTGAATGGCTTGTCATCAGTGACATTGTACTTCTCCCTGCCTTCCTCGTAGTACTTGAGGCACTAGTGTCAAGTAGACACCACAATACCGTTCTCATATAGCCAAGGTCTTCCCAGCAAGAGGCGATATGATGTTTGGCAGTTAATGATATGAAAGAGGACCGTTGTGTCGAGCTGGCCAATGAAAATCTTCAAACGGATGATCCCGATAATGGACTGTTTGCCTTGGTTAAACCCTTGAATAACCAGTTGGCTTTGTGAGAGCTGGTCGGTGGTAATGCCAAGCTGCCTTATTGTTTGGATGAGCATGATATTGACAGCGAAGCCACAGTACAGCAGGATTCAAATTACTGGCTTCTCCTTGATATATCCTGAGACGTAGACGGCCGGTTGTATAGTCGTGATCCGAGTTGCATATCTTTGTCTGAGAAGGTTACTACTACATCGCAGGAGACAACAGTTTTTCCCATTTTACAGTCTTTCCTTTTTCTCTTGTAGCTATCTGGATCTGCCAGGGCTGTGGCCATTTCTAGACAGGCTTTCTTCGGAAGGTGCAAGGCTTTTATGAGCAGCAAGTGCAAGATCGCCTTGTCGTGGGAGGCAGTGTCCTCCTTGTCGGAGCTGTTCATCTCGTCATCGGAGTCGTCTTTTTCTGAAGACTCGCTTTTTCCTTCTGGCATGTCGTGATCTTCAACTATGCAACAGCAGACTCTGAGATGCGGATCGACTGGGAGGAAGTGATTAGGGAAGAACTCTTGTAGCATTGCCAGTTCTGGAGGGCTCTGCTTGAGGAGGTTATCTGGATTTGCCGGCGGCACTTTGAACGTCTTTCTCCCTGGAGCTTTTCTTTTTTTCTTGTAAGTTCTTCACTCAAGGAGTTTCCTCATCACTCGATCTAGCTTGTGTCGTCTCATCGGCCGTAGCCTTCGCTTCCGGCATAGCATGACCCATGCATCTTTATCGATGGATTATCCCTCACCAAGGTGAAGATTCAGAGTGGTGGCTGCAGGTTCTTCGTTGGTCGGAAAAACGTGTTCTTCTGGAGGCTCTGTCGGCTTGTCTTCTGATCCCCAGCCGGTGGGCTTGATTTCTTCTATCAAAACGGACAAAGGCTTGGAGTAGAGCACGTAGTAGTCGAACTTTCTCGAAGGTTGGCCCAACTGGCCAACTTCTGGATCTCCTCGCTCGTACCTTTCTCGGAGAGCACATTGAGATGTAGCTTTGCTCAGGAGAGGTGCTTGCTCTTTCACTGACTTGTCCTTCGACTCCTAACTAGTTGGCGTGATCTTCTCCATTGAGACTGATGGAGGCTGAGAGTAGAGAACTTAGTAATTGAACTTACTCGAGGGTTGGCCTAATAGGCCGACTTCTGGATCTCCCTGCTTGTACCTTTCTTGGAGGGCACGTTGAGATGTAGCTTTGCTCGGGAAAGGTGATTGCTGCTATGGTGATGGTTGCCCCTGGGGCAATGGTGTTTCATTCCCAGCAAGCACAGGGGCACACCGTCGTCACTTCAAGATCTTTGGTTGTGAAGCCGACTTTGCGATTGGCCTTTGACGATTGATGCGAAACTTGGGCGTTCCCTGTCTTGCAGCAACAAGAACCGACAGGAAGGAATTGAAGGTGATTGACATCATATTTTCTACAGTGACATCACCAGAGTCGATCTCGATCTTTCCTTACTTTGTAAGCGCCATGATTCTCTCTTTGCAGACGAATCATTTCTCGATAGGATGGCTAGCTACTCGGTGGTATTTGCAGAAGAACGGGTTATCGACACGATGTATTTGCTCAGGCCTCTTCGATGGAGGAAGCTCGATCATCTTTTTCTGCAGCAACTGGTCAAACATGGAGGAGACTTTTGAGTCCGGGAAGGGATACTCTTTTGCTTCGAGCCCCTCGAGAGTCATCCTTGGTTGTCTTTGAGATAGAGGTGGCGGTATGGCGGCCCTCTTTTCTTGATCCAGCTTGCTACTGATCTTGAGCGGTTTGGAGGTTAAAGCGATATCGGCAATATTGACTTGTTTTGCTCTTGGTGCCAGTGGCTTGTCCTTCTTCTCCACTTTCAGGAAGTCTTTGCCTTTCAAGTCCTCGCGATTTGCTAGGCTGAACTCCATATCATGAGCCCGAGTTGCGAGTTCTTTGAAGGACCGAGGTTTGATCCCTTTGAGGATGGAGAGTAAAACCCAGTGCATGCCTTGGGTGCATATCTCGATGATCGAATCTTCAGACAAGCTTTCTCGAGAATTTAGCGCCAGGTTCCTCCAACGATCGATGTAGTCGATCACCGACTAGTCCTTCCTTTGCTTGACGGTCGTAAGCTCGGTCATGCAAACGATGTGTCGGGTGTTGTAGAGGCGGTTGAGGAACTCCCTATCCATCTGGTCCCAGTTATCGATGGATCATGGAAGGAGATCAACATACCAATCCAACGCGTTACCTAAGAGGGTGCGAACAAATTATTTCACCTTTCCTCGCCGTATGTGCCAGTGTTGTTGCAAGTTTCGACGAAGTGGGCTACGTGTTGCCTTGAATTTTCCTTCCCGTCGAAGTGTTGGAACTTTGGTGGCTAGAACCAGTGCTTCCTCTACCGGGCTAAAAGAAGACCTCCCAGACACGGGAGCCAAAGAAGGGACCCAACGAGCACTCGAAAGACGACTACAAAGAATGTGTAGACTACAGAATTCGAAGCCAGATGCAAGGGATTTCTGGAGCTCAGCCTAGCAAATCGTGGCGATATGGGGGTGGTGAGCCGGGTGCGGTGAATATTTGATCAGGAGATTATGGAAGAGATCCTCTTGAGGGTCCCTTTGATCCGCGTCTCCACGTGGTATTCATGCTTTTATCCCTTCCGTGCTTTACGTTTTCTCGGCTAGATTATATTTGCCTTCGTTCCTCAGTCTTTGTGTCTCTCTTGATCCTTGCTAGACCTTGGCGTCCTTCATCGTCAGTTCGCGGTATCGATTGTGCTTTTGGCATCGGCTTTATCTTTGGCGTGGCTTTGTCTTTTGCTTTGCTTTGGTGCTTGCGCTTGAACATGGACGGGTAGAGGCTTGTGATGCTTTGATTCTTTCAGACTTCGTGTCGTATCGACTAAAATGTGCGGAGTTTTTCTCGTGACCGGCATAGTTGCTTGGCTTTGGCACTTGCGTTGCTTTGGCGTGAGATTTACCAGTGCTTTTGCTTTAGCTTCTGGCGTTGACTTTTGCTTTGGCGTTGACTCGATCTTCTTCTCGAACGGCGATGGCTACGTCTTTAGGGCTTCTTTATTCTTCCAGCTTCCTCGACGGTTGTGGCGTCGGCTTGACTTCTCTTCTTCTCCGAACTTCTTTGGCGTGATCCGAGTTGAAGGTTTTGTTCTGAAGACGACGGGTGTAGCGCAGCTTCGGGTGTCCTTCTCTAAGCTTTCTTCTTCGTGAATTGAGCGGACGATGTTGAAGATGATGGGGTGATGCCATTTCGATCTTCTTCTCCGAGCTTTTGGGCTTGATCTAAGTCGAAGGCTTGTTAGAAACGACGGAGTGATGTCACTCCGATCTTCTTCTCCGGTCTTTGGGCTTGATCGGAGTCGAAGGCTTGTTGGAGACGAAGGGGTGTTGCCACTCCGGTCTTCTTCTTTAGCTTCTGGCGTCTTCAGAGTTGAAGGGTTCTTCTTCTCCGAGCATTTTTCTTCATGCACAGAGTTGAAAAGGTGATCTTCTTATGTAAGGATCTTCACATTGATGAGGACTTTTAATGGACTAAGCAGGTCCCAAAGGGATAGGCTTGCCCGAGCCTCGTCAAGCCTTGGGTCGATGGAGGGCACGTCTCCTCCTTTGCAGAGCTTCTTCGCTTTTGTCTTTGTCTTCTACCTTTTGAGTCTAACCCCTCCCCCTCTATTTATAGGTGAAGGGGGATAGGAGAGATATAGAAAGATTTACTTGAATCCCTTAAATATCTTTCTCATAACTACCCAATATTTATTCCTTCATTAATGAGAGGAATAAACCTTTATTTATTTTCCTTTTATGGCAGAGTAGTTATGGCCCAATCTTTTTTTGAATTTGCTTGAATCTTGCATTTTAAATCGATGGCGACCCGGCTTCGTTTCTTGTCTGTCGGATCGAGGGATCGACGTAGATCCATGCGTGTATAGACGTCTATACAACCTCCCCCCACTCATGGTGGTATTTCTTTCATTTTTCTTCTTTTTCTTTATTTTCTTTCTTTCCTTTTTCTTTCCTTTCTTTCCTTTTCTTTCCTTTTTTTCTTTCCTTTTCTCCCCTTTTTTTTTTCTTTGCTTGGCCGACCACCCCCTACCCGCGGGTAGGGGCTTGGGTTTCTGAAGGGGGGCCGGGTGGGCCCCTCTTGAGGATGGGCCCACCAGGCCTCATGATCGGCTCAGGTCGGGTCTAATGGCCCGCGGGTTCGTATCGGGTTTGCCCCCGGGTTGGTGCATGCAAGTCGGGTTCGGGTTAGACACAATTTGTGTATCCACAAATGCCCCCTCAAGGACGAGTGTGTCAGTGAGAAACGTGTAACCCTTGTTTACGCGAGAAACATATAGTGTTTGTGCATATAGGAAATGCACAGCGCTTGTCTTTGATTCCTTTTGTAGACGATATTAAGGCCTATTTATGGGCCACTACCCCTTTTATCCAACGTCTATTCTTGCGGAGGGTTGGAGCTTGGAGACCGCCATCGAAAGAGGCTGCCTAGGATTGCATAGGACTAGCTCCGCCTTCCTAGTTATCGTCTCTTTCGTTGGTGGCGGCGGTTACGGATCATCGGCGCTTAAAGATCATCAGCGAATTAATGATGGTGCGCGAGTTGAAGATCGTCACGAAAGCAGGCTTGAAGTGAGGATGGGAAGATGACCGAGGCGAGGAGGACGGAGCACCGCGGTTGAGGTGTCGACCGCCTCCACCTTCTTCTTCTTCTTCTTCTTCTTCTTCTTCTTCTTCTTCTTTTTCTTTCTTTTCTTTTTTCTTTCTTTTCCTCTGGTCTGCGGAGGCATCAACAACGGTGGTGCAGGCTGCGGTGTGTGCCCCATGTCCGTACCGAAGGCCACCGCCACCGCTGGTCTCCGGGCCCCGCAGGCCACCGCCTGTGCCTCGACTACCATGCCACATGCGCCTGCCTACGCCATGGCTGACGTGCGTGCCAGCCTGCGCCCCAGGCTCCGCGCCCGCCGCCCGCCTGCGCCCTGGTCATCATACCACACACACAGCAGCCTGCACCACCGCTGCTACTGCCTCCGCTGACCAGAGGAAAACAAAGAAAAAAAAAGAAAAGAAAGAAAAAGAAGAAGAAGGCGGAGGCAGTCGACACCTCAACCGCGGTGCTCCGTCCTCCTTGCCTCGGTCATCTTCCCGCCCTCGCATCAAGCCCACTTTTGCGACGATCTTCAACTCGCGCACCATCATCAATTCACTGATAATCTCCAAGTGTCGATGATCTACAACCGCTGCCACCAACGAAAGAGGCGACGACTAGGAAGACGGAGCTAGTCCAGTGCAACCCTAGGTAGCCTCTTCCGATAGTGGTCTCCAAGCTCTAGCCCTCCGCAAGAACAGACGTTGGATGAAAGGGGTAGTGGCCCTTAAATAGACCTTAACCCCATCCACAAAAGGAATCAAGCACAAGCGTTGTGCGTTTCCTACATGCACAAACACTACACATTTCCCGCGTAAACAAGGGTTATGCGTTTACCGTTGGCGCACTCGTCCTTGAGGGGGCATTTGTAGACACACAAATTGTGTCTAACCCAAAACCGACTCGCATACACCAACCCGAGGGCAAACCCGACACGAACCCGGGGGCCATCAGACCCGAGCCGAACAGGAGGCCGGGTGGGCCCATCCTCAAGTGGGGCCCACCCGGCCCTCCTTCTAGAAACCCGAGCCCTTACCCGTAGGTAGGGGGTGGCCGGCCAAGCAAAGGAAAAAAAAGGAGAAAAGTAAAGAAAAGAAAGGAAAGAAAAAAAAAAGAAAATGAAGAAAAAAAAGAAAATGAAGAAAAAAAAGAAAAAGAAGAAAAAGGTAAAAAATACCGCCATGCACGAGGGAAGGTTACATAGACGTCTACACAAGCATGGATCTATGCCAATCCCTCGATCTGACAGATATGAAACAAAGCCGGGTCGCCATCAATTTTATGTACAAGATTCAAACAAATTCAAAAAAAGATTGGGCCATAACTACTACGCCAGAAAAGAAAAATAAATAAAGGTTTATTCCCCTCATCAATGAAGAAATAAATCTTGGGTAGTTATGTAAGAGATATTAAAGGGATTCAAATAAATCTTCCCATATCTCTCCCATCCCCCTTTACCTATAAATAGAGAGAGAGGGGGAAGGCACAAAAGATCGAAGATGAAGACAAAGGCGAGGAAGCTCTGCAAAGGAGGAGACGCACCCTTCATCGACCCAAGGCTTCATGAGGCTCAGACAAGCCTATCCCTTCGGGACCGGCTTAGTCCATTGAAAGTCCTCATCAATGTGAAGACCCTTGCACAAGAAGATCACCCCTTCAACTCCGTGCACGAAGAAGAAAGCTTGGAGAAGAAGAACCCTTCAACTCCGAAGATGCCAAAAGCAAAAGACCGGAGAAGAAGATCAGAGCGGCATCACCCCATCGTCTCCAACAACCCTTCAACTCTGAAGATGCCAGAAGCAAAGGCCGGAGAATAAGATCGGAGCGGCATCACCCTGTCGTCTCCAACAAGCCTTCGATTTCGATCAAGCCCAAAGGCCAGAGAAAAAGATCGGAGCGGTATCACCCCATCGTCTCCAACAATCCTTCGGCTCCGATCAAGCCCAAAATTTCGGAGAAGAAGATCGAAGTGGCACCACCCCATCGTCTTCAACAACGTCCGCTCCATTCACGAAGAAGAAAGCTTGGAGAATAACACCCGAAGCTACGCTATACCTGGTGTTTTCAGAACAAAGCCTTTAACTCCGATCACGCCAAAGAAGCCCGGAGAAGAAGAGAAGTCAAGCTGACACCACAACCGTCAAGGAAGCTGGAAGAATAAATAATCCCTGAAGACGTAGCCATCGCCGTTCGAGAAGGAGATCGAGTCAACACCAAAGCAAAAGTCAATGCCAGAAGCTAAAGCAAAAGCACCGGTAAAGCCCGCGCCAAAGCAAACAAGTGCCAAAGCCAAGCAACTACGCCGGTCATGAGTAAAGCACTGCACGTTCTAATCGATACGACGCGAAGCCCGGAAGAACTAAAGCATCGCAAGCCTTTACCCGTCTACGTTCAAGCGCAAGTGCCAAAGCAAAGCAAAAGCCAGAGCCACGCCAAAGCCGAAAGCCAAAGCTAAAGCCGACGTCAAAAGCACGATCGATGCCGCGAACCGACGATCAAGAATGCCAAGGTCTAGCAAGGATCAAGGAAGACATGAAGACCGAGGAACGAAGCCAAAAATCATATAGCCAAGAAAGCGCAAAGTATAGAAGGGATAAAAGCGACGGTAATAAAATCCTTAGCCTCTTAAAAAACCCTCACCCTGTAAAGACCTCTGTCTTAGGCAACCCCTTTAGAGCTCTCGCACGAATACCACATGGAGATGCGGATCAAAAGGACCCTCCAGAGGATCTCTCCTACAATCTCCTGATCAAATATTCGGCGCACCCGGCTCACCACCCCCGAGTCCCCGGGTCCCGGCATTTGTAATCTTTGTGTATTTGTACTAAAGATGACCTGTATATTTTTCTGTGCATACAGATTTCTGGCACACCCGGTAGGACACGCGTAACCCTCGTTTACGCGGGAAACGTGTAGCTTTGTGCATGCAGGAAACACACAGCGCTTGTTCCACTGGGCGTGCCAGAAATCTGTATGCGTAGAAAAACATATAGGTCGTCTTTATTGCAAACATACACGATTACAGATTCCGGGACCCGAGTAGTGAGCCGGGTGCAGCAAATATTTGATTAAGAGATTATGGGAGAGATCCTCTGGAGGGTCCCTTTGATCCGCGTCTCCACATGGTATTCGTGCAAGAGCTCTAAAGGGTTTGCCCAGGATAGAGGTCTTTACAGGGTGAGGGTTTTTTGAGAGACTAAGGATTTTATTGCCGTTGTTTTTATCCCTTCCGTGCTTCGTGCTTTCTCGGCTAGGGTATTTTTGGCTTCGTTCCTCGGTCTTCGTGTCTCTCTTGATCCTTGCTAGACCTTGGCGTCCTTGATCGTCGGTTCGCGGCGTCGATCGTGCTTTTGGCATCGGTTTTAGCTTTGGCTTTCGGCTTTGGCTTTGGCTTTGCTTTGGCGTGACTCTGGCTTTTGCTTTGCTTTGGCGCTTATACTTGAACGTAGACGGGTAGAGACTTGTGATGCTTTGGTTCTTCCAGACTTCACGTCGTATCGGCTAGAATGTGTGATGATTTGCTCATGATCGGCATAGTTACTTGGCTTTCGCACTTGTGTTGCTTTGTTACGGGCTTTACCGGTGCTTTTGCTTTAGTTTCTGGCGTTGACTTTTGCTTTGGCGTTGACTCGATCTCCTTCTCGAACGACGATGGCTACGTCTCTAGGGCTTCTTTATTCCTCCGGCTTCCTCGACGGTTATGGTATCGGCTTGACTTCTCTTCTTCTTCGGGCTTCTTTGGCGTGATCGGAGTTGAAGGCTTTGTTCTGAAGATGACGGGTGTAGCGCAGCTTTGGGTGTCCTTCTCCAAGCTTTCTTCTTTGTGAATGGAGCGGACGTTGTTGAAGACGACAAAGTGATGCCGCTTCGATCTTCTTCTCCGACATTTTGGGCTTGATCGGAGTCGAATGCTTGTTGGAGACGACAGGGTGATGCAACTTCGATCTTCTTCTCTGGCCTTTGGGATTGATCAAAGTCAAAGATTATTGGAGACGACGGGGTAATGCCACTCCGATCTTCTTCTTTGGCCTTTACTTCTGGTGTCTCCAAAGTTGAAGGGTTGTTGGAGACAATGGAGTGATGCCGCTCCGATCTTCTTCTCCGGCCTTTTGCTTCTGGCGTCTTCGGAGTTGAAGGATTTTTCTTCTCCAAGCTTCTTTCTATGTGCACAGAGTTGAAGGGGTGATCTTTTTGTGCAAGGGTCTTCACGTTGATGAGGACTTTCAATGGACTAAGCCGGTCCTGAAGGGATAGGCTTACCCGAGCCTCGTGAAACCTTGGGTCGATGAAGGCGTCTCCTCTTTTGCAGAACTTCCTCGCCTTTGTCTTCGTCTTCGACCTTTTGAGCCTTCCCCCTCTCCCTCTATTTATAGGTGAAAGGGGATAAGAGAGATATGGGAAAATTTATTTGAATCCCTTTAATATCTCTTCCATAACTACCCAAGATTCATTCCTTCATTAATGAGGGAATAAACCTTTATTTGTTTTCCTTTTCTGGCGGAGTAGTTATGGCCCAATCTTTTTTCTAGCGACCCGGCTTCATTTCTTGTCTGTCGGATCTAGGGATCGGCGCAGATTCCCGCTTGTGTAGATGTCTACGTAACCTCTCATCGCGCATGGCATTATTTCTTTCCTTTTTTTTTTCTTATTTTTCTCCCTTTTCTTTCTTTCCTTTTTCTTTCTTTTCTTTTCTTTCTTTCTTTTCTTTCCTGTTCTTTTCTTTCTTTTCTTTCCTTTCTTTTCTTCTTTGCTTGGTCGGCCACCCCCTACCCGCGGGTAGGGGCTCGAGTTTCTAGAGGGGGGCAGGGTGGGGCCCCACTTGAAGAGGGGCCCAACCATCCTTTTGTTTGGCTCGGGTCGAGTCCGGTGGGCCCGGGTCCGTGTCGGGTCTGCCCTTGGGTTGGTGCATATGAGTCGGGTTCGGGTCTGACACAATTTGTGTGTCTACAAATGCTCCTTCAAGGACGAGTACGCCGGCGGAAAACGCGTAACCCTCATTTACATGGGAAACGTGTAGCATTTGTGCATATAGGAAACACACAGCGCTTGTCCATGATTCCTTTTGTGGACGAGGTTAAGGCCTATTTAAGGGCCACTACCCCTTTCATCCAACGTCTGTTCTTGTGGAGGGTTGGAGCTTGGAGACTACCATCGGAAGAGGCTACCTAAGGTTGCACAAGACTAGCTCTGTTTTCCTAGTTGTCTCCTCTTTCGTTGGTGGTGACGGTTACGGATCATCGACGCTTGGAGATCAATAGCAAATTGACGATGGTGTGTGAGTTGAAGATCATCGTGAAAGCAGGCTTGAAGCGAGGGCGGGAAGATAACCAAGGCGAGGAGGATGGAGCACCGTAGTTGAGGTGTCAACTGCCTCCGCCTTCTTCTTCTTCTTCCTTCTTCTTCTTCTTTTTCTTTCTTTTTTT